>OZ012735.1:488393739-489090465 GCA_963859935.3 Lathyrus sativus | reverse complement strand
CATCTCATCTGTTAGCATCATCATAATGTGTGTATAACCTCTTTTTCATGAAATAAGTCATTGCTTTAAAATTGCCATGTTGTGGTGAATGTATGCCTAGGCAGATTTTTTAACTTTTGCACCAATATACCAATTTTCATTCTACTTGATACATGCTCTTACTTGAACCTAAAACACTTTCATGATGACATTTCTGGTGTGTGCACATTGGTCACTTGTGCTGTCCTAGCTTGTTTTCACATTTCACCTTCCAAATCACACTTCTCCACCAAATCTGCCACAACATACTCAAGTTGTTTTTTCTGTTTGTGTATACATGATTTTAGAGTTGTAATTCACTCATATTTTTGATTCCAATGTGTATAGATGTTTGATTTGGTCTAAGATTACCTACATTTGCATTTCACTACTTAATTGCATTTTGAGCCAAAACTGTCATGACCACATACCAAAATCTTATATGCTTGCAGTATGCTTAATCTCAGAGTGATAACTCATCCTTCTCTATATTTGTGATGTGTGTATGTGTTGTTTGTCAACGTGAGATTTCTTTGCATCTGAACCATGTTTGCATACCATAGCTGTCAAAACTGTTTTGAAAAACACTTGTGCTCTTTTATGTTACCTACTGTCCTAAGTTTGTAAACTTGCATTGGAATTTGTGTTTAAATGAATGATATAAGCATTTTTATGCTAGGTCTCATATTTGTGCCAAGAGCATGTCAGTTGTTACACCTTTTGCTTGTTTTGGATGTTGTTGCATTGTATGTTTATCATAGCAATTCATGTGCCACTTTTTGAACCAGGGCTGTTTTGAATTAGTTTCTTGTTAGAACACTCTCAATATCATGTTTATGTATTGCTCATGCTGTTTAATCGCACTGTCCTCCACTGATCCAGTTTATGATCATCAAAATGCACTTCACTCATTAAAGTTGCAGCTGTCATATGTTTTTTAAATCCATGTTGTTTGTGAGCTTTCTTAAGGTTCAGACACACTCTATATGTTGTTTTGAGGATGTTTGTGTGATTCATTCACTTTATTTTGGCCTGTCTCATAATCTCACTATCTCACTTGCAAGTGTCTTGATTTTTACCTCATTTCCACATGACAGTTGGAATTTTAACTCATAAGTAGTTTGTTTGAATGCATGAACTTGTTGCATATGATATTTGAATTGTGTTTGAGCCCTTTTCCTAACCATAGCATGACTGGTTTGTTCATTTGCTTTGTAAATGCATTTTCATCCAAATTTGCAACTACCATCGTGTTTTCATTTCAAAGCCTCTTTTCAAAATTCTACCTGGACCATCTTTTTCCTTGTTTAAAAACACCCAAGATTGATCTAAGGTTTGTTTGATTTGGTTAAGAATTGGTTGAGTTTGATATCAAAACACATTTTGTGAAAATTGCCTTGTTCTTGCTTCATTGTGCCCAGAAATTCATAAGACCACGCTATATATATTTATGGGGGTGGCTATATCAACGGATGTATAGCCACCCCAGTGGTAAGCAACTTATCCATTTCACGGCTTGCAAAGCCTAGACCTGGGTTCGATCCCTGAGGAGGATCAACCCTTTTGCCCATTTTTCTTTTTTTCCTTGCACGCGCGTATTGGGCTGGAGGGCATGGGTTCAACTCCCACCCCTTGCTTTTTTCTCTTTTATTTTTACTTGTTAATATTGTTTTGTACATTAAAATATATGAATCTTCAAATATTCATACCTCTCTCATTTTTCACCATTTTTGATCCATTCTTTTTGCAATGTGTTTGTTTTAATGTCTACTTTCATGTGGTGTAAAAATATTGTTTGTTATTATTGATTGGGTTATCTTTTTCCTATGTGGAAATTTGTCCCTTTTTTTTGAGATCGTCATCTTACTTGTTGGTGATTTCCTTTTAAATATGCTTGTTCTTCTTGTGATATTTCTTGCATCCCATGTTAGTTAATATGCTATTGTACTCTCCTTTGGTTGTCACCATAATCTTATTTTAGATTCCTCCTAAATTATGAGGTTAAACTAATTTACTTGTGTTTGATTGTCATCAAATACATATTGTTGTTACACTTGATATATCTTGAAATTATAACATGTTTACTTTCAAATTATGATTTGTTTACACGGTTGTAACTTTCATCTTTTCCAATCTTTGTTAAGATATGCTGTCACCTTTGTTAAGATCCCTTTCCATCTTTGTGACAATGTTTCCCCATCTTTGTTAAGATTTGTTCTTGGTTGTGACCATCTGTCTTAATTGAAATCATTAATATTGTAATACTTGCTTTGGTTGTGACCATTTATCGTGATTGAAATCTTTGCCTGATATTGTAATATCTTAAATGCTTGCTTTGGTTGTAACCATTCATCCTGATTTAGATCCTTGCTTATTATAGTATGCTTGATCATTCTTGGTTGTAACCATATCCCTTATATTCATCATGTGTGAATGTTTATGCTTTGTTAAGTTTACATTCCCCAAGTGATGGAACTCTTTAGTTCTCATCCAAGTTGCGTCATCTTTTCCCTTCCAAAGGAAAGTCTCTCTATTGACCCTTGGGTCATAAATAGCTCATTAAACTCATAGGTCTGGATAGAACCTTCCCCTCCTTTTGGTCTGGATAGAATCAATAGGATTTACACTCATAGGTCTGGATAGAACCTTCTCCCCCTTTTGGTCTGGATAGAACCAATAGGATTTAAACATCATAGGTCTGGATAGAACCTTCCCCCTTTTGGTCTGGATAGAACCAATAGGATACCCTCATAGGTATGGATAGAACCTTCCCCTCCTTTTGGTCTGGATAGAATCAATAGGATTTAAACTCATAGGTCTGGATAAAACCTTCACCCTCTTTTGGTCTGGAAAGAAACAATAGATCCTTATTCTGTAGTTTGGGCCTGAACTATGACCGCTCTGATTTCTCATTGGACAATGAGAAAACGTAGGCACAAGATTCGATATCTTGACGAGAAAACTTCCCCCTTTCTCCCACCTTTTGGTCTGGATAGAACCAATTTGTCTCACAACGTAGAACTTTAGGATAGAGTTTGGTTAACTCTATGTAAGAATCATGGATATGATTACTTACTTCCCTTTCTTGAGAGTTCAACATAGATCTAGAGAGTTTTCTAAAACTCTACACAAGCATGGATATGTTTGTTCCCCTTTGAACCATGATCATAATCAAGTGTTCTTCAACCCTAGTGAGGTGAACTACGATTGCTCTGATTCTATCCTAGTTAGGATACGTAGGCAGAGGACGCGACGTCTTTGCGAGCAAACTTAGAAACTATCTTTAGGTTTTAACCTACACCTTTACCCAATCCCAATCCATAGCAAACATTTAGCAAACTTAGCATGCAAACAAACAAAAGGTTCCTGTAGAGTAATACAGATGTTTAGGATGTGAAATACCTACCCTATGCATAACCTTTCTTTAGACCATTCCTTTGGATAAATTAAAGTCCGGTTGTGAATTTAAGAATTAAGATTCAAGTTAATCAATAGCTTGGTATCACGATTCTCACCACAACAGAAATGGCGACTTCATTAGGGACAATTAACTTGAGGGTTTAGCCTATTTTGTTTAATTGCATGCTATATTTGTAAATATTTGCTAAACATGTATATTTGTCAATATATTTGTTTAATTGTGGATATTGGGTGTTTGAGTGGTGAGACGGTCCTATTCCCGGACTCGAGTGCATTTATGATAGGATGGTGGTATATTCAAGAAGGCTTATATGGAGTTGATTCCCGACCAAGCTAACTTGAGAACCCACCGCTCAGTGTAGGCCCTCTTGAAAAGTTTATTATTGTTGATCGAGTATTCGTGGAAACAATGCTACTTTCGACGAAGAAGCCCATGACACTGTGGACTTTTAGAATACACTTTACCCCACTTTGGCCTTATTAGGACGTAGTGCGATGACCATAAGGAAGTATTTCCGACATAGTTGATACGCGATACTACACTCAGACGAGATTCTCTTGAGAATATTATCGATTACCAAGTGATTTGGGAAATTGATAATATCCAAAAGATGGGTTGATGACTCTAGGAACTTTGTAGAACCCGTTCGGCAGGTACAAATAAATCCATAGTACAAATCCTTGGGGATGGGTAGACCTTTAACTCCTTGCTTTGATCTTGAGCCTAAGATGTCTTTGTATATGCTTTGTATTTGTGAATACTTGTCTTTGTGTTATGTGTGCATCATCACATCATATCACCATAAGCATATCATGTCGCAACTAGTTTTGTAAAACTCAGTCGATCTCTAGTATTTTTAAAAGTTGTAACTTTTTCAACAATCAATGGAATGCGGGTTTTAACCTAATCAAACTTCTGAGTTTTGTAAAACCAGTTGCGTTTTTGCACTTGCATCAACATTTTACATATCATACTTTGTTGCATTAGTCTTTTTGGTTCATTCTCTGTTCCGTTAACATCAGAGGGAGGATATCTAGCACAAATGGAAACAATGGAGGGAATTTTGAAAGCTCAGGAAATGCTGAAAGAGGACATCAGAATTCTCAAGTGTCAGATGAATTGGGTACTTGAGACATTGCAAAATATGATGAAGAAAGAGGGTCACTCTGACCATGTTGCGTCCAGAGAAACTAGGGATGCATTATCTCCGATGGTTCCTCCAACTCAAGGACATCCTCGGCATCAATGAACAAATAATAGTCAATCGCGTTAGTACGCCCAACACTCAGTGTTTGTTCCTCCTCAAGCTTCTCAAAGCCGAAAATTGAACAAGAAGGATCATGTCAGGAAAGATAAGACTTGCAGTAGACAAACTCCAGTACTGTTAAGCAAACTTTACCCGCGATTGATTAAGAACTCACTAGTGACTCCACGATTATCCAATCCGGTGCCAGGACCATGGCATAATGCGAACCTAAACTGTGAATTTCACAAAGGAGCCGAAGGACACAACTTGGATGCATGTATAACATTGAGTTATCTTGTGGAAGAGCTAATCATTGACAAACGCTTGATCCTCGAGGAAGACCATCCATGAATGGAGTGTGGATATCATACTGGAACAACAGGGCACCTAGTTGAAGAATGTGAAGAGACTGCAAGAGTTGCTGAAACTTCAAGAGGATAAATCAAATGACAATGTTGCGATTCCTGAATATAAAGGCAAAGGACCCGTGAGACCCCTCATAATTCTATATCACAAGGAGCATGTGGTTGTTGAAGGTGTTTCCCCACATGGGCCTAAAATTTGAAATTTGTTTTGTTAAACAATTTTAATTCCCTAAGGCTGGCAGCTGTAGACTGTTTCAGCATTTTGTTGTGTTTTCTCCGCATTTGTGTTGCTTGTAAGCTGTTGTTTATTTGAATTGGCAAGATTAAATGAAATGTTTGTGCATCTTTTGATTAAGTTCATTCGTTTCACTCTTTCTCTTTCTTTTCATTGTTATGAGATAACGAAAAATGCAAAAATTTCTTTTGTTTACTAAACTGTTGTTTAAAGCAAAGATTGGGGAGGATGATGAAAATCATATCCATAACTGCTATTGATATGCTTTCAATTTAACATTGCCGATGATGTAAGGCATTGTTTCAATCCCTAAACACTGAAGAAATAAGGAAGATAGTCCCTCGTTAACCCCTTCGAGCCTAGGCGTAGGAGTTTTTCTTTCTTTATAAAACAAAACCTTAAATCTCAAACCTGGGGCGAGTAGTTCTCAGTTAACTTGAAGATACGTGCATACAAGACACTTTTCATATAGAAGTGGTGCATTCAGGTTTTTTCTTCAAACACAACAAGAGAGTGTCGAAGATGCTTTTCAGCACAAAAGATGATGATGGTTCGCCGTAGCCATTAAACTGGGTAGTCACCTCCTTTCTTAAAAGAAAAAAGAGAAGAAGAAAAAAGAAAAAAGCCCGCTAAGTCAAAACCTATGAAGGGGACTTAAGCAAAAAATGGGGCATCCCGTTGACTGTATATTCGAACAAAGAAGTTCAGACAAAAGTCAGGGATAAAAAGAGAGGAATTTTGTAAGATTCTTCACCTAAAAAAATCCTCAAATAGCAAAAGACTATCAAATACTGTAAGGGAGTGGTGACTACCCTAGGTTTGTGAACCATCGCCAACTATCATCAGTTCGATTCCTAAGTCTGTAAGAACCTGAGTGTATAGTTTGAGTTAATTGCGCATATGATTGGAGTTCATCATGGAGAGTGGGTGGGACCAAATAACTTTGAGCCTTCATTCTTTGTTTCATGAACCGTAAACCAAGCCACGTTACAACCCTTAAAAGACCTAATTGAGGTAAGGTTGCTTTGAAAGCATATTACAGCAAGGTTGGATAACCTGACTCCTAATGATCTTTGTTAATTGTGTGTGTTCATCACTTTATCCATCATTTGTAAAAAGATTGGATCACTTTCACTTTGATCACTTGATCACTCCGCCGTGTGTGTTTCATCAAAATGTTTTCAAAAGATTGCATGAATTTTACATTGAAAATTGCCAATTTTTAATGAACAACATTGCGTGCAAAACAATCCAATATAAAAGGAATCCCAACAAGCGCTGTCAGCTAGGGAATTTAGCTTGATAAAGGAAGCTCAGCCTAGGGCAACCAATTTGAAGGATTTGTTAATCATTTGTTGTAACGTTCAGCTAATCAGAGCCAACCAGGTCAAGATCAGATGAAACTCTCGATGAACAGTTTAGTCTGGGGCAATACTTTTGCAGTTACCAACTAGCAGGGGCAAGTTTGTTACCCAGTCGTTACTTCCACAGTCTGAAGACTTTGTTGTGCAAGCACCGTTAAACTGGGGCAATCACATCGAGATTTGAAAATCTCTCTAAGTGTTTGAAGACATTGAAGCATCTTTATGTCATTTCTTTTAAAAGCATCTTTATGACTTCTTCTCACAGACTGTGCAATCTGGGGCAGAAAAAGTTGAAGACTATTTGTCGCAAGAGCCGTTGCTCACTTGAAAAATGACTATTGTCATAATGGGGCATAAATGTTTTGTTCTCATGATGCCCTTTGTCAGCTCTACAGTTAAGTTGTTACCTCAGTTGATCCGGGAATCTCTCGATGTAATTTTCCTTCAACAAAGAATTCAAACTCATGATGGCAATCCAAGTGAAGTCCTGAGGTTTTGGCCTAAGAAGATTACTCTCTCCCAAAGAAGGTGGTAACCTTGAAGTGGAATTGTTGTTCTTCATGATCATCCCTTTGATGTCCAATTTTGGTGAAGTTGTTTGGGTCTCCGTGTCGAGATGTTTATTTCATCTCCTGTTTTGTTTTGTCTGTTTCGTCAGCATAAACATAAGCATGGCATAAAGCATAGCATCCGTGCATCATTGCTATCTCTGGTTGTTACATGTTCCTGTTTCACTTTGGTTCCCTCCTCAATGATTGGGTGTGTTGTCTCTCTCTAATAGAGTTGTCAACCCTTAAGCATAAAATGTCTGTCCTTTATCAATTCCCCAAAGAGTTTAAATCCTCGTGGATGATGGTTGCTTCAGTTATCTTTTTCCACGATTGGATAAGGTAAGTCACCATTCGAGTTCATTTCTCAATGGTTGGAGTCTTGTTTGACAGTTTCTTTCTAGCTTGGTTCTGGATTGAACTTTGGTCACTGTCGGTCGCCGAACCTACATGGACGTGCATTTATTTTGCACTATCTATCAAGAAGAACATCTTACATTACAATAGAGGTAAGTGGCAGTCTCTTGGGAGAAGCTTAACCTTCATCAACGATAAATGGCAGTCTCTTCAGAGAATTTTAATCATCCTCAGCGATAAATGGTAGTCTCTTCGGAGAAGTTTAATTGTCCTCAGCGATAAATGGCAGTCTCTTCAGAGAAGTTTAATCGTCATCAACAGGTGAGTGGAAGTCTCTTGGGAGAAGCTTAACCTTCATCAACGATAAATGGCAGTCTCTTCGGAGAAGTTTAATCGTCCTCAGCGATAAATGGCAGTCTCTTCGGAGAAGTGTAATCGTCTTCAGTGGTGAGCGGAAATCTCTTGGGAGAAGCTTAACCTTCATCAATGATAAATGGCAGTCTCTTCGGAGAAGTTTAATCGTCTTCAGCGATAAATGGCAGTCTCTTCGGAGAAGTTTAATCGTCTTCAGTGGTAAGTGGCAGTCTCTTGGGAGAAGCTTAACCTGCACCAGTGATAAATGGCAGTCACATTTGAGAAGTTTATCTTAAGGATGTCGACGCACGGTTGTGACCAGGATTGTTTGAAAATCCAGTGGATACTGATATAAGTAATTTGGTGGTGACCAATCATATTTAAGGCCCGTTGGTAACTGACATCATGAAAATCCATGGACAACAAATACTGACAATTTGGTTGTGTATCATTCCAAATTAAGACACGATGTTTGCTATCCCAAGCTCAGGTTTTGTGCCTTGGGAAGATGTATTGTTTGATTCCAAGTACAGGTTTCGTACCTTTGGAAGGGGTTTGTTTCTATCCCAAGCACAGGTTGTGTACCTTTGGAGATAGATGTATTGTTTTATTCTAAGCACAGGTTTTGTACCTTTGGAAGATGTATTGCTATCCCAAGCACAGGTTGAGTACCTTTGGAGATAGATGAATTGTTTGATCCCAAGCTCAGGTGTCGTACCTTTGGAGATGTATTGTTTGATTCCAAGCACAGGTTTCGTACCTTTGGAAGATGTACTGTTTGATTCCAAGCACAAGTTTTGTACCTTTGGAAGATGTTTGTTGCCATCCCGAGCACAGGTTGTGTACCTTTGGAGATGTATACTTTGAATCCCGAGTTCAGAAATTCCCAGAGACTAAAGTGGTTGCATTTTCATGAAGTGTTCTATATCCTAATGTTTTGAGGATATTAGTTTTTGATCCTAAGGTTTGAGGGTCTTCGTCCAATCCTAATATGTTGAGGGTTGTGTATCTTCTATATCCTAATGTATTGAGGATGTTCAGCTTTCGTTCCTAATGTTTTGAGAGCCTGTGTATAATCCTAATGTGTTGAGGGTTATGTATCTGTTGTATCCTAACGCTTTGAGGATTTTAGCTTTTGTTCCTAAAGTATTGAGGGATATATTTATGCTTCCTGTTTGCAGACCTGGTCGTCACCAAACTCTTTGAAAATCCAGTTCTTTCTAAATCCAGTGGTCACTAGCATTGCTTGAAAACTAATCGTTATTAGTCGGTCGTTACCAAATTCCCCAGTTTGAAGTCCTGTGTTTTATCAATATCGTTTGGAAATTGTCAATTGAAATTGGAACTTCGACTTGGTTGTCACCATATCCCCAGGAAGTCTAACGGTATTTAGCACTTTTTGGAAACCAAACTCTGGATTGGTCGCCACCATATCCCCAGTAAGTCTAGTGGAAACTAGCACTGCTTGAAGCTATTTGTTGTTCTGGTCATCACCAGTCTCCCCAGTTGAAACTTTTAATTTTCCAGTCGAGTCTCGGAGAACTAGTGGATACTAGTTTCCTCGGCGCGTCTGGTCTTGTTTCTTACCTTTTCTTGAAGATCCCGTTTGAACTCTTCGTTATAGGAAATTTCTCATCTGGTTATCCCCAGTGAGATTCGTGTCTCCGTTCCGAGTTTTCCCTGTTGAAGCTGTGCTTCCCCAGTGGATTTTTCCCCCAACGAAGTTTTCCCTAGTGGGTTTCTTCCCCAGTGTCGTTTGCATTTCTTTTCTTTCGTTTCCCCAGTGAAGAATTGTTATCTTCCCCGATGGGCTTCCTGATCTGGTTATCCCCAGTGAGGTTCGTATCTCCTTTCCCCAATGAAGGTATGTCTTCCCTGGTGGAATTTGTGTCCCCTGCGTGAAAGATTTCCTTGAACAAGCATCCTTAGTCATGTTTGAACTACCTTGCTTACTTGGTCTTGAATCTTTCCCCAGTGTGTTGGACCCCTCGTGAGTGGTTACTCGTTGTATTGTTGTTCTTTTATATTTGCTTGTGCGTCTGCATCTGTCTTGCATTCAAGCATCATATAACATCATTTAGATTCATGGCATATTTGCATTTGTCCTTTTGCATACCATCGGATCTAAGGATCAAAATTTCTGGTTTGCTATATTTAAATACCTTTCACTACGATTCTATGAGGATTGTCATCTCTCATTATCATCTAGTGAAGATATTTAAATAGGGGCATCTGTTGCACCCCAAATTTTGACCCCTTAGATCCTCATCATCATTGTAGGATCATGTTCATTTGATTAACTAACCTTAACCCCTTTCAAGTTTATCTTTGTTAAGATGCAGATGAATTAGGGTTCCGTACCGTCAAATTCGAGATTTGGGTGGTCTGATCATTCAATGTTTTGGATAGATTCAACTTCAAATAAGTCTCCACATCATCAAGAATACAACATTGGATCAAGTATGGATTCAATTTGAGGTGGTCACCCGAAAATTGAGAACAGTGCAGTTCAAGACGCCCGATTAGGGTTTTCTGATAAGGAAAAGTCAACTGTAGTTTGACCTTTGGTTTAAAGAGTATTTCAATGGTGGGATTTTTATCCATTAATCTCCTATGGCTTAGTAAAGTCCATTCAAAGAGCTTCAAGTCCTCAGGATATCCAGATCATCGACAGTCGACTCGGTAGTCACCGATTGATCGAACGTTTGATCGAAAAGTCAACTCTTCAACAATAAGGAATTTGACTTCAAGGTGTGAATCAAAAGTGTTCCTTATATCATATTACACCTCCCCAAATAATTTCATGACCATTGGATCAAGGGTTAAGAAGTAATTGCAAAAATCGGGAATTAGGGTTTCAAAAGGGGCAAGACCATAACTCCTCAACCACACATCCAATTGAAGTGGTTCAAAGCTCATTAGAAAGCTCTTGACAAATCCTACAAAAGCCTCAAAGTGGTCCATGATCAAAAAATGCATAGAATTGGAGTTATGACAAGATTCATTTTAGGAAGGAAAATAACTAAGAAAAATTCTAAGTTATTTAGCACTTAGAAGGGTTTTTCAACCTAGTTCCATCAAGAATTTGGAAATTCCCAAAACAAGAAAGTTATAGAGCTACCTAAGGGCTTTCCAAATTGTGGTAGAACTCCTCAATAGCATGTGTGAGTAGGAAGTTATGCACTATGGAAGTTAGGGCTGTCAACACTTGAGACCACACTCCAACACTTCCCAAAAATCAGTTTTTCACAAATTGAGATCTCCTCAGCCCTTGGATCATGATTCAATATAATATTCAGATGTGTAGAGGAAAGGAAATGCAGGAAATGTAAGGTTTGAAGAGAGAGAGAGAGAGAGAGAGAGAGAGAGAGAGAGAGAGAGAGAGAGAGAGAGAGAGAGAGAGAGAGAGAGAGAGAGAGAGAGAGAGAGAGAGAGAGAGAGAGAGAGAGAGAGAGGCAAGTTGCAACTTGTGCAATATAATATTCAAATGTAAGAAGGAGAGAGAAACGTTTCATGCCAAAACTATTGCAGCTGGCTCACCCTACCATCATAGCTCACCTCAGTCACTTCATTTCCATCTCCACTTGATTTTTATGATCTTGTTTGGTCCATGGAGCTGATGGGAAGAGATTTTGCAAAGATCCATTTGAAAAACTTCATGAAAATCCCTCCAAAAATGGAAAAGTACCAAGCTACCCTCACTCTCATTGGCTATAAATAGAGGCCTCTTCCATGAGTTTAGACACACCAGAGCAATCTCAAAAAAACGGAGAAAACATAGCTCTCATTCTCCTCTCATTCCTCAAGAATATCAAAAAATCTCAAAGTCACCATTTTCACCAAAAAGCTGTCTTGAGCAAAACTCTGCTAAAGACCAGTTATATCATTTCCAAGCCTCTAAAAATCATCCACACAATCCCTAAAGATGGTATAGAAGGTGTCTATACCCTCAAATCTCTCAAAATTACCATTTTGCAAAAAGTCAACTTTCACACCAAGAAAGTTTGACCACCATACTCAAAACTTGCCAAATCCTTGCATAGGCTTGTTCTTGTGGTTCTAACCATCCACACACCTCACATATGCCATATTACAACTGTCCAAAGCATTGAAAATCAACTGGGAATCACCTAACTCCAACTGTTTTGAAGTTTGGTTTTGTTGCTTCAAGAGGAAGTAAGCTTCATCTCATTTCAAAGGAAGGATTATCTCTGGGTTTCTAAGCTTTTTAGCTTGTTCAAGGCTGGTCAACAAGAGGTATGTGATATTATAGCTATCTATAAATCATACATTGTCATGTATTGTCATTTTATGGTGATTTGTGTGAAAACATACCATGGCTGCCCTATTGTGCTTCTTTGTCAAGAATCCTAGTTTTATGATCATAATGCTTATTTTGTCAAATATATTGTCATTTGTAAATGATATGTGGATGATAGATTGCAAGTTTGTGCCTTATTATCATGTTTAGACTTATGTGTGAGTTTTTGGTCATTTGGTAGATTTAGGATCCAACCTTGAAAAAGTGATATGATTGCCCTAGAACTATAAACCTAGCTCATTAGTGAGATATGTAGATGACTTGTAAGTTTCTCATAGATCCCCCCTTGCCCTTGATCATGTGTGAATCAAAGTGGCCTTTTGTTTTCATTATGATGATTTCATGTTTGTCTTGCCTATCATTGCTTTGAAGTGGTTCTTAAGTGGTTATACTTGCTATTCCTCATGCCTCAAGTCTTTGGTCAATGTTTGATTTTGTTCATAATGCTTGTGTTGGTGGATGAAGCTTAGTCATTAGGGCTGTCTTATGAGACATGTTTGATTTTGCTATCCAATTTGGTTTAATATGTCATTTTTGGCTTGGTGTGCTTTTGCTTGACTCTATGTTTAGAGACTCACTTATTTACCTATTTCAAGAATGTGCATGATGTTGTTGTGCTCAAAATCTGTCTAAATGTTCAAGCTGCCTTACCATGCCTCTCTTGCATTTTTCTTCAAAATATCATGAGACCAAATATATCACTTTCTGTTTCAAGCATTTTTTAATTTGTGTGCATTGAACCACTAGTCTATCCATTTAAAACTTGTGTATGATCCCAATTTTTCCAACTGTCATGGTTTTGGCTTGTTGTATATTCAAAGTGTTGTTCTAGTATGACATGAGTTTCAAATGCTAATTTTTGTCTTGGTAAAGATTTCACTCCTTTTCTGAGTTGCATCTCATCTGTTAGCATCATCATAATGTGTGTATAACCTCTTTTTCATGAAATAAGTCATTGCTTTAAAATTGCCCTGTTGTGGTGAATGTATGCCTAGGCAGATTTTTTAACTTTTGCACCAATATACCAATTTTCATTCTACTTGATACATGCTCTTACTTGAACCTAAAACACTTTCATGATGACATTTCTGGTGTGTGCACATTGGTCACTTGTGCTGTCCTGGCTTGTTTTCACATTTCACCTTCCAAATCACACTTATCCACCAAATCTGCCACAACATACTCAAGTTGTTTTTTGTTTGTGTATACATGATTTTAGAGTTGTAACTCACTCATATGTTTGATTCCAATGTGTATAGATGTTTGATTTGGTCTAAGATTACCTACATTTTCATTTCACTACTTAATTGCATTTTGAGCCAAAACTGTCATGACCACGTACCAAAATCTTGTATGCTTGCAGTATGCTTAATCTCAGAGTGATAACTCATTATTCTCTATATTTGTGATGTGTGTATGTGTTGTTTGTCAACGTGAGATCTTCTTTGCATCTGAACCATGTTTGCATACCATAGCTGTCAAAACTATTTTGAAAAACACTTGTGCTCTTTTATGTTACCTACTGTCCTAAGTTTGTAAACTTGCATTGGAATTGGTGTTTAAATGAATGATATAGGCATTTTTATGCTAGGTCTCATATTTGTGCCAAGAGCATGTCAGTTGTTACACCTTTTGCTTGTTTTGGATGTTGTTGCATTGTATGTTTATCATAGCAACTCATGTGCCACTTTTTGAACCAGGGCTGTTTTGAATTAGTTTCTTGTTAGAACACTCTCAATATCATGTTTATGTATTGCTCATGCTGTTTAATCACACTGTCCTCCATTGATCCAGTTTATGATCATCAAAATGCACTTCACTCACTAAAGTTGCAGCTGTCATATGTTTTTTAAATCCATGTTGTTTGTGAGCTTTCTTAAGGTTTAGGCACACTTTATATGTTGTTTTAAGGATGTTTGTGTGATTCATTCACTTTATTTTGGCCTGTCTCATAATCTCACTATCTCACTTGCAAGTGTCTTGATATTTATCTCATTTCCACATGACAGTTGGAATTTTAACTCATAAGTAGTTTGTTTGAATGCATGAACTTGTTGCATATGATATTTGAATTGTGTTTGAGCCCTTTTCCTGACCATAGCATGAATGGTTTGTTCATTTGATTTGTAAATGCATTTTCATCCAAATTTGTAACTACCATCATGTTTTCATTTCAAAGCCTTTTTTCAAAATTCTACCTGGACCATCTTTTTCCTTGTTTAAAAACACCCAAGATTGATCTAAGGTTTGTTTGATTTGGTTAAGAATTGGTTGAGTTTGATATCAAAACGCATTTGTGAAAATTACCTTGTTCTTGCTTCATTGTGCCCAGAAATTCATAAGACCACGCCATATATAATTATGGGGGTGGCTATATCAACGGATGTATAGCCACCCTAGTGGTAAGCAACTTATTCATTTCACGCCTTGCAAAGCCTAGACCTGGGTTCGATCCCTGAGGAGGATCAACCCTTTTGCCCATTTTTCTTTTTTTCCTTGCACGCGCGTATTGGGCTGGAGGGCGTGGGTTCAACTCCCACCCCTTGCTTTTTTCTCTTTTATTTTTACTTGTTAATATTGTTTTGCACATTAAAATATATGAATCTTCAAATATTCATAACTCTCTCATTTTTCACCATTTTTGATCCATTCTTTTTGCAGTGTGTTTGTTTTAATGTCTACTTTCATGTGGTGTAAAAATATTGTTTGTTATTATTAATTGGGTTATCTTTTGCCTATGTGGAAATTTGTCCCTTTTTTTGAGATTGTCATTTTACTTGTTAGTGATTTCCTTTTAAATATGCTTGTTCTTCTTGTGAGATTTCTTGCATCCCATGTTAGTTAATATGCTAGGGTACCCTCCTTTGGTTGTCACCATAATCTTATTTTAGATTCCTCCTAAATTATGAGGTTAAACTAATTTACTTGTGTTTGATTGTCATCAAATACATATTGTTGTTACACTTGATATATCTTGAAATTATAACATGTTTACTTTCAAATTGTGATTTGTTTACACGATTGTAACTTTCATCTTTTCCGATCTTTGTTAAGATATGCTATCACCTTTGTTAAGATCCCTTTCCATCTTTGTTACGATGTTTCCCCATCTTTGTTAAGATTTTTTCTTGGTTGTGACCATCTGTCTTAATTGAAATCATTAATATTGTAATACTTGCTTTGGTTGTGACCATTTATCGTGATTAAAATCTTTGCCTGATATTGTAATATCTTAAATGCTTGCTTTGGTTGTAACCATTCATCCTGATTTAGATCCTTACTTATTATAATATGCTTGATCATTCTTGGTTGTAACCATATCCCTTATATTCATCATGTGTGAATGTTTATGCTTTGTTAAGTTTACTTTCCCCAAGTGATGGAACTCTTTAGTTCTCATCCAAGTTGCGTCATCTTTTCCCTTCCAAAGGAAAGTCTCTCTATTGACCCTTGGGTCATAGATAGCTCATTAAACTCATAGGTCTAGATAGAACCTTCCCCTCCTTTTGGTCTGGATAGAACCAATAGGATTTACACTCATAGGTCTGGATAGAACCTTCTCCCCCTTTTGATCTGGATAGAACCAATAGGATTTAAACATCATAGGTCTGGATAGAACCTTCCCCCTTTTGGTCTGGATAGAACCAATAGGATACCCTCATAGGTCTGGATAGAACCTTCCACTCCTTTTGGTCTGGATAGAACCAATAGGATTTAAACTCATAGGTCTGGATAGAACCTTCACCCTCTTTTGGTCTGGAAAGGACCAATAAATCCTTATTCTGTAGTTCGGGCCTGAACTACGACCGCTCTGATTTCTCATTGGACAATGAGAACACGTAGGCACAAGATGCGATATCTTTACGAGCAACCTTCCCCCTTTCTCCCACCTTTTAGTCTGGATAGAACCAATTGGTCTCACAACGTAGAACTTTAGGATAGAGTTTGGTTAACTCTATGTAAGAATCATGGATATGATTACTTACTTCCCTTTCTTGAGAGTTCAACATAGATCTAGAGAGTTTTGTGAAACTCTACACAAGCATGGATATGTTTGTTCCCCTTTGAACCTTGATCATAATCAAGTGTTCTTCAACCCTAGTGAGGTGAACTACAATTGCTCTGATTCTATCCTAGTTAGGATGCATAGGCAGAGGATGCGACGTCTTTGCGAGCAAACTTAGAAACTATCTTTAGGTTTTAACCTACACCTTTACCTAATCCCAATCCATAGCAAACTTTTAGCAAACTTAGCATGCAAACAAACAAAAGGTTCATGTAGAGTACTACAGATGTTTAGGATGTGAAATACCTACCCTATGCATAACCAACCCCCGAACCCCGAATCTCTTAGCGTTGTTGTTACATCGCGAAAAGGGTTTTTCTTTCTTTAGACCTTTCCTTTGGATAAATTAAAGTCCGGTTGTGAATTTAAGAATTAAGATTCAAGTTAATCAATAGCTTGGTATCACGATTCTCACCGTAACAGATAGCATATCCAAAGAAGGTACATCACAGAAATCTAGACCTGTTGTATTGGAATTTTATGGAGTCCATGAAAGATGGCCTGCATAAAAAAAAGCCATGTCACTCAGGGTGTCATGACCCTGTTTTGTGACATTAAAAGTATGAACTCTGTGATGTGCAAAAGAGTCATACTCAGGGATAACAGGTGTCAACATCAAAATGTTGGTGTAAAATTTGGTGATTTTGACCTAAATGATGCTGAAGTGGTTACAAGAGGCCTCAAGGATACTCAATTTAAAAATTCTCTAAGAAAGTTGAGGTCCTTTATTAATGATGAATTTTAGCAATTAATAGGGAATTATATTTTGAAAAATAATCATATTCTGATTGGTCAAAATATTGAATTCCCTACTCTTTTACAAGTAAACCCGTCTAAACCCGTTCTCGTCTTTCAATCCACCTCCTGCCTTATCTCACACAACCTCATCAGAAACCCTCTTTCGTTACAACCTAAGTCCTCTACAATGTCTCAACAACATGTCTCCATCCCCACCAAGCCCGACCCTGCTCAGCACAAAAGCACCTCTATGATGAATGTGAGCCTTCTTAATATGATTTCTGGGAAAAGGAGTGAACACCAGTCGTCAACTACTTCACATGCAGACCAAGAAGGTCATAATGTGCATGGAATCACCATTCCACTGCCTAGGGTTGATTCTTCTCCAATATCGACTAAGAACCTTGAGGACAATTCTGAGTTCTCCTCTGAGAAGACTAACCCTACCACAGAAAAACGAGCAAATCATGCAGTACAGGAGGAAGGACAGGATCATGATCTGAATGAAGCTCCTGCCAATGATGTTGATGTATCTTCAGATGATGAATTCCTCAAGATTGTTGCTCCTGGCATAGCCCAGAAACCGATGACCAAGAAAGGAAAAACTAGTTTGAAAGATAACTCTCGCAAAAGTCAGGGAAAAGGAGCTCATGTTGGGTCCTTTTAACCTAGGAGAATAACTACCTCCAAGAAAAGGAAATTCTCTGAGAGCAGCCCTGAGTCTGAAAGTGATGTCATAAGAGATGTTCCTAACATCTTCAATGTCAAACATTCATCGGGTAAGAGGCCACTTAAACCCATGCCAGCTGCACCTCTGGAAAACATCTCCTTCCACTCCATTCACAGTGTAACCAAATGGAGATATGTCTATCAAAGGAGAATAGCCCTTGAGAGAGAATTAGGGAAGGACGCCCTGGAGATCAAGGAGGTAATGGAGCTCATCAGTAAGGTTGGACTGATTAAGACAGTCACTGGATTTTCCAAATGCTATGAGGGACTGGTAAAGGAGTTCATTGTAAACATACATGACTCAATATCAAGCAGAAATAGCAAGGAATTCATGAAGGTATTCGTTAGAGGAAAGTGTGTGCAATTCTCTCCTGTTGTGATCAACAGGTATCTAGGGCGAGCAAATGATGGAACAACAAAATTGGTGACTTCAGACAACCAGGTATGCAAGATCATCACTGCAAATCAAGCCACCATATGGCCATCCAAAGGGAAGTTTTCTGCACCACTGCTCAGTGTAAAATATGCCATTCTTCATAGAATTGGAGCTATTAATTGGGTTCCTACCAACCATACATCTTCCATTGCTATTGGACTAGGAAAGATCATTCATGCCATAGGTACCAAAGTCAAATTTGATTTTGGTCTAAACATCTTTGATCAGACTGTTAAACACTCCACAACCAGTGCTGTCAGGTTACCTATTGCATTCCCCTCCCTCATTTGTGAGATCATCCTAAATCAACATCCTGGGATCCTGAACTCAAGTGATGCTGTTAGCAAAAGGGAGCCTGAACTGTCAATTCACTTCAAACTGTTTGAAGGAAGACATGTTCCAGACATGATGTTTACATCTGCTGAGAAGGTTAAGATCTCCAAAAGAATGATGATTGCAGAATTAAAGGACACCTGTAAGGAGTTAGGAGAAACCATCAGTATAGCTACTACCAAAAAAACCAAGCTAGAAGCTCTTATCCAAATGCTTGAAAGAGATGCAGATAATAGTGGAGTTGTGCCAGAAGAAGAGGCTGATGACAGTTGTGAGAATGTCCCAACCAATGTCAATGACAGTGACTCCAGTTCCTCATAATAGTGGAGTTGTGCCAGAAGAAGAGGCTGATGACAGTTGTGAGAATGTCCCAACGAATGTCAATGACAGTGACTCCAGTTCCTCCTCTGATGAAGAAGATGAGAATTGAGTATGTGACTCAATCTGCTGCTGAGGTGTGCTGTTGGTTTAATGTATTTATGTTTTTTCCTAATTTGTGATGCTCTTCAGAGAGCATTTTTGCTGTAATGTAACCCCAAACAGGTGCAATGTTACAATGTGTGATTTATGCTAAGTATTTAGTAGGATTGAAATTTGTGGCTAAAAAGGGGGGAGAGAGAGAGAGTAATAGAGGACAGCAGGTGTAAGACTGCTATGAAATAGGTACAATAGGTGGAAGAACATGTTAAAGACTGGCTAATTGTGAATATGATATTATACGTGCATGCTTGCAGGGTATGGCCACAGTTGTAAGTGCTGATGAGATGTGTGTGTAACAGCTGCTTAGTGCTGTTAGTATAGTAGTGTGCTTGTGTTGATACTATGTGATATGTGAAATCCTAGCTGGAGTAAGAATGTTTGTTAGAACTAGGAGCTCTGTGCTGAAGAAACTAGGAGCTAACCTTGTGTATATCTGCATGACAGTAGTAGCAGAGAGTCTTGTGCAACACTTCAGGGGTAGTAGCACAAGTGTGTGTGACTTCAGGAAGTCATCCGGAATGTCAAGACATCCAGAGCAGACTGCAGAATGATCTGCAGGTTGTGTGCCCAACTAATCTGATCAATTGAGAGGGAGAACACTAGAGTGTTACTCAAAGAGATGTGACATCTGTAGTGATAACTACCAGATGGTTAACAGAGTGAGTCATGACAGTGAGAGCTAACTGTGAGGACTCTGAGTGGCTTGAGCTAGGAACTAGTTGCATGAATGGACACATCATAAGTCTTCTGCTGTGTGTAAACTCGGATATGTTAACAGGTTGTTTTAGCCAAAACTTTTGCCAAATGGGGAGTTTGTAAGTGCTCTTGATTGGCTGCATTTTGTGGCAAAACTTTAGTGTGTGCTTGTATGTCATACTAAATGTTAGGACATACTTAATGATGTGTGTGCAGGGTAAGTTAACTATAAGTTAACTTAGTTAAGCTGAATGTCATACAGAATGTCATAACATTGAACGTATAACATCCAGCGGGCAAGGTTGTTTTTCTGGTATCTATAAACTAGGAAACAGAATAAACGCTCAAGCTGGATATCAGGAGACTTTCTAGAAGCCCTAGGCGAACTAGAAGATCCCCGAATTAAGTGGCAAGTGTGTAGATCTTTGAGAATAGGTTTTGTTATGGATAAAACCTAATTAATGCACCAAGGCCCAAAAGGATTGACAGCTGCTATAAAGATCAAAAGATGCAATCCTGATGAGCAGCACTTGATAGAAGAAGAATATAGAATGCAGATTGCAGAGTCCTTGTAAGTGAAGAAGGCTAGTCTTCACGTGTGAATTCTGTCTAGGAATACTTGTAATCCAAGCAATTGTTTGGTGGATGATTTGCATCGGATAGGTAGATTCTAGGTTGTGTCTTACTCGAAGCTTTGAATCAAGAGTGTGTGAGTTCCTTGATCAAAGCTGTGAAGAAAGATCAAGGTGTGTATGAAGTGTCTCTTCATATTGTCTTCTGTAATTGTTTAAAATCATTGTTGTGTGATTGAGGGGGAGTGAGTGGGTATACTCAGGTCTAGAGTGTCTCTAGGTTGAAGTGTCATTGGGTAGAGATTAAGTGAGGAGTGTAAACTGTAGGTTTAACTCTGAATTGATTATACTAATAGTGAATTTCCTCCCTGGCTTGGTAGCCCCCAAATGTAAGTGTTATTGACACTGAACTGGGTAAACAATTGCTGTGTTATTTACTACTTTTATTATTGCTGAGTATTAGCTGTTAAGTAGCAGATGTCACAGTGGATGTTATAACTTTGGGAATAATATCCATTGTGTGCTTGCCAGAATTTTCAGAAGGTAATACATTATCCAAACTTGAGTATGCTTGGAACAACATTCACATAAGAGGAAAATCATCGTTGGGGAAAAGTAATAGCCGTGCTTATGATCCCTACTTGAACTGGATTCAGGATAGAACGAAGAGGTTTCTGATGCCATTTTCCTCAGTGGTGCCTTTATATCCCCTCGTGATTGAGGAGCCGACCACAGTAGATATTCAGAAATACAATCAGTTATAGGCTGAAAAAGAAGAGCTACGAAAAACCAACGAGGAGTTAGAAAAGGAAATTGTTCAGCTTCGGGGAAAGAAGAATGATGTTATATACTCCTTCAAAAAGCAAACTGAACTCGTAAATCGATTGGGTACAGATTTGGCTTAGTAGATTGACGCTCGTGAGCGCTTAGGCTTGGATTTGAAAGTTGTGAGCAGTGTTCTTACCACCAAGAAGCAGGATTTGGACAAAGCCTATTTGAAGATCTCCAAATTAAATACTCAGTGGAATGCCACCTTGTCCAACCATAAAGAGAGCGAAGATAAGTTGAAGCTACAGATCAACAAGTTGAAGACTCAGTTGAAAGCCAAAGACGAGAAGATTTCAGAAGAAGCATCGCTCATGCGTGATAGAGAAAACAAGTTGAATCAAGATATTGCAAGCTTGAGAGATTGTAGGTTGAGAGCTGACTCCAAGAGATGCAAGCTTGAAGATTGTTTTGGGGAAGGAGCCTGTGAAGACTACGCTAGGGGCCTACAGCGTACCGTCGGACAACGAGAGCTGCTTATTCAGGGCTACTCACCAGACCTGATCATCCCGAGACTCAGAAGTTTCTAGATGACTTCCGATCTCGCCGTCCAGCTTGATTAGCTTTCCATCTACCCGTTGTTGCTTATGTTTTGTGTATAGACCATCACCAGGCTTGTCGGTTGAGGTCTTCTCTGATTGTATTCAGCTGATATGATTGTACTCTGCCTGCGTGGCTTTTTCATATATATATGAGGAGTTTTTGTTATTGCTTGCCTATGGGGTTTTCCATTGTCGTGCCTTCTCCAAGAACTAGAATTGAGGGGGAAATTTCCCTGTTGCATACATATATGTTTGCATAGCAGCTTTGCATTTTACAGGTACAGCAGGACCAATTATCTTACCTCTGTTTCTCTGTTAGTTGTGTTACAGGATAGACAACTAGGCTATTCACCGGTACGCTACTCGAGGAAACCATAAAAAAGCAATGGAACAGATCCAGTCTGAAATGCAGGAAATGAGGGACCGTTTGACTCAGTTTATAGAGCTCATGCAAGGAGTTGCCAACGGACAAGAGCAGCTCCGGACTCTAGTGCAGCCCTTGATTGCACGCGTGGATAGCAATGGAGTATTGCATGGAAGAAATGCTGCAAACCCTCCACTTGTTGAGACCCTTCATGCTGACAATTCTGTGCCTGTTGTGAATATCCCTGTTACTGGAGGGATTGGAAGTGGTAATGGTATCGACGCTGCTAATGTTGGAATTAATGTGCATGCAACTGGAATGGGCAACGGTAACTTTGAAACCAATGGCAATGTTGGTGGAGGCCATGGCAATATTGGTGGAGCCCAGGGCAACGTCGGTGGGGATAATGGCAATGTTGGTGGAATGGGTAATGCTGGAAATGTTGGCGCTGGTAATATGTACGACAATGATGTTGTTGGGGCTTTTCATGGTAATGTGCATCAACCTTGGAACGAGGATCGTCAAGAGGATATTTTCTCGGTGAGGGATGTCGGAGCTGAAATGACATCTGAAGCTAGCAGAAGGTTCAAGTGGTTAGAAGACAAGATGAGAAATCTTGAGAATCAAAACGCCATGGGCCTCGACATGGCCAACTTGGGACTCATCCCCGACTTGAAAGTGCCTCCAAAGTTTAAAGTCCATGACTTTGATAAATATAAGGGTATCATATGCCCTAGGGTCCACTTGCGCTCGTACTACAGGAAGATGTCTGTGTATTCGGACAATGAGAAACTACGGATGTGCTTCTTCCAGGATAGCTTGTCCAGACCGTCTCTTGAATGGTATATGGGACTGGAGCCCACCCATGTCCGAAGCTGGAGAGACCTGGCTGAAGCTTTTGTAAAGCATTACCAATATAATAGCGACCTTGCTCCAAACAGGTTCCAACTCCAGAACCTTTTCCATAGAAATAATGAGTGTTTCAAGGAGTATGCACAAAGGTGGCGTGAACTCGCAGCGAGAGTGCAGCCTCCAATGGTGGAGCGCGAATTGATAGATTTGTTCGTTGCCACTCTACCTAGTATCTATTACGACAAGCTCGTCGGTAGTATGTCAGACAGTTTCTCAGATTTAATAATCACAGGAGAAAGAGTGGAGAATGGGATAAAACTCGGGAAGATCCAAGCAAGGGAGTTACCCTCAGCCGGAGCAGGAAAGAAAGTCGGTGGTAAGAAACGAGAAGGAGAAACTAGTTCAGTATCTAGTGCTCGTGGTAAAGGAAAAGGTCAGCGTCAGTATCGGCAACAGCAGGTTGCAAGCGTCACAATTCCAGTACAACCACAACAGAATTAACAAGGCTACAGAAGATATTCGGATCGGGCTCGGGCGCCAAATAGACAATTTGATGCACCGCCAATGTCGTATTCGCAGTTACTTCAGACTTTACTGCAATTGCAACTTATCCAGAAGAGGACCCTAGCTCCATTGACAGGTACGCCCCTCCCGGTTATGATGTGAATGCATATTGTGAGTTCCATTCCGAGGCACCTGGTCATACTATTGATAATTGCAAGGATTTCAAGCATAAAGTGCAAGACTTGATTGATAGCAAGGCAGTTAACTTCTCCAATGACGTTCCCAATGTTATACAAAATCCTATGCCGAACCACGGACAAGCTGGAGTCAGTGCAATAATCAAATATGATGGGTTGGATTTGATAGCAAATGTCAGTGAGCTGAAGACGCCATTGAGCTTCGTGAAAGAAAAATTGCTGAAAAAAGGTGTGTTCCCAGGATGCGGGGAGTTTTGTGCTGAGTGTGCCTACCATCTGGATGGTTGTGATCAGTTGAGAACTGGTATTCAGAGTTTGATTAATGAAGGGGTTCTACAGTTTGATCGGGCCGTTAGAAGCATATCAGAAGAGTGTCGAACTACTTCCGACAAACAATTATGAAGATGGTTGATTCGCCAGCAAGTCAAGGCTGAAATCCCAGTTCCTAGAAGCTGGCAATCTGCATTTACCCTGTCATTTCCTTTGCATTTGTAATTTCTTTCCTATTTAGATGCAAATTTCGTTTGTAACATTTGTATTGTTTTCAATTGATATGAATAATGGAATGAATATGCATGTTTTGATTTCATCCATTCGTGTTCACTCTATGCTTTCATTTATGTCAAACGCTTGTTTAAGCGGAATCCAGTGGAGGATGACGAAATCGAAAGACGCATAAGCTTCTGATTGTATGCTTTTGAATAAAAAACCTGCTGATGATGTACATGCATTGTTTCAAATTCCTAAACACCGGAGATATAAAGAAAATAATCCATTGTTAACCCCTTTTAGCATAGTAGTAGGAGTTTCTTTCTGAAAACAAAAAACCCTCAATCTTAACCTGGGGCAGGGTAGGTGTCAGCTAATTTGACCAAGCGTTCAAATTACAACAAGAGCGTTCTCGTTCAAGGATCAATCACACCTGTATAGGTCGTGCCTAAAAAACCACAATGGTTAAACCTTGCCGATCAGGAGTGAAACAGTCACAGTCCCTTTTCAAACAAGTCAGGCAAGCTGGTGTCACACGATTTGTTCAAAAAAAAGAGAGAAAAAGGAATCAGGATTAAAATCCCGCTAGGTCGAGTCTTGAAAACAAGCGACTTGGGAAAAAAAATTAGGGCACCCCGCTGGACTTCAAAATTGATAGAAGCTCAAAAGAGCCAGTCCAGGCAAAAGTTAGGGAAAAAGCAGAAAAGCAAAAAGGATTACAAAAGAAAAATCCTCGAACAAACAAGTCGTGCGACTCCAAGCATCCAAAGAAGAAGAGCGAGTGACTGTCACTCTGAAAACTTGTGGTTTCCCAAACTGTCACTCCTGTCATTCAACCTCTGAGATGTAAACGCGTAGGTTGAACTAGATGAACGTAGGACTGGAGAACATCAAGGAGAATGGGTGGGTTAGGATAGTGTTTAAGCCTTTATCCTTTCTTTTAAACCATGAAACTGACCATGTTACAACCTGAAAAAGTGCTAATTGAAGCAGGTTTGTTTCGAAAACATACTTTGGTAAAGATCACATCGAAACTGACTCCT
This sequence comes from Lathyrus sativus, assembly GCA_963859935.3. Classification (NCBI taxonomy): domain Eukaryota; kingdom Viridiplantae; phylum Streptophyta; class Magnoliopsida; order Fabales; family Fabaceae; genus Lathyrus; species Lathyrus sativus. The sequence continues at coordinate 489,065,370 of OZ012735.1, read as the reverse complement.
AAAAGGATTCCTCTTACAGCGTTTTGTTAATATTGACATTTTGAATAAGTAGTTCATACACTTTATGTCACAAATTATTTTCCAGTGAACAGAATTGGATTTCGAAAACTGTCATATGCATTACATTAATATGTCTTTTATGCAGAACAATTTGTTTTACTTACGAGTAAGCGCTTGACAGCAGGAAAGTTCCACAATGGAAAGTTTGATCAGGATAAAATGCAGAATGCCTGAATACTCCGGTGAACCGGGGCAAGCTATATTAGGTGATCGTATCATAGGAGTCATCCATCCAAAAGTCAGTTAATCTGGGGAAATCAGGTCGAGATTCATTAAATATCTCACAGCCAAGGGGTACTGTTCCATAAATCTGCCAACCAGGGGCGAAGTCATTGCAAGTCTGGAGCAGACCACCCTAGGAGTACAGAAGTCATTCTCGTCCAAAGGGCAATTAATGCAGAGCACCTCTATGAGGTTCAAAATGCGGAGGCCGTTCATATCAAACCACCAGAGTACAGAGACTTCAGGGTTCCTTTCGAGGAATATGTTACGGAGATCCCACTGGCTGGGGCAAAGTTTGAAAGTGAAGGAACCGTTCCTCTCCATATCTGCAGAGTTTATCAAAAGTTGTTATAGATTTTGAGGCAAGCCGTCTCGAGTTCATTTCATGGCAAACTTTTTCTGCTCAGGATAAAATGTCCCAGAGATCATTTTTGCAAGGTCATTACCTTTGGGGCATTTATCAGGGATGTGTCCTCAGTATGATCATCATATCCTCAATAGAGGCATATGCGGAGTATTGAGCCTACTCCTCAACAAATTCAGTTGTGTTTCCCCGCAAAGTCTGAAGTTGGACGGTGAGCATTGATTTGTCTCCCCAAGCAGAGATAGATTCTTCCCAACCAGAGTCCATTCCCCAGCAGTGGGTTAGCACGCGGTTTTTTCTAGCAGATTGTCTATAGATATTCAGCTCTCAGTAGTTCATACCAAGGTCTCCGACAGAGTTGATTTCCTCGCAGAGTTGTATTCTTCTTGACAGGTAAGATTGGTTCCAGCGTCTGGTTGTGTATCCCGGAAGGCTAGTCGTGGCATAGTTTCTCTTCAGCAGGTGGGAATGGCTATTGGCAAGCTGTTTTGTATCCCCAGTAGATTCGTTTGTCACACCAGAAGAGTTCGTATTTTGGAAAGCCGTCCATGGCATTTTCCCCAGCTAAGTTGGCCATTCAGGCTCGCAACCTCAGCATAAGTCCAATTGTTATTGGCACGTGTAAGCTACTCCCAGCAGGGTTGTTTCTTTCCCCCAGCAGAGTTGGCTTCGTTGCTAGCATTTATTTTGCTGGAGCATTTCCTTTGCATTTTGCATTGTGCATAGCATATACCCGAACACGTAGCATTTCCATTTCGTGTGGAGCATTACGGCATTTTCCAACATATGCATCTGAAGCATAGGCCAGGTTTGATACCTTCGATGCCGGTTGCCTTTGAGGGCTAAGGATTTTAAGTCCATGAGATTTTTGTATTATCCCCCCATTGGGTGGATCTTTGGGGTCTTCGTGCTATTGGTTTCCCTTCGACAGAGTCGTTTGTTTAAACCTCTATTTTCCTATCGGAGCTTTTCCCCGTAAATTGTAAGTCGGTTGATTCTGTCGCATGCCTATGTTGGATATGTTATGACAAATTTTGGTTGTTAATTCCCAGCGTAGTCTATTTCGGGTGTGTTATCCCAACTATTGGTTGGTAATCTCTGGTTTCCCTGCAAAGTCCTTATTCCAACTTTTGGTTGGTAATCCCTGGTTTCCCCGCAAAGTCCTTATTCCAACTTTTGGTTGGTAATGTTCGTTTCATTCCAACTTTTGGTTGGTGACCTATTGGCGTTTGGATGTTATTCCAACTTTTGGTTGGTAATCCTTGTTTTCCTCAGCAAAGTTGATTATTCCAACTTTTGGTTGGCAATCGTTGTTGTGGTTAGTTCGCTTTCTTTCAGCGTTTCTGGCAATCCTATCTTTTGGTTAGTAGCCTTTTCATTCCAACTTTTGGTTGGTAGTCTTCCTTTGTTGAAGTTATTCCAACTTTTGGTTGGTAGTCTTCCCTTGTTGATTATTCCAACTTTTGGTTGGTAGTCTTCCTTTGTTGATCATTCCAACTTTTGGTTGGTAATCTTCCTTTGTTGACGTTATTACAACTTTTGGTTGGTAGTCTTCCCTTGTTGATCATTCCAACTTTTGGTTGGTAGTCTTCTTTTGTTGACATTATTCCAACTTTTGGTTGGTAGTCTGCTTTTGTGGCCGTTATTCCAACTTTTGGTTGGTAGTGTCAGATGATCTTTCCAACTTTTGGTTGGTAGTCTGTTGCTGGTTGATGTTATTCTAACTTTTGGTTGGTAGTCCCCAGTGGGGTCCGAAGCTTTGTTGACGTTATTCCAACTTTTGGTTGGTAATCTTTTGTTCCTGGGGTTGTTATTCCAACTTTTTGTTGGTAATCCTGTGGTGGTGGTACGTTTATCCCAACTTTTGGTTGGTAGTTCTCCTCTATTCCTGGGCGGAGTTGTTATTCCAACTTTTGGTTGGTAACTTCGTTTGATTCCAACTTTTGGTTGGTGAGATGTTATTGATTTGATTCCAACTTTCGGTTGGTAGTCTTCCTTTCCTGGATACCTTAATCCAACTTTTGGTTGGTAACCGTGTTTGATTCCAAAATTTGGTTGGTAGCTTTGTTTGATTCCAACTTTTGGTTGGTAGCTTTGTTTGATTCCAACTTTTGGTTGGTAGCTTTGTTCGATTCCAACTTTTAATTGGTAGTCCTCTGTTTCTGGATTTGTTATGCCAACTTTTGGTTGGTAATTAGTGACTTGTCAGAGTTTGTTTGATTCCAACTTTTGGTTGGTGAGGTTTTGTTGATGTTATTCCAACTTTTGGTTGGTATCCTTTACTTCAATTCCAACTCTTGGTTGGTAGCTTTGTCTTATTCCAACTTTCGGTTGGTAAGATTTTATGGACGCAATCTCAACTGATGGTTGGTAGTCCTGTGGAGTGTTATCCCAACTGATGGTTGGTAGCTTGTAGTCGCCTGGTGATTTCAACTTTTGGTTGATAGTGTGGATTCGACTTTGTTCGGTATTTCGGTGATCCCAACTTTTGGTTTGTAGCTTGTGGTTAGTACTTTCGTTGCATTCTAAATTTTGGTCAGTGTACTTCCCCAGCGGAGTATTCTTGTGGTTAGTTCAGTTACCTCTAGAGATTTTCCTCCCCAACCTTTGTTTGCAGTTTATTTCTGCAGTTGGAAAATTTCTGGGTTTGTTGGTATTCAACCATCTTTTACCTTGATTGGTTGAGAGTTGTTCGCTTCTCACCCAGTCAGGTCCAAGTCGTTTGAATAGGGGCAACTGTTGCACCCCAAAATTTGCCCAACCTTTTTCTAACTTGGTCTTTGTTTCATTACATTTCATATAGCATTAGCATTTGCATATCATCTTTCATTTGCAGGGGATTAAGGGAGATGTGCTTATCAAGAGGAGATTAGCAAGCTTCTAAGCCTAATCAAGAGGTCTTATTCAAGCTATCAATGGATTATCATCATCATAATAAATTCAAAGCTCATTGAAGGAGTGGATGGTTAAGATTGGTGTATCTCCTATCTTGGAGGCCATGAGAAGATCATCAGATGATATTGAGTCCATGGTTATGGATTTAGGGTATTATGTAAGCTCATTGAGCGCCTTGAGGGTCATTATGAAGCTTGTGATCATAGGATGTTATGTTGATACACCTAAGAGATTATTCCAAGATCAATCATCAATACTCAAGAGTTTGAGAAGTTGCTAAGCTAGGGTTTCTAAGCTTGTCAAGTGTAAAATCCCCTATTTAGTGCCTAACTTCAAGACCACATATCTCAAGATAAAAGTTTCATCTCATCTTGACACCAACATGAAACTTGTAGAGCATGTTCTTAGCTTTCTTTTGAGTACTAGAATTCATTCATCTGATTTTTAGAACTCAAGTTATGAAGCAGACAAGTTACAGGTCATCAGATGAATGTGATTTTGGTCCTTAAAAGTCAACCAACTTCCAAGACATTTTTGACCTAGAAGGATGTCTCTCCTCACTTTGACCCAAACATGAATTTTTTTCCTTATGATCTTAGATTTCTCAATAGTCCTAGAAATCCTCAAGCTGATTTGTGGAGATCAAGATATGAAGCTTGTAAGGCAGGGGTATTTTGGGAAACTTTGATTATATGCCACTTTTCATTATAGGTCAATTTCACCACTTTTCACAACTCAAATGGAAATCTTTCCAACTTCAAACTTGCTGCAAATGGGGTCATTTGCACTATCAAACATCAAGGTACCATTGAATGGACTTGGATTGAAGAATTGGTGAAGGAAAATCCATGGAAAAGGCATTAAAGGCATAAAAATCAAATAAATTCATGATGAATCAATTTTGGTCATATGTGTGCATATTTTGAGTCCAAAAAACAGTCTAAACATAATGCCAATTTTGGATTTGAGGTTTGAGGTCATCTCCATGAGCTTTTTCTATGTGACTTCAAGCTTAAGTAACAATTGCAAATCATGCCATAGGATCAAAACAAGGGATAATTCTTGGCCATTGGATCACTATGCATCATGTGTGAGCTACCTGAGCTAAGTTTGAAGTTGTGCAAGCTCTGTTTTCTTGGAATTATAGAGTTTCAAGTGAAGGAATTTTGAACTTTCATTGGGCTTCTAGGGGCTGTAATTGGGCTTTTTCATCATCAATATCCATCATATATATTCTGAGGATCATGTACAAGCTCTCATAACTGAATTTGGAACCATTTTCATCAAGAAAACAGTTAGAGAAATTGAGAGAAGAGTGAGAATCGTGTTTTCATATTCATCAAGATTCAAGCCAAATTGAGCATTCAAACAGCTTTAGGAAGGATCAAGGATCGTTTCTGGAAATGTTTCATCAAGCTTCACCACCATTTGAAGGCTCAGTGGAAGCACTCCACTAGGTAATCTATCTCTCAAAATTCCTCTCCGTTTAGGAAGAATTTGCACGCCATTCTCATGTATTTGTGATCCCCATGCTTAGTAGATGGATTTAGGATTAATTTAAGGCCTGATTGTGACAATTCTTGATGACACCATGTGTAACAGCCCAATTTTTAATAATTAATTATTTATGTTAATTAATTGATTTATGTGATTTCTTTAATTTAATGAATGGGTAGATATTTTGAGAGAAGAAAATATGATGGAGAGGAATAGAATAGAAAGAGATATAAGAGAAAGAGGAGAGAAAAGAAAGGATAAAAAAGAAAAGAAGGAAATGAGAGAAAGAAAGAGGAAGAAGAGAAAAGAGAAGGAAAAGAGAGGAAAGCTTGGATTCATCAAGATCAATCCTTAGGAGTCGATTTAATCAGGTAAGGGTGTGAAATCTTATTATCTTATCAATGTATATGATTATGTATGACTTGTTTGGATTGTTTGGGTGTTTTTCTACATTTCCATTCTAGGGCAGAAATGGGTTTAATCAGTAGAATTGATGTTTGAACGATTAGAAGTTGGATTAAATGGCGTAGTTTAGTCGAGTATTGTTGGGCTAAGTCTACTAGAACTTGTAGGTTTTGAATCGGGCGATTTTATGAGTTTCTGATGATTTTTGAAATTGAGCGTTTTGACAATGCAGACGCTCGCTAGCACCTTCGCTAGGCGAGTAGGGTGGCGAGTTATTCGCCAGGCGAGCCAGCAGCGAGCTAGTAGCGAACGGTCCCAGACTTGGGCAGAACCAAATGATCCAATCTCACTGGTAGCGAGTGAGGTAGCAATGGGTTCGCTAGGACCTCGCTAAGCGAGCAGGTAGCGAGCACTTCCAGTAGCTCCCAGACTCCCTTCGTGATCTTGTTCGCTAGGCGAACCCGTAGCGAGTGTTCGCCAAGGACTCGCTAGGCGAGTGGTGTAGCGAACGTGACAGCATTCTTATTCTTGTTTCGTTTCCATCCAACGTTGATTGTTCGGCTCGAGTATGATCAGTCTTTCTGATTTGCATAGTTGTATGTTGTGATATGTTATGTTGTGGGTAGTCATATGGCGTGCATCCTAGATTATAGAATCAATTGTGAAATGTGGCCTTTTGGCAAATATATGCATTGTTTAATTGATAAAAGTGTATGATGATTGTGATGGAGTTTGTTGTCGTTTGGTGCGATAATGTGAATGCATATCGATTGTATGCGATTGTATGTGAAGAATTCATTAATATGTATTTGTGATTGAATCTATTTGATTCTTGTGTACTACTTTATGAATATAGTGATGATGTTGAAAGTATGAATACTTTGATTATTATGAAATGTGTTGTGTGTGCAATCATGTTATAATTCTTGTGTGATGAATTATTTGAGTATGCATGGGATTAAGATGCGAGAACGGTCTTAAGTGTATATGATTGTTGATTACATACGCATCATTTGATCAAGAGGCAATACTTGCTAGTTTCATGGAGACTAGTGACTTGTCCCAAACCTAGAGAGGGGTTTGAAATCTTAGAGGACGGGCTTTTGTTTTTTATTGGTCTAGAGGACGGACCCGGTTTAAATGTAAAAACCAAAAAATAATAACAAGTGTTGGTACCACATGGCATGAGTTGCATTGAGTTGCATTGAGTCTCATGGCATAGATAATTATTGTATTGAAAGTATGCATATATGTATGAACTGTTTAACTGAGATTGTGAATTGGTGAATAAACATAATTGTAAATGTTTATGTGGAATGAGTAAATTGTGGATGTATGCATGATGAAATATGCTTAGTGATTATCCATATTTGTTTATATATACATTGTGATGTGTATGATGAATTGGGTGAAAAATGTGGAATATTTGTATTCTATGCTTGTGTGTGTGTGTGTGTGTGTGTGTGTGTGTGTGTGTGTGTGTGTGTGTGTGTGTGTGTGTGTGTGTGTGTGTGTGTGCATTGAGGCATTGCAGTGTGCATTGATTATTATGATAATATTTCTCACCCTTCTGCTGTTTTATGATGCTCTTTGAGGAATTGCAGAGTAGGTTGGCTGGAGGTCCTTTTGTGAAGTGTGCCTTCATCTTTTGGTCGGTTAGCTAGGATGTATAGGATTCTTTTGTGATACATTGTATATGTATCTAGTCGTTGGGTCGAGTCATGCTCTGGTCATGTAACATTAGGATCGCTTGGTTTATATATTTTAGAGATACATTATGTACTATATACTATGTTTTTGTATTTATCGAATTATTATGATGTTGGCCCCAGTGCCTAATGATGTTGATTTAGGTGGGGAATTCAAATGTTTCTTTTACGAAGATTGTGATATAATTGAATTCGCTGCTACATGCAAAGTGAAACTTTGAAAAGCATGATTATTTATTGAAGTGTTAATGAGCATGACAGGTGGTTTTGATGTTTGAAAGTTATATGTGACGCCCTTTTGTGAATGCATGATTATTTACTTTGATTATTCATATATATATTTCGTGGGATTTAGAAGAGTGTTACATTAGTGGTATCAGAGCAGGTCAGTCAGTTGGCCAAGTTGTTAATGTGTTTATTCCCTATATATATTTGATATGTATGTATGGCACTATCGATATTGTTGGTTCTTATGAAGTTTTGTTGTTGAGATCCAGAACAATGGTCGTCGGTGTTGCACCCCAAATTTTGACCCCTTAGATCCTCATCATCATTTTAATATCATATTCATTTGATTAACTAACCTTAACACATTTCAAGTTTATCTTTGTCAAGATGCAGATGAATTAGGGTTCCGTACCGTCAAAATCGAGGCTTCGATGGTTTGATCAATCAATGTTTTGGATTGATTCAACTTCAAACAAGATCAAGAATACAACATTGGGTCAAGTATGAATCCAATTTGAGGTGGTCACCCAAGAATTGAGAACAGTGCAATTCAAGATACCCGATTAGGGTTTTCGATCAGGAAAAGTCAACTATAGTTTGACTTTTGGTTTAAAGATTGTTTCAATGGTGGGATCAAGGTCCAATAAGCTCCTATGGCTTAGTAAAGTCTATCCAAAGAGTTTCAAGTCTTCAGAATGTTCGGATCATCGACAGTCGACTCGGTAGTCACCGATTGATCGAACGGTTGACTAAAAAGTTAACTCTTCAAAAATAGGGAATTTGACTTCAAGATGTGAATCAAAATTGTTCCTTACGCCATATTACACCTTCCCATAAAATTTCATGACCATTGGATCAAGGGTTAAGAAGTAATTGCAAAAATCGGGAATTAGGGTTTCGAAAGGGGCAAGACCATAACTCCTCAACCACACATCCAAATGAAGTGGTTCAAAGCTAATTAGAAAGCTCTTGACAAATCCTACAAAAGCCTCAAAGTGGCCCATGGTCAAAAAATGCATATATTTGGAGTTATGACAAGATTCCTTTTAAGAAGGGAAATAACTTTGAAGGGTTTTATATGATTTTTTCAGCAACTTGGAAGGGTTTTTCAACCAAGTTCCATCTAGAATTTGGAAATCTCCAAAACATGAAAGTTATAGAGCTACTTAAGGGATTTCTAAATTATGGTAGAACTCCTCAATAGCACTTGTGAGCAGAAAGTTATGAACCATGGAAGTTAGGGCTGCCAACACTTGAAACCACTATGTCAAGACTACTCAAAATTCAGATTTTCACAACTTGAGCTATCCTTGACCCTTGTATCATGATTCAATCTGATATTTAGATGTGTGGATGAAGGAAAATGCAGAAAAATGAGAGGTTTGAAGAGAGAGGTAAGTTGCAAGCAACTTGCATTAAAATATTCAAATGTGTAAGAGGAAAGAGAAACTTTCCCTCCAAGGGCTGTGCAGCTGCTCACTCTACACCCTAAGCTCACCTCAGTTACTTCATTTCCATCATTCCATTTAATTTTCTGATCTTCTTTGAGCCATGGAACTGATAGGAAGAGATCTTGGCAAGATTCATTTGAAAATCTTCATAAACTCCCTCCAAAAATGGTAAAATACAAAGCTGCCCTTACTCTTGTTTTCACTATAAATAGAGGCACTCTCATTGATGTTAGATACACCAGAGCAATCTCCAATACCAAGAGAAACAATAGCTCTCAACTCTCTTTCATTTCCTCAAGAATCTCATTTTTCAAAACTTCCATTTTTCACTAAAAAACTGTGTTGAACAAAACTCTGCTCAAACTCAGTTCTACCCTTTCCAAGCCACCCAAAACCATTTAAACAATCCATAAACATTATGTAGAAGGTGTCCATACATTCAAACCACTCAAAAACCTCATTTTCCCAAAAGTCAACCTTCACACCTTAGTATATTGACTTTCTTGCACTTTGAAAGCCAAATCCTTACTTGAGGCATTTCCTACCATTCTAACACTCCCAACACCTCATATACATCATATCTCAACTGTCCAAACTCCAAAAAACCAGCTGAAAACTACACAACTCCAACTGTCTTGAAAAGTGGTTTATTGCTTCAAGAGGAAGCAAGCTTCAAATCTTTGCCAAGGAAGAAGGTCTCTGGGTTTCTCAGCTTCTTAGCTTGCTCAAGACTTGTCTACAAGAGGTATGTGATATTCAAACTCTTTATTGATCATACATTATCATGTTTTACCATTTTGAAGTGATTTTATGGAAATGTAGTCTTGCTTCCCCATTTTAGTTCTTTGTCAAGAACTCATGTCTTATGGTTATGATACTTGTTTTTGTTAAGGTGTTTCATTTGTGAATGACATGTTGATGATGTGTTACAAATATTGCATTTTGATATCATGTTTGACTTGTCTTTGAAGATTTTGTCTATGTGGTGTTTTTAAGAATCCAACATTGAAATATGGTATGCTTGCCCTAGATCTGTTAGCCTTGGTTCATTGGTGATATTTGGATAATCTGTAAGTTCTTCATGAGATTCCCCTACCCCCTATATCATGTATGAATCTAGTGTGACTTTGTTCAAAGTTGTGATTTATTTGCCTTGCATTTGATATGCCATTATCATGAGTCTTGTTGTTGATTTGTTTATGCTTGCCATGTTTCACCTCAAAGTGTTTAAGTGTTGGTTTGATATGTTTTGGTGATTTTTATACCATTTGAGACTTGTTGAAAGTTTTGAAAGCATGAAGTTTGGTTGTTAGGGCTAGTTATGAGATTTTGTGGTTTTGCTGTCAAGTTTGGATAGGTATACCAGTTCTGGTTTGGAGCAATTTTGTTTGATTTTAAGATTGTAGAATCATTTGTTAATGTGTTTTGAAGATGTATGTTGTGCCTATATGTTCAAATCTCCATTATGTGCTCAAAACTATTTTGTCATTCTTCACTTGCATTTCCAAGACCTCAAGGTACCATAACATATCATGTTCTGTTTCAACTGATTTCCACTTGATCTATGTGCATAAAATCAATGTCTTACATATTTAAAACTTGTATGTGGTGCCAAACTTTCCTAACTGTCATGAACTAGTTTGTTGCCTACATGGATTGACCTTTTGCATTTTCTTGAGTTTCACTAGGCCATTTTCTATTTGGTAAGGTTTTCATCCATTTCTTGAGCATGTTCTCATCTGTTAGCATCATTATGGTATATGTATAACTTTGGTTTCATCACAAACTCATTGCTTGCCAAAATGCCCTGTTGTGCTAAGTTTATGCCAAAACAGTTTTTCTTTTCTAGCCATCACTATATCATTTTCTGCTCCAACTATCATATGCCTGATTTTTGAGTTGAAACTCATCCATATCCATGATTTTAATGTGTGTAGATGGTTGGTTTGATCTATGTTTACCTGCTTTCTCATTTCACCCTAAATTACTTTTTCAAGCCCAAACACACCACAACCATACTAAGTTTTATTCCAAATGTAATATGATGGTTTTTTGAGTTGAGACTCATTTATCTTCACATTTTGATGTGTATGTGCTATCCCTTTAACATAAGACCATTTATTCACAGCTAGACCATGTTTGTACCATTCTGCTGCAACTGTTTTGAAAACCAGCTGCACACACTTCCTTGTTTTCTGTTTGAATGATGCTAGTTTATTTCATGAAGTATTGGTGCCTCTAGATAATGTTTAGGATTTTGTTTGTACATGAACCAACAGCTTTGAGTATGATATGCTCTTCTGCCTAAACTGCTTCATACATGTTTGATACAATTGTAGCTTGATAGTCATTTTCTTGTTATGTGCATTTCATGGCCATCTTAAGTGATAGACTCATCTATGATCATATTTGAGACTTGTGTGTGGCATTTTCCTGACCTCAATCTATTCCAATCCAGTTTTGTTTCCAATATTACAATTTTATGAGTGATTGAGCAGCTGACTTGTGATTTTCATTTCCATGATGTTTGTGAAAATTTTTGAAGTATAGACACACCTTATATGATGTTTTGAGGATGTTTGAAGGGTCTGTTCATTTCAATTTTGTCTGCTTCTTGATTTAGCTTTTAAACTTGCATTTTTTTCCCCAATTTTCACTTGGCATGACAGTTGTGTCTTGAATTTGTGTTGGACACTATGATTGTGATCTTCCTTGTTCTCACATCACATCCTATATGTTTTACTTCATGTTTGCATTTGTTATGATATGATCAAGTGAATTCCATCCATGCCTTGCTTTTGTATTAAAATCTGGACAACAACAATATCACACCATACCTTTGCAATTCATGTGCCCTTCTTTGATTCAACTTTGTTTTGGTTGTTATCATTGCTTGAACTCATCCCTAATCATGTTTGCATCTGTCGTCTCATCATACATTTGGTTTGATCCATGTTCATTGAGTTATATCCCAAAATACCATAGTGTTGTCTTGACAGCTTGCTTGTGTTTTTCATGCCTCAGTTGCAACTCATGTACCACTTTCTATTCTTTTGGTTTATGTTTGAGCCCTAGATGTGCAATACTTCTGTTATGGTATATATGTCTTGTATGCAATGCCTTTTACATGTATATGAACTCAGATTGGGTGGTAGTTTTCAAAATGCAACTCAAATGCCATTCTTGCATCTTGCATCGTGTTTTTAGTTGGAGGCTTCATTTCAAAATTCCATTGGCACCATCATGATCCTTGTTAAAAAACAGTCTAGTTAGGCTAAAATTTCATCCAAAAAGACCAAGTATTGACATAGTTATGAATCAAAATGCATGTTGCATTTTCCACTTGTTCTTGCTTCTTTTAACTTGCCCAAAAAACCATGAATATTTGCCTTATGTATTTATGGGGGTGGCTTTGTACTTGGATGTATAGCTACCCCAGTGGTGATCAACTTGCGCGCATTCTCCCCTTTCACTTGCCAGCCATGGGTTCGATCCTTGGGATCAACCCTTTTTGGTATTTTATTTTCAATTGTGATTGAATTTATTTTCTTCTTTGCTTCCGTTCTCATTACCAGTGCGCGCATGGTGCTTTAGTGGTTGTGGTTGTGTGTTTGTAAACACAAGGGCATGGGTTCAATCCCCACCCATGCCACTTTTTTATGTGTGTTTTGTTATTTTATTATCATAAATCATTTCAAACTTCAAAATTTCGTAACTTGTTCATCGTGCATTATTTTTAACCCGTTCTTTTTGCAACTTTTTTATTGTGATGTCTAGTTGTATTAAATGGATTCTAATCTCATAGTTGCTTGTTTTTTACAATGCTTTTTTCCTGCTTGTTAGTAGATTCGTTCTTAGGTCGTTACCGTACGTTTCGATTAAATTTCCTTCATATCATGCTTATTTTATCTTGTGAGATTTATTGGCATTTGACTTCTTTATGTTTGTTAACATGTTAAGATTTCATTTTCTTTTTGGTTGTTACCATGAGTTATTGTTCCTTTTCTTAAAGCCTTGAATTGAACTGTTGTGATCAATCCTTGCGTACTTGATTGTTATCAATGCCTATTTGTTGTTACATTTGAACTTATTTCATGATCATTTTTAAGTTGTAACTTATTTGTATGGTTGATATTTGATAATATGGCTTTGGTTTTGTTACTTTCATCTTTGTTAAGATATTTGATTATCGGTTGTAACCATTGGTATTATTTGATCCTTGCTTATTGTAATATGCATGCCTACTTGATTGTAATCTTATTCATCTTGCCTAATTGTTTATTTGCTTTGTTAAGTATTCCTTCCCCAAGTGATGGAACTTTTTAGTTCTCATCCAAGTTGTCTCTATCTCTCTCCTTCCAAAGGAAAAGTCTCTCCATTGACCCTTGTGTCATGGATAGCTCATTACCCCTTTTCACTTGACTTTTTGAAGTCGTCTTAAACCCTAGCTTAGTTAAGTTAGAACATACAAGCCATTAGACTTTGCTTTAAGTCTAGAAAGCCTTACCTACACTAGGAGTGTTCTTCAATTAGAACCCTAGGATAGAGTTTGTAAACTCTATGTAAGAATCATAGTAATGATTACTTACTCCCCTCTTGAGTGTTTTAACATAGATCTAGAGAGTTTTGCTAAAATCTACACAAGCATTGTTATGTTTGTTTCCCCATGAACCTTGATCATAATCAAGTGTTCTTCAACCCTAGTGAGGTGAACTACGATTGCTCTGATTCTATCCTAGTTATAATACGTAGGCAGAGGACGCAACGTCTTTGCGAGCAAACTTAGAAACTATCATTAGGTTTTAACCTATCATCCTTCACCCTTTTACCCAATCCCAATCCTTAGCAAACATTTACCAACTTAGCATGCAAGCAAGCAAAAGGTTCCTGTAGAGTACTACAGATGTTTAGGATGTGAAATACCAACCCTATGCATAACCAACCCCCGATCCCCGAATCTCTTAGGGTTGTTGTTACATCGCGCAAAAGGGTTTTTCTTTCTTTAGACCTTTCCTTTGGATAAATTAAAGTTTGGTTGTAATCTAATAATTAAAGATTCAAGTTAATCAATAGCTTGGTATCACGATTCTCACCGCAACAGAAATGGCGACTTCACTGGGGACGCTTACTTATTTTGAGGGTTTAGCCTATTTTGTTTAAATTGCATGCTATATTTGTAATTGTTTGTTTAACATGTATATTTGTCAATATATTTGTTTGATTGTTGGGTATTTGGGTGCTTTGAGTGGTGAGACGGTCCTATACCCAGACTTGAGTGCAATTGTGATAGGATTGTGGTATATTCAAGAAGGCTTATGTTAGACTATGGCACGGATCTAGAAGGGGGGGTTGAATAGATCCCCAATTAAAATTTGAGTCGGCGCTACCAATTAAAAATTGGTTTTAAAAATTTTTTAAGTGCGGAAGCGGCCGAGGAAAAATATAGTCCAAAACGAACGGTTATTGGAAAACCGGATATACGTAAGCCTATGGATTAATGACAATTCGGAAAAATAGAATCACAACACAAACTACGCTTATCAATTATTTACTTCAGTTGTAAGGATTCCTAGTTCCAACGATTCAAAATCAAACCAAAACTAGATACACAAGTAAGATAATTTTGGTTCAAGCAATATGTCAAACACTTAGTGTGCAAAGACACTCCAAGTGATGTTTATGTTGAGTAAGTGATTTCAACCAGCCTAGTACAACATATTGTTGTACTTTAGAGTTAAAAACAAAGTTTTAATCTCTTACTCAATTGATATCACAATTTTGACAATAGAGCTTACACAAAAATTACTTATTTGAGCTGTAACGAAAATGCTGAAAATAAAGAAGACAAGTAATTTGGTGAGGCAGTTCCCGCGTCGTCCTCGCTTCGGAGTACGTCTGTCCTCAATTCTAAAACTAGAATTGAGATATATTGAATAGATATCACCTGTTTGAATGAACAGTTTATACAAGGATTGAGCAGCAAAATTACAACAAAAATCTCAATGTGTTGAAAGTTGCCTTCACTCCTTGCCCCTTGATTCAAGCTGAATCAAGTTCTTCGATTTGTGTTGATGGACCTCCGACTCCAGCCACCTTATTGAAGAACACGTTGTTGTTCAAACCTTTGGCTCCGGCTGATCTCAACAGCACCAAGTCGAACCAGAGATCTTCCCTTCAAAATCACTGAATCCGCTACTAGACTTGTGAAGACCACCTCTTCACAATCACCTTCGCTCGATTGATCATTGATGAAGAATCTCGTCCAAAAACCCCCAAAATTCGAACCAATCTTAGAGGGAAAAACCCCAATGGTTTTATTCAAGAAAGAACCTGTCGCAATCTTCAACCTGAGCTTGATTCTCCAATCTAAGCCTCGAACCTTATCACCTTGAATCTCTCACAAATGCATTTCAAAAATGATTGTGTGTAATTGAAATGTTGTGAGATGTTGAAGATGAAGATGATGAATCTTGGACACCTATTTCACTCTTTCTTGTTTTTGAACACATGAATCAAAAGAATATCAAATGTTAGTAGACACAAGTGTTTAAGGAAGTATATATAGTGCCAACAAAATTCAGGACATAACAGTATTTCAAAATTGAGAGGGAAGTATTTTAAAACAGATATTCCGTGCGAACGGTCGACCATAACAGGTCTGTGCGTCGACGCATGGCCTGTGCTGTTTTGGATTTCTGGAAATTTCACCAGTGTGCGTCGACCATAGAGTCGGCGTGCGCTGACCCGTTGAAATCCATTTCCTTTGTGCGCCGACCTATGGTCGACCCATACTTTTATGCGTTGACCCGCTGGAATATCATTCCTTCATGCGCTGACCCTATGGTCGATGCATGCTTTGTGCGCTGACTGATTTCCCCTTTTTTTGATGAATACGCCGACCCTATGGTCGACCCATGTCCTGCAAGCTTTCCAGTCTATCCTGGGAATTTGTCATCATCGAAACCTGCATTTATCAATGTCCTACAGACTTGTATGATATGTGGTGATTTGCCTCCACAATCTCCCCCTTTTTGATGATGACAACCTGTATATAACTAAAACACCAAATATGCAATGTATACACACAAGTATACACAAGCTCCCCCTTTCTTTTGTACTATAAGGCTGTAGAACAAACAACCATCACATGTTGTTAATATCATGCACTGTGAATATCCTGACTGACTTGGCTTTGTTTTGGTGTTTGCTTGCTACATTGTCTTCTCCCCCTTTGACACCATCAAAAAGAGAAGAGGAACGCGTCAATTAACAGAGAACATACAAGAGGTAATAGTTAATTACCAAACTTCACACACAAGCATGATAATGAACAAAAATATCTTGAATTAATAGATAATGGCGAAAACATGTAATAAAAGTTCAGGCACACATAAGAAAGAAAATGAAAAGTACACAGACGAAAACATATAAGCAAATATGAAATATGCAACTATTGATCTAATAACCACGACCCCGTCCTCGTCCTCTCCCTCGGTATGCAGCATCTGGATTGTGGTAAGGATCCGAGAAGTCCAAAAAGGCTTCGACGGACATGTTGAGATGACTAAGAGAGTTGGTGATTTCCCAATCTTGCCGCTCATGTGATTCAACCAGAGAGTCAATACGGGAATCCATCCGAGTAGAAAATGAATTGAACCTTTCATTTTGGGCATGGAGCTCAGCTCTAATCTGCTCCATCTGAGTGTCTTGACGCCTCATGAAGTTTTGTTGTTCTAACTGCATTGACTGCATCATAGTAATGACTTCAGAGTTATCCGAAGGCGGAGGAGGTGATGAGTGCTGAGAGGGTTGGTAGTCTTGAGGGTAGCCGTGATATGGGTCATAGAATCTACCCAAGGTAGTCCAACCTGTATATTTCCAATCGCCCCATCCTTGATTTGTAGAATCGCCTTCTTGTTCTTCTGATGGATATGAGTACTGGACCCAATCGGTATTTGTAGTCGTATCATGGACTAGAGATTGATGATAATCTTGAGTCCCATAGATAGGTTCTTGTATCTATGCATCTGTGTTGTCCTCTGCATCGTATTCTTCACCTTCCTCTTCACTTTCTTCTTCACCTTGTTCGTCGCTTTCTTCTTCACCCTGCACTTCACTTTCTTCTTCATCAGAATCGTTACTAGGCACCGGAGGAATATTGGCCCTTCGGAAAAATATGTATGAACGTTGTTCAGCACACCAAAAATACCCCATCATTGCAAGGGTTTTGGTGCTAAATTCTTTATCCGAGGAAACTGATACACATGGAAATGTTGGATACACAACATTCGCAGCAGTAAGAATTTCAGAGATGAACGACCCATAGGCTAAAGCAGTGCCTCTACTTGAGTCTCTCAGAGCAAACATCCTGCTAGCAATATAGTAAGGCCAATTTATTTTGATCCTGTTTTGCAGTATGTAGATAAGATGTACCTCAGCTTGTTCGGCATGCGACAGGCCACCCTTTTTTGGTCGTAGTATACGAGCGACGATCCACTGAAGGATGCGCTCCCCTGTATTGAGTTTCCTGGCTGTGACCGATCGAGGAAAAGCATCACTGTTGACAATTGCCTCTGGATAAGGTCGTTTGAGCATTCCATTCAGAGCCCTCTTATATTCATAACCCGGTACCGTACGAGTGACAGTTACCTCATGGAGAGGTGGTGCATTAGCATCAACAGTCATATCAAAATGTTTGTTCCATACTTCAGAATTGATATTAACCAGTCTATTTCCTACAGAGGTGTGAAAGTGCTGATCTTGAAAGTTACCTCGCATATTTGTGTAAAACACTCTGACCAAATCTTCACTGTACTTTGTATTACATTCCAGGAAATTGACGAACCCTTGAAAGTCCAACAGGGACAGAAGCCGAGTGAGATGCAAGCGCTCACTTGTTGCATGGTAGAAGGCATGTTGTGGAACTATGGCCCTTTTGCTGAGACTTTTGTTGAAGTTTTCAACAGCGGGAGGATGAACAAGAGAAACAGCAGTAACTGAAACTGAAGCAGAGGATGAAGAAGCTCTTGATCTCTTACCGGTAGTTTTGCGGAGAGAGGAAGCCATTGATGATGAGTTTTAGAGGAGTTTGAAGATGAACTTTGAAGAGAATGATTTGGGAATAATGTTGGAGAAGAAGAATACTTAGGTCTTTAATAGAAGGAGGTGTTAGGGTTTTTGGGAAGAGGGAGGAGACAAGGAGACAATTTAGGTGTCTAGATGCAATTCACAAAATGAATGTCATGTCAAAACATCATAACACATTTAATGTAGGGAACAGGGAAATTGGAACGTTTTTCAAAAGAGAAAATTTTTGGGTTTTCAAGCGAGCCGTCGACCATAGCCCTGCATGCGTCGATGCATATTGTACAGTTTTTGATAATTTTGAAAATTTACAGCATGCGTCGACCATTGTCCTGTTTAGGTCGACTCAAACCTTCAAAAAACTCAAAATTTTCAATTTTAAGTTATGCAGAATGTCACACTTGCCTATTTATCATGCCTATTCATCTTTTCACAATATGACATGCATTCAACACACATAGTATCAACCAGCAACAGTCATATACATATATAAGTACCATGATTGTAGAACGATACAGCTATTTTCAAGTCATGAATGCTAAGAGAGAGAGAAGAAAAAGAAGGAGAAAGGAGCAATATCACCTCTATACCGACTACTCTTGTTAACCACAGATTTGCACTTGCAACAAACTCAAAACGATTGTTAGTGGTACAAAAACATAGTTGTAAATATATTAAATTTGAACGTAGCAATTGTTAAACCCGATCAGAAATATCGAGAATACCAAGTTCTCGACGGATATGAAAGAAGGGCTCATTGGCTAGCGGCTTTGTGAAAATGTCCGCTAGTTGGTTTTTAGTATCGACGTGTTCAAAGACAACGTCACCCTTCTCTACATGGTCCCTAAGAAAATGGTGTCGAATTTCTATGTGTTTGGTACGCGAGTGTAACACCGGATTCTTGGTAAGATTTATAGCACTGGTGTTGTCACAAAATATTGGAATACATTCTAGTTTCAAATTGAAGTCCAATAGTTGTTGTTTAAGCCATAAGACTTGCGCACAACAACTACCGGCGGCTACGTATTCCGCTTCGGCGGTTGACAGAGCAACAGACACTTGTTTCTTGTTGTGCCAACTAACCAGGGAGTTTGAAAATAAGTGACATGTTCCACTGGTGCTTTTCCTATCTGATTTGCAACTGGCAAAATCAGAATCAGAGAAGCCTACCAATGAATAATCATTACCCTTAGAATACCACAATCCATACTTCGGAGTACCAGATAGGTATCGAAGTGTGCGTTTGACAGATTTTAGGTGGGATTCCTTAGGACATGATTGGTATCTGGCGCACATACACACGCTAAACATAATGTCGGGACGCGAAGCAGTGAGATAGAGAAGCGAGCCAATCATACCTCTGTACCTTTTTACCTCAACATATTTGCCACTTTCATCTTTACTCATATTTGCGCATGTTGG
The DNA here is from genome assembly GCA_963859935.3 of Lathyrus sativus. Lineage (NCBI taxonomy): Eukaryota > Viridiplantae > Streptophyta > Magnoliopsida > Fabales > Fabaceae > Lathyrus > Lathyrus sativus. The sequence continues at coordinate 489,046,033 of OZ012735.1, read as the reverse complement.
CATAGGGGTGTCTATGGCTTTTGCATTTGCCATGTCAAATCTCTTGATAAGATCCAAACAATATTTTGTTTGGCTCACGAATGTTCCTTCCTTCAGTTGCTTGATTTGTAACCCGAGAAAATATGTGAGTTCACCCATCATACTCATCTCGAATTCACCCTGCATAAGCTTAGCAAACTCTCTTACGAGATTCATGTTAGTGGATCCAAATATGATATCGTCAACATAAATTTGTACAAGAATTAAGTGTTTTCCTTGACGTTTAATGAAGAGAGTAGTATCAACCTTTCCTCTTGAGTAGCCTTGATCAAGTAAGAATTTGCTTAGTCTCTCATACCAAGCTCTAGGAGCTTGTTTAAGACCGTACAAAGCTCTTTTCAGTTTATAGACATAATCAGGATACTCATGAGACTCAAAACCAGGTGATTGAGCAACATAGACTTCTTCATTTATAAACCCCTTAAGGAACACACTTTTGACGTCCATTTGAAATAACTTAAAATCTTTTGCACAAGCGAAAGCAAGTAGAAGGCGTATAGCCTCGAGTCGGGCAACCGGCGCATAAGTTTCCTCATAGTCGATGCCTTCCTCTTGGTTACACCCTTGCGCGACTAAACGCGCTTTGTTGCGAGTTATTACTCCATTCTCGTCCAGTTTATTTCTAAACACCCATCGGGTGCCGATTACTCGATGACCTCGTGGAGGAGGGACAAGGTCCCAAACCTCATTTCTAGTAAACTGATTCAGTTCCTCCTGCATTGACAAATACCAATGTTCATCGAGTAGGGCTTCCTTAGGGTTTTTAGGTTCCATCTGTGACACGAAAGCGAAGTAATAACAGAAATTACATAGCTTAGCTCGAGTTGTTACACCCTTTGTGATGTCTCCAATAATGTTTTTAATTGGATGGTCTTTAGATGACTTCCATTCTTGAGGAAGATCGTCGTTTGAAGGCGGATGAACTTCCTCTATTGCATCACGGTGTGCATCCTTATCCTCCTCAATTTTGGCTTTGTCAGGTTGATCAATCCCCGTCTCGCCACTTTTGAGTATGTCTTCAGTGGATGTACCTGCACCATGAACAACATTATCCTTTCCGACATTTCTCGGGTAGGACTCATCAAAGGTAACATGCACAGACTCTTCTACAGCAAGTAATCGTTTATTATATATTCTATATGCTTTACTCGAGTGAGAGTATCCGAGAAAGATACCTTCATCGGCTTTGGAATCAAATTTGCCCAAGTTTTCCTTTCCATTGTTTAATACAAAAAATTTACATCCAAACACGTGCAAGTGAGAAACATTAGGCTTTCTCCCTTTTAAAAGTTCGTACGGTGTTTTGTTTAGAATGGGGCGAATAAGTACCCTATTCAAAACATAGCACGCCGTACTAATGGCGTCGTCCCAAAAATATTTAGGTAAACCACTTTCGTTAATCATTGTTCTTTCCAATTCTTCTAAAATACGGGTTTTGCGCTCCACAACCCCGTTTTGTTGAGGAGTGCGTGGAGTGGAGAAGTTATGATCAATACCATGGTTACCGCAATATTCTTCAAATAAGTGATTTTCAAACTCACCTCCATGGTCGCTCCTAATGGACACTATGTTTGTATTTAACTTATTTTGGGAAAGCTTAGCAAACTTTTCAAAAGCGGCGAATGTATCACTTTTACTTACTAAGAAGATGGTCCAACAAAACCTAGAAAAGTTGTCCACTATTACGAACCCGTAATAGTTTCCTCCTAGACTTTTGATCCTAGGCGGACCAAACAAGTCCATGTGTAGAAGTTTAAGAGGTCTCGTTGTTGAAATTATCTTTTTGGATTTAAATGAGATCCTCGTTTGCTTCCCTTTTTGACAAGCATCACAAAGGTGATCCTTGGTGAACTTTATTTTGGGAAGTCCTAAGCCTAGGTCCTTTGAGACTACCTTATTGAGTAAGTCAAAATTAACATGCGTTAAACGTCTATGCCATTGCCATGACTCTTCACTCATAGTTATGAGGCATTTGTCGCTTGTTAATGATACTTCATTTAAGTCAAGCGTATATACATTGTTTACTCTAAAACCATTAAACATATTCTTCTTATCATTTTCATGCATAATTTTGCAACAATCTTTTGAAAAGGATACATTGTATCCTTTGTCGCACAATTGGCTAATGCTAAGCAGGTTATGTTTAAGGTTTTCGACAAGCAATACGTCGGAAATCATAGTAGAGGCGGGATTACCTACACTACCTTTACCTAGTATTGCTCCGCGGTTGTTATCACCATAAGTTACATACCCTTTCTTCTTAGCCACAAAGTATATGAATAAGGATATGTCTCCAGACATGTGTCTTGAGCACCCACTATCGAGAACCCATCTTCTCTCGGTGGTCTCGACACATTTCACCTGTCAAAACATAATTAGCACAAGGAGGTACCCAATGGCATATTGGGTCCTAATAGGTTAGCGACAAAATGGTTGCGTTTGGGCAACCATTGGTAGATGCCTTTAGGAACAAGAAATCTCCTAAACCGGCATTTACCAATGGAGTGGCCTTTCCTGCAACAATATAAGCAAGCAAAATCAACTTTAGTGACACTTTCACTTGCTTGATCCCTAATTACATATGCATATTTTTGGTATGGGTTAATCATACTTTTTCTAAAATCCTTTTTATCAATAGCAAATGTAACTTTAGGCTCAAGTGCCTTGTTTAATTTGGCCTTGAAGTTTCTAACCACACCTTGCCAAATATGACAAGTACCACACCCGAAGTTGAAAGGATTTCTATCGTCTTTACAATCCGATTCATTGCCTTTCACAATGGAAGCCTTAAGGTCCTCTAATTTCTTTTCAGACTCTTTAACTTTATGCTCTAAATACGTAAAGATTTTCTTATTAGAAGCAAGTTTCTTGAAGGCTTCAACTGCTTCATTATGTAAGGTATGAAATGCGGTTTGTAATTCTGAATGCGACATATTTGAGGACTTATCATATTTAGAGTGACGTACCTATTTTTTCTTATTTTTCTGATTGGCGGAGAGGCATAGATTCACGGACTCTTCTTCATCACTAGAACTTTCATCAGAGGAGGAAGATTCTCTGTCACTTTCCCATGCTACGTACGCTCTCCTAGGCTTTGATGCTTTCTTGTGTGATTTTGATGATTCCTTGTCCTTTCCCTTTTTATTCATTGGACAGTCCGGTTTGTAGTGACCGGGCTTTCCACACTTGTAGCACGTCCCTCTAGTCTTTTTACCTTTCGAGTCATCATCCTTGGAGTGTCTCGATTGTTTTCGGAAGTTTACCAAGTTCTTCTCGGAATGTTGGATGCCGTTCTTTCTCACGTAACTGTTATACCGTTTAACAAACAACCCCATATCTTCGTTTGTGTCCTCTTCTTCTTCGTCGCTCGAGGAATAATCATTTTGCTCTTTTGCTTGAGACTTCGAGGAGGAAGTATTGAGAGCTATCGATTTCTTTTCACTCACCTTCATTTTGTCTTTCTTTTCCATCTTTTCGCGTTGGTCTAAACTCAAGAGTACCTGTTCATGCTCTTGTAATTTGCCAAACAATGTTGTTAAATCTAATAAGGTAAGATCATGTGCTTCTTTGATGGCGGTCACTTTAAGCTGCCATTCCCTGTTAAGACATCTTAAGATCTTATTAGTAGCAATATCATTGGAAACAGGCCTACCTAATGAATGTAAACGATTGATGAGATGAGTAAATCTCTTTTGCATGTCAGCAATGGTTTCCCCTTGCTCCATGAAAAAGAGATCAAACTCTTGAGTTAATGTATTGATTCTAGCCAACTTAACATCGTTTGTCCCCTCATGGGCTATTTGTAGTGAATCCCACATGGCCTTAGCAGTAGGACAATGGGATACACGATAGTATTCATCTACACCTAATGAGGAGATTAAGATGTTTTTAGCTTTCCAATCATAATTGTATTTTTTTCATCGTCATCGGTCCATTGTGCTTCAGGCTTTGGCACAACTACATTATCCGCATTGGTCATAGTAATTTCTATTGGACCATTAAGGATAACGTTCCATATTTTTCTGTTATGGAGATTATATGCACACGCATACAGTCTTTCCAATAACTATAATTTTCACCGTTGAAAACAGGAGCCCTATTGTACGCCCCTTTAGGTTCGTTTGCCATTTTCTATCTCGTTGTATTTGAAGCACCGAATAACCAGGCTCTGATACCACTTGTTAGACTATGGCACGAATCTAGAAGGGGGGGTTGAATAGATCCCCAATTAAAATTTGAGTCGGCGCTACCAATTAAAAATTGGTTTTAAAAATGTTTTAAGTGCGGAAGCGGCCGAGGAAAAATATAGTCTAAAACGAACGGTTATTGGAAAACCGGATATACGTAAGCCTATGGATTAATGACAATTCGGAAAAATAGAATCACAACATAAACTATGCTTATCAGTTATTTACTTCAGTTGTAAGGATTCCTAGTTCCAATGATTCAAAATCAAACCAAAACTAGATACACAAGTAAGATAATTTTGGTTCAAGCAATATGTCAAACACTTGGTGTGCAAAGACACTCCAAGTGATGTTTATGTTGAGTAAGTGATTTCAACTAGCCTAGTACAACGTATTGTTGTACTTTAAAGTTAAAAACAAAGTTTTAATCTCTTACTCAATTGATATCACAATTTTGACAATAGAGCTTACACAAAAATTACTTATTTGAGCTGTAACGAAAATGCTGAATATAAAGAAGACAAGTAATTTGGTGAGGCAGTTCCCCCGTCGTCCTCGCGTCGGGGTACGTCTGCCCTCAATTCTAAAACTAGAATTGAGATATATTGAATAGATATCACCTGTTTGGATGAACAGTTTATACAAGGATTGAGCAGCAAAATTACAACAAAAATCTCAATGTGTTGAAAGTTGCCTTCACTCCTTGCCCCTTGATTCAAGCTGAATCAAGTTCTTCGATTTGTGTTGATGGACCTCCGACTCCAGCCACCTTATTGAAGAACACGTTGTTGTTCAAACCTTTGGCTCCGACCGATCTCAACAGCACCAAATCGAACCCGAGATCTTCCCTTCAAAATCACCGAATCCGCTACTAGACTTGTGAAGACCACCTCTTCACAATCACCTTCGCTTGATTGATCGTTGATGAAGAATCTCGTCCAAAAAACCCCAAAATTCGAACAAATCTTGGAGGGCAAAACCCCAATGGTTTTATTCAAGAAAGAACCTGTCGCAATCTTCAACCTGAGCTTGATTCTCCAATCTAAGCCTCGAACCTTATCACCTTGAATCTCTCACAAATGCATTTCAAAAATGATTGTGTGTAATTGAAATGTTGTGAGATGTTGAAGATGAAGATGATGAATCTTGGACACCTATTTCACTCTTTCTTGTTTTTGAACACATGAATCAAAAGAATATCAAATGTTAGTAGACACAAGTGTTTAAGGAAGTATATATAGTGCCAACAAAATTCAGGACATAACAGTATTTCAAAATTGAGAGGGAAGTATTTTAAAACAGATATTCCGTGCGAACGGTCGACCATAACAGGTTTGTGCATCGACGCATGGCCTGTGCTGTTTTGGATTTATGGAAATTTCACCAGTGTGCGTCGACCATAGAGTCGGCGTGCGCTGACCCGTTGAAATCCATTTCCTTTATGCGCCGACCTATGGTCGACCCATGCTTTTATGCGTTGACCGCTGGAATGTCATTCCTTCATGCGCTGACCCTATGGTCTACGCATGCTTTGTGCGCTGACTGATTTCCCCATTTTCTGATGAATACGCTGACCCTATGGTCGACCCATGTCCTGCAAGCTTTCCAGTCTATCCTGGGAATTTGTCATCATCGAAACCTGCATTTATCAATGTCTTATAGACTTGTATGATATGTGGTGATTTGCCTCCACAATCTTCCCCTTTTTGATGATGACAACCTGTATATAACTAAAACACCAAATATGCAATGTATACACACAAGTATACACAAGCTCCCCCTTTCTTTTGTACTATAAGGTTGTAGAACAAACAACCATCACATGTTGTTAATATCCTGAACTATGAATATCCTGACTGACTTGGCTTTGGTTTGGTGTTTGCTTGCTACATTGTCTTCTCCCCCTTTGACACCATCAAAAAGAGAAGAGGAACGCGTCAATTAACAGAGAACATACAATATGTGATAGTTAATTACCAAAATTCACACACAAGCATGATAATGAACAAAAATATCTTGAATTAATAGATAATGGCGAAAACATCTAATGAAAGTTCAGGCACACATAAGAAAGAAAATGAAAAGTATACAGACAAAAACATATAAGCAAATATGAAATAAGCAACTATTGATCTAATAACCACGACCCCGTCTTCGTCCTCTCCCTCGGTATGCAGCATCTAGATTGTGGTAAGGATCTGAGAAGTCCAAAAAGGCTTCGACGGACATGTTGAGATGACTAAGAGAGTTGGTGATTTCCCAATCTTGCCGCTCATGTGATTCAACCAGAGAGTCAATACGGGCGTCCATCCGAGTAGAAAATGAATTGAACCTTTCATTTTGGGCATGGAGCTCAGCTCTAATCTGCTCCATCTGAGTGTCTTGACGCCTTATGAAGTTTTGTTGTTCTAACTGCATTGACTGCATCATAGTAATGACTTCAGAGTTATCCAAAGGCAGAGGAGGTGATGAGTGCTGAGAGGGTTGGTAGTCTTGAGGGTAGTCGTGATATGGGTCATAGAATCTACCCAAGGTAGTCCAGCCTGTATATTGCCAATCGCCCCATCCTTGATTTGTAGGATCACCTTCTTGTTCTTCTGATGGATATGAGTACTGGACCCAATCGGTATTTGTAGCCATATCATGGACTGGAGATTGATGATAATCTTGAGTCCCATAGATAGGTTCTTGTATCTCTGCATCTGTGTTGTCCTCTGCATCGTCTTCTTCACCTTCCTCTTCACTTTCTTCTTCACCTTGTTCGTCGCTTTCTTCTTTACCCTGCTCTTCACTTTCTTCTTCATCAGAATCGTTACTAGGCACCGGAGGAATATTGGCCCGTCGAAAAAATCTGTATGAACGTCGTTCAGCACACCAAAAATACCCCATCATTGCAAGGGTTTTGGTGCTAAATTCTTTATCCGAGGAAACTGATACACATGGAAATGTTGGATACACAACATTCGCAGCAGTAAGAATTTCAGAGATGAACGACCCATAGGCTAAAGCAGTGCCTCTACTTGAGTCTCTCAGAGCAAACATCCTGCTAGCAATATAGTAAGGCCAATTTATTTTGATCCTATTTTGCAGTATGTAGATAAGATGTACCTCAGCTTGTTCGGCATGCGACAGGCCACCCTTTTTTGGTCGTAGTATACGAGCGACGATCCACTGAAGGATGCGCTCCCCTGTATTGAGTTTCCCGGCTGTGACCGATCGAGGAAAAGCATCACTGTTGACAATTGCCTCTGGATAAGGTCGTTTGAGCATTCCATTCAGAGCCCTCTTATATTCATAACCCGGCACCATACGAGTGTCGGTTACCTCATGGAGAGGTGGTGCATCAGCATCAACAGTCATATCAAAATATTTGTTCCATACTTCAGAATTGATATTAACCAGTCTATTTCCTACAGAGGTGTGAAAGTGCTGATCTTGAAAGTTACCTCGCATATTCATGTAAAACACTCTGACCAAATCTTCACTGTACTTTGTTTTATATTCCAGGAAATTGACGAACCCTTGAAAGTCCAACAGGGACAGAAGCCGAGTGAGATGCAAGTGCTCACTTGTTGCATGGTAGAAGGCATGTTGTGGAACTATGGCCCTTTTGCTGAGACTTTTGTTGAAGTTTTCAACAGCGGGAGGATGAACAAGAGAAACAGCAGTAATCGGAACTGAAGCAGAGGATGAAGAAGCTCTTGATCTCTTACCGGTAGTTTTACGGAGAGAGGAAGCCATTGATGATGAGTTTTGGAGGAGTTTGAAGATGAACTTTGAAGAGAATGATTTGGGAATAATGTTGGAGAAGAAGAATACTTAGGTCTTTAATAGAAGGAGGTGTTAGGGTTTTTGGGAAGAGGGAGGAGACAAGGAGACAATTTAGGTGTTTAGATGCAATTCACAAGATGAATGTCATGTCAAAACATCATAACACATTTAATGTAGGGGAGAGGGAAATTGGAACGTTTTTCAAAAGAGAAAATTTCTGGGTTTTCAAGCGAGCCGTCGACCATAGCCCTGCATGCGTCGACGCATACTGTACAGTTTTTGATAATTTTGAAAATTTACAGCATGCGTCGACCATTGTCCTGTTTAGGTCGACTCAAACCTTCAAAAAACTCAAAATTTTCAATTTTAAGTTATGCAGAATGTCACATTTGCCTATTTATCATGCCTATTCATCTTTTCACAATATGACATGCATTCAACACACATAGTATCAACCAGCAACAGTCATATAGATATATAAGTACCATGATTGTAGAACGATACAGCTATTTTCAAGTCATGAATGCTAAGAGAGAGAGAAGAAAAAGAAGGAGAAAGGAGCAATATCACCTCTATATCAACTACTCTTGTTAACCACAAATTTGCACTTGCAACAAACTCAAAACGATTGTTAGTGGTACAAAAACATAGTTGTAAATATATTAAATTTGAACATAGCAATTGTTAAACCTGATCAGAAATATCAAGAATACCAAGTTCTCGACGGATATGAAAGAAGGGCTCATTGGCTAGCGACTTTGTGAAAATGTCTGCTAGTTGGTTTTTAGTATCGATGTGTTCAAAGACAACGTCACCCTTCTCTACATGGTCCCTAAGAAAATGGTGTCGAATTTCTGTGTTTGGTACGCGAGTGTAACACCGGATTCTTGGTAAGATTTATAGCACTGGTGTTGTCACAAAATATTGGAATACGTTCTAGTTTCAAATTGAAGTCCAATAGTTGTTGTTTAATCCATAAGACTTGCGCACAACTACTACCGGCGGCTACGTATTCCGCTTTGGCGGTTGACAGAGCAACAGACACTTGTTTCTTGCTGTGCCAACTAACCAGGGAGTTTGAAAATAAGTGACATGTACCACTGGTGCTTTTCCTATCTGATTTGCAACCGGCAAAATCAGAATCAGAGAAGCCTACCAATGAACAATCATTACCCTTAGAATACCATAATCCATACTTCGGAGTACCAGATAGGTATCGAAGTATGCGTTTGACAGATTTTAGGTGGGATTCCTTAGGACATGATTGGTATCTGGCGCACATACACACACTAAACATAACGTCGGGACGCGAAGCAGTGAGATAGAGAAGCGAGCCAATCATACCTCTGTACCTTTTTACCTCAACATCTTTGCCACTTTCATCTTTACTCATATTTGCACATGTTGGCATAGGGGTGTCTATGGCTTTTGCATTTGCCATGTCAAATCTCTTGAGAAGATCCAAACAATATTTTGTTTGGCTCACGAATGTTCCTTCCTTCAGTTGCTTGATTTGTAACCCGAGAAAATATGTGAGTTCACCCATCATACTCATCTCGAATTCACCCTGCATAAGCTTAGCAAACTCTCTTACGAGATTCATGTTAGTGGATCCAAATATGATATCGTCAACATAAATTTGTACAAGAATTAAGTGTTTTCCTTGACGTTTAATGAAGAGAGTAGTATCAACCTTTCCTCTTGAGTAGCCTTGATCAAGTAAGAATTTGCTTAGTCTCTCATACCAAGCTCTAGGAGCTTGTTTAAGACCGTACAAAGCTCTTTTCAGTTTATATACATGATCAGGATACTCATGAGACTCAAAACCAGGTGGTTGAGCAACATAGACTTCTTCATTTATAAACTCGTTAAGGAACGCACTTTTGACGTCCATTTGAAATAACTTAAAATCTTTCGCACAAGCGAAAGCAAGTAGAAGGCGTATAGCCTCGAGTCGGGCAACCGGTGCATAAGTTTCCTCATAGTCGATGCCTTCCTCTTGGTTATACCCTTGCGTGACTAAACGCGCTTTGTTGCGAGTTATTACTCCGTTCTCGTCCAGTTTATTTCTAAACACCCATCGGGTGCCGATTACTCGATGACCTCGTGGAGGAGGGACAAGGTCCCAAACCTCATTTCTAGTAAACTGATTCAGTTCCTCCTGCATTGACAAATACCAATGTTCATCGAGTAGGGCTTCCTTAGGGTTTTTAGGTTCCATCTGTGACACGAAAGCGAAGTAATAATAGAAATTACTTAGCTTAGCTCGAGTTGTTACACCCTTTGTGATGTCTCCAATAATGTTTTCAATTGGACGGTCTTTAGATGACTTCCATTCTTCAGGAAGATCGTCGTTTGAAGGCGGATGAACCTCCTCTGTTGCATCACGGTGTGCATCCTTATCCTCCTCAATTTTGGCTTTGTCAGGTTGATCAATCCCCGTCTCGCCACTTTTGAGTATGTCTTCAGTGGATGTACCTGCACCACGAACAACACTATCCTTTCCGACATTTCTCGGGTAGGATTCATCAAAGGTAACATGCACAGACTCTTCTACAGCAAGTAATCGTTTATTATATATTCTATATACTTTACTCGAGTGAGAGTATCCGAGAAAGATACCTTCATCGGCTTTGGAATCAAATTTGCCCAAGTTTTCCTTTCCATTGTTTAATACAAAACATTTACATCCAAACACGTGCAAGTGAGAAACATTAGGCTTTCGCCCTTTTAAAAGTTCGTACGGTGTTTTGTTTAGAATGGGGCAAATAAGTACCCTATTCAAAACATAGCACGCCGTACTAATGGCGTCGGCCCAAAAATATTTAGGTAAACTGTAACACCCCACTTCCCAAATTAAATAAAATATAAACATTATAAATAAACATCAGAGTTTTCACCAAAATAGTGGGATATCACATCACCAAATTTTTATAAAAATACTTTATTAATTATTCTCAAAAATAATACAGCGGAAAACATTATTCCAACATTCTCGGCAATCCGCCAAATTTCGTAAAATCTTTATTATTATAATTCACAAAAAAAAAGTGATACGTCACAGGATTACAACAAGTTTGACATAAAACAATTAAAACACCCATATCCCGTGTTACGTATCAGAGCATCCTAGACTCGACTGGCACACCATCATCCAAGCTATCTAAGTACCTGGATTATCTGTACTTCCGAAGAAGCACAGACACAACAACAACCAAGGGGTGAGAAAATATGATCAAAAATATATTGGTAATGTAATACATGTAAACAAGGTAGTAAAACACACCAACACACCAATATTCACCCCAACAACTCCATATAACGAACCTACTGTTCAAATTACAATATAACATATTATAATGCAAATATGCAACTCAACACCATGCATGCGGTACCGACTCATTGGTTCATTCAATCGAACCTGGATAGATCACTTACGCTCCTCCTGAGACATGATCTATCCCCCACCATTCTCCACCGAGGAGTACGGATGAATCACTTACGCTCCTCCTGAGACATGATTCATCCCACCAAAACACCATGATATGAACACACCAATGCATAACTATCATATTTAGGCACACTAAGTGCACATGATCCTCCTGATCATATCATCATACATCAATGCATATATGTGTAGATATATTACACCAACACCATATAAATCAATCAGATAGTAAATAAATTCATACTATAACACCACATATAACCACATCCCAACACTCGGGAACACACGATCCTACTGATCACTACATACATATACGTTAACCAATTGTTCACCAACAATATCAAGGAAAACGAGTACCATCACCAAGTAAACAAGTTCATACTTTATCACCAAGATATAAACACGTCCCACCACTCGGGAATACACGATCCTACTGATCACTACACCATGCTCCGCATGATTCATACACCAACTAATTATCCATTTAAATAATTAGTAATGGAAATCACATACTATCACCGAGTACTCACTCTATAACACTCAATCATCTCCCCTATAATCAACAAAGTCCAAGGGCACTACACTCTTAGCGCACACAGCATAACAACATAGAAAAACCACATTCTGCTACGCTCGCTACACCCTCGCTAGGCGAGCTCCCAGCGAATGCTCGCTACCTGTTCGCTTAGCGAACCTCCTCGCGAAGGCAAACAGAACCTACTGGACTCACTCGCTAGGCGAGCACCTAGCGAACGCTCGCTGCCTTCTCGCTAAGCGAAATGCTAGCGAGTTGCCTGCGACTTCTCAAGTTCTCACAGTTCAGAATTCTCACTCTTCTCCGATTCAAGCCTATTCTATAACATCCACTTCCTATACTATCTGTATTACGACCAATGCATATTAGGCTTATCAATCTTCCTATAATTCTACTCAAGATCAACATTACGGCACACTACCGACACTTTAGAGTTACTCTGAACCTTACTCAAACCAAACCAACACCAACAGTCAATCAACAATGGTAACATCAAACATCCGTACATCATCATATATATATTATTCCAAAGTCATCACTTAAACAATCTATCGACACATCAAAAAGGTCACACAGAACTTCCCTAAAACCGTAAACCCAACCTATACGCCAAATTAACCAAAAACAACAATTCACCAACAATCAACATATTTCAATCCATCAACATCAACATAACTCAACAATCAATAGCATGTCAATATAAAACTTCATCAACGATACATTCCTACGGGGTTAAGGAATCCCCACTACCCTATACATGTATATACCATTCCCAATCAAGTTTCTCCCCCCTTACCTTGTTAATCGGTTGATCGATGAAATTCTTCCTGGATTTGGTCTCTTGGCCTCCTCTTTTCTTTCCGTTCTTCGTTCCCTTTTTCCTTCGTTCTTCTCACTTCTCTCGTTCTTTCCTCTTCTCTCTTTCTATCGCTCTTTCTCTCTTCCCTCTTTCTATCGTGTTATTTTCTCTAATACTTCCCCCACCCCTTCATATTCTATTTTCCTTTTATTTCCTATCCCAATAATAATAATAACTAATAAAAATAACATAATAATAATAATAATAATAATAATAATAATAATAATAATAATACCACCAATATTACTATTATCTATTATATTATTATCTCCATACCACCAATGATCCTTACATATCAAGGGTACTCACCAATCATATACCAACACACCCCACCTAAGGGCACACCAACATAAAATATTTAAAATAATAATAAAATGACTAAATAATTAAAATGGGTGTTACAACTCTCCCCCACTTTAATTATTTTCGTCCTCGAAAATTACCTGATGGAAACCAATCCGGATACGCTTCTCGCATCCTTCATTCCAATTTCCAGGTCACACTGCCTTCTGCAGCACCTCTCCAAGCCACTTTCACCAAAGATGTCTCCTCCCCTCGGAGTTGACTTCCGTTCGTCAAAACGAACCAGCAATGCTTCAACACTCAAATTATTTTTCACTAGTACATCATCCACCTGATTCAATGTACTTTCTCAACCAGACACATGGAACACATCATGCCAATTCACGACGGCAACGGAAAAACAGTCTAACATGTTACTCCTCCCATGCCTCCGCTGCGCCACTCTGATACAAACCACAGAACACGGTGCGAACTTCTAAGACTTCGAAGTTCGACCAACATCAGTCACTGGCGTGACTCTTAAAACACATTTTTTTTATCCTCTTGATCTTCTCAGCCATCTCAAACATAATTTTCAGGTCTGAGCACAACACTCTCACTCGACCCATTCCAACACAGTAGATTCCTATACTCCCTACCTCACCAAGCCACATATAGTGTCATTCTGACACTAGGATGGTAACCGTTATTATAGGTAACTCAATCAACGGTAATTAATCATCCCACGCTCCACCTTGATCCGACACCCAAGCTCTCACCAATTCTCTATAGACTCAATAGTCCTCTCTGACTGACCATCAGTTTGCGGATGGTAGGTCGAACTCAACTTCAACTTAGTACCCGAAGCTTCCTGTAAGCCCCTCCAAAATCTCAATATAAACCTCAAATTTCCATCTGACACAATATTCGTCAGTATCTCATCCAACTTCACCACTTTCTCAATATGCATCTCGTATATCCTCAACACGGAATAGTTAATCCACTCCTAACAATTCAAATTAAAATTATGTCTTTACAAATTCTTTGGAAATCTCAACACCAATTTCGTGAAAATACTACCTGATTTCCACTCTGGAATATTTAACGACTACATCAGACTCAACAGTCTCTGATGTTCACTCTTCGAATTCCGACAATTCTAATTAGCATATTCCACCTCTCCTTATCCATGGTCTCAAAAACAATCTACTCAAATTCGATTACTTCTTCATAGCACCGAGATGGATACTCCATCTACCTCAATGTATTTCCCCACGAGTACTCCTACTCCCTTCAACAACATCTGATATACATACTCTATCATAACACCTCGTGGTATTATTTCCACAAACCCGACAATCCACTCTTCAACTCTAATTTATCAATTTCAACTAATTCACTATTCAACCCAGATTTCTGACTTTCTCGATTCTTCTCAAGGATATCACTAGTCAGATCTTAATAATAAAAGCTTAACTCCATAAGAAGTATCCTTACTCACAAAACGCATATTATGAAATTTCTCAATCAGTTCTAACTCTTTTCACCATCATCTTCGGTATATGCAAATATTTCTAACTCACTGCATCATCTACCATGTCCGCTTTACTCGAATGGTAATTCAACTCGAAGTCGTACTCTTTTCAAAGTCCCAATTATTTCCTATGCCTCATATTCGTCTTATTCAAATTAAACAAACACCTTAAACTCTTAAAATCACCAAACATCTCCGATCTCAGTCTGAACTTTTGAAGACTCCGACTCCAGTACAATCACAATAGTAACCAACTCTAAATCACTGGTCGGATGATTTCTCTTATACACTTCAAGTTGCCTTTTGCATAATTGAAACTCGCTGAAGTTGTCTTTAGCAAATCCCCTAATTATATCAACAAGCATCACAAACACCACAATTAGTTCTATCGGATTCGGCAGAACTTTCCTTACGGAAGTATATCACCGCTCTTTTTCCAACACTGATAACTACAGTTCCTTATGCTCAACATAATCCTCTATACGCTTCGAATACCTTAAAATATCATTTATTAACACAACCATTGCCTTATATAAATAATTAAAGAAGATCCCATGCCAAGTGGACAAACAAGTTGTGAGTTATAGCGGGAACACATACCGTACCGCCCGTCCTTACCACAACATTCAAACACACTTCATCAATAAATAGCTTAAATCTATGTCAATACTTCACCATCTCATAGATAATTTGAATAGCTTTCCAACGCTTCGAACCGCGCGTCATTCCGAGTTACGGTTCTCCCGTTACGGCAAAAACACCAGAATAACATTTTCTGCCCAGGACCCCTTCGCCAGGCGAACACCGCAGCGAATATGGACGTTCGCCAGTATGCTCGCCAGGCGAACATGACAGTCCCAAAATCCTCTTTTCGACCGTTACCCGACTTCCGAGTGTCCGATTTCGATTCCGTAAAAAGCTGCGATCTCGGAATTTAACGTACAACAACAATTTTATACTTAGGAATCCATCCAACACATTTTAAATCTATGAATAATTTAAAACTCAATTACTTCCAATCTCAACATCAGATCTTTGAGCCTCCTAAAACGATAGAACTTTTGACCTTCGTCCCATCCACCACAAGAACTCTACTCGAGATCACATGACCAAGGGACTCACATCCCTAGATCAATTGTTCTATCAAATCATTAACTCTTGGAAGCGAACACCTATCCTTGATAGTCACCCTGTTCACTTATCTATAGTTCACCCAAAGCTTCACAAAACCTTCTATCTGTCTAACCAACAAAATTGGTGCACATTACGGTAGCACACTCAAACAAAAGAACCTCTTTCCTAGAAGGTCTTCAAGTTGACTCTTCAACTTCTCCAATCCCAACGAAAACACACCATATGGAGTCACTAATATCGGACTCGTTCCAACAACAAAGTCAACGTGTGAGCTTTACTTCACACCCCGATAGTAAATCACCTACCTCATCCGGAAACCTCCGGCAATCGCAAATAATTGACAAATCCCAATTTTTCTCACTTTCCTTCTCATTCCAAGTTTCAGTCAAAATAGACACTTCAACACCGTCTTACGCCAAATTCCTCAAAATAATCCCTTAAGCACTTAGCTTAACTCAAGACTATACACTGCTCACGCCACCCAAGCTTGCAAGATACGTCTATCCCATCCAACACAATCCCGTCCACTATTAACAAGAGATTAAGGGTGATCAGTTCCTCAATTTGTTAATAGACAACCGAAATCATGATGGGGTACAAACCATCTTTACCAAACTATGATATCACTCCTCAACACTCTAAGCCACCACACTGTAGCTTTTCGGAGAAATACAACTTCTCCCCCACTGGAATCATTCCACTTCTACCGACAAACTTAACCAACAACATGTATCGACAGTGTTTTTACGCACATGTCGCATACCAGGGAACAACAACACTAGACAACATTGGCCGGACGGACCGACCTGCTCTGATACCAATTGTAACACCCCACTTCCCAAATTAAATAAAATATAAACATTATAAATAAACATCAGAGTTTTCACCAAAATAGTGGGATATCACATCACCAAATTTTTATAAAAATACTTTATTAATTATTCTCAAAAATAATACAGCGGAAAACATTATTCCAACATTCTCGGCCATCCGCCAAATTTCGTAAAATCTTTATTATTATAATTCACAAAAAAAAAGTGATACGTCACAGAATTACAACAAGTTTAACATAAAACAATTAAAACACCCATATCCCGTGTTACGTATCAGAGCATCCTAGACTCGACTGGCACACCACCATCCAAGCTATCTAAGTACCTGGATTATCTGTACTTCCGAAGAAGCACAGACACAACAACAACCAAGGGGTGAGAAAATATGATCAAAAATATATTGGTAATGTAATACATGTAAACAAGGTAGTAAAACACACCAACACACCAATATTCACCCCAACAACTCCATATAACGAACCTACTGTTCAAATTACAATATAACATATTATAATGCAAATATGCAACTCAACACCATGCATGCGGTACCGACTCATTGGTTCATTCAATCGAACCTGGATAGATCACTTACGCTCCTCCTGAGACATGATCTATCCCCCACCATTCTCCACCAAGGAGTACGGATGAATCACTTACGCTCCTCCTGAGACATGATTCATCCCACCAAAACACCATGATATGCACACACCAATGCATAACTATCATATTTAGGCACACTAAGTGCACACGATCCTCCTGATCATATCATCATACATCAATGCATATATGTGTAGATATATTACACCAACACCATATAAATCAATCAGATAGTAAATAAATTCATACTATAACACCACATATAACCACATCCCAACACTCGGGAACACACGATCCTACTGATCACTACATACATATACGTTAACCAATTGTTCACCAACAATATCAAGGAAAACGAGTACCATCACCAAGTAAACAAGTTCATACTTTATCACCAAGATATAAACACGTCCCACCACTCGGGAATACACGATCCTACTGATCACTACACCATGCTCCGCATGATTCATACACCAACTAATTATCCATTTAAATAATTAGTAATGGAAATCACATACTATCACCGAGTACTCACTCTATAACACTCAATCATCTCCCCTATAATCAACAAAGTCCAAGGGCACTACACTCTTAGCGCACACAGCATAACAGCATAGAAAAACCACATTCTGCTACGCTCGCTACACCCTCGCTAGGCGAGCTCCCAGCGAATGCTCGCTACCTGTTCGCTTAGCGAACCTCCTCGCGAAGGCAAACAGAACCTACTGGACTCACTCGCTAGGCGAGCACCTAGCGAACGCTCGCTGCCTTCTCGCTAAGCGAAATGCTAGCGAGTTGCCTGCGACTTCTCAAGTTCTCACAGTTCAGAATTCTCACTCTTCTCCGATTCAAGCCTATTCTATAACATCCACTTCCTATACTATCTGTATTACGACCAATGCATATTAGGCTTATCAATCTTCCTATAATTCTACTCCAGATCAACATTACGGCACACTACCGGCACTTTAGCGTTACTCTGAACCTTACTCAAACCAAACCAACACCAACAGTCAATCAACAATGGTAACATCAAACATCCGTACATCATCATATACATATTATTCCAAAGTCATCACTTAAACAATCTATCGACACATCAAAAAGGTCACACAGAACTTCCCTAAAACCGTAAACCCAACCTATACGCCAAATTAACCAAAAACAACAATTCACCAACAATCAACATATTTCAATCCATCAACATCAACATAACTCAACAATCAATAGCATGTCAATATAAAACTTCATCAACGATACATTCCTACGGGGTTAAGGAATCCCCACTACCCTATACATGTATATACCATTCCCAATCAAGTTTCTCCCCCCTTACCTTGTTAATCGGTTGATCGATGAAATTCTTCCTGGATTTGGTCTCTTGGCCTCCTCTTTTCTTTCCGTTCTTCGTTCCCTTTTTCCTTCGTTCTTCTCACTTCTCTCGTTCTTTCCTCTTCTCTCTTTCTATCGCTCTTTCTCTCTTCCCTCTTTCTATCGTGTTATTTTCTCTAATACTTCCCCCACCCCTTCATATTCTATTTTCCTTTTATTTCCTATCCCAATAATAATAATAACTAATAAAAATAACATAATAATAATAATAATAATAATAATAATAATACCACCAATATTACTATTATCTATTATATTATTATCTCCACACCACCAATGATCCTTACATATCAAGGGTACTCACCAATCATATACCAACACACCCCACCTAAGGGCACACCAACATAAAATATTTAAAATAATAATAAAATGACTAAATAATTAAAATGGGTGTTACATAAACCACTTTCGTTAATCATTGTTCTTCCCAATTCTTCTAAAATACGCTTTTTGCGCTCCACAACCCCGTTTTGTTGAGGAGTGTGTGGAGCGGAGAAGTTATGATCAATACCATGGTTACCGCAATATTCTTCAAATAAGTGATTTTCAAACTCACCTCCATGGTCGCTCCTAATGGACACTATGTTTGTATTTAACTTATTTTGGGAAAGCTTAGCAAACTTTTCAAAAGCGGCGAATGTATCACTTTTACTTACTAAGAAGATGGTCCAACAAAACCTAGAAAAGTCGTCCACTATTACGAACCCGTAATAGTTTCCTCCTAGACTTTTGATCCTAGACGGCCCAAACAAGTCCATGTGTAGAAGTTCAAGAGGTCTCGTTGTTGAAATTATCTTTTTGGATTTAAATGAGATCCTCGTTTGCTTCCCTTTTTGACAAGCATCACAAAGGTGATCCTTGGTGAACTTTATTTTGGGAAGTCCTAAGACTAGGTCTTTTGAGACTACCTTATTGAGTAAGTCAAAATTAACATGCGCTAAACGCCTATGCCATAGCCATGAGTCTTCACTCATAGTTATGAGGCATTTGTTGCTTGTTAATGATCCTTCATTTAAGTCAAGCATATATACATTGTTTACTCTAAAACCATTAAACATATTCTTCTTATCATTTTTCATGCACAATTTTGCAACAATCTTTTGAAAAGGATACATTGTATCCTTTGTCGCACAATTGGCTAATGCTAAGCAGGTTATGTTTAAGGTTTTCGACAAGCAATATGTCGAAAATCATAGTAGAGGCGGGATTACCTACACTACCTTTACCTAGTATAGCTCCGCGGTTGTTATCACCATAAGTTACATACCCTTTCTTCTTAGCCACAAAGTCTATGAATAAGGATATGTCTCCAGACATGTGTCTTGAGCACCCACTATCGATAACCCATCTTCTCTCGGTGGTCTCGACACATTTCACCTGTCAAAACATAATTAGCACAAGGAGGTACCCAATGGCATATTGGGTCCTAATAGGTTAGCGACAAAATGGTTGCGTTTGGGCAACCATTGGTAGATGCCTTTATGAACAAGAAATCTCCTAAACCGGCATTTACCAATGGAGTTGCCTTTCCTACAACAATATAAGCAAGGAAAATCAACTTTAGAGACACTTTCACTTGCTTGATCCCTAATTACATATGCATATTTTTGGTATGGGTTAATCATACTTTTTCTAAAATCCTTTTTATCAATAGCAAATGTAACTTTAGGCTCAAGTGCCTTATTTAATTTGGCCTTGAGGTTTCTAACCTCACCTTGCCAAATATGACAAGTACCACACCCGAAGTTGAAAGGATTTCTATCGTCTTTACAATCTGATTCATTGCCTTTCACAATGGAAGCCTTAAGGTCCTCTAATTTCTTTTCGGACTCTTTAACTTTATGCTCTAAATACGTAAAGATTTTCTTATTAGAAGCAAGTTTCTTGAAGGCTTCAACTGCTTCATTATGTAAGGTATGAAATGCGGTTTGTAATTCTGAATGCGACATATTTGAGGACTTATCATATTTAGAGTGACGTACCTGTTTTTTCTTATTTTTCTGATTGGCAGAGAGGCATAGATTCACGGACTCTTCTTCATCACTAGAACTTTCATCAGAGGAGGAAGAGTCGCTGTCACTTTCCCATGCTACGTACGCTCTCCTAGGCTTTGATGCTTTCTTGTGTGATTTTGATGATTCCTTGCCCTTTCCCTTTTTATTCATTGGACAGTCCGGTTTGTAGTGACCGGGCTTTCCACACTTGTAGCATGTCCCTCTAGTCTTTTTACCTTTCGAGTCATCATCCTTGGAGTGTCTTGATTGTTTCCGGAAGTTTACCAAGTTCTTCTCGGAATGTTGGATGTCGTTCTTTCTCACGTAACGGTTATACCGTTTAACAAACAACTTCATATCTTCGTTTGTGTCCTCTTCTTCTTCGTCGCTCGAGGAATAATCATTTTGCTCTTTTGCTTGAGACTTCGAGGAGGAAGTCTTGAGAGCTATCGATTTCTTTTCACTCACCTTCGTTTTGTCTTTCTTTTCCATCTTTTCGCGTTGGTCTAAACTCAAGAGTACATGTTCATGCTCTTGTAATTTGCCAAACAATGTTGTTAAATCTAATAAGGTAAGATCATGTGCTTCTTTGATGGCGGTCACTTTAGGCTGCCATTCCCTGTTAAGACATATTAAGATCTTATTAGTAGCAATATCATTGGAAACAGGCCTACCTAATGAATGTAAACGATTGATGAGATGAGTAAATCTCTTTTGCATGTCAGCAATGGTTTCCCCTTGCTCCATGAAAAAGAGATCGAACTCTTGAGTTAATGTATTGATTCTAGCCAACTTAACATCGTTTGTCCCCTCATGGGCTATTTGTAGTGAATCCCACACGGCCTTAGCAGTAGGACAATGGGATACACTATAGTATTCATCTACACCTAATGAGGAGATTAAGATGTTTCTAGCTTTCCAATCATAATTGTATTTTTTTTTCATCGTCATCGGTCCATTGTGCTTCAGGCTTTGGCACAACTATATTATCCGCATTGGTCATAGTAATTTCTATTGGACCATTAAGGATAATGTTCCATATTTTTCTGTTATGGAGTTTATATGCACACGCATACAATCTTTCCAATAACTATAATTTTCACCGTTGAAAACAGGAGCCCTATCGTACGCCCCTTTAGGTTCGTTTGCCATTTTCTATCTCGTTGTATTTGAAGCACTGAATAACCAGGCTCTGATACCACTTGTTAGACTATGGCACGGATTTAGAAGGGGGGGTTGAATAGATCCCCAATTAAAATTTGAGTCGGCGCTACCAATTTAAAATTGGTTTTAAAAATGTTTTAAGTGCGGAAGCGGCCGAGGAAAAATATAGTCTAAAACGAACGGTTATTGGAAAATCGGATATACGTAAGCCTATGGATTAATGACAATTCGGAAAAATAGAATCACAACACAAATTATGCTTATCAATTATTTACTTCAGTTGTAAGGATTCCTAGTTCCAATGATTCAAAATCAAACCAAAACTAGATACACAAGTAAGATAATTTTGGTTCAAGCAATATGTCAAACACTTGGTGTGCAAAGACACTCCAAGTGATGTTTATGTTGAGTAAGTGATTTCAACCATCAGAGTACAACGTATTGTTGTACTTTAGAGTTAAAAACAATGTTTTAATCTCTTACTCAATTGATATCACAATTTTGACAATAGAGCTTACACAAAAATTACTTATTTGAGCTGTAACGAAAATGCTGAAAATAAAGAAGACAAGTAATTTGGAGAGGCAGTTCCCCCGTCGTCCTCGCTTCGGGGTACGTCTGCCCTCAATTCTAAAACTAGAATTGAGATATATTGAATAGATATCACCTGTTTGAATGATCAGTTTATACAAGGATTGAGCAGCAAAATTACAACAAAAATCTCAATGTGTTGAAAGTTGCCTTCACTCCTTGCCCCTTGATTCAAGCTGAATCAAGTTATTCAATTTATGTTGACGAACCTCCGAATCCAGCCACCTTATTGAAGAACACGTTGTTGTTCAAACCTTTGGCTCCGGCTGATCTCAACAGCACCAAATCGAACCCAGGATCTTCCCTTCAAAATCACCGAATCCGCTACTAGTCTTGTGAAGACCACCTCTTCACAATCACCTTCGCTCGATTGATCGTTGATGAAGAATCTCGTCCAAAAACCCCCAAAATTCGAACCAATCTTGGAGGGCAAAACCCCAATGGTTTTATTCAATAAAGAACATGTCGCAATCTTCAACCCGAGCTTGATTCTCCAATCTAAGCCTCGAACCTTATCACCTTGAATCTCTCACAAATGCATTTCAAAAATGATTGTGTGTAATTGAAATGTTGTGAGATGTTGAAGATGAAGATGATGAATCTTGGACACCTATTTCACTCTTTCTTGTTTTTGAACACATGAATCAAAAGAATATCAAATGTTAGTAGACACAAGTGTTTAAGCAAGTATATATAGTGCCAACAAAATTCAGGACATAACAGTATTTCAAAATTGAGAGGGAAGTATTTTAAAACAAATTTTCCGCGCGAACGGTCGACCATAACAGGTCTGTGCATCAACGCATGGCCTGTGCTGTTTTGGATCTCTGGAAATTTCACCAGTGTGCGTCGACCATAGAGTCGGCGTACGCTGACCCGTTGAAATCCATTTCCTTTGTGCGTCGACCTATGGTCGACCCATGCTTTTATGTGTTGACCCGTTGGAATGTCATTCCTTCATGCGCTGACCCTATGGTCGACGCATGCTTTGTGCGCTGACTGATTTCCCCTTTTTCTGATGAATACGCCGACCCTATGGTCGACCCATGTCCTGCAAGCTTTGCAGTCTATCCTGGGAATTTGTCATCATCGAAACCTGCATTTATCAATGTCTTACAGACTTATATGATATGTGGTGATTTGCGTCCACAGCTTATAGGGAGTTGATTCCCGACCAAGCTAACTTGAGAAACCACCGTTCAGTGTAGGCCCTCTTGAAAGTTTAGTATTGTTGATCGAGTATTCGTGAAAACAATGCTACTTTCAACGAAGGAGCCCATGACCTAGACTTGTATGATATGTGGTGATTTGCGTCCACAGCTTATAGGGAGTTGATTCCCGACCAAGCTAACTTGAGAAACCACCGCTCAGTGTAGGCCCTCTTTGAAGTACACTTACAAGGGTTTTGACCTAGATGACTTGAAAAGGTTGAACACCTTAGTGACAGATCCAGAGGGATTTCAAAGCAGGTATGGGAAACTGTTGTTACTCTTGAAGATAAAGATGGATGGTGGACTCCTTTCTACTCTTCTCTAGTTTTATGATCCGCTCTACCACTGTTTCACATTTCTTGATTATCAGCTAGTGCCCACACTAGAGGAGTATTCTCAGTTGGTTGGATTGCCCATTCTTGAAGATTCTCCTTTTCCGATCATGGAGGAGGACCCTAAATAACAAGATATTTCCAAGGCCACACGTTTGGGATTGGTTGATATTAAGAAGAATCTGATTACAAAAGGAGGAGTTTTGGGGTTAAAAGCAGAGTTCTTGGTTGAGAAAGCTCAGTATTATGCAGATCATTTAAGCATGGTTGCGTTCGAGGCTATCCTTGCCTTACTCATCTATGGCATCTTTTTGTTCCCTAGCTTCGAGAATTTTGTGGACCTCAATGCCATTAAAATTTTCTTGAAGAAGAATCCTGTGCCTACCTTGTTAGCAGATACATACCATTCTGTTCCTCTGAGGAACTTTCATAATGGAGGGATGATTACTTGTTGCACTCCTTTGTTATACAAATGGTTCACCTCACACTTGCCCAAAGCCAACGCTTTTTGGGATCCAAAGAAAGGATGGTGGTCACAAAAGGTCATGGCTCTCACCCACTCCGATATTGATTGGTATAGTCGTGACTATGATGGGACAATGATCATTAATAATTGTGGGGATTTTGGAAATGTACCTCTTCTCAGTGCTAATGGAGGAATCAGTTATAATCTAGTCCTCGCCCGCCGACAATTGGGATACCCTCTAAAGGACAAACCCAATGGTGTTCAAGTGGAAAACATCTTCTTCAAAGAAGAAAAAGATAGTCAAGAAGTAAAAGGAAAGATTCTAGAGGCTTGGAAGCATCTACACAAGAAAGTAAAAAAGGATCTTGGAAGACTCAGCTGTGTCTGTTTGGAACCTTACCTTCAATGGGTTCGAAAGAGAGCCATCACACTAAGGATGCCTTATCCTAAGCAAGAGCCTATGGATTTGAAGGAAGAACGCCTTTTGGTCTTCATTTCTGAAGAAGAAAAGTTGAAGATTGCTTTAGTCAAAGCACAACAAAGTGAAGAAGCTTGGAAGCACAAGTATCAAGTAGTCGTCGAAGAGAATGCGGAGCTCCAGAAGCAACTCCAGTTGAAAGACGAAGAAGTACTCTCTTGTAAGAAGAGGAAAGCACAAGAAGAACCTTATGAGCCCCAGTCTACTCCGTGGAAGTTAATTGTGGACAAGCTCATTTTTTAGAAGGCTCAGATGGAAAGAAAGATCGAGAAGCTCAACTTAAGACTGCTAGGGGAACCTTGTTAGGATTCATTTAGCTGTTGTTTATGTTTAAAACTCTTGTAAGAGGAAACAATATTTTGTAAACCCATTTTGTTAATCAATGAAATGGTGACTTTTGATGTTCGTAAATGTCTGAGTTCCATGACACCATTTGCATTTGCATTTGCATTTCTTCTAACCATTCAAGGAAATTCAAACTTTTCTTTTTGCAGACAACAACATGGTGAGAAGAGACATGCTTCCGTTCCCGGATTTAAGTTTGGGCCATCTTAGGATGTTGGCGAGACTTGTTAGAAACCCCGCTGCTTTCATTTCCAAATATGGAGACCTCCTACCACTAATAAGTGCTCAGGTCAACGAGCCCATGCTGCAGGCTTTGGTTGAGTTTTACTCTACAACCTACCACTGCTTCGTATTCCCAGACTTTCAGCTACTCCCAACCATAGAGGAGTACACCGACTATTTGAATATTCCATGGACTTTCACACTTCCTTATGGAAAACCGAAGAAAAGGGATTTGGCTAAATCCCTTCATATAAAGCAAGAGGATTTACCACCAATGAAAGCGAAAGGAGGATGGTACGGAATGGAGGCAAGACCTCTAATGGAGATGGCCGAATATCATTATGAAGATAGAAATCTGGGCATCTTTGAAGCAATTCTGGCATTTCTAATATATGGGATGTATCTCTTCCCAAGCCGTTATGACTTCATAAGTGAGGAGGCGATTTGTCTCTTCATTATCAAAAATCCAGTAAACGAGATACTAGCTGATACTTATGTGGTCATCCACCGCTTCATCTTGTACGATCTCGGGCAGTTCTCGTGCTGCCTTGCACTGCTTGATAGGTGGTTTACCTCTCATCTACCCAGGACTCATATCCTTTGGAGGCTTCCCAGCAAAAGCGCATGGATTTCTAAACTCGTCACTCTCAGGCACTATGACATCACATGCTATGACATCAGCCTTAGTGATCTCGTCATGATCCCCAATTATGGAGAGTTCCCCAATGTGCCTCTCATTGGGACGAAGGGGGTTATCACCTACAACCCTATTCTTGCCCGACGTCAATATGGGTATCCCACTGGGCCAGAGCCTGAACCGGAACTGTTGAGACCTTGCTTCTGCGAAATTGGTCGCAACCCTGAACTGGAAGCCCATGCTTAATACTCTCAAAGAGACCCTCACCTCTTGGGTATAACTCCAATGGAGAATGCAAGCTGTTTAACTTCCAGAGGGTACTTGCTTTGGTCGAAAGAAATCGCCTTGGCCATGTTTTATACTCATGATTATGAGATAACTATGGAACCTGAGGTCCCCACGACTAGGGAAGAGCTGAAATACACTTTGATCAAAGCGCAACGAGAGAACGAAGACTTGTGGGAAATCATCCGCCAGAACCAAGCTCATGTTGAAGTTCAAGAAGGAGAAGGATCATCTTGTTAGAATGATCATTGTTTCACCATTTCCCTGCTTTCCCTAAAAGGATTGTAATCCTAATGTTGCATTTACTTTCACTTCTTGTAAGAAAGGTCTTGCTTTTCAGCAAGAGCCATCTATTGTAATAGACTTCCAGCTATCAATGAAAAAACGCTTTTTAAGCACGTCGTTACATGTTGTTCCAACTTTTTTGTTTGTAAACAAAAAATTTTTTTCCTTGAATGGTTTATGCATCTGCATTTGCATTTGCATTCGCATTTCATCCTGCATTGGTCTTGCCTCTGGGTTCCGCAGCTCATCCTTTATTCTTGTTCAGAAAAGAGAGAAGGACTCACGCTGAATACTCACAGATACAACACTCGATCCAGAGCTCAGAAGAAGATGGCAGATAATGAACAGAGGTTCGATCAGATGGACAACGACATTGAAGGAATCAAGGGTGACGTCAGCCAGATTATGGAATTTCTCAATATAATCAAGGCAAAGATGGACACACAGTCTACGGTAATTTCTGAAGTCGCCACGACAGCGGCCAACGTCACAGTAGCTCCGGTTACCACTGCAGAATTTCCCTATGGCATGTCTCGGGATTTTGTGCCACCATTCAGCAATATGCAATCTTCAAGTCTTAATCCATTGTTTGATTCAACAATCAGGAATCCTATTTTCACTCAGGTGGGTGGACCCACTACAGTGCGACCTGTCTTCAACAATCAACAACCAATCTTTGACATACCTGACGGTTCTGAAGCCGAAGATGAAAAACACGAAAAATTAAGGGTAGAGATGGACATTATGGCTAAGAGGATGAGGGCCATCGAAGGAAGCCATGTTTTTGGGTATGACGCCAAAGACCTGTGTCTGGTGTCTGGTTTGGTATTTCCTCAGAAATTCAAGATGCCAATGTTTGACAAATATGAGGGGACTACTTGTCCCAAAGTGCACCTAATCATGTACTGCAGGCGGATGGCTCCGCATATTAAAAATGACAAGTTGTTGGTACACTGTTTCCAAGACAGTCTTAAAGGAGCGTCGGCTAAATGGTATCTCAGCTTGGATCAAGAAAAGATCCACGGTTTCCAAGACCTTTCAGATGCCTTTATTCAACAATACAAGTACAACATGGACTTAGCTCCACACCGTTGTCAGCTTCTCAGCATGACGCAAAAGAGCACTGAAACCTTTAAGGAATACGCACAAAGATGGCGTGGAACTGCAGCTCAAGTGGAGCCACCCCTTACTAAAAAGGAATTGGCTGACTGGTTCGTAGATACAGTCAGGCCAGAATTCTATGAACGACTAATCAGCAGCGTCACAACCAACTTCTCTGACATCGTGGCAGTAGGGGTTAAGGTTGAATCAGGCTTAAAGAGTGGGATAGTGGCTACCCCAAATATTAATTCAAGCACCAGTGCAGCAAAAAAGCTGGTCAGCAATTTTCACAAAACGAAAGAGGGGGATGTAAGTGCGATCACATATGGGAAAAAGGCGCAAAACTCCAGGAGCCATTGCCAGCAGTACCATCCATAATCATATATAGCAGTTGTGACTCCCGTTTTTCAACCGTCATCACAGCAGGGTCCCCAGCCTAGGGCATCCAGCAACCAACACCAGTATCATTCTGGCAATCAACATCAATATCACTCCAACAATCAACAACAATACCATCAGCCGTAAGGTCAACAGCCACAAAACAGGGCTCCAAGGGCGAATTACCAGGCAAATAGGCCAAAAATATAGCCTATTCCGATGAGTTACACTGATCTGTTCCCCATGTTGATAGAAAGAGGGTTGGTCAAAACAAGAAAATTGGGCACTCCACCCAATCCACTCCCATTCTACTACAACACCAACGATCGCTGCTTATTTCACGAGAACGCTCCAGGCCATGATCTTGAAGGTTGTTTCGCACTATAGCACCTCGTTCGTGAATTAATTGAAAAAAGAATTATGTCCTTTGAAGATAATCATCCAAACGTAAAGAACAACCCTCTGCCAAATCATGGTGGAGTCAATGCTATTACTGAAGAAGGTGAGGGGTCAGAAGATAAGACAGTCACCAATATCGATGAGATCAAGGTGTCATTGGCGGACCTACACAAACGTCTTGCTCAGGCATGGGCGCTTAAGACATCTCACAAAGACTGCGAACAATGCATGCTGAACCCAGAGGGTTGTGACGCTGTGAAAAAAGACATTTGAGCAATGATCGAACAAGGGATGATAGAGATTGCTCGTAGAAAGAAAGGGGAAGATGTGGTGGTCATTGAACCTGTGTTTAAAATTCCAGAAGAGCCCAACAAAAGAGTTGTGTTCAGAAATAATAATAACAACAACATCATGGCGGCCGGTATTCCGCGACGATGCACCCCCGAAATTTGGGAGGGGACAAGCCAGGTTTGAACCAAGGGGAGGATCCAAACCTCACCCAAGGGCTGTAACACCGAAGCAGGACCATTCATGGTGCGAAGGGATCTTTAAAGAAAGGAAGCCCGCAAATGTAGCTAACATTGCCGGTGGGAGCAAAATGACCCGGAGTGGTCGCATTTACCAACCGCAGACATACAATGTGGCTCCTTCGCCAGCAATTTCTGTTCTAAAAGTTGTGGTTCCTCCAAAACCCGTTCCAAAGGCAGTTGTCACTAAAGAGCCTTTGGTCAAAGGAAAAGAAAGCGTCAAAAATGATGAAGAAGAGTTCCTGAGAATCATCAGACGAAGTGATTACAGGGTGGTGGACCAACTAAATCACACCATCTAAGATCTCGGTCATGGCCTTACTCTTACGCTCTCTGGCGCATCGCCAGGCTTTGCTCAAAATCTTGACACAAGCCCATGTTACCAAAGATATTACAGTGGGGCAATTTGACTCCATTGTAGCAAATATCACTGCTTGCAACACGCTAAGCTTTAACGACAATGATCTGACATCTGAGAAACATAAGCATAATCGTGCTCTACATGTGTCGATCAAATATGAAGAAGATACATTGTCTAGGGTTCTTGTTGATGCAGGATCAGCGCTCAACGTAATGCCGAAGAGGACACTAGCAAAGCTGGCTTACCAAGGTGCTACCATGAGGCCAACTTCTCTCATAGTGAAGGCATTTGATGGATCTAGGAGATCTGTGATAGGGGAGGTTGATCTTCCTATCATGATCGGACCACATATCTTTGAAGTCACCTTTCAGGTGATGGATATTAATCCGGTCTACAGTTGTTTACTGGGAAGGCCATGGATCCATGCAGCTGGCACTATTACTTCTACTCTCCACCAGAAGATGAAGTTTGTTGTGGATGACCAGTTGGTCATTGTTCATGGAGAAGAAGATTTAATGGTAAGCAACTTGTCCTTATTCCAGTACATTGAAGTTGACGAAGATTCCCTTGAGACAGCCTTTCAAGCACTAGAAATAGCTCACGATGTTCTAGTCGATGAATCAGATATAACTCGTGGGCCATCATTCACCTCTGTTCAGAGTATCAACGCGGCACTGAAAGCTGGAATCCCATTGGGATGGGGGGAGATCATCGAAGTCAACGCTCGGGCCAAAAATGATCGACAAGGGTTGGGTTACAAACCAACTCTAGAAGGCGAGTCAGAAGAAAGCACCATGAAGAAGAAGTCTTTGAAGGAAATATTTACCAGTGGCGGAATACAAATCAACGCCATCATTGCTAAAGATGAGGATTGTAATTTAGATCATCGAATAACTAGGGGAGGAGCAGCTTTGCGCAACTGGGAGGCTGTGGAAATTCCCGTCTTTTTACCTTTAGAGTAATTCACTCTGCTTGTTAGCTTTGTGTTTTCTTTAAAATTCCTGGTCTTGCCCAAGGCCTGCAAATTATTTTGTATTGGGCCACTTTGCAATTTGAAAATCCATTAATGAAAACGTGTTTTTGTTAAAGCTCTTGTTTATTATTCTGCGCATCATTTTCACTCTTTTTGTTAAAAGGAAAAATGGCAATCTTTTTGAAAAATAAAAACAACCCTTCATCTGCATGTCTGTGTGTGTGTCTAATTGTTCCCAAAAACAAAACATGCAGAATACCTCCATCCACCACAGAATCCTATGATCCTTCGGCTCCTTCTACTAGTGGTTCATTTGTCTTTCAAGCTGAAGAAGAGAATGATGAAGAGTTAGAAGTCCCAGAAGAGTTGAAGAGAATGACTGAGTATGAAGATGTGTATCTCTAGCCCTACAAAGAGCAGACTAAGGTCATCAACTTAGGGTCAGAAGAAGAAAAAAGAGAAGTCAAGATTGGGGCATCATTGGGGCCCGAGATCAAAAGCAAGCTGATAGCGATCCTCAGAGATTATGTCGACATATTTGCTTGGTCTTATCAGGACATGCCAGGGTTGGATACTGACATTGTTATGCACAAGCTCCCTCTGAAGCCAGAGTGTCCTCCGGTCAAACAAAAACTTCGCAGGTCAAGACCAGACATGGCTCTTAAAATCCGAGATGAAGTCAAGAAACAAATTGACGCAGGCTTTTTAGCGGTATGTAAATATCTAGAATGGGTGGCAAACATTGTACCAGTCCCAAAAAAGGATGGCAAGGTCAGGATGTGCGTCGATTACAGGGATTTAAACAAAGCAAGTATGAAGGACGATTTCCATATACCACATATTGATACTTTGGTAGATAACACAGCCAGCTTCACACTATTCTCATTCATGGACGAATTTTCTGGTTATAACTAGATAAAAATGGATCCAGCTGACATGGAGAAGACAACCTTCATCACACCCTGGGGCACCTATTGTTATAAGGTTATGCCTTTCGGTTTGAAGAACGCATGGGCAACGTATCAGAGGGCCATGGTCACACTCTTTCACGATATGATGCACAAAGAAATCGAAGTATACGTGGATGATATGATCGCAAAATCCCAAAGTGAAGAAGACCACTTGGATCATCTGTTGAAGCTATTTGAGAGACTCCAAAAGTATCAACTAAGGTTAAATCCAGCAAAAAGCACCTTCGGAGTTCGCTCAGGCAGGTTACTTGGTTTCATCTTAGTCAACGAGGAATTGAAGTAGACCCCGACAAAGTTAAAGCAATCAAGGAGATGCCTGCTCCTAAAACAGAGAAACAAGTCAGAGGCTTCCTCGGACGTCTGAATTGCATCTCCAGGTTCATCTCCAATCTGACTCCTACTTGCACGCCGATCTTCAAGTTGTTACGAAAAGATCAGACAGTAGTATGGAATGAAAACTGCCAGGCCGCATTTGAGAAAATCAAACAGTATTTACAAGAGCCTCCCGTGTTGATTCCTCCTGTACCTGGAAGACCTTTGTTCATATATACGACAGTACTAGAAGATTCAATGGGCTGTGTCTTAGGTCAGACTGATGAGTCAGGAAAGAAAGAACACGCAATCTATTATTTGAGCAAGAAGTTCACCGATTGCGAGAGTCGTTACTCTCCCCTGGATAAAGCCTGTTGTGCCTTAGCATGGGCCGCCAAGTGTCTGAGACCGTACATGATTTGTCACACCACAATGCTGATTTCTAAGATGGATCCCATCAAGTACGTCTTTGAAAAGCCAGCTCAAACATGAAGGTCGGCCAGATAGCATATGCTCTTATCAGAGTATGATATTCAGTATGTTGCTCAAAAATCTATCAAGGGAAGTGTCTTGTCAGAACACCTCGCAGAGCACCCCATGGAGGATTATCAACCATTCAAGTTTGATTTTCCTGATGAAGATGTGATGTATATTCAACGTACAAAACCAGAGCCTGGTCCGGAAGAAGGTCCCGAGCCTGGATCCCGCTGGGAAATGATGTTCGATGGAGCATCAAACAAGAATGGACATGGTGTCGGAGCTGTTCTGAAAAATCCAACTGGAGGGTATACTATCGTCACAACCCAACTTTGTTTCTCGTGTACAAACAACATAGCCGAGTATGAAGCCTGCATTTTAGGGTTGGAAGTTGATATCGATCTTCGCATCAAAATCTTGGAAGTGATCGGTGATTCTGCTTTAGTGATCTACCAACTCAAAGGAGAATGGGAAACCAAGGATGAAAAGTTGATCCCTTACAAAACTCATATCTTGGAGATGGCTGAATATTTTGATGAAATTACCTTCAAGCATGTACCGAGAGCAGAAAATCACATTGTTGATGCATTAGCCATGATGGCATCAATGTGGAAGGTCCAGTTTGTTAACTTTCCCTCAATGTGGAAGGTCCAGTTTGTTAACGAGGTACCTGCATATGTCATGACAATAGATGAAGAAACTGATGAGAAACCGTGGTTCCACGACATCAAGAACTTTCTTCAAAATCAAAAATATCCAGCTGACGCATCTAGAATTGACAAAAGATCCATACGAAGATTATCGGCTAAATTCTTCATCAGCAATGGTACCTTGTACAAAAGAAACCACGACATGGTTCTACTTCGATGTGTCGATGAAAACGAGGCGAATCTCATAATGACTGAAGTACACGAGGGAACCTTTGGCATCCATGCCAACGGCCACGCTACGGCTAAGAAAATCTTAAGGGCAGGCTACTTCTGGTTAACTTTGGAGACGGACTGCATTCTCTTCGCTCGAAAATGCCACAAATGCCAAGTCTATGCCGACAAAGTGCATGTTCCTCCGCATCCTCTCAATGTGATGACATCACCATGGCTTTTTGCAATATGGGGCATAGATATGATTGGGGCAATAGAGCCAAAAGCTTCCAACGGTCATCGTTTCATCCTGGTTGCAATTGATTACTTCACCAAATGGGTGGAAGCAGCGTCGTATGCGAACGTGACAAAACAAGTGGTTGCTCGCTTCATCAAAAGGGAAATCATTTGCCGATACGGTATTCCTAACCAGATCATTATTGACAATGGGTCGAATCTAAACAACGAAACGATGAAGGAACTCTGTGACGATTTCAAGATCAAACATCACAATTCGTCTCCTTACAGACCTAAGATGAATGGCGCAGTTGAAGCTGCAAACAAAAATATCAAGAAGATAGTACAAAAGATGGTCATAACCTATAAGGATTGGCACGAGATGTTACCATTTTCTTTGCATGGATATCGAACATCAGTGTGAACTTCAACAGGGGAAACTCCATTTTCCTTAGTATATGGGATGGACGCTGTGCTACCCATCGAAGTCAAAATACCTTCTTTACAGATCTTGACAGAAGTAAAGCTTGATGAATACGAATGGATAAAAGAAAGGTTCGACTCATTGAATCTCATTGATTAGAAAAGAATGACGGCCATGTGTCAGTCAAATCTATCAACAAAGAATGATAAGAGCGTTCAACAAGAAGGTTTGTCCCAAAAAGTATAGGGAAGGAGAGCTTGTGCTTAGAAAAATCCTACCAACTCAAAAGGATATGCGCGGCAAATGGATGCCCAACTACGATGTCTCCTTCGTTGTAAAAACTGTCTTCTCCGGAGAATCTCTAATTCTTGAGACCATGGATGGCGAACAACTCAAGTATCCCATCAACTCAGATGCAGTGAGAAAGTACTATGCCTAAAGCAGAAGACCTAGAAAGGAGATTCCAGTACTTCAACAAGATGGAAGCCTAATGATTAAAAGCTGGCGGATGCCGGGGCAGAGTCTTGTGCAAGGTATCAGAAGAAAGATCAACGTTTTGTCATTCTCGTCAGAAGCAGCAAAGAAAGTGAACTGACAGTTGAAAGGACCGGATTATTATGGGATTCTGTAACCTTTTCTGTTTGCCATTTTTCAAATGTATAAAGTTCCCGAGGCTTTGCCCTTTGTAAAGTTCTTGTCTATCAATAAAATCAGATTTTGGCCAATCATTGTTATGATCCTCTGTTTTTGTTATGCAATTTCACTTATTCGTTAATAAGATTTCTCTTGAAAGCAAAGTGTTTTGAAAAACTTAAGTCTCGTTTTAAAAAGAAAACACAATTTGACAAAATGATTGAAGAACTCTAGAGGTAATCTGATAACACTATGCAGTTCTCAAAGTTGTGAAAGTTTGTTGTCACCCTTGACCAAACTGGATGCGTTCGACAGCAATTCCGGCTCTTAAGCCAAGACTTCTCCTCTGCAGGATTACGAAGATTCTATCTGGGAAGATTGTTATCTACACCAAAAGAAAGTGTCTCCTAACTTGAAGCATTTGAGGATCAGCGTGACGAATTCCCTCTGTGTTTTCCTTGTTTTGCTTTCCCTTGTTCCTGCGGGTCGGTCTGCATTTTACATACAGCATCATACCAGTATACGCATTTATTTGCATTTGGTTTTGGTCTTTGTTTGTGTGGATGTCGCCTTTGAGATCCTTTGGTCCTTACCTCTATCTTTGATCCTTTACAATAAGCTTCGCTTTAAGGTTGATACCCCAAGGTTTACTAGTAATCGTGGAATTACTATCTTTTCTGGGAGGCTGGTGATAACTAGCAATATCCGATTTATGCAAATGGACGGTTGTTACCAATGTTCATGTTTGATTTGGTTGTCACCAATAATATTTGAAAGACTAGTAGTCACTAGCACCTGTTCAGAACCACTTATGTTCGGTATCTTGATTTGGTCGTCACCAACAATTTTCCAAACCCAGTTGTCACTGATTCTGTTATAAAATCAACCAATCGTTATTGGAGCCCGTTTGATTCGGTTTTTACCAATCTTTGCTAAAAATCTAGTGGTTACTAGTATTGCCTTCTAAATCCAATGTTCATTGGTACTTGAGTTGGTCGTCACCAAAATTCACTAAAAGTCCAATAATTATTGGCATCGCCTGAAATCCAATGGTTATCGGTACCTGTTTGATTTGGTTATTACCGATCTTTCTGAGCCTAGTAGTTACTAGTGTCGCCTCCAAATCCAATGGTTATTGATACCTTTTGATTTGGTTATTACCAATCTTTCTAAGTCTAGTGGTCACTAGCATTATTTGGAAAGTATAGTGTTTACTAGCAGTATCCGGAACCAGTTGTTATTGGTATACCTGATTTGGTCGTCACCAATTGGTCTAAGTCCGATAGTTATTGGCATCACTTAAATCAGATTGTTATCACCACTTTGGTCTGGTCGTTACCAAACTCTTTGAAAATCCAATGGCCATTGGTCTCCTTGGACTCGGTCGTTACCAATTTCTCCAGTTAAGCCTAGTGGTTACTAGCATTATCCATTATCAATCGTTATTGGTACATCCTGATTTGGTCATCACCGGTCACCTCTAAGTTCAGTAGTTATTGGCATTGCTTGAAAGTTAATCGTTATTAGTCGGTTGTTACCAACTTCCCCAGCCGAAGTCCTGTGTTTTATCAATGTTGTTTGGAAATTCCCAATTGAGATTGGAACTTCAATTTGGTTGTCACCATATCCCTAGGAAGTCTAACGGTATTTAGCACTTTTTGGAAGTCGAACTTTGGATTGGTCATCACCATCCTCCCCAGTAAGTTTAGTGGAAACTAACACTGTTTGAAGCTATTTGTTATTCTGGTCGTCACCAGTCTCCCCAGTTGAAGCTTTTGTTTTCCCACTCGAGTCTCGGAGAACTAGTGGATACTAACTTCCCCGGCACGCCCGGTCTTGTTTCTAACCTTTTCCTGAAGATCCCGTTTGAACTCTTCGTTATAGGAAATTTTCTCATCTGGTTATCCCCAGTGAGATTCGTGTCTTCGTTCCGTCTTTTCCCCGGTGAAGCTTTTGTTCCCCAGCAAAGTTTTCCCCAGTGGGTTTCTTCCCCATTATGGTTTGCTTTTCTTTTCTTTCGTTTCCCCAGTGAAGAATTGTCATCTTCCTCGGTGGGCTTCCTCGTCTGGTTATCCCCAGTGAGGTTCGTATCTCCTTTCCCTGATGAAGATGTGTCTTCCCTGGTGGAATTTGTGTCCCCTGCGTGAAGATGTCTGAACTATCTTGCTTACTTCGCTTGGAATCTTTCCCCAGTGTGTTAGATCCTCGTGAGTGGTTACTCGTCGTTTTGCCGTTCTTTTATATTTGCTTGTGTGTCTGCATCTGTCTTGCATTCAAGCATCATATAACATCATTTAGATTCATGGCATATTTGCATTTTTCCTTTTGCATACCATCGGATCTAAGGGACAAAATTTCTGGTTTGCTATATTTAAATACCTTCCACTACGATTCTATGAGGATTGTCATCTCTCATTACCATCTAGTGAAGATATTTAAATAGGGGCATCTGTTGCACCCCAAATTTTGACCCCTTAGATCCTCGTCATCATTTTAAGATCATATTCATTTGATTAACTAACCTTAACCCATTTCAAGTTTATCTTTGTCAAGATGCAGATGAATTAGGGTTCCGTACCGTCAAAATCGAGGCTTTGATGGTTTGATCAATCAATTTTTTGGATTGATTCAACTTCAAACAAGATCGAGAATACAACATTGGGTCAAGTATGAATCCAATTTGAGGTGGTCACCCAAGAATTGAGAACAGTGCAATTCAAGATACCTGATTAGGCTTTTCGATCAGGAAAACTCAACTGTAGTTTGAATTTCGGTTTAAAGATTGTTTCAATGGTGGGACCAAGGTCCATTAAGCTCCTATGGCTTAGTAAAGTCTATCCAAAGAGTTTCAAGTCTTCAGAATGTCTGGATCATCGACAGTCGACTCGGTAGTCACCGATTGATCGAACGGAGTCAACTCTTCAACAATAGGGAATTTGACTTCAAGATGTGAATCAAAATTGTTCCTTGCGTCATATTACACCTTCCCATAAAATTTCATGACCATTGGATCAAGGGTTAAGAAGTAATTGCAAAAATCGGGAATTAGTGTTTCGAAAGGGGCAAGACCATAACTCCTCAACCACACATCCAAATGAAGTGGTTCAAAGCTCATTAGAAAGCTCTTGACAAATCCTACAAAAGCCTCAAAGTGGTCCATGATCAAAAAATGCATATATTTGGAGTTATGACAAGATTCATTTTAAGAAGGGAAATAACTTTAAAAAATTCTGTTATTTAGCCTTTTTAAGTGATTTTTTCTGCAACTTGGAAGGGTTTTTTAACCTAGTTCCATCTAGAATTTGGAAATCTCCAAAACATGAAAGTTATAGAGCTACTTAAGGGCTTTCTAAATTATGGTAGAACTCCTCAATAGCACTTGTGAGCAGAAAGTTATGAACCATGGAAGTTAGGGCTGCCAACACTTGAAACCACTATGTCAAGACTTCTCGAAATTCAGATTTTCACAACTTGAGCTATCCTTGACCCTTGGATCATGATTCAATTTGATATTTAGATGTCTGGATGAAGGAAAATGCAGAAAAATGAGAGGTTTGAAGAGAGAGGCAAGTTGCAAGCAACTTGCATTAAAATATTCAAATGTGTAAGAGGAAAGAGAAACTTTCCCTCCAAGGACTGTGCAGCTGCTCACTCTACACCCTAAGCTCACCTTAGTCACTTCATGTCCATCATTCCATTTAATTTTCTAATCTTCTTTGAGCTATGGAACTTATAGGAAGAGATCTTGGCAAGATTCATTTGAAAATCTTCATAAACTCCCTCCAAAAGTGGTAAAATACAAAGCTGCCCTCACTCTTGTTTTCACTATAAATAGAGGCACCTCATTGATGTTAGATACACCAGAGCAATCTCCAAAACCAAGAGAAACAATAGCTCTCAACTCTCTTTCATTTCCTCAAGAATCTCATTTTTCAAAACTTCCATTTTTCACTAAAAAACTGTCTTGAGCAAAACTCTGCTCAAACTCAGTTCTACCCTTTCCAAGCCACCCAAAACCATTTACACAATCCATAAACATTGTGTAGAAGGTGTCCATACATTCAAACCACTCAAAAACCACATTTTCCCAAAAGTCAACCTTCACACCTTAGTATATTGATTATCTTGCACTTTGAAAGCCAAATCCTTACTTGAGGCATTTCCTACCATTCTAACACTCCCACAACCTCATATACATCATATCTCAACTGTCCAAACTCCAAAAAACCAGTTGAAAACTACACAACTCCAACTGTCTTGAAAAGTGGTTTATTGCTTCAAGAGGAAGCAAACTTCAAATATTTGCCAAGGAAGAAGGTCTCTGGGTTTCTCAGCTTCTTAGCTTGCTCAAGACTTGTCTACAAGAGGTATGTGATATTCAAACTCTTTATTGATCATACATTATCATGTTTTACCATTTTGAAGTGATTTTATGGAAATGTAGTCTTGCTGCTCCATTTTAGGTCTTTGTCAAGAACTCATGTCTTATGGTTATGATACTTGTTTTTGTTAAGGTGTTTCATTTGTGAATGACATGTTGATGATGTGTTACAAATATTGCATTTTGATATCATGTTTGACTTGTTTTTGAAGATTTTGTCTATGTGGTGTTTTTAAGAATCCAACTTTGAAATGTGGTGTGCTTGCCCTAGATCTGTTAGCCTTGGTTCATTGGTGATATTTGGATAATTTGTAAGTTGTTCATGAGATTCCCCTACCCCTAGATCATGTATGAATCTAGTGTGACTTTGTTCAAAGTTGTGATTTATTTGCCTTGCATTTGATATGCCATTATCATGAGTCTTGTTGTTGATTTGTTTATGCTTGCCATGTTTCACCTCAAAGTGTTTAAGTGTTAGTTTGATATGTTTTGGTGATGTTTATACCATTTGAGACTTGTTGAAAGTTTTGAAAGCATGAAGTTTGGTTGTTAGGGCTAGTTATGAGATTTTGTGGTTTTGCTGTCAAGTTTGGATAGGTATACCAGTTCTGGTTTGGAGCAATTTTGTTTGATTTTAAGATTGTTGAATCATTTGTTAATGTGTTTTTAATATGTATGTTATGCCTATATGTTCAAATTTCCATTATGTGCTCAAAAATGTTTTGACATTCTTCACTTGCATTTCCAAGGCCTCATGGTACCATAGCATATCATGTTCTGTTTCAACTGATTTCCACTTGATCTATGTGCATAAAATTAATGTCTTACATATTTAAAACTTGTATGTGGTGCCAAACTTTCCTAACTGTCATGAACTAGTTTGTTGCCTACATGGATTGACCTTTTGCATTTTCTTGAGTTTCACTAGGCCATTTTCTGTTTGGTAAGGTTTTCATCCATTTCTTGAGCATGTTCTCATCTGTTAGCATCATTATGGTATGTGTATCACTTTGGTTTCATCACAAACTCATTGCTTGCCAAAATGCCCTGTTGTGCTAAGTTTATGCCAAGACAGTTTTTCTTTTCTAGCCTATATCATGTTCTACTCCAACTATCATATGCCTGATTTTTGAGTTGAAACTCATCCATATCCATGATTTTAATGTGTGTAGATGGTTGGTTTGATCTATGTTTACCTGCTTTCTCATTTCACCCTAAATTTCTTTTTCAAGCCAAAACACACCACAACCATACTAAGCTTTATTCCAAATGTAATATGATGGTTTTTTGAGTTGAGACTCATTTATCTTCACATTTTGATGTGTATGTGCTATCCCTTTAACATAAGACCATTTATTCACAGCTAGACCATGTTTCTACCATTCTGCTGCAACTGTTTTGAAAACCAGCTGCACACACTTCCTTGTTTTCTGTTTGAATGATGCTAGTTTATTCCATGAAGAATTGGTGCCTCTAGATAATGTTTAGGATTTTGTTTGTACATGAACCAACAGCTTTGAGTATCCTATGCTCTTCTGCCTAAACTGCTTCATACATGTTTGATACAATTGTAGCTTGATAGTCATTTTCTTGTTATGTGCATTTCATGGCCATCTTAAGTGATAGACTCATCTATGATCATATTTGAGACTTGTGTGTGGAATTTCCCTGACCTCAATCTATTCCAATCCAGTTTCGTTTCCAATATTGCAATTTTATGAGTGATTGAGCAGTTGACTTGTGATTTTCATTTCCATGATGTTTGTGAAAAATTTTGAAGTATAGACACACCTTATATGATGTTTTGAGGATGTTTGAAGGGTCTGTTCATTTCAATTTTGTTTGCTTCTTGATTTAGCTTTCAAACTTGCATTTTTTTCTCCAATTTTCACTTGGCATGACAGTTGTCTCTTGAATTTGTGTTGGACACTATGATTGTGATCTTCCTTGTTCTCACATCACATCCTATATGTTTTACTTCATGTTTGCATTTGTTATGATATGATCAAGTGAATTCCATCCATGCCTTGCTTTTGTATTAAAATCTGGACAACAGCAATATCACACCATACCTTTGCAATTCATGTGCCCTTCTTTGATTCAACTTTGTTTTGGTTGTTATCATTGCTTGAACTCATCCCTAATCATGTTTGCATCTGTCATCTCATCATACATTTGGTTTGATCCATGTTCATTGAGTTATATCCCAAAATACCATAGTGTTGTCTTGACAGCTTGCTTGTGTTTTTCATGCCTCAGCTGCAACTCATGTACCACTTTTTATTCTTTTAGTTTATGTTTGAGCCCTAGATGTGCAATACTTCTGTTATGGTATATATGTCTTGTATGCAATGCCTTTTACATGTATATGAACTCAGATTGGGTGGTAGTTTTCAAAATGCAACTCAAATGCCATTCTTGCATCTTGCATCATGTTTTTAGTTGGAGGCTTCATTTCAAAATTTCATTGGCACCATCATGATCCTTGTTAAAAAACAGTCTAGTTAGGCTAAAATTTCATAGAAAAAGACCAAGTATTGACATAGTTATGAATCAAAACACATGTTGCATTTTCCACTTGTTCTTGCTTCTTTTAACTTGCCCAGAAAACCATGAATATTTGCCTTATGTATTTATGGGGGTGGCTTTGTACTTGAATGTAAAGCCACCCCAGTGGTGATCAACTTGCGCGCATTCTCCCCTTTCACTTGCCAGCCATGGGTTCGATCCTTGGGATCAACCCTTTTTGGTATTTTATTTTCAATTGTGATTGAATTTATTTTCTTCTTTGCTTCCATTCTCATTACCAGCGCGCGCATGGTGCTTTAGTGGTTGTGGTTGTGTTTTTGTAAACACAAGGGCATGGGTTCAATCCCCACCTATGCCACTTTTTTATATGTGTTTTGTTATTTTATTATCATAAATCATTTCAAACTTCAAAATTTCGTAACTTGTTCATCGTGCATTATTTTCAACCTGTTCTTTTTGCAACTTTTTCATTGTGATGTCTAGTTGTATTAAATGGATTGTAATCTCATAGTTGCTTGTTTTTTACAATGCTTTTTGCATGCTTGTTAGTAGATTCGTTCTTAGGTCGTTACCGTACGTTTCGATTAAATTTCCTTCATATCATGCTTATTTTATCTTGTGAGATTTATTGGCATTTGACTTCTTTATGTTTGTTAACATGTTGAGATTTCATTTTCTTTTTGGTTGTTACCATGAGTTATTGTTCCTTTTCTTAAAGCCTTGAATTGAACTGTTGTGATCAATCCTTGCGTACTTGATTGTTATCAATGCCTATTTGTTGTTACATTTGAACTTATTTCATGATCATTTTTAAGTTGTAACTTATTT
The DNA here is from genome assembly GCA_963859935.3 of Lathyrus sativus. Classification (NCBI taxonomy): domain Eukaryota; kingdom Viridiplantae; phylum Streptophyta; class Magnoliopsida; order Fabales; family Fabaceae; genus Lathyrus; species Lathyrus sativus. The sequence continues at coordinate 489,004,021 of OZ012735.1, read as the reverse complement.
GTATGGTTGATATTTGATAATATGGCTTTGGTTTTGTTACTTTCCTCTTTGTTAAGATATTTGGTTATCGGTTGTAACCATTGGTATTATTTGATCCTCGCTTATTGTAATATGCATGCCTACTTGATTGTAATCTTATTCATCTTGCCTAATTGTTTATTTGCTTTGTTAAGTATTCCTTCCCCAAGTGATGGAACTTTTTAGTTCTCATCCAAGTTGTATCTCTCTCTCTCTCTCTCCTTCCAAAGGAAAAGTCTCTCCATTGACCCTTGTGTCATGGATATCTCATTACCCCTTTTCCCTTGACTTTTTGAAGTCGTCTTAAACCCTAGCTTAGTTAAGTTAGAACATACAAGCCATTAGACTTTGCTTTAAGTCTAGAAAGCCTTACCTACACTACAAGTGTTCTTCAACTAGAACCCTAGGATAGAGTTTGTAAACTCTATGGAAGAATCATAGTAATGATTACTTACTCCCCTCTTGAGTGTTTTAACATAGATCTAGAGAGTTTTTCTAAACTCTACACAAGCATTGTTATGTTTGTTTCCCCATGAACTTTGATCATAATCAATTGTTCTTCAACCCTAGTGAGGTGAACTACGATTTCTCTGATTCTATCCTAGTTAGGATACGTAAGCAGAGGACGCAACGTCTTTGCGAGCAAACTTAGAAACTATCATTAGGTTTTAACATATCATCCTTCACCCTTTTACCCAATCCCAATCCTTAGCAAACATTTACCAACTTAGCATGCAAGCAAACAAAAGGTTCCTGTAGAGTACTACAGATGTTTAGGATGTGAAATACCTACCCTATGCATAACCAACCCCCGATCCTCGAATCTCTTAGCGTTGTTGTTACATTGCGCAAAAGGGTTTTTCTTTCTTTAGACCTTTCCTTTGGATAAATTAAAGTTCGATTGTAATCTAAGAATTAAAGATTCAAGTTAATCAATAGCTTGGTATCACGATTCTCACTGCAACAGTCGGTAGGAATGTTGAAGCGATTTTCGAAGCTTTGGCGATGTTGTCTGGTGCGATTGGACAGAATCCTCAAGCCAATGTGAATGCTGGAAACAACACCGATGACGAGTTTCGTGCTTTGGGAAGGTTTCAAAGGAACAATCCGCCAATTTTCAAGGGAACCTATGAACCTGACAAAGCACAAGTATGGTTGAAAGCAATCGAGAAGATCTTTCGAGTCATGAACTGTTCAGATGCGCAGAAGGTGCAGTTTGGCACTCATATGCTTAAAGAAGAAGCTGAGGAATGGTGGGGTGACACTCGTTAGAGATTTGAAGAAGATCAGGTTGTGGTTACTTGGGATGTTTTTAGAGAGGCATTTCTGGAGAAGTATTTTCCAGAAGATGTGTGTGGTAAGAAGGAAATTGAATTCCTTGAGCTGAAGCAGGGTAACTCAACTGTGGCCGAGTATGTAGCAAGGCTTAAGGAATTGATTAAGTTTTGTCCCCATTACAACACTACCAATGCTGAGAGATCCAAGTGTCTCAAGTTTGTGAATAGTTTGAGGCATGAAATCAATCAAGTCGTTGGTTATCAAGAAATTAGACGATTTTTTGAGTTGGTGAACAAAAGCAGAATTTATGATGAAGATAGTAGAGCTCGGTCTAGTTACTATAAGAGTTTAAATGAAAAAGGGAAAAGGTCAATTTAGAGGAAAGTCGTATGTGACTTCTACTGATAAGTGGAAATAGAAAGCTGGTATTGGAAAGAAGCCAAGTGGGGGAGGAGCTTCTACTCCAGTGAAGTGTTTTAGATGTGGTGTTGAAGAACATCGTGCTCCTGAGTGCACGAGTGTTGAGCAAAAGTGTTTCAAGTGTGGCAAGCCAGAGCACAAAGCTTTTGAGTGCAGAAGTGGTGCGAATGTAACTTGCTACAACTGTGGTGAGCAAGGGCACATTAGTACCAAGTGTGACAAGCCAAAGAAGACTCAAGGGAATGGGAAGGTGTTTGCTCTATCAGGATCATAGACTGCTAGTGAAGATCGGTTGATCCGAGGTACGTGCTTCATTAATGGTATACCTTTGGTCGCTATAATTGATATTGGAGCTACACATTCCTTTATTTCTTTTGATTATGTTAAGAGATTGAATCTTGAGTTGTCAATTATGAGTGGTGGTATGGTTATTGATACTCCTGCTATGGGTTCAGTAACTACCCCTTTTGTGTGTTTGAATTGTCTGTTGAGTATTTTTGGTAAAGACTTTGGAGTTGATTTAGTGTGTCTTCACTTAGATCAACTTGATGTTATTCTTGGGATGAATTGATTGGAATTCAATCGTGTCTATATTAACTGTTTTGACAAAACGGTTATTTTTCCTGAACCTGATGATAAAGGAGACTTGTTTATGACTGCTAACCAAGTGAAGGAATCAGTGCAAGATGGTGCGAAGGTATTTATGTTGATGACAACTTTGAGCATTGGTGAAAATGGAGCAATTGATGCTTTACCAATTGTCCGTGATTTTCTGAAAGTTTTTCCTGATGAGATAAGAGATTTACCGCCGGAACGAGAAATGGAGTTTGTGATCGACTTAATTCCTGGAACTAGTCCAATATCGATGGCTCCATATCGTATGTCCGTATTGGAATTGAAAGAGTTGAAGAGTCAACTTGAAGATCTACTTGAGAAGAGGTTTATTCGTCCGAGTGTGTCACTATGGGGTGCACTAGTTATGTTGGTTAAGAAGAAAGAAGGTTCTATGAGACTTTGTATGGACTATAGACAATTGAACAAGATGACCATCAAGAATAAGTATCCACTTCCGAGGATTGATGATTTGATGGATCAGTTGATTGGTGCGAGTGTCTTTAGTAAGATAGATCTGAGATCTAGGTATCATCAGATTCGTGTGAAGGCCGAGGATATTCAGAAAACTGCTTTTAGAATGAGGTATGGACATTATGAGTATTTTGTGATGCCATTTGGTGTGACTAATGCACCAGGTGTATTTATGGAGTACATGAATAGGATTTTCCATCCTTATTTGGACAAGTTTGTGGTCATGTTCATTGATGACATTTTGATTTATTTGAAGAGTGAAGAAGAACATGTCGGGCATTTGAGGATTGTGTTATCTGTGTTAAAAGAGAAGCAGTTGTATGCTAAACTTTCTAAGTTTGAATTTTGGTTGAAGGAAGTGAGTTTCCTTGGTCATGTGATTTCGAGTAGAGGTATTGCAGTTGATCCGTCGAAGGTTGAAGCGGTATCACAATGAGAGACTCCAAAATCAGTTTTTGAGATTAAAAGTTTTCTTGGTTTGGCAGGTTATTATCGGAAATTCATTGAAGTATTTGCCAAGTTATCATTACCGCTGATGCAGTTGACTAGGAAAGGTCAAGCTTTTTTTTGGGATGCAAAGTTTGAAGAAATTTTTCAAGAGCTTAAGAAAAGATTGACGATAACCCTGTTTTAATTTTGCCGAATCCAGCAGAACTGTTTTTCGTGTATTGTGATGCTTTTTTGATGGGTTTATGAGGTGTGTTGATGCAAAATAAACAAGTTGTAGCTTATGCTTCGAGGTAACTCAAAGTGCATGAGAGGAATTATCCGACGCATGACTTAGAGTTGGTCGCCGTTGTATTTGTGCTAAAGCTTTGGAGGCATTATTTGTTTGGTTCGAGATTTGAGGTATTTAGTGATCATAAGAGTTTGAAGTATCTCTTTGATCAGAAAGAATTGAATGCAAGGCAGAGGAGATGGTTGGAACTTCTGAAGGATTATGATTTTGGTTTGAATTACCATCCGGGTAAAGCAAATATGGTAATTGATGCATTGAGTAGGAAATCGTTGCATATGTCGATGATGATGGTGAAAGAGTTGGAAATGATTGAGCAATTTCGCGATTTGAGCTTAGTGTGTGAGAAGACTTCTTACGGAGTTAAGCTTGGTATGTTAAAACTTACTAGTGGTATTCTTGACGAGATTCGAGAAGGACAGAAATATGATTTGGGTTTAGTTGATCAGTTGACTTTGATCAATCAAGGTCAAGGTGGTGATTTTCGGATTGATGAAAATGGTATCATGAGATGTCGTGACAGAGTTTGTATTCCTGATATTGTTGAGCTGAAGAAGAGTATTCTTGAAGAAGGGCATCGTAGTGGATTGAGTATTCATCCGGGTGCTACTAAGATGTATCAAGATTTGAGGAAAATATTTTGGTGGCCTCGTATGAAGAAGGATATTGTCGAGTTTGTGTATTCTTGCTTGACTTGTCAGAAGTAAAAGATTGAGCATCAGAAATCGTCGGGCTTGATGCAACCGTTGTCTATTCCTAAGTGGAAATGGGATAGCATATCTATGGATTTTGAGTCTGGTTTACCTAGGACGCCGAGTAACTTTGAAACTATCTGGGTTATTGTAGATAGATTGACCAAATCTGCTCACTTTATTCCTATACGAATGGATTACCCGTTGGAGAGATTGGCAAAGCTGTACATTGAAAGAATTATCATTTTGCATGGTATTTTGTCTAGCATTGTGTCAGATAGAGAGGTTTACTTCGAGATAAGTGCTTTGGATATGAAGTTACGTTTGAGTTCTGCTTATCATCCGCAGACCGATGGTCAGACTGAGAGGACGATTCAATCACTTGAGGACCCTTTGAGAGCTTGTGTATTGGAAAAGGGAGGAGCTTGGGATAGCTACTTACCTTTGATTGAATTTACTTACAGCAACAGTTTTCATTCGAGTATTGGTATGGCACCGTTTGAGGCATTGTATGGTAGACGGTGTAGGACACCATTGTGTTGGTATGAGTCTGGAGAGAGTTTTATGGTTGGACCCGAGATAGTCCAGAAGACTACCGATAAGATTAAGATGATTCAAGAGAAGATGAAGATTTCTCAGAGTCATCAAAAGAGTTATCATGACAAGAGAAGGAAAGCACTTGAATTTCAGGAAGGAGATCACGTGTTTCTTCGAGTTACTCCAATAACTGGTGTTGGTAGAGCGTTGAAGTTGCGTAAGTTGACACCGCGTTTTATTGGTTCTTATCAGATTTTGCAGAGGATAAGAGAGGTAGCCTATCGGGTTGCTTTACTATCGTCGCTTGCTAATCTCCATGACGTGTTCCATGTATCTCAGTTGAGGAAATACATTGCGGGTCCGTCTCATGTAGTCCAAGTAGATGATGTGCAGGTGAGAGATAACGTGACTATGGAGACATCACCTATGCGGATAGAGGATCGGGAGTTGAAGCAACTTCGAGGTAAAGAGATTGTTTTGGTGAAGGTCGCTTGGGGAGGAACGACTGATGGAAGTGTGACTTGGGAGCTTGAGAGTCAGATGAGGGAGTCTTATCCCGAATTATTCATTTAAGGTAATTTTCAAGGGCGAAAATCTTTTAAGTGGGGGAGGGTTGTAACAGCCCAATTTTTAATAATTAATTATTTATGTTAATTAATTTATTTATATAATTTCTTTAATTTAATGAATGGGTAGATATTTTGAGAGAAGAAAATATGATGGAGAGGAATAGAATAGAAAGAGATATAAGAGAAAGAGGAGAGAAAAGAAAGGATAAAAAAGAAAAGAAGGAAAGGAGAGAAAGAAAGAGGAGGAAGAGAAAAGAGAGGAAAGCTTGAATTCATCAAGGTCAACCCTTAGGAGTCAATTTAATCGGGTAAGGGTGTGAAATCTTATTATCTTATCAATGTATATGATTATGTATTACTTGTTTGGATTGTTTGGGTGTTTTTCTACATTTCCATTCTAGAGCAGAAATGGGTTTAATCGATAGAATTGATGTTTGAACGGTTAGAAGTTGGATTAAATAGCGTAGTTTAGTCGAGGATTGTTGGGCTAAGTCTACTAGAACTTGTAGGTTTTGAATCGGGCGATTTTATGAGTTTCTGATGATTTTGGAAATTTAGGGTTTTGACAATGCATACGCTCACTAGCACCTTCGCTAGGCGAGTAGGGTGGCGAGTTATTCGCCAGGCGACCCAACAGCGAGCTAGTAGCGAACGGTCCCAGACTTGGACAGAACCAAATGATCCAATCTCACTGGTAGCGAGTAAGGTAGCGAAGGGTTCGCTAGGACCTCGCTAAGCGAGCAGGTAGCGAGCACTTCCAGCAACTCCCAGACTCCCTTCGCGAGCTTGTTCGCTAGGCAAACCCGTAGCGAGTGTTCGCCAAGGACTCGCTAGGCGAGTGGTGTAGCGAACGTGACAGCTTTCTTATTCTTGTTGCGTTTCCATCCAACATTGATTGTTCGGCTCGAGTATGATCATTCTTTCTGATTTGCATAGTTGTATGCTGTGATATGTTATGCTATGGGTAGCCGTATGGCGTGCATCCTAGATTATAGAATCGATTGTGAAATGTGGCGTTTTGGCAAATATATGCATTGTTTAATTGATAAAAGTGTATGATGGTTGTGATGGAGTTCGTTGTCGTTTGGTGCGATAATATGAATGCATATCGATTGTATGCGATTGTATGTGAAGAATTCATGAATATGTAGTTGTGATTGAATCTATTTGATTCTTGTGTACTACTTGATGAATGTAGTGATGATGTTGAAAGTATGAATACTTTGATTATTATGAAATGTGTTGTGTGTGCAATCATGTTATAATTCTTGTGTGATGAATTATTTGAGTATGCATGGGATTAAGATGCAAGAACGGTCTTAAGTGTATATGATTGTTGATTGCATACGCATCATTTGGTCAAGAGGCAATACTTGCTAGTTTCGTGGAGACTAGTGACTTGTCCCAAACCTAGAGAGGGGTTTGAAAGCTTAGAGAACGGGCTTTTGTTTGTTATTGGTCTAGAGGACGGACCTGGTTTAAATGTAAAAACCGAAAAATAATAACAAGTGTTGGTACCACATGGCATGAGTTGCATTGAGTCTCATGGCATAGATAATTATTGTATTGAAAGTATGCATATGTGTATGAATTGCTGAACTGAGATTGTGAATTGGTAAATAAACATAATTGTAAATGCTTATGTGGAATGAGTAAATTGTGGATGTATGCATGATGAAATATGCTTGGTTATTATCCATATTTGTTTATATATACATTGTGATGTGTATGATGAATTGGGTGAAAAATGTGGAATATTTGTATTTTATGCTTGTGTGTGTGTGTGTGTGTATATATATATATATATATATATATATATATATATATATATATATATATATATATATATATATATATATATATATATATATATATATATATATATATATATATATATATATATATATATATATATATATATATATATATATATATATATATATATATATATATATATATATATATATATATATATATATATATATATATATATATATATATATATATATATATATATATATATATATATATATATATATATATATATATATATATATATATATATATATATATATATATATATATATATATATATATATATATATATATATATATATATATATATATATATATATATATATATATATATATATATATATATATATATATATATATATATATATATATATATATATATATATATATATATATATATATATATATATATATATATATATATATATATATATATATATATATATATATATATATATATATATATATATATATATATATATATATATATATATATATATATATATATATATATATATATATATATATATATATATATATATATATATATATATATATATATATATATATATATATATATATATATATATATATATATATATATATATATATATATATATATATGATTATATGCATTAATTATTATGATGCTCTTTGAGGCATTATAGAGTAGGTTGGCTGGAGGTCCTTTTTGTGAAGCATGCCTTCATCTTTTGGTCGGTTAGCTAGGATGTATAGGATTCTTTTGTGATACATTGTATATGTATCTAGTCGTTGGGTCGAGTCATGCTCTGGTCATGTAACACTGGATCGCTTGGTTTATATATTTTAGAGATACATTATGTACTCTATACTATGTTTTTATATTTATCGAATTATTATGATGTTGGCCCCAGTGCCTAATGATGTTGATTTAGGTGGGGAATTCAAATGTTTCTTTTACGAAGATTGTGATATAATTGAATCCGCTGCTACATGCAAAGTGAAACTTTGAAAAGCATGATTATTTATTGAAGTGTTAATGAGCATGACAGGTGGTTTTGATGTTTGAAAGTTATGTGTGACGCCCTTCTGTGAATGCATGATTATATACTCTGATTATTCATATATATTCCGTGGGGTTTAGAAGGGTGTTACACCATGGATCTTGTAGCTTGCGGTTAGGCTTAGATAGAGACGATTAGGGAAAACAAACCGTGGGTTCTTGATCAGTGTGATGAGGCGAGTTGATTGATGCCAAGAATTTTGAGTTTCATGGCATTTTGAAATTGGTCGTAGTTGCAGACCAAACGGAGAAGACGACCAGAGCCGTCGTGCTTCGCCGTCTGGTCTTCTCCCTCCTTTTCTCATGTTTGAACTCACCAGAGCCACGTGTGCCTTTTTGATCCATTAGATGAGATGACTAAATGATCCAACAGCCTAGAACATGACTCACCGTGTGCTCTCTTTGACTCATCACACCTGATCCCTCAAAGTGTTGCGTTTCACTTAAACGCACCTTTGGACTGGGCTTTCCTTTTCTATCCACACCCCCTGCACCTTAAGCCCAAGGAAACCAACGCTAGTGGATTGTGATTTGTACCACAACATTTTCCATTTAATTTCTTTTTCTTTTATCTTCTTTTATTAATTCTGTTTGTATTTAATTCGTGAAAAAAAATACTTTTAATGTATCAAAAAATATATAAAAAATACTTTTGCACATTTTAACATGTAATCTGATTTTACATATTTTTGGATTAATTTTTCATTAATTTTTCAATTTAATTTTGCATTGTCTTTTTAATGTGTTATGAAAAATTGAAAATTGCATATCACCACTTCTTGATTTTATTTCTTGATCAAACCTTCAAATAAATTCTTGCAATCTCTTGCACATGACCTTGATACCTTAATTGATTTTTGTGTATTTTTGTTCTTGATTTTTAATACCATTTTGATAGGTTTTGGATTAAATCTTTAGAACCCTTCCCTCTTGCCTAGCTCATAGGACACCTCTAGAGTTTTCCCTCTGTTGGCATAGTTAGGTTAGGACTTAGGCTCCCTTCTTTTGACCCCTGGTTCCTAACACCAGAGGGGTCTCTTGTGCTTTTATTTGATATTTTTAGGTTTCATTCTCTATTTTTAAGGTATTTTGCATTCTGGCCTTCATTTGTGTGGTTTCCACTCACCACTTGCCTAGTTTGCATTTTGTTTGAAATTTTTGCAATGCCTGTGCATCTAAACCTTGCATATTCATATCCTAGACATACTGAGCCACTTGTGTGTTAATTCTTAGGCTAATATCATGTTCCTAACTTGTTCCTAACTTAGGCTTCTTTTAGGACCTTTCCTTTAGTTTTTTCCATAAGAACCCCTTGAGTGGCTTCCATCTTTACATGATTCTTTCTCCACTTCTTCTTCCTCTAATTCCTCATTGTCCTATGATATTAGGATCCTTCTTTTGAGAGCCTAGTTCTTCCCTTGGAAGAGCTAAAGGCATTCCATAAAGAAGTTGAACCATTGAGGATACCTTGAATGTGATATGATTGGTGGAGTGTCATAGTGAGTTCCTTTGGTCCTCATTGTGTTTCCCTTTCTTATCCTCCTCATTATTTCCTCATGTCCTACCATCTTAGGATCCTTCTTGTGAGAGCCTAGTTCTTCCCTTGGAAGAACTAAAGGCATTCCATGAGGAGTTGAGCCTTTGAGGGCTCAAGTACTTTGTACACACTTTCTTTCCTATTAGTCATATGATCTTAGGATCCCACTTGTGAGAGCCTAGTTCTTCCTTTGGAAGAACTAAAGGCATTCCATGAGTGGTAGAACCTTTGAGGACCATCCATGTGTGATGAGTTTAGTTGATTGTCATAGTGAATTCCTTAGGTTTCACCTTGCTTCCCATCATCATTCTCCTCATTCCTTCCTATTTGTCCTACAATCTTAGGATCCTTCTTGTGAGAGCCTAGTTCTTCCCTTGGAAGAACTAAAGGCATTCCATAGGAAGTTGAACTTTTATGGACTCTTGTGTTTTTACACATTGAACTTGATAATTTTGGTTCTCGCTCTGTTTTCCCTCATCTTGTTTATCCTCTCTTCTTCATATTGTTTGATTTGATGCATTAGGATAGTAGTGCATGTGTAGGCATTCTTTTTCTTAAGTCCATGTTTGTATCTAAAGGTTGAGGTTTTCCTCCCTTTGCTTGGATGTTGTTTTTCCTTTTGCTCTTGTTTGCATTAAAGGTTGAGGTGTCCTCCATTTGCTTGTAATGTTACATTGCATGTGCATTCATTCACATTCCCATTTCAATTCAAGTATTGTATGTTGTTGCTTTACTTTCCGTTGCCATGTTCCCTTAGGAATTCGCACTTCCTTGTTTAAGGATAGTGATGATAGACTGTAGGTTCTAATCCTTTGCATGATAACAATAGGATAGATTTCCTTTCTAACTCAACCTTAGGGCCATAATGCATGATAACATTAGGATTGGTTAGTCCCCCTAGAGTCCTTTCTCTCTTCTCATCTTCAAACAATAATAAAACACCTAATAAAGGCTAATGAGTATTGTACGTTACGAGCCTTAAGCTACTTAGGAAATGGTTGTTGAGGGGCTTCCTCTTAATAACCAGAATGTTTAGTATGGTACCCTTTGGGTGACATGTGACGAATTCACTCCTGGGTCATAGTCTCTAGTGCAGTATGAATTACAAACATTCATTCAAAACACTTCTCATAAAAGACTTCAAAACAAACAGTCAAACTTCCTTTTTCCTTTAGGGCTCAGTTAATCAGTAAAATATTTTCAGATAAAAGAGTGTTGTTAAATCTTAGTTCTATCGCAAACGGTAATGCCTAAGTCTCCAATGGTCGAGCTGCATACACCTAACTGCTGGAACTATTTGTTAACCCTACTCGAGTAAAAAACAGTTGAAGAAACCGGTGTTCTTATTTGCCTGAACTACATTTGCTATGATCTCTCATACTTTTTGAGAGTACGTAGGCACGAGACGCGACGTCTTGGCGAGCAACCTTTCCCCACCGTTCACCTGTAGTTAGTCGAACTACGTTGACTCTGACTTTCCCATTGCACGAGGGAATACGTAGGCCCGGAGCTGCAGCGCTCTATCGAGTCACTTTTCTTTTATTTTGTCCCAGACCTTTAGTTAGATAGTTTCAATCACCCCTTTAGATAGACAATCAAGCGTGGATCCCGTCGAGTACGACGGACGTGAGGGGCGCTAATACCTTCCCCTTGCGTAATCGACTCCTGAACCCGAGATTTGGTTGCGATGACCAATCTTATCCCTTTTCGTCAGATTTTCTCTGCTCGTTTCCTTTCCCTCCATTGGAATAAGTAACAAACAGTGGCGACTCTTCTGTCATTGCCGGCACCTATTTTCGCAGTAGTGACACTCGCCTCTAGGCTTCATTCCTGAATATCACCTCCACATCATCAATAGGCTGCATTCTCTAAAGTTAGTATCAAGTTAGCCTAAGCTAAGTTAGATGAAAGTAGATAAATATTAAGTTAGATGTGGTTAGAACAGTTAATTGTACATCATAGAAGTGTTTGAAAAGAAAGAAAATAAGAATAAAAATAAAAATATAGACTTAAAATCGTGGGTTACCTCCCACACAACGCTTCGTTTAATATCGAGAGCTCGATACTAATTCAGAAGCAACTATTCTTTTGAAAGAGCATGCAGCTCTTCTAATTTGTAACTTATGTAGAAATCCTTATTTTCTACGCTATGGTAATACTTAAGTCGCTGCCCATTTACAATGAATGTCTCATTTTATTTACATCTTATTTTTACGGCTCCGCTTTGAAAAACTTTCATGACCTCAAAAGGGCCAGACCATCTAGAATGTAGTTTTCCTATAAACAATTTCAATCAAGAATTAAAGAGAAGGATTATGTCACCCTCATTAAATTCTCTCCTTTATGTTCGCTTATCATGCCACTGTCTAGTTATTTCCTTGTAAATCCAGGAATTTTCATAGGCATCTAATCTAAGTTCTTCTAGTTCATGAATGTCTAAGATTATTTTCTCCCCTGCGGCTGTGTAGTTCATGTTTATGGTCTTAATGGCCCAATAAGCTTTGTGTTGTAGCTCAACCGACAGGTGACATGATTTACCATAAACTAATTTAAATGGAGTGGTTTCTATTTGAGTCTTATAATCTGTCCTATAAGCCCACAGAGCTTCGTGAAGTTTTGCAGACCAATCCTTCCTAGAAGTTGCAACAGTCTTTTCCAAGTATTTGCTTAATTTCTCTTTTTGAAATTTCGACTTGTCCTTTTGTTTGAGGGTGGTAAGGTGTTGCTACTCGGTGTCGGACTCCATATTTAAGTAACAGTCTCTCAAAGATATTTGATATGAAGTGAGAGCCATCGACACTAATGACGAGTCTCGGCACACCGAATCTTGGAAAGATGATGTTCTTAAAAAGTTTAATAGCTACTTGTGTGTCATTTGTAGGACAGGCTATGGCCTCTATCCATTTTGAAACATAATCAACAGATACAAGTATGTATTTGTTACCAACATAACGTTAATACCCAACACATCAAAGACTTCCACTTCCAAGATACCTTTCAATGCCTAGAGATATTTCTAGTGCATTGTCACTGTCACACCCTAAATTTTGTCCTATTTTTTTTAAAAATATTTTCGCATTTTTCGATTCTATTTTTTAATTTTGCATTGCCCGCTTAATTTCGTGCCATTTAGACACGTGTCCACCTACGATTGGGCATTTTTCAAATCTCTGTTATTTCTTCCAATGAGGGCGTGACACGTGGCCTAAGGAGGTTGTTTTTGTAAATATTAATTCCGTTTTTTGAAACCTTTTTCTTTTCAAAGATTAATATTTTTGTGCGTATTTTGTTTTTATTGATTAGAAAATGTAGATGCTTTTGATTGGCTTCATTTTATGGCAAAACATTAATGTATGAGTAAATGTCATAACTGATGTTAGGACATACATGAAGAGTGTTATGCAGGGAAAGCTAAGAGTAAGTGAAGTTGAATGTCATGACTGAATGTTATGACATTGATCGTATGACATCAGGGCGCGCAGGGTTTGTTTTTCTGTTATTAGCTCAAGCTATACTTCAGGAAACAATACAAGAAGCATAGTTATTTTAGGCAACATAATAGGCATTGATGAGGATAACATAGAAGGCTCTTGACCTAATGATAAGTGCCCAGCTTCATGAAAAAAGGTTTATCTTGGGTAAACCTAAATTCTCTACGAAGGCCCAAAGCAGGTCTGCTACTATAAATAGCAGAAGAATCATTCCTAATGGGGAGAGACGCATAGGATAGAGCTTCTAGTGAGAGATCATAGAGTGTGTTTTGTGAGTGAAGAGGTTTTCTCTTCACGTGTGTCTAGGAGTCTTAGGATTCCTTGTGTGCCAAGCAAGTGTATGTTGTACAACTACTTTGGTCATTGTGTATGAACAGGTGTGTTCGTTGTGTCACTCAAAGCTGTTAAGCAAGAGTGTGTGTCCCTTGATCAAAGTTGTGAAGCAAGATCAAGGTGTGTTTGAAGTGTATCTTCATATTGGTTTTATAATTGTGTATTGACATCACTGAGGTGATTGAGGGGGAGTGAGTGGGAAACTCTGGTCTAGTGGTCTCTAGGCTGAAGTGTCATTGGGTAGGTCTTAAGTGAAGAGTGCAAATTGGGATTGTTTGACTCTGAATTAATTCTACTGATAGTGAATATCCTCCCTGGCTTGGTAGCCCCCAGATGTAAGTATGGTTGACACTGAACTGGGTGAACAATCTCTTGTGTTATTTACTACTTTCCATTTACAACTTATTATTAAGTGTAGTAGTCTATGTTACAGTGGATGTCATAACATGCGTGATAACATCCATCGTGTGTTTGCCAGAATTTCAATTGGCATCAGAGCAGGCACCCTGCCTGTTATTTTCTGGGTGAGATCTAGGGAAGATAAATTTTGGTACTATGGATAAAGACATAGGATTCACAAATAGACCACCAATTCTGGATGGCTCTAATTATGACTATTGGAAACCTAGGATGATTTCTTTCTTAAAGTCTTTAGACAGCAAGGCATGGAGAGCTGCAAACTCTGGCTGGGAACATCTAGTGAAGACTGATAAAGATGGAGTGTATGTGCTTATACCTGAAGAAGAATGGACAAAAGAGCAAGAAGCCTTGGCTCTTGGGAATTCTAAAGCATTGAATGCATTTTTCAATGGTATAGACAAGAACATTTTCAGACTGGTGCATCATTGTGAGCTGGCTAAAGAGGTTTGGGATACTCTCAAAACAACTCATGAAGGAACCTCTAAAGTCAAAATGTCAAGATTACAAATGTTGACAACCAAGTTTGAAAGCCTGAAAATGAAGGAGGATGAGACTATTCATGAATTCTACATGAATATTCTTGAAATTGCAAACACCTTAGGAGCCTTAGGAGAAAAGATGTCTGAAGAAAAGCTTGTGAGGAAAATTCTAAGGTCTTTGCCTAAAAGGTTTGCCATGTAGGTCACTGCCATTGAAGAAGCCCAAGACATATGCAATATGAAGGTGGATGAACTCATTGGTTCTCTCCAAACATTTGAGATAGGCATGTGTGATCGGGCTGTGGAGAAAAAGAACAAAAGCATAGCTCTTGTATCAAATACAACAAAGGTCTCAGATGAAGACAATGATGGAAGCAAGTAGAATCTCTCAGAAGTTATAGCTATGCTTGGGAGACAATTCAACAGACTCATGAAAAGGGTAGATAAGAAGGGTAGAGCTAGTGACAAGTTCATCCCATCTGACATTAGCAGAAAAGTTGAGCCTGCAGAAAAGCTCAATCAAGGCAAAGGAGGTCAATGCCTTGAATGTGGGGGATATGGACATATTAGAACTGAATGCCCCACCTATCTAAAGAAATAAAAGAGAGGCCTAAATGTAACCTGGTCTGATGGAGACTCTGAAAGTGGATCAGAAAAGGAGTATGCCAGGCATGTCACTATTCTAAACAGTGTATGCACATCTGATGATAACTCAAGTGAGGATGAGCTGACTTTTGATGAGCTTGCAGCATTATACAAACAGTTGTATTTCAGAAGTGCAGAGGTATGCCAACAAGGAGAAAATCAAAAAGGGATCATTAAGAAGTTGGAGGCTGAGAAGAAGGAACATCTTGCAACAATAGACTCACTCAACAGTAAGGTCAGCCTGTTGAAGTGTAAACTTGAGCAGATGTCAAAATCAATCAGGATGCTAAACTCTGGGACTGACACTCTTGAAAAAATTCTACATAGTGGTCAGATAGCAGGAAACATGTCTGAACTGGGGTTTGTTGGTGAACAAAAACCCATCTTGGTGTTCAAGAGACCAGAGTCTGAAAATCAGAGGTCAAACCAAATGTTACGACCAATGTCACAACATCAGAGGAACAAGAACATGAAACAGACAAGAAAAAAGTTCCAAAGGTGAAGGTGTCATTACTGTGGAAAATTTGGTCACCTAAAACCTTTTTGCTTCAAACTGCATGGATATCCTAGCCACACTCATCAAAGTGCTCCTACCAAGAAGCAACAATGGGTGGCAAAGGAGGTTAGTCTGATAGCTCACACCTCTCTAAGACTGTCAGCTAAAGAAGACTGGTACTTTGATGGTGGTTATTCTAAGCACATGACTGGAATAAAGAATTTGTTGGTGGACATCAAACCTCATTCCACTAGTTATGTTACTTTTGGTGATGGAGAAAAAGGAGAGATCAAAGGTGTTGGGAAACTAGACTGCCCTGGAGTACCTAACCTGGACAATGTATTGCTAGTGAAAGGACTGACTTCCAACTTGATCATCATTAGTCAGCTCTGTGATCAAGGACTAAGTGTGAAATTCACTGAAGAAGAATGTGTGGTCACAAATGGTGATAATGAAGAAGTAATGAAAGGGTCTAGATCTAAAGACAACTGTTACTTATGGGAGCCTAAGGACTCTAGTAGATCCACAACATGCTCTATGGCCAGAGAAGAAAAGGAGGTAAAGTTGTGGCATCAAAAACTTGGGCACCTTCGTCTAAGAGGAATGAAGAAGATCATCTCCAAGGAGGCTGTGAGAGGAATTCCAAAACTAACTATTGATGAAGGAAAGGTATGTGCTGAATGTCAAGTAGGAAAGCAAACCAAGACATCTCATCCAAAGGTTGGACACCTGACTACCTCCAGAGTTCTGGAACTATTGCACATGGACTTGATGGGGCCAATGCAAGTAGAAAGTCTTAGTGGAAAAAGGTATGCATATGTAGTTGTTGATGACTACTCCAGATACACCTGGGTAAGCTTCATCATAGAAAAATCAGATGTATTTGAAGTATTTAAAGAGCTGTGTATCAGACTTCAAAGAGAAAAGGAATGTGGTGTGGTCAGGATCAGAAGTGATCATGGTAAGGAGTTTGAAAACTCCAAATTTGCTGAATTCTGCTCATCTGAAGGGATCAGTCATGAGTTCTCCTCCCCTATTACTCCTCAACAAAATTGAGTAGTGTGTTGCACCCCAAAATTTGCTCAACCTTTTCTTGCCTGATTTATGTTTTATTGCATTTCATTTGCATAGTTACATCATTCATATAGTTCTAATCATTTGCACATCATAGCATATCACTCATCCAACAGGGGATCAAGGGTGTCTATCAAGAGAAGAGCCTAGCAAGAGGTCTTATCCAAGTATGAGAAATCATCCAGGCCATCAAGAAAGGATTTGAAGTCTTGAGACGTTTGAGTGCCTACATGTGGGTTTTGCTCCTATCTTGAGGAATATTGAGTATCATTAGTGGGATGAGAAACATGGAATGTGAATTTGAGGTGTGTATGGATCTCATGGAATGACTAGAGGGCCCTATTGAAGCTGAGACAAGTCATTGATTCAAGTATGAGAGCTACATTTGAAGTGCAGTCAACTAGGGTTTCATCTGGGTCAACCCTGGGTCAATTGTGCAAATTGGAGAGCATCAAAGCCTACTTTGAGGTCATGGGGTTCATGGATTGGTATGTTGATATATGTGTGGTTTTGTGCCAAGATCAAGCAAAGAAGAATCAAGAATGTGGGAAGTTGCTAAATTAGGGTTTCAGTGTAAAATCCCCTGTTTAGTGCCTAACTTCAAAGCCACCTAAGTCAAGATACAAGTTTCAAATAGATATTTGGCCAAAATGAAACTTGTAGAGCATATCAGTACCTTTAATTTGAGTACTAGAAGTCCCCAAGAGGATTTATAGAACTCAAGTTATGGTCCAGACAAGTTACAGGTCATCAGATGACTATGAAATTTATCTGTGAAAGTCACTTGACTTCCAAGCAACGTTTTCCCTTCAAGGAGTTTTCAAATGGACTTTTAGTAAACATGAATGTTGTTCTTTATCCTCTTAGCTTTCCATAGACTACTAGAAGTCCTTTATAGGATTTGTAGAACTCAAGTTATGATCTTTGCAAGCCAGGGGTATTTTGGGAAAGTGAGATTATGGGTCACTTTGGATTATAGGTCCATAACTCCAACTTGCAAGCTTCAAATGGAAAACTGTCCAACATGAAACTTGTGCAGAATGATGTTTTGAGTGCAACCAAGTGGTCATGAGAGTTTGGATTGGCTTGGAACACAAAATCATTTGAAATGGCTTAAAAAGGAAGAAATTAAAGTCATTAAAAGGCCAAAAAAATGTGATTTAATGATATGTGGCCAAACAAGCTCATGCTATATGTCATTTTGATCAGAAAAGGCATTTTGAGAAGGATGGAAATATTACTTTTTGCATTCGAGGTCATTTACACACATTTCCATTTGGTAACTTCATGATGAAGCAACACTTGAATTGCACACCATAAGATTAAAAGCAAGGCAATTACCATCCCCATTCAATTCTAAATGTCATAAGAGGAGAAATTCAAGTGAAATTGAAAGCTAGAACAGAGCAAAACCCGACTGTCACATATGAGAAATTGGAAGAGGATGAGAAATTTAAAATCTCATTCAGTTAGTTACAGAAAATTCTAGAGTGTTCTAACACACTCTATATAACCATTGCAATGTATTCAACAAGTTTTTTTGGGAAAGAAGTGGAGAGAAACCAAAAGGAGCAAGTTAAAATTGCATAGCTGCATCAAGAATCGTGTTTGGAGATTGAGTTGATTTCAAGGCCAATTGATTGTTTCAGAAGCTTGAGAAGGTGTTATTGAATGAATCTGGAGAAGATTGAGGGCTGATTCGAGCAAGAACCTACTCTGTTCATCCACTTTTACCAGGTTTGCATTTTTCAACTTTCAGCATAATTTGTAGTGAATTGCTTAGGTTTTGATATGAGGATAGATTAGTGATGATGCTTAGAAGGATTTAGGCACAAGAATTGAGCAATTAGAGACAATCTAGGTCATGACACCATTTTTGTTGGAGCATAGTTCTCTTGATTATTGAGGTATTAATGGTGTTTAGATAGTAGGTTTTGATCGGTGAAACGTGTAGATGAGATTAGGCTCATTAGTTGCAAGATTTGAGACAATTGAAGTTTGGTGCATCTCTGAACATTTGATCGGATTTTAAGATGGAGCAAGAATCAATGAATTTGGAGTTGATATTTGGAATCAGGAGAGAATTTTGAGTGGAAACGACAATTAGAGTGTTAGGTTTGATGAAGTTTTGTGCAACCCTCACCGGAGACGACGGTGGCGCTGCAGCTCAGGTCACCGTCCAACTTTCCATCTCATATTTAAATGTTTTGGAGACGATGAACAAGAATCGTTGGATGGCTTGTTGACCTTGACTGAAACCTAGATCCAAAGGCCACGATTGCATGATATGTTCTGAAGAGAATTGAAACAATATCAAAGCGCTACGTTTCATTTATTTTTGGCTTTGGGCTTAGTAAGATACTTACTCTTCACACCCTACATTTAGGCCCAGCTTGATTTTGAACTAGGATGAGTTGCTATTTCACACGAGCATTTTTAAATTTCCATTGATTTCCATTATTTTCTATTATGTTGCTTTGGGCTTAGTAACCTACGCGCTATTAACACCCCCTCTTAGGCCCAGGTCTTGAAAACAACTGGTTTATACTGCTATTCAGCACGCGCTTTTCTCTATTTTCATCTATTTTCTTTTAATTTCATGTTTTTCATATAGTTAGAAATAAATTCACAATAATTAGGAAAATTAGTCTTTTTAGGTTATATTTTTTTCCCTTGACTCCTTAAAGAGTCTAAAATTTAATAGGGTTATAATTTTATTAATTCATAAATTTTATTTTTTTAATTGCATTTTTGGAAGTTTAATTGATTTTATTTTGAATATGTTTGATGCTTGTTCTTGCTGATTTTAGTATGGGAGATTGGTGTTTATTTTTGAGATGATTCTTTTTGGTATAGTTATATTAGGTATGCATGTACCTCTAGAAATTTTCTCATATTTTTGTGAGATAACTTTAGGCTGTTTTGAACTATGAACTTTAAGTGGTGTAGATTTAGGGTTTTAAGATAGTACCCTTAGGTTTAGGTCATAGTTTTAGGTCTTAATGATTGGTTAACCCCTTGGTTTTTGTATGGAGTGATTCTTAAGAGGTTTAGGAACCCTTAGAATTTTTTATAGGATTTTACAATCATTTTTGGTATTTTAATTAGATTTAGTTTTAGGACTAACTTTTAGGTGTTTCTAACACACTAACTTGACTGGTTTAATTCAATAGTTCCCCTTAGATTAGGGTGGTGGTGCTCTTGTGCTTGGATGAAGATGAATACATGTTGATGTTGATATGGAGTGCTTGAAGAAGCTTGGAGTTGAAGCCTTATCTTCTTGTGGATGCTTGTCAGGAGCTTAGGGAAACTAGGGTTTTGGGAAGAGCATTAGACTAGTTTAGTTCCTTTCTTCAAACATGGAGCATATTGTTCATCTCCATTCAATCCAATGACGTAAAGTCCTCTTAAAGAAGTCACATCTCTCCTTTGGAGGGATGAATGGCATGCTTTAAGAGTAGAACCTTGAGGGTACTTTTCTATTATAATGTTAAGTTCTTAGTGGCTTCCTTTGGTTGTCATTAAGTTACTTAACATTCCAACTTGATCTTGTTAATTAATTCTCCCTTGGAGGTTGCTTGCTGAAGCTTGTTGAAGATGAAGTTTGTGCTTGCTGAAGCTTGTTAAAGATGAAGTTAGGAGCTTGTTGAAGCTGTTTACTGGTTGAAGTTTGTCGGTTTAAGCTGGTTGCTTGTTGAAGTTTGAAGCTTGTTGAAGCTTGGTGCTTGTTGAAGAGTGAAAGTTTATTGAAGCCTGAGGATAGGAGCATTCATGAAGATGAAGGTTGTTGCTGTCAACTCTTTGCTGTTTAATCACCTGTTGCTATCAGAGCTGCTGCTTGTGATGTCAACTGTAGGAGTTTGATGCTGCTGCTTGGGCTGCCTCCTCTGTTTTATTTTGGTTTTTCTGTACTGTTTGTTGACTTATGCAGCTTGCCCCCTTTAGGTTTGAAGTGAATGTTGATTCACTTTGCCTGTTGTTTTCCCAGGTTCGAGGTTGAGTGGGACTCCCTTGCCTCGCTTGTATTGCTGCATTGCATGCATTTTACTGTATTTGCTTGCTTTCTTTTCTGTCTATCCCCTAGGATCTCTGATTTCCTCTGTGCAGGAGGAAATTATGACAGACATTAGGATTCTTATCCATGCATGACAACATTAGGTTAGTTTTTATTCCCTTTTCAACCCTAGGTTTTTTAGAGATTCTTTCTCTTCTTATCTCAAAACAACTCAAAAATACAGTAATAAGGTTCATCGATGTCGTACGTTACGAGCCTTAAGCTATTTGAGAAAGGGTTGCTGGAGAGCTTCTTTCCAGTAGTCTGGCTGCTTAGTGTGGCACCCTTTGGGTGACACGCGACGTAGTCACTCTCAAATCATAGTCTCTAGTGCGTCAGAGATTGCAAACAAACTAAAAAACACTTCTTTCGTAAAAGATTCAAACAAACATCAAAGTGTCATTTTTGTCCGCTTGGACTCTTAATCAAGAAAAACCCTTTCATAAGGTAATAAAAAACAGTCAGACAAGCTTGTGTCTTCCGTAGCCGAACTACGTTTGCTCTGATCTTTCATGTTGTATGAAAGAACATAGGCATAGGATGTCGTATCCTAGCGAGCAACCTTCCCACCTTCATCCGTAGTTAGCCGAACTACGTAGACTCTGACTTTCCCACTGCACGAGGGAATACGTAGGCATAGAGCGGCGAAGCTCTATCGAGTCTCTTTTCTCTTTTCTTTTGTCCCTTGACCTTTAGAGTAGATAGAATAACAATCTGTACCAGAAAACAAGCGTGGATCCCATCGAGTACGATGGACATGAGGGGTGCTAATACCTTCCCCTTGCGTAACCGACTCCCGAATCCAAGAATTTGGTTGCGATGACCATTCCTTTCCCGTTTTGCATTAGGTTTACTTCGAGCGTTTCCTTTCCCTCTGTTGGGATAAATAACGCACGGTGGCGACTCTTCTGTCATAGTCGGCGCCGATTTTCGCAGTAGCGACAGCTGGCGACTCTGCTGGGGACTCCAACGGTTCCCTATGCGAGTCAATCCTAGCGCTTGTTTTCCCGTCTGGGGTTTTGTATGGATTTACCTTTCTGTATTTACTTTCAGCATTATATTATTGTTGTTATGTTGGGTAGGGGGTCAGATTGAGAGATAAGTCGGACCTGGGCTTGAGTGCACCTAGAATTAGTTGTGGAAAGTAGTGGGCGCGTGCATGCTTTGCATGTACTAGTGTCCTGCAAAATCCACGCTCGGACGAGGTTCTTCTGGTTGACTTCTTTTTCAACCCTTTGGGTTGAGGGGGTTGTTGGTTAGTTGGATTGTCGACTCTGGGGACCGATCAATTGGAAGTTGGCTAAGTGAGGCCTCTTCAGGACATGATGATGCCACACCTTCTAGGTATCGTATCATCAGTCTTGAAAGTCTGTGACGCCGACGACCGCATAGGATGCCGTACTTTGTGTCAGTTGATAGGACACCTACCTGTGAGAGGGATTGGGACATGCAGGAAACTTGACCTCCAGACTACCCGTTTTTCTTAATATTGGATCAATATGTGTGGTTACTTGGGGTTCTTCATTAGGACAGTGTTATGGGTCTGTTGAGACCAGGTTGGAGCATTGTTATGGGTCTGTTGAGACCAAGTTGGAACTTTGTTATAGATCTGTTGAGACTAGGTTGGAGCTTTGTTATAGGTCTGTTGAGACCAGGTTGGAGCATTGTTATAGGTCTGTTAAGACCAGGTTTGAGCAGTATTACGGGTCTGTTGAGACAGATGTGGATGGATCTCTTCAGCAATATATCACTTGATCCCTGTTGCATGTTTTCATATTGCATTGTTGCATACTTATTTTGCATATCATTATCGTGTGACTGTGCTGCAGGTGCATTTCATACCTTCTGATTCTAGTTGCCCGGATTTCTGGCTGCCATCATGGATACTTTGAAGAAGACTGTGGCATACAAGTTGCCTACTCCAGATGTTTCTTCTTTGCTTAGTTTGATGTCTTTAGCTGATGATGATATGAATAGAAGCTTCAGGAAGAGTTACGGGAAACTGCTTAGGTTGGTTTGCAAACCATCTGCATATGAGCTAAACGGATTGTACACGCTGATGCAGTTCTATGATCCCCTGCTGAGGTGTTTTACTTTCCCTGACTTCATTCTGGCTCCGACCATGGAGGAATATGCTGAGATCTTGGAGTTAACCATTCAGAACAGGGTACCATTCATTCATATGGATGCTAAGCCCAAGCTAGAGGATTTGGCTGTTGCTTTGCATTTAGACTCCTCAGAGTTGCTGTTAACCTCGTGGAATGGAGTTTCTGGTTTTTCTCTCAAGTTCTTGGTTAGGAAAGCACAAGAGTATGCCAAGAGTGGCTGTTGGATTGTGTTTAATGCTATCCTTGCTTTGTGTATCTATGGCATTGTACTATTCCCTAATATGCCTGACTTTGTTGATTTGGATGCATTCCATATATTTGCTTCAGGCAATCCTGTGCCTACACTGATTGGAGACTTCTATCACTCTCTACATTATAAGAACGAGAATAGGAGGGGCAAGAACGTCTCTTGTTGTGTGCCTTTGTTGTATATGTGGTTTGATAGTCACCTGCCCAAGAAGGGTATCTTTGTTGAGTCTGCAGCTACGGTGGAATGGTCTGAGCGTCTGATGGGGCTTTCTTCAGAAGATGTTGTCTGGTTTGATAGGGATTTACTGGAATCTGAGATTATCTACAGCTGTACAGGATATCCTAACGTTACTCTGATTGGGAGGAAAGGGTGCATTAATTACAATCCGTCATTGTTGATCAGGCAATTCAGTTATGCTTTGAGAAACCCGCCAAAAGAGGAGGAAGTGCAGGAATCTCTATACTTCACAGGTGATCTGAGTGGAGAATTATTATCCAAGCTTCAGCATGCTTGGAATAACATCTGCAAGAAAGGGAAGCCGTTGTTGGGTAAGAACGATAGTCAAGCCTATCCTCTGTACCAAG
Source organism: Lathyrus sativus (assembly GCA_963859935.3). Classification (NCBI taxonomy): domain Eukaryota; kingdom Viridiplantae; phylum Streptophyta; class Magnoliopsida; order Fabales; family Fabaceae; genus Lathyrus; species Lathyrus sativus. Next base: position 488,980,354 of record OZ012735.1, on the reverse strand, counting down.
TCTGGATCCAAGATAGGGCAAAGCAGGCGCTGATGTCGTTTCCTGCAGTATTACCTCCTGCTCCCCTCATGGTTGAAGAGCCAACTACTGTGTCTATTGAGAGATATGAACAGGTTGTGAAGGAGAAAGAAGAGTTGATGAAAGCCAACGAGAAGTTGGAAGAAGAGCTAGTTCAACTCAGAAGCAAAAGAAATGAAGCCGTACACTCCTTCAAACAGCAAACAAAGCTGGTGAACCAGTTAGGTACATAACTGACTGAACAACGAAAGAACCGTGAACATTTGGGGATAGATTTCAAGAGCTCTCATGACATGCTGGAGTCTAAGAAGAAAGCACTTGATATAGCTTACTTGGAGATCTCTACGTTCAACAAAACTTGGAACGCTACATTGACCAACAACAAGGAGAGAGAAGATAAGCTGAAGTTGCAAATCTCCAAGTTAGAGGATCAGTTGAAAGCTAGCCAGAGGAAGTTTGAGGAAGAAGTTGTGCATAGTTTTTCCATTCAAGCCTCGTTGAACAAAGCTGACAAAAACCTGAAGGAGCACAGACAGAACTTTGAAGCCAAGAAGAGGAAGTTAGAAGACTGTTTTGGCAAGGGAGCTTGGGAAAACTCCAACGAAGGCCTCCAGTTCACTATACGGCAGTTAGAGTTGCTCGTCGAAGGGTTTCTCACTCATCCAGATCATCCAGAGACCAAGAAGTTATTAGAAGAGTACCGTGCTCATTGTAACACTTGACTGTTATATATGCTTTATTTGCATTGTGCTGACCATCACCAGGCTTGTTGGTTGAGGTCATGCCTTCTTGTTATTGTGTACACTCAGAGATATTGTATTTCTGCCTTGTTGGGCTCTTTGCAGCAATATATGAGATGTTTCCTCCGTGGATGAATCCAAGCTTCTTAGCACTTTCACTACACTGGCACTTTGGCACTAGAATCAGGGGTTGATCTCCCTAACGCACAGACACATATTGCATCTGCATATTCATTTTTGCATTGCCAGTTACTTGTTGAATCTGTATCTTATTTCCTACATCTCACAGGTTTTTCAGGATTGACGACCGAAGAATCCACCGCTACTCGACCAGAAACAACTGTAAGAAAGCAATGGATCAAGTTCAAGTCGAGATGCAGGAAATCCGTGAGAAGTTGACTCTGTTCGTGCAAGCTATGGAGAGCATGGCCAAGGGCCGGGAGAGCCTTCAGACCTTGGTGCAGCCGCTGCTGACGCGGACAAATGGAAATGGCAATACTGACCACAATTCTGTTGGAACTCCTCGCCGGGAGGATGAGATACCGGTAGTTACTCCACCTGTTGCGACTGTCAACGGAAACACTGGTATTGGTGCAGGTGCTGGCGCTGGTAATGGCAATACTGGAAATGGTGGTGATGGGCATGTTGTTAACAACAAAGGCAACATTGGGGATGCCAATCAAGGATTCGGTGACAATGCTGGCTTTGGAAACAATGGGTATGGCAATGTCAATCAGGACGGGATCTTCGAGTTCAACAATCAAGGCTTTGGTAATGATGGTTACGACAACAATCAGGGGTATGGCCACGGTAATGATGGATTCGGTAATGTGAATAACAACGGCGCTGGAGCATTTCCTTTCAATAATGGTTTTGGGCCTGCTGGGGTCAATCAAGGTTTCGACAACCGAGGACGGGGTCCTATGTTCAATCAGCAAGGATTCGGCCGTAACATGGGTTACGATGGGTATGGCAATGACTGGAATGTGGATCACCAGGACGACGCTTTTTCGGGAAGAGGTATGGGACCTGAGGGCCCCATTGACCCTGTTCAGAGGATCAAAATGCTAGAAGAGCAGATGAGAGGTGTGGTCAATCAGAACTCCGCTGGATTAGATATGACTACTATGGGGTTGGTACCAGGGCTGAGAGTGCCATTAAAATTCAAGGCTCCAACATTCGACAAATACAAAGGGGATACCTGCCCAAAGGTCCATGTACGTTCTTATTATAGAAGGATGTCTGCATATTCCAATGATGAAAGGATGCTCATGCATTTCTTTCAGGATAGCTTATCGGGACCATCATTGGAATGGTACATGGGACTGGAGCCCACTCAGATTAGAAGCTGGAAGCAGTTGGCTGATGCTTTCGTTGTGCATTACAAATATAACAGCAATTTGGCGCCAAACAGAGTTCAGCTGCAGAGTCTGTCGCAGAAAAGTGGTGAAAGTTTCAAAGAGTACGCGCAGCGGTGGCGCGATATGGCAGCTCGGGTGCACCCTCCTTTGGTTGAAAGGGAGATGAATGACATGTTTGTGGGGACATTTACAGGAATGTACTATGACAAGTTACTCAATGTTTCGATGGGTAGCTTCTCCGATATGATCCTTATGGGAGAGAGGAACGAAAATGGAATTAAAATTGGAAAGATTTAGGCAGGTGAATCTACTTCAGCTGGGGGTGCGAGAAAAGCGTTCGGCGAAAGACGACAAGGTGATACCAGCGATGTGTTTGGTGGCAGAGGCCGGGGCAGAGGCAGAAATCAGTACATTCAACCTCAACAAATAGCCAGTGTTATTATTCCAATCCAACGACAACAGCAGCAGCAACAACCACAACAGCAGCAAAAACAACCACAACAGCAGCAAAGGCAGAATCAGGGTCAGAGAAGGTTTCAGAATGCAAAGCCAAAGAGGGTATTTGATAAGCCTCCGTCGACATATGCAGAGCTTCTTCAGACACTGCTGGGGTTGAATTTGGTCGAGAAAAGAACATTGGAACCGCCTACAGGACCGGTACTTCCTTATGGGTATGACGCTAATAAGCATTGCGAATTCCATTCCGGGGCGCCCGGACATGATGTAGAATCTTGTCATGCTTTCAAGCATAAAGTTCAAGACTTGTTGGACAGTAAAGCCATCAACTTTGGCTAGGTGGGGCCCAATATTGTACAACAGCCTATGCCTAATCATGGGGCAAACTCTATCTTAACAGAAGAAAATTTGAACTTGGTGATGGATGTTAACGAACTGAAGACACCATTGAGTGAGGTGAAAAGCAGGTTGCTCAGAGGGGGAGTATTCTCTGGTTGTGATGAATATTGTTTAGAGTGTTGGACCCAGCCTGAGGGTTGTACTAATTTGAAGCAGGGCATTCAGGCCATGATCGACAAAGGGACCTTGCAATTTGATCGAACTGCGGTTGAGAAGCCTGTGGAGGCATTATGTGATAAGCAGAATGATATTGCAACGATGACGATCCCGAGGAAGACTATAACGATAACGGCGTCCGCCCAGCAACCAACTATTACGATTACCAAAGCAGGACCTGTTCCCTTTGAGAGTACGAAAGCTGTCTCGTGGACATACGGATTAGAAGCATATTGCAACGGTGAAAAGATTGTGGTGAATAGCCAGCCAGCTGGGGCTGTTGATAATGTCGTTGGAACGGGGGGCATGACCCGTAGCGGAAGGATCTTTACCTCACCTGAAATAGAAGCAGAGAGATTGGCCAAAGGCAAAGCCAAAGTAAATGAAAGCGTGCCTACTCAGTTGAAAGAAAAGGATACGTCACTCAAGGACGTAAAGGAGTTCATGAGACTGATTCACAAAAGCGACTACAAAATTGTTGAACACCTACAGCAGACGCCGTCGAAGATTTCTATCTTGTCGTTGTTGTTATGTTCCGAGGCCCACCGGAACGCCTTGCTAAAGATTCTGGATACGTCATTTGTGCCTCAAGAAGTTTCTGTAAATCAGTTAGAGGGGATAATGGCGCATGTCAATGCTGGACATAGCCTGGGTTTCACAGATTTTGATCTAACACCCAGGGGTCGAGAGCACAACATGGCTTTGCATATATCGGTGGAATGCCGGGGCACCGTAATGTCGTGTGTATTGGTGGATACTGGATCGTCGTTGAACGTATTGCCAAAGAAAGCCATGATGAAATTGGACATACGGGGAATTATTTGCACGCCCAACGATTTGGTTGTGAGGGCGTTTGACGGGATGAAAAGATCAGTGTTTGGGTCAATAACATTACCGCTTCAGGTGGGGCCAGAAATTTTTGATACTGAATTCTACATCATGGATATCCATCCAGATTATAGCTGCCTTCTTGGGCGCCCATGGATCCACGCTGCAGGGTTCGTAACGTCCACATTGCATCAGAAGTTGAAGTACATGGTGGATGGTAGTGTTGTTACAGTTTGCGGGGAGGAGGACATTTTGGTCAGTCACCTGTCATCGTTCAGATATGTTGAGGTCGACAGAGAAGTACACGAGACACCTTGTCAAGCCTTCAAAGGGTTGCGGATTAAAGACAAAGCTCAGGGTCCCAGCAAAATGCCAGAGGTGGGAGTGTCATCCAACAAAGAAGCTCAGGCTTTAGTGTAGACTGGTGAGACTAAAGGCTGGGGACAGGTTTTAGAGATTCCCGTGAAGAATGACAAGTTTGGGCTAGGGTATCGACCGACGTCGTCAGTGTCATCTTTAGGAGCGCCCAGGTTCAAGGGACCGATCACGATTACGCCAAGCGGGGTGTGCTTTGAGACAATCAACGCTATTTCCGATGCTGAAGACGGAGATAGTGACTGCGATATGGACGCGTGGATCAAGCCAAGCGTGCCAGGACAAAGTCTCTGCAACTGGTCCATCCGGGAAACTGTCCCAGTGACTCTTAAACAGTAATGATTTGTTTTGTCAATTATTGAATAATCCTATGTCCTACCCGGGGCATAGTGATTTTACCTTAGGGCTACTTGATTATGTGTATTGCACTGTTTTAATCATGAAATAAAGGCGTTTTTCATATACAAATATTGTGATCCCTGTTTTTCTTGTTTTTACTTTAACAATAAATGGCAACGTGGTTATTTGATTTGTTTGCGTGTTGAAGCGTTTAACCATTTCCTTTGCAGGACTAATATTTCAGATGACATCTTCTATGAACCGCCTATGACTCGTTTCGACTTCGAGCACCCGGTATTCCAAGCAGAGGAAGAGATTGTTGAGGATAGCGACTTGCCAGAGGAGCTGACTCGTTTGTTGAAACGGGAAGAGAGAATCATTTTGCCTCATCAGGAGGAAATTGAGATTATCAACTTGGGGTCGGAAGAAGTTGTGAGAAATATCCGTATAGGGGATGCGCTGCAGAGCGACATCAAGCAAAGGCTGATTGAGACACTGCGAGAGTATAGTGATATATTTGCTTGGTCGTACGAGGATATGCCTGGGTTGGATACGGACATGGTTGTGCACTGTCTGCCGTTGCGAGAGGAATTTTCGCCTGTTAAGCAGAAACTCAGAAGAACCAGACCAGACATGGCTGTGAAAATCAAAGAGGAAGTTCAAAAACAGTGGGATGCTGGTTTCCTAGCCATTACAACTTATCCGTCATGGGTCGCTAATATAGTACCAGTGCCGAAGAAAGACGGTAAAGTGCGAATGTGTGTAGACTACCGTGATTTGAATAGGGCGAGCCCGAAAGACGACTTTCCACTTCCTCACATTGATGTGCTGGTTGATAACACTGCTCAGTTCTCCGTATTCTCCTTCATGGATGGCTTCTCAGGCTATAATCAGATCAAAATGGCGCCAGAAGACATGGAGAAGACTACCTTCATTACTCCCTGGGGAACATTTTGCTACAAAGTGATGCCCTTCGAAGAACGCTGGGGCAACATATCAACGTGATATGACGACTCTCTTTCATGACATGATGCACAAAGAGATCGAGGTTTATGTTGATGATATGATTGTCAAATCTCAGACAGAGGAGGAGCATTTGGTTATTCTGCTGAAACTGTTCAAAAGACTTAGGAAGTTCAGGTTGAGACTAAACCCTAACAAGTGCACCTTTGGGGTGAGATCGGGTAAACTGTTGGGGTTTATTGTGAGCGAAAAGGGAATAGAGGTTGATCCTGCAAAGATAAAAGCTATACAAGAAAGTCCGACGCCTAAAACAGAAAAAGAAGTGCGTGGGTTTTTAGGGAGGTTGAACTACATTGCTCGGTTCATATCTCACCTAACTGCAACATGCGAGCCGTTATTCAAGTTGTTGAAAAAGGATCAGGTGTTGACCTGGAATGAAAATTGTCAAAAGGCGTTCGACAAGATAAAAGAATACTTGCAGGAACCTCCTATTTTGATACCCCCAGTGGCTGGAGACCTTTGATTATGTATTTGACGGTTCTTGAGGAAAGTATGGGTTGTGTTCTTAGTCAACACGACGAGACCGGACGTAAGGAGCGTGCGATCTACTATTTGAGTAAGAAGTTTACCGACTGTGAGTCCAGATACTCAATGCTCGAGAAGACGTGTTGCGCGCTAGCCTGGGCCGCCAAACGTTTGAGGCAATACATGATGAATCATACAACCATGCTAATTTCAAAGATGGATCCAATCAAATATGTGTTTGAGAAGCAAGCACTCTCCAGAAGAATTGCCCGATGGCAGATGGTGTTAATAGAATACGATATCCAATATGTCTCGCAAAAGGCCATTAAAGGTAGCGTTCTGTCAGAGTACCTTGCTGAGCAGTCGGTTGAGGACTACCAATCGATGAGGTTTGATTTTCCTGACGAGGATATCATGTACCTGAAAATGAAAGATTGTGATGAGCTGTTACCGGATGAAGGTCCAGAGTTGGGTTCCAAATGGCAGTTGATATTTGACGGAGCTGTAAATTCCTATGGTAGCGGAATAGGGGCAATTATCACTACTCCTCATGGGTCGCACATCCCATTTACTTCCCGATTGACCTTTCCCGTTACCAATAACGAGGCGGAATATGAGGCTTGCATCATGGGTCTGGAAGAAGCCATTGATTTGAGAATCAAGAACCTGGATGTATACGGAGACTCAGCTCTAGTGGTGAATCAGATTAAAGGAGAATGGGAGACACGTCAGCCCAATTTGATACCCTATATGAATTATGCAAGGAGATTGTTGCCTTTCTTCGACAAGGTAGAATTGCATCACGTACCACGAGCAGAAAATCAAATGGCTGATGCTCTTGCGACATTGTCTTCAATGTATAAAGTTAACTTCTGGAATGAGGCTCCCCAGATTGTTATCTCTCGGCTTGATAGGCCTGCCTTCATATTTGCCATTGATGAAGCTCCCGATAGTAAACCTTGGTACTTTGACATCTAAAATTTCCTGAAGAACAAGGAGTATCCGGCTGGGGCATCCGGTCGAGATCAGAAGACTCTCAGGAGATTGGCTGGAAATTTCTATCTGAATCCGGACGGTGTCCTGTATAAAAGAAACAACGACTTGGTGTTGCTACGTTGTGTAGATGAGAAAGAGGCGAAGTTGCTCATGGAAGAGATACATGAGGGTACATTTGGTACACATGCTGGTGGGCATGCTATGACAAGAAAGTTGCTGCGGGCAGGTTATTATTGGCTGACTATGGAAACATATTGTTTCGAGTTTACAAATAGGTGTCATAAATGCCAGATTTATGTGGACAAAATCCATGTGCCTCTGAGCCCTCTGAATGTGATGTCATCACCGTGGACTTTCTCGATGTGGGGAATTGATATGATTGGCAAGATTGAGCCTACGGCATCAAACGGACACTGGTTCATTTTGGTGGCAATCGATTACTTCACCAAATGGGTGGAAGCAGCATCATATGCCAATGTGACCAAACAAGTGGTAGCCAGATTTATCAAACGAGATATTATCTGCAGATATAGAATCCCTGAGTGGATTATCACCGACAACGGTTCAAATTTGAATAATAAAATGATGAAAGAGCTGTGTCAGAATTTTAAGATTGAGCATCACAACTCTTCTCCTTACTGGCCCAAGATGAATGACGTTGTCGAAGCGGCCAATAAGAACATAAATAAGATTGTTCAGAAGATGGTTGTGACGTATAAGGACTGGCACGAGATGTTACCTTTCGCTTTGCACGGTTATCGTACGAGGGTACGTACATCAATCGGGGAAACCCCTTTCTCATTGGTATACAGGATGGAGGCGGTGTTACCGTTGGAGGTCGAGATTCCTTCCTTGAGGGTTTTACGTGATGTCCAACTCGACGAGGCAGAATGGATTAAAGATAGACTGAATCAGCTCAGCTTAATGGATGAGAAGAGACTGGCTTCTCTAGCATACGGTCGGTTGTATCAGAGCCGAATGAAGAAAGCTTACGACAAGAAGGTGTGCCCTCAAAGCTTTCAGACGGGCGATCTTGTTTTGAAAAAGATTCTCCTACCACAATCAGATCACATGGGCAAGTGGACTCCCAATTACGAAGGTCCCTACGTTGTCAGAAAAGTCTTCTCGGGAGGAGCCTTGTTACTATCCACCATGGATGGTGAGGACTTTACGTCTCCTGTGAATTCGGACGCAGTTAAAAAACACTTTGCTTGAAAGTGACCTGCTGGACAATAAAAAGAGAGTCCAGGCAAAAATGGGGCATCCCGGAGAACCATAAAAAATGAATAAAAGGTTCGGGCAAAAGTTAGGGATAAAATTGAAAAGATGTACACCCGCGAAGTCGAAAACCTGAAAAGGGCGACTTCGGCAAAAAGGGGTATCCCGGTGAATTGAAAACCCGCAAAGGGAGGTTCACGCAAAAGTTAGGGATTGAAAAAGCAAATGACTGCGGTCCGGATTTGATACGGCATTGCTTAGTGGTTTGGGAATACCTGGGGGTCGTCTGTCCAAAAACAATCTCTTCCGAAGATGGAGTACCGGGAAAGCGCGGAGTCAGGCGAGTCATAGGAGGATCAGCTCATGGTGTTTGTCTGTGCCACGTTGCCGACATGTATACAAATATTGTTTTGTATTTTCTTTATGCTTCTTGTGCATATATTTATGTGTGTTTGTGCGTAACTTCCTATTTTCAGGAGTTGCATCCAGTGTACAAAACTTTGCCTATTCATAGGCCCGTTATCAATAAAACATGTTATTCATTACTTGATGCTTGTTCTTTACTATTTTGTTTGTGAAAGACGTCGATGTTTTGATAAACTGGCACTTACATAATCTTGTTGGCCCTTGCCAATAATTGCTAAAACTTCGAATTGACTGAAGTAATGTCACAGATGCTAACCCGAATAGATTCTGTTGTATAGGCCTGTTTTGTCTCGTTTGTGTTTTGCAGGTTTCTTACCTTTGGAGAAAACGGTCAGGAATTGTATTCCCTAGCCAAGGTCGCTTGACGTAAGACCTGACTCTAGTTGATGTCATTCCTCAGCTAGCCGCAGCTTATCCCCAGAGAGTTGAAATGACATTTATCCCTTCCCGAAGGAGGGAATTATTTTCCCCAGGAGAGTGTCCTCATGGAAGTCGTCCATAGGATTAACCCCAGCAAGTCAAAATCAATGTCCCCTGCAGAGGTTGCGCTCCTCAGCGAATTGAAGATGTGCACGTTCAATCTCCAGCATGGGAGATTCCCGCCATAGTTAACCAAGTTGTTGGTTCGAAAGGTTTATATCCGGGAAGGATGGTTTTCTTGCTCCCCACAGGTCGTCTTGCCTCCGTCGGGATGATTGTCCCCAGCGGAGTGGTAACTCTGAATGTGTAAAATGTGCCTAGACAGTGTGCTTTGCCCAGAAGTGTCGCTTCTTCCCCAGCTAAGTTTGTTCACCAGCAGGGTGTTTGTCCTTTCCTCCTAGTGGAAATTGATGCTTAATCTCTCCCCGGCAAAGTTGACCCTGTTTCCGGCATTTATTTTACCGGAATACCTTATGATACTTGTTCTCCCCATTGGATTTGGCTTTATCCTCAGCATTCATGTTGTTAAGACATCACTATTAGAGTGGCCCCGGCAGCTTGAGCCTGCATTTGCATTTGCATATATCGTCATATTTGCATCTACTCAAACGCGTAGCATTTCCGTGTCGTACGGAGCATTACGCCATTTTCAAACATACGCATTTTGAAACATAAATCAGGTTGGTTAACCTTTTGCTTTCAGGTGTGTTTTCTCAGCAGGAGTATGGAGTTATAGCTCAGATCTATTACCAGGTATTCGAGGTCTCGCAGTGAGACGTGTGATGATACGGTTCATCTTACTATTTTCCCCACAGAGTTGCTTGTTGAAGTTTATCTTATCCGGCCAGCAGATTATCTTCTTCAAATTTGCTGTTACGTCAGCATCAAAGGGTTTCATGAATCAAAATTTCAGAAGCTGCCGCCGGTTATCGGAACAGGTGTCCGGTAGTTTAATTTCCAAATATCCCCCGTAAAGTCCTCCTCAAAGTCGTTGTCACGTCAAAGCTAAAAGGTTTGTGGGTTGGGACCGATGGAGTTAGCTACTGCAGAGATAAGCAGAGAAACTGTATTCAGAGTATCTTCTCGTATGGATAAACGGATGTATTTTCCTACTGGTTGACAGAAGTAGTTCCCCGAAAGTCGCCAAAGTTTTATTGCCTATGTCGATATGAGTTCCTCGTGTTGACGAGATATGAGTCCTGACGTGGACAATTTATTCCTGTATTGATGGGATTTCTTTGTGTTGGCGAAGTGTAGTCCTAACATGGACAGATTTATTTCCTCGTGTTGACGAGATGTGCTAGTCCTAACGTGGGCAGATTTTATTTCTCCGTGTTGACGGAATGTGAAGTCTTGACGTGGACAAGTTGATTACTCTTCGTGTTGATGTGGACCATTTTCCCCAGAAGATAACTTTCTTGGTAATGGCGAAATGTGCGTCCTGACGTGGACAAGTTTATAGTTCCTCGTGTTGACGAGATGCGCGAGTCCTGACGTGGACAAATTTATCTTTCTTCATGTTGACGAAACGGTGTCCTGACGTGGACAATTTACTCCTATGTTGATAGGATTTCCTCATGTTGACGAGATGTGAGTCCTGACATGGATAAATCAAGTTACCTTCCCTCGTGTTGACGAGATGCGAGTCCTGACGTGGACAAGTTTACCGTTCTTCGTGTTGACGAGATTGAATCCTGACGTGGACAAATTTATTTCTCTTCATGGTGACGGGTTTATTTCCTCGTGTTGACGAGATGTGAGTCCTGACGTGGACAATTTATTCCTATGTTGATAGGATCTCCTCGTGTTGACGAGATGCGGACAACTCACCCTCAGCGAAGTCGTCGGGACTTCTCCGTGTTGACAGAATGTGGAGTCCTGATGAGGACAAGTTTTATTCCTATGACGATAGGATTTCTTCGGGTTGACGAAAGTTGAGTCCTAACATGGACAAGCTTATGATGGGATTTCTTCGTGTTGACGAAGTATGCGTCCTAACGTGGACAAAGTTTTGCTCTTGTTGAGGGGATTTCTTCGTGTTGACGAAACAAGCGTCCTAACGCGGACAAAGTTCTATTCCTGTGTTGTTGAGATTTCTTTGGGTTGACGAAATATGAGTCCTGACGTGGACAAATTTGTATTTATTCGTGATTTGATGAAATTTGGGTCCAGATGTGGACAAGGTTACTCCTGTGACGACAGAATCTCTATTTGTTTTGACGAATTTGTTTCTCTTCTGGTGTTGACAAGGTTAGTCCAGTTGTGGACGGAGGTGTTTTTGCAAAATTGTTCAGTACCTGTGGCGTTACATAGGTGGTTGAAGTTGAAATCAGAATTATTATTAGACGTTGGATCAGTTGTTGCCGTAACAACCAGATTCAGATAGGAGATGTTGCTCCCCAAGCAGTGCAATTTATTTCTGCGGTTGGTAAATTTCCGGGTTTCTTGGTATTCAACCGTCTCGTACCTCGATTGTTTGAAGGTCGTTCGCTCTTCACCCAGTCGGGTCCAAGCCGTTTGAATAGGGGCAGTTGTTGCACCCCAAAATTTGCTCAACCTTTTCTTGCCTGATTTATGTTTTATTGCATTTCACTTGCATAGTTACATCATTCACATAGTTCTAATCATTTGCAGATCATAGCATATCACTCATCCAATAGGGGATCAAGGGTGTCTATCAAGAGAAGAGCCTAGCAAGAGGTCTTATCCAAGTATGAGAAATCATCCAGGCCATCAAGAAATGATTTGAAGTCTTAAGTAGTTTGAGTGCCTACATGTGGGTTTTGCTCCTATCTTGAGGAATATTGAGTATCATCAGTTGGATGAGAAACATGGAATGTGAATTTGAGGTGTGTATGGATCTCATGGAATGCCTAGAGGGCCCTATTAAAGCTGAGACAAGTCATTGATTCAAGTATGAGAGCCACATTTGAAGTGCAGTCAACTAGGGTTTCATCTGGGTCAACCCTGGGTCAATTGTGCAAATTGGAGAGCATCAAAGCCTACTTTGAGGTCATGGGGTTCATGGATTGGTATGTTGATACATGTGTGGTGTTGTGCCAAGATCAAGCAAAGAAGAATCAAGAATGTGGGAAGTTGCTAAATTAGGGTTTCAGTGTAAAATCCCCTGTTTAGTGCCTAACTTCAAAGCCACCTAAGTCAAGATACAAGTTTCAAATGGATCTTTTTCCAGCATGAAACTTGTAGAGCATCTCAATACCTTTAATTTGAGTACTAGAAGTCCCCAAGAGGATTTATAGAACTCAAGTTATGGTCCAGACAGGTTACAGGTCATCAGATGACTATGAAATTTACCTGTGAAAGTCACTTGACTTCCAAGAAACGTTTTCCCTTCAAGGAGTTTTCAAATGGACTTTTGGTCAACATGAATGTTGTTCCTTATTCTCTTAGCTTCCCATAGAGTACTAGAAGTCCTTGATAGGATTTGTAGAACTCAAGTTATGATCTTTGCAAGCCAGGGGTATTTTGGGAAAGTGAGATTATGGGTCACTTTGGATTATAGGTCCATAACTCCAACTTACAAGCTTCAAATGGAAACTTTTCCAACATGAAACTTGTTCAAAATGATGTTTTGAGTGCAACTAAGTGGTCATGAGAGTTTGGATTGGCTTGGAACACAAAATCATTTGAAATGCTTTAAAAAGGAAGAAATTAAAGTCATTAAAAGGCCAAAAAATGTGATTTAATGATATGTGGCCAAACAAGCTCATGCTATATGTCATTTTGATCCGAAAAGGCATTTTGAGAAGGATGGCAATATTACTTTTTTCATTTGAGGTCATTTACACACACTTTCATTTGGTAACTTCATGCTGAAGCAACACTTGAATTGCACACCATAAAATCAAAAGCAAGGCAATTACCATCCCCATTCAATTCTAAATGTCATAAGAGCATAAATTCAAGTGAAATTGAGAGCTAGAACAGAGCAAAACCCGACTGTCACATATGAGAAATTCAAAATCTCATTCAGTTAGTTACACAAAGTTCTAGAGTGTTCTAACACACTCTATATAACCATTGCAATGTATTCATTAAGTTTTTTGGGAAAGAAGTGGAGAGAAACCAGAAGGAGCAAGTTGAAATTGCATAGCTGCATCAAGAATCGTGTTTGGAGATTGAATTGATTTCAAGGCCAATTGATTGTTTCAGAAGCTTGAGAAGGTGCTATTGAATGAATCTGGAGAAGATTGAGGGATGATTCGAGCAAGAACCTACTCTGTTCATCCATTTTTACCAGGTTTGCATTTTTCAACTTTCAGCATAATTTGTAGTGAATTGCTTAGGTTTTGATATGAGGATAGATTTGTGATGATGCTTAGAAGGATTTAAGCATAAGAATTGAGCAATTAGAGACAATCTAGGTCATGACACCATTTCTGTTGGAGCATAGTTCTCTTGATTCTTGAGGTATTAATGGTGTTCATATAGTAGGTTTTGATCAGTGAAACGTGTAGATGAGATTAGGCTCATTAGTTGCAAGATTTGAGACAATTGAAGTTTGGTGCATCTCTAAACATTTGATCGGATTTTAAGACGGAGCAAGAATCAATGAATTTGGAGTTGATATTTGGAATCAGGAGAGAATTTTGAGTGGAAACGACTATTAGAGTGTTAGGTTTGATGAAGTTTTGTGCAACCCTCACCGGAGACGACGGTGGCGTTGTAGCTCAGGCCACCGTCCAACTTTCCCTCTCAGATTTAAATGTTTTGGAGACGATGAACAAGAATCGTTGGATGGCTTGTCGACCTTGACTGAAACCTAGATCCAAAGGCCACAATTGCATGATATGTTCTGAAGAGAATTGAAACAACATCAAAGCGCTACGTTTCATTTATTTTTGGCTTTGGGCTTAGTAAGATACGTACTCTTCACACCCTAAATTAGGCCCAACTTGATTTTGAACTAGGATGAGTTGCTATTTCACACGAGCATTTTTCAATTTCCATTTATTTCCATTATTTTCTATTATGTTGCTTTGGGCTTAGTAACCTACGCGCTATTGACATCCCCTCTTAGGCCCAGGTCTTGAAAATAACTGGTTTATATTGCTATTCAGCACACGCTTTTCTCTATTTTCATCTATTTCCTTTTAATTTCATGTTTTGCATAAAGTTAGAAATAAATTCACAATAATTAGGAAAATTAGTCTTTTTAGGTTATATTTTTTTCCCTTGACTCCTTAAAGAGTCTAGAATTTAATAGGGTTATAATTTTATTAATTCATGCATTTTATTTTTTAATTGCATTTTTGGAAGTTTAATTGATTTTATTTTGAATATGTTTGATGCTTGTTCTTGCTGATTTTAGTATGGGAGATTGGTGTTGATTTTTGAGGTGATTATTTTTGGTATAGTTAGCTTAGATATGCATGTACCTCTAGCTAGTTTCTCATATTTTTGTGAGATAATTTTAGGTTGTTTTGAACTATGAACTTTAAGTGGTGTAGATTTAGGGTTTTAAGATAGTACCCTTAGGTTTAGGTCATAGTTTTAGGTCTTAATGATTGGTTAAACCCCTGGTTTTTGTATGGAGTGATTCTTAAGAGGTTTAGGAACCCTTATAATTTTATAGGATTTTACAATCATTTTTGGTATTTTAATTAGATTTAGTTTTAGGACTAACTTTTAGGTGTTTCTAACACACTAACTTGACTGGTTTAATTCAATAGTTCCCCTTAGATTAGGGTGGTGGTGCTCTTGTGCTTGGATGAAGATGAAGACATGTTGATGTTGATATGGAGTGCTTGAAGAAGCTTGGAGTTGAAGCCTTATCTTCTTGTGGATGCTTGTCAGGAGCTTAGGGAAACTAGGGTTTTAGGAAGAGCATTAGACTAGTTTTGTTCCTTTCTTCAAACATGGAGCATATTGTTCATCTCCATTCAATCCAATGACGTAAAGTCCTCTTAAAGAAGTCACATCTCTCCTTTGGAGGGATGAATGGCATGCTTTAAGAGTAGAACTTTGAGGGTACTTTTCTATTATAATGTTAAGTTCTTAGTGGCTTCCTTTGGTTGTCATTAAGTTACTTAACATTCCAACTTGATCTTGTTAATTAATTCTCCCTTGGAGGTTGCTTGCTGAAGCTTGTTGAAGATGAAGTTTGTGCTTGCTGAAGCTTGTTAAAGATGAAGTTAGGAGCTTGTTGAAGTTGTTTACTGGTTGAAGTTTGCTGGTTTAAGTTGGTTGCTTGTTGAAGTTTGAAGCTTGTTGAAGCTTGGTGCTTGTTGAAGAGTGAAAGTTTATTGAAGCCTGAGGATAGGAGCATTCATGAAGATGAAGGTTGTTGCTGTCAACTCTTTTCTGTTTAATCACCTGTTGTTGTCAGAGATGATGCTTGTGCTGTCAACTGTAGGAGTTTGATGCTGCTGCTTGGGCTGCCTCCTCTGTTTTATTTTGGTTTTTCTGTATTGTTTGTTGACTTGTGCAGCTTTCCCCCTTTAGGTTTGAAGTGAATGTTGATTCACTTTGCCTGTTGTTTTCTCAGGTTCGAGGTTGAGCGGGACTCCCTTGCCTCGCTTGTATTGCTGCATTGCATGCATTTTACTGTATTTGCTTGCTTTCTTTTCTGTCTATCCCCTAGGATCTCTGATTTCCTCTGTGCAGGAGGAAATTATGACAGACATTAGGATTCTTATCCATGCATGACGACATTAAGTTAGTTTTTATTCCCTTTTCAACCCTAGGTTTTTTAGAGCTTTTTTCTCTTCTTATCTCAAAACAACTCAAAAATACAGTAATAAGGTTAATCGATGTCGTACGTTACGAGCCTTAAGCTATTTGAGAAAGGGTTGTTGGAGAGCTTCTTTCCAGTAGTCTGGCTGCTTAGTGTGGCACCCTTTGGGTGACACGCGACGTAGTCACTCTCAAATCATAGTCTCTAGTGCGTCAGAGATTGCAAACAAACTAAAAAACACTTCTTTCGTAAAAGATTCAAACAAACATCAAAGTGTCATTTTTGTCCGCTTGGACTCTTAATCAAGAAAAACCCTTTCATAAGGTAATAAAAAACAGTCAGACAAACTTGTGTCTTCCGTAGCCCGAACTATGTTTGCTCTGATCTTTCATGCTGTATAAAAGTACGTAGGCATAGGATGTCGTATCCTAGCGAGCAACCTTCCCACCTTCATCCGTAGTTAGCCGAACTACGTAGACTCTGACTTTCCCACTGCATGAGGGAATACGTAGGCATAGAGCGGCGAAGCTCTATCGAGTCTCTTTTCTCTTTTCTTTTGTCCCTTGACCTTTAGAGTAGATAGAATAACAATCCGTACCAGAAAACAAGCATGGATCCCATCGAGTATGATGGACGTGAGGGGTGCTAATACCTTCCCCTTGCGTAACCGACTCCCGAATCCAGGAATTTGGTTGCGATGACCATTCCTTTCCCGTTTTGCATTAGGTTTACTTCGAGCATTTCCTTTCCCTCCGTTGGGATAAATAACGCACGGTGGCGACTCTTCTGTCATAACCGGCGCCAATTTTCGCAGTAGCGACATAGTGGAAAGGAAAAACAGGACTATCCAAGAATCTGCTAGGGCCATGATTCATGCAAAGAAATTACCTATGCATTTTTGGGCTGAGGCTATGAATACAGCCTGCTATGTTCACAACAGAGTGACCTTGAGAAAAGGAACTTCTTCCACCCTGTATGAAATGTGGAAAGGAAGGAAGCCAACAGTGAAGTACTTTCATGTTTTTGGGAGCAAGTGTTACATCTTGACAGATCGAGAACAAAGGAGGAAAATGGATCCCAAAAGTGATGAATGCATTTTCTTGGGATAGTCTATCAACAGTAGAGCTTATAGAGTATACAACACCAGAACAAAAGTCTTGATGGAATCCATTAATGTTATCATTGATGATCAGCATGAAGAAACCAATGTCATTGAGGATGTTGAAACATTCCTTGAGACACCTGCTAAGGACATGGTCAATATTGAAGAGGTTTAAAATGGACAGCCATATTCTGAATCAGAATCTCCCAACAAAGATCCCTCTATCAGGATTCTGAAAGATCATCCCAAATATCTTATCATTGGAGACCCCATCAGTGGTGTAAGGACCCGAGCTAGAGAAATCATCTCAAATTCATGCTTTGTATCCAAAATTGAACCCAAAAACGTAAATGAGGCCTTAATTGATGAATATTGGATCAAGATTATGCAAGATGAGTTGGAACAGTTTGAAAGGCATAAAGTGTGGGAATTGGTTCCAAGACCAGAAGGAACTAACATCATTAGAACCAAGTGGATTTACAAGAACAAGTCAGATGAACAAGGAGTTGTGATCAGAAAAAAGGCTAGATTGGTGGCACGGGGCTACACTCAAGTAGAAGGAATTGATTTTGATGAAACTTTTGCACCTGTTGCAAGGCTAGAATCAGTCAGGCTTTTGTTAGGTATTGCCTGCATTCTAAAGTTTAAACTATTCCAGATGGATGTAAAAAGTGCCTTCCTAAATGGATACTTAAATGAGGAAGTGTATGTAGAACAACCCAAGGGATTTGATGAACCTAATTTACCAAACCATGTGTACAAGTTGAAGAAAGCTCTCTATGGATTGAAGCAAGCTCCTAGGGCTTGGTATGAAAGATTAACTGAGTTTCTTACTACCCATGGATGCAGGAAAGAAGGAATAGACAAGACCCTCTTTGTGAAAAATGAGGATGGAAAACTCATGATTGCTCAAATCTATGTGGATGACATATTCTTTGGTGGAATGTCTGAGAAATTGGTTAAACAATTTGTCAATCAGATGCAATCTGAGTTTGAGATGAGTTTGTATGGAAGACTAACTTACTTTCTTGGGATGCAAGTCAAGCAAATGAAGGAGTCTATATTTCTCTCCCAAAGTAAGTATACTAAAAGCATAGTCAAAAAGGTTGGCTTGGATAATGCTGGTCATAAAAGAACACTTGCACCTACTCATCTAAAGTTATCAAAAGATGAAAGTGAGGCTAGTGTTGATCAAAGCATGTACAGAAGTATGATTGGCAGCCTTCCGTATCTAACAGCCAGCAGACCTGATATTGCCTTTGCAGTTGGTGTGTGTGCTAGATATTAAGCAGATCCTAAGGTAAGTCACATAAATCAAGTCAAAAGAATTTTAAAATATGTGAATGGAACCTGTGACTATGGTATACTCTACTCTCATAGGTGTGATCCTACATTATCTGGATATTGTGATGCTGACTGGGCTGGAAGTGCTGATGATAGAAAGAGCACCTCTGGTGGATGCTTCTTCTTAGGGAACAACCTCATATCTTGGTTCAGCAAAAAGCAAAATTGTGTCTCATTATCCACTGCTGAAGCTGAATACATAGTAGCTGGTAGTAGTTGTTCTCAGCTGGTCTGGATGAAACAAATGTTAACTGAATACAATGTCACTCAGGATGTCATGACATTGTACTATGACAATCTCAGTGCTATCAATATTTCCAAGAACCCAATCCAGCATAGCAGAACTAAGCACATAGATATAAGACATAACTTCATAAGAGACCTTGTAGAAGACAAAGTGATTTCCTTGGAACATGTGTCTACTGAACTACAGCTAGCTGACATCTTTACAAAGGCTCTAGATGCTGCTCAATTTGAGAATCTAAGAGGAAATTAGGTATTTGTATGTATGAGGACTCATAGAAATTACTGGCACGTGAGAGTTTTAAAACTTCAATGCAGTCCACGGCCTTGACCATAAAAACTCTCCATTCCATGCAAACGTGCTATATCACTGCATATACAATTTTCTCCGCCTCCTCCACTCTACAGAATTCTCAGTCTGCACTCCGCAATAAGATGTCTTTCCATCATGATGCCTCTTCATCCAAGACCCCTCCCAATTCCTCAAAAGATGCCCCTCCCACCGCTGAAGAACCCAAGCACAAGTATCCTCCTCCCACTGCTGAAGAACTTAGACAAATCAAAAACAAGGAAGGCTCGGCATACGTAGACAAATCCATTGGGGAAATTTTCGATGATATCCTCAAGAAAGGACTGCCTTTTCGGGGCATCACCATTCCCCTGGCTCGCATGGATCCACCTCATAATTCTGATATGCCTGAGGACGACCCTGATGACATCAATAAGCACATCTCAGGTTTCCGGTTGCTGAGATGAGAATGGTGTGCTGCTGGTTTGATTATTTCATTGTTTTTGTTTTGACTTTTGTAACAACAAGATAATTTGTGATGCTCTCCATGAGCAGTTTTTGTTTGTAATGACCCCAAACATGTGTCATGTTACTCATTATAACTCATACTATTTTATTAGTTTGATCATAATTTATGGCTAAAAAGGGGAAGAGAGTGTTAGTAGATAACAGCCAGAAAGTTAGAGATGATGCAGGTGGAAGACCTGGCTGAATTGCTGCTACAAGTGTGTTGCAGGTGTGATAACAGTTGATGCTGTTAGTGATGTGTGAGTTACAAATGAGTATAGGAATGTATGTTAGATTATGTGTGTTCCTTGATGGAACCTAGTAGTATTGTAGCTGCTAGTAGGGTGTGTTTCTACAGGTTGTTTGCAGAATGTATGTGGTTGTGTAACTCTTCAGGGGGAGTAGCATAGGATGTTGTGCTTCACAGTAGGTGTGCTTCAGGATGTCATCCTAAATGTCATAACATCCAGAGCAGGCTGGATGAATATGTGTGACTGTAGGGTGTCTGTAGGTTTTGTACAACTGATGTAATATGCATCAGTTGAGGGGGAGTAACTTTGATATGTTACTCAACATATTGTGACATCTGTACTGCTGACTAACAGATGGTTATGTGTGAACAGGTTGATCCTGAGAGCTAACAATATGAGTGTGTAGACAACACTAATTATGTGTAGCTAGTAGCTTTCCTGGAAGTTATGTTAGACTTCTGCTTCTTGTAAACTCTGATATATTAACAGGGTGTTTTAGCCAAAAATTTGCCAAAGGGGGAGTTTGTAGATGCTTTTGATTGGCTTCATTTTATGGCAAAACATTAATGTATGAGTAAATGTCATAACGGATGTTAGGACATACATGAAGAGTGCTATGCAGGGAAAGCTAAGAGTAAGTGAAGCTGAATGTCATGACTGAATGTTATGACATTGATCGTATGACATTAGGGTGCGCATGGTTTGTTTTTCTGTTATTAGCTCAGGCTATACTTCAGGAAACAATCCAGGAAGCATAGTTATTTTAAGCAACATAACAGGCATTGTTGTGGATAACATAGAAGGCTCATGACCTAATGATAAGTGCATAGCTTCATGAAAAAAGGTTTAACTTGGGTAAACCTAAATTCTCTACGAAGGCCCAAAGCAGGTAGGCTATTATAAATAGTAGAAGGATCATTCCTAATGGGGAGAGAAGAAGAGGATAGAGCTTCTAGTGAGAAATCATAGAGTGTGTTTTGTGAGCGAAGAGGTTTTCTCTTCACGTGTGTCTAGGAGTCTTAGGATTCCTTGTGTGCCAAGAAAGTGTATGTTGTACAATTGCTTTGGTCATTGTGTATGAACAGGTGTGTTCGTTGTGTCACTCAAAGCTGTTAAGCAAGAGTGTGTGTCCCTTGATCAAAGCTGTGAAGCAAGATCAAGGTGTGTTTGAAGTGTATCTTCATATTTGTTTTGTAATTGTGTATTGATATCACTAAGGTGATTGAGGGGGAGTGAGTGGGAAACTCTGGTCTAGTGGTCTCTAGGCTGAAGTGTCATTGGGTAGGTCTTAATGAAGAGTGCAAACTGGGATTGTTTGACTCTGAATTAATTCTACCGATAGTGAATTTCCTCCCTGGCTTGGTAGCCCCCAGATGTAAGTGTGATTGACACTGAACTGGGTGAACAATCTCTTGTGTTATTTACTGCTTTCCATTTACAGCTTATCATTAAGTGCAGTAGTTTATGTTACAGTGGATGTCATAACATTCGTGATAACATCCATCGTGTGCTTCCCAGAATTTCAGAATATATTTTTTATTTTATTAGAGTTAAATTAGATTTTTAGAAATAGTTTAGAAATAGTTTAGAAATAGTTTTAGAAATAGAGTTATAGTTTAGAATTTTAATTAGTAATTAAGATTAGACTTAGAATTTTAACATTAGAATTATCAAATAGAAATAGAATTAATATTAATTAGTTTTATTAGATTAGGTTAGTTTTTTATTAGAATATAGATTTTATATTAGAATTAGAATAGTTTTTTTTATTAATAGAATTATTATTATTAGTTTTTAAATAGAAATTAGGTTTAGATTATGTTAGAATTTTAGTTAGAATTTAGAATTAGATTTAATTAAAATTACATTAGCTTTAGATTTAGTTGTTAGTTTAGATTAATCATATTAATTAACATAAAATTAATCAAAAAATAAAATAGGTACAAAACACATCAACAAGACAACACGTGTATATAAAGCCCTCTCTTATTGTTCATCTTCTCCTCCCATGTTTCAACCCTAGTTGCACAGCCTCCATTTTCACTGTTCCTCATCTCTTATTCATCCCATTTTTTTCTCTCAAATTTTCGCCATCTCCTTCCTCACCTTCTTCCCTTTCTGTTTTCCGCAAATCTTCCTCTTTTCCCAGTCATCTGTCTCCGAATCTCTATCATTTACATCTCGATGGTAAATACTTTACTGGGAAGATACCGCTAGAGATAGGGAAGCTTTAGAACCTAGACACACTATTTCTTCAAGTGAATGCACTTTCAGGTTCTCTTACATGGGAGCTTAGAAATTTGAAAAGCTTGAAATCCATGGATTTGTCTAACAACATGTTAACCGGTGAGATTCCGACGAGCTTCAGTGTACTGAAGAATCTCACGCTTCTTAATCTTTTTAGAAACAAACTTCACTGAGCTATTTCGAAGTTTGTCAGAGATATACCGGCGTTGGAGGTTGTTCTGTTATGGGAGAATAACTTCACCGGTAACATTCCGATGAGTTTGGGAAGAAATGAAAGATTAAATCTTCTAGATCTTTCTTCAAACAAGTTAACTGATACACTTCCACCTTATTTATGTTTTGGGAACAAGCTTCAAACTTTGATAACTTTAGGGAATTTTCTTTTTGGTCTTCCAGAGCTCATGCAAGTTGAGCTTCAAGATAATCTTTTATCTGGAAACTTTCCTCAACCTGTTTCTATGTCTCCAAATCTTGGCCAAGTTACACTTTCCAACAACAAGCTTTCTGGACCACCTCCCTTTGTGATTAACCGCACCCCTTTTTTATTTTTAATAAGACAACATATTTTTTATAAATTAGTTTGTTAATGTATATAAATTGGTTTTCTTTTTTAGGGATTTTTATATATGTTTCTAATATAGCTTTTTATGATTTGTAATATACTTTTTCTAATAGTTTTTTTTAAGAATTGTAATATATATATTTTTTGTTAGAAATTTTATAACTTTTTTTTCTAATACAGTTTTAAGAATTGTTTAATTAGATTTGCTTTTTAGATTTTTAAACTATATTTTCTAAACAAGTTCCCCTTTTTTATATAGATAATATTCTTTTAAAAAAAATAAGATAGAATTTTAGAGTTTTGTTTTTTTTTTTAATTTTAGTTTCTGAAGTTTTTAATATATTCTTCTAGAAGTTAGATTTTGGCTTTTTTATTTATCATTGAGGATTTATTTTCGTATTTTTTTTCTTTTTGGTCGATGACGAGACCACAAAATCATCCTCGGTCAAATAATTGATAGATGGAGGTTTGCCCGAGATCACCTTCCTTTTCTTCATTTCGATTTTCATTTAAGACTTTCTCGATCTATGAAGTCTTATATTCGTAAGTGTCGAGTTGTCGAAGTCGATAACCTTCTCGATTTCAAATTTATGGAGGGTCATTTTCTTTACTTTGGGATCGTGATAGGCTACCTTCGATTAATCGACATAATGTTTGTGATTAAAATGAGATCCCACTTTTTTTGGCCCGTGCGACACGATTTAATCGAAGAATGATCCTCAATATCATTTCTCTATATTGTCTTTTGCACGGATATCAATTTACACGACCTCCTATAGTTCGACTTTCATCATAAGTCGAGCTACGACGGTTTAGTGTCACATTTTGTCCCGATTCAAAACTAACCACTAACTACTGACTTTACTTTCCGTCAAATATACGATTGATTTAATTTCAATCAAATATTAACTGCTTTAAATTCAGTCAAATATTATTGTGGATATTCTTGTACATATTGTTATTTATCTTGTATATATTCATCTCTTAATCTTGCACGTTCTTTCAAAACACCTAATAAATATCGAAACCATAAAATCCTAATTGATGGACTATTGGCTATCCTGTACATTATCTGTGTCCTGTATATATTCATATTCACCTCCTATCTCATCGTCATCTTTTTCAAAACTCCCTTTCAAAACCAATTCACTTTTCTCCTAAAACCTCGGTCATGTACCGAATGCATTTTCAAACTCCTTTTACAATAAAACTTGAATGGTCGTGGAGTGGTTATACGTAGGTCTTCTCCTATCCCGAGTGCTTGACATTACCGTTAGGGTTCACTGTCGTAAAGCACTTACCATTCAAGATCAAAAACATCTTTAATAAGAGAATGAAGTTCTCTTTGTATTGAACTAAAGAGAGAGGATTGAGTGTAGACTTCTTCCTATCTGAGTATCAGGATATTCACTGTAGAGTGTGTGGTCTCGATACTCATCTTTCAATACGAAGACATGACTATATTCACCACCTCTCTTTTCAAAACTTCTTTCCAAAACACTTTTTCCTAAAACCTCGGTCCCGTACCGAGCACATTTTCAAAATCTTTTCTCAATAAAACTTGAATGGTCGTGGAGTGGTTAGGCGTATGCTTCTCCTATCTCGAGTGCTTGACACTACATTCAAGATCAAAAACACCTTTAAATAAGATAATGAAATTCTCTTTGTATTGAACTAAAGAGAGAGGATTGAGTGTAGACTTCTTCCTCTCCGAGTGTCAGGATACTCACTGTTGAGTGTGTGGTCTCGATACTCGTTTTTCAATACGAAGACACTTGTATTCGCCACACCATTTTCATAACAAAACTTTGAGATAAAGAATTGGGTACTACCCGCAAGGGGTTACTATCCGATGACCTATTTCACCCCTAAAAACAACTCTCACAAATCAAATGTGACATCTTGCCTCGCATGGCGAAAATCAATCTTTTCAAAAAGGATATGTTACGTCTGTTCTATCGCAAACAGGTAACACCTAAGTCTCCAACGAGCGAGCAGCAATACACCTAAACTGCTAGAATGCGCTACGTTAACATCATCCACAAAAAAAACACCGGTTAGTAGTTTCATGAACTACGTTGCTCTGATTTCTCATGCCTGTTGAGAATACGTAGGTACAAGACGGCGATGTCTTGGCGAGCACTCTTCTTTATTTTCCAACCTTTCCCTAGAAGGACATGCTATGTCCGTTCTACCACAAACAGGTAACGCCTAAGTCTCCAACGAGCGAGTAGCAATACACCTAAACTGCTAGAATGCGTATGTTAGCATCGTCTACTAGAAGTCCCCGCAAACCGTAGGTCGAACTACGACTGCTCTGATTCTTTACTTCTTGTAAGTGAAGATACGTAGACATAAGGGCCACAATCCTTGTCGATCACGTTCCCCTCTATATTCGTAGTCCCCCAAACTACGTCGACTATGACTTTCTCATATCTGTTGAGAATACGTAGGCCTAGGACCGCGAAGTCCTACCGAGTCCTTTCTACGCCCGTTACCTCACTTTCCCCTGTTTCTAACCTCTCTTGGAACACTCTTATATAGCAATAACCTTTAGCAAATATCTTCACACATCGACAAATAAATGATTTCCGTCGAGTACGATAGATGCGAGGGGTGCTAATACCTTCCCTTTGCATAACCGGCTTCCGAACCCGTTCTTTGGTCGCGAGACCATCTTATCCGTTTCTTTCTTAAGGTTTTCTCGATATTTTCCTTTCCCCTCATGGGATAAATAAAGTTCGGTGGTGACTCTTCTGTCTTTCTTTCTCGCCTCCCCGTCGTTGCATTTTTTCGAGTAGCGACAGCCACCTGTCGCAATTTACAAGCGCGATATGGACATGTTTTCATAAACTAGGCCAAAA
This sequence comes from Lathyrus sativus, assembly GCA_963859935.3. NCBI lineage: Eukaryota > Viridiplantae > Streptophyta > Magnoliopsida > Fabales > Fabaceae > Lathyrus > Lathyrus sativus. Next base: position 488,955,028 of record OZ012735.1, on the reverse strand, counting down.
TAGGCTTGATTGTAAGATTTGTGTGCATGTCTTAGTTGTGCTTGCATGCCCTCCATAGGGTGCAGCGTGGCAATAGGTTATGATGTCTTCTACCTCTTCTTCAGGGACACATCGATGAAAAATACCACCGGCGTCTCTTTTGAAAAGAAGGGGCTCATCTCAATAGTAATGTTTTAAGTCATGAAATAATTTCTTCTTTTGATGATAATTTATGTCTGGTGGAAGTACTCCGGCTGCTAGGTAGCTGACAAAGTCAGCATACCACTACACAACAATTTTAGTGTAGACTGCTTCCACAACTTCATTAGTTTCTACGTCATTATAGATTAGAGAACATTCAATTGCATTTCTTTCTAACTGGGCTACTAGTCTGTCATATGGGAAATCATCGTTGATGGATACTTGTTCGGCTTTTACATTATCAATCCTAGAGAGGTGATCATCTACTACATTCTCGGTTCCTTTCTTATCCTTAATTTCAAGATCAAATTCCTGAAGTAGTAGGATCCATCTTAAAAGTCTTGGTTTGACATCCTTTTTCCTCAATAAGTACCTAATTGCAGCGTGATCGGTGTAGACAATTATCTTAGCTCCCACTAGGTAGGAACGAAACTTACCTTATGCAAAAATGATGACTAAGAGTTCTTTTTCTATGGTGGCGTAGTTAATTTATGCTTCATATAAAGTTCTAATTGTGTAATAAATCGCATGAAGCTTTTTATCCTTGCATTGTCCTAAGATTGTGCCTATGGCATAGTCACCAACGTCACACATTATTTTGAAAAGTTTACTTGTTATACCCCAAAATTTGCCCTCAGTTTTGCTCCACATTCATGTGCATTTTTACTAGGACATTATAATCACAATCATGCATCTTATAGACATGGGATCAGAGTTTTCTTTGTGGTGCAGTTTTTCCAAGGGTTATTGCACTCAAGCTAAAGTTTGAATTTGAAATCATATCATCATTTGAATCTATCAAGGCGTAAGGTTATCTTCTTCAATACTCTCTCAAGACATTATTATGTGTGTTAAGGCTTTTGGCCATAAAGGCAGATATTTTGCGAAACACTAAGACGTGAAACAAAATATCAAGTTGTGAATTCATGTGTACTCGTTGTTTACTATTGATGTTACAAGTTATTGATTGAACTGGGACAAATACAACTGACTTTAACTTGTTTAAAGTTGTCAAGAAATTTTCAAGAATTATTGCAAGTGGTTCAAGCCTATCTCACAAATCAAAAATCCAATTGGTGATCCTCCATGTTTCAATTATGTTAAGGTTGTTGGTTGGGATTTTTAGATATTAATATTAATCCGTGTTGAAGACCTTTTCAAGATTGCTTCGGATAATATCACAAGTTGCTGGCCCATTACTATGAGTCAAAGACCAAGGTAGCCATGCTAGCTGTACTCTTTGTCAGGAAGATTTTGTTCCATTGCATGAAGCATCTACTAGGCATTTGCATTATCATGAATTTCAATTGTCAAGGCAGTCATTCCAGCTAGAAATCTAAGCTTAGAAGAATTAATGTCTCTTACCAACGCATGCCTTTGGTGGTGCTGAAAAGGATGTGCATAAGAGGATGTTTTCAATATCAATTGTTAGATAGAACAACATAAGTTCTACGTTTTTGGGACCCTTTGATGTCATGAATGTGCACTTCAATGCTATACTGCCAAATTGCTACGATTCATACACCAACATCAGCCTATTATGTCTCACAAGGTCAATTTTTTCCTATAACCTTGGTTTAAGATAGTATTTGGCATGCACCTCCACAGTTTGCGAAAGAACAAGTGTAAAATATTGTGGAACACATGGATTTTAAAGTGTACAATTATATTCTGGCTCCATCAATTAGTAATAAAATTAATATAGAAATAAGAATAAAAGGTTGTGTACATATAGAGTTTGAGTACAGATGCTGACATTAATAATATTAAGTTATCATTGAATTACATTTTGAAAAAAGGATGGAGAGATACTCGAGTACTATGATTGTTTCGCAATAATTCGAGTCAGAAGGCCTCTCATGTCCCTTCAATAAGCTTGCTCCAAGAGTCGAGGATGGTGAAAGTTCATTTGGATTCTTTGACATCTTGGTCAGCGACGGGAGTGGGAACTTAGCGCCTAAATTGAAAGTTAAACCAATTCCTAGATAGCTTCCGCTAACACAACCAACTCAGGCTGTTGAATGCTTCCGCCATGCTCTATTGGTGAGAAGTAGAATTGTCTTACACTTCCAAATCGAACAAGGTGTATACGGATTTGACGCACCTAAGAAAAAATAATAATAAAATGAGCTGCTGCACTTGTGTCGCACACTGTGAAATATAAGAACAGTGAGTCTAAACGGCATCAATCACGGTTTCATAACCAAGACACAATCAGGCATAACAATATGAAATTAGAAAGAGCCCTAAAACCTGAGTAAATTCATAATAAAATCACATCCATCAAACTTGGCGAGACGAGAGTGACAAATCATCATCATCACATATTCATGGCCAACCGTCATCACACAATTATACAAACAAAAAACTGCAAGTTTCAATTACAAATATTCACCACAATCAGCCATCGTATTGCTTTCCAAATAGAAAATGGAAAATTTTCAATCACACAATCATGCGATCATCAAGAGAAATCAATGAAAATCAGTAGGGAATCATACAATTACGCAAGACGATCACATTTCAAAAATTCCGAATTAAAAAAAGGAAGGTTTGATTCACTCTCATCAATAACTGAATCACAAAAAATCATCTCCCATTCAATTTCAAAATCACAAATTTAATGCCTTAAGCCTATAAAAGAGGACATTCAGAGTACAAGAATTCACTATCCACACAATACATCCCACATACATACCATACAACAGAACAGCAGAAAGAAATCACATACACACATCGCAAAATCACAGCAGAAAGAAATCGCATACACACATCACAAAATCACAGCAGAAATCACATACACACATCGCAAAATCACAGCATAATAGTGAGCTCTCATATATGCATTTCGATACCAAAATCACAGCAGAAAGAAATCACATACACACATCGCAAATAAAACGCAGAGGAATCAAAGTAACACCACAGTAGCAGCTCAGAATCAACAAAAAGTTGGGAGGAGAAGAGAAATAGAAGAAGTTACCTTCGAAGTCGTCGTGTCGAAACCGTCGCGATTCAGAGGTACGCATATCCTTGTTTGAATTATATGAATTCTTGCTCTAATCACGCAATTGCAAAGAAATCAAATTCATTTGAGGCGGATATTATTGGTTAAAATCCACGATGGTGGTGAGGCGATGTCGAATCGAAGGCGAGTTCTAACGTGGTGGTTTCGGTGGGTCGCGGCTGCGTTGTTGACATTGATGAGAAGAAATTGTTTTGGGAAAAAAGGTGGTTTGTGCGATGGCCGAAAGAGTTGGACGGAGGGAGTGGCATTGATGCACAGTAGCGAGAGGAACAAACCGAGAGGGATGGAGAAAGAAGTGGGCAATGTGCCAATGTTGTTTGGGTCGGGTGAATGAGGAGGAAACAGGCCCAATGTTTTTTTTTACTTATTAATATAATTTAATTTTGTTTTGTTTAATGTTTTTTTTTCCAATGAGGATAAGCTAATTAGGACAGGTTGGTTTTAGTCTTGGTGTTAGACTTTATAATTAATTATTGATTTAAATTTGGGATTTTTATCAATTTAGACTTATGATTAATTCTTAAGATTTTTGGTAATTTTTTTATTAAGTCCATGCTTTGAAGTTTGCAATTAAATCCACGTTTTAGAATCATCAAGATGTGATAAGTCATTCACAAGTTTCATAAGACGTATTTGTTGATAGATTTATATCTGAATTTTGATATTGGTGCTTGATGATTGTTCTTGACACATGACGCTATTGACTCCTTGGCTATATGACTTGTCAGTGTTCCCTTAATTTCCTGATTCAATAGACGGTTAGACTGTAGGCCCTCCCATTCAATCTCAATCTTAGGTCCTTTCTCTTATATGATAACAGTAGGTTAGAATTCCTTTTCTCATCCTCAACTATAGAACCATTTGTGCATGACATATTTGGAGTTAGTTTCCCTTAGTTATTTTCTTTTCAACCTTTGAGTCCTCTCTCTTCTCTCTCAAATCAATTCAAAATACGTAATAAATTCAATGTGCATAGTGCGTCACGAGCCTTAAGCACATGGAAAAAGATGAGCAGATGCATTTCTAACCTCATCTTAGGGTACTTTGTGTGCGAGTCATTTGGATCGTTAGCGTGATGTACTCGACCCTATGTCATAGACTTTAGTGCGCTACACGTCACACCTTTTCAGAAAGGGCATGTTACTTCCGTTCTACCACAAACAGGCGTCAACCCTAATAGCTGGAACGTGAGCTTAGCATCGCTCGTAAAAGACACCAACCAACCTGCGGTAGGTTGAAATACGAGCGCTATGACTTCATTCTCGTCCAAATGAAGATACTTAGGCACAAGACAGCGAAGTCTTGGCGAGCACAATCCCCCTATTTACTCGTAGTCCTCCGAACTACGTTCACTTTGACTTTCCCATTACACGAGGGAATACGTAGGTATAGGACGAAAAAGTCCTATCGAGTCTCCTTTTATTTTCTCCTTTCCGTTTTAGTTTAGCAAGTAGGCTTTAGATTAACGCACCCTTTGATTAGAACAACAAGAGTGGATCCCGTTGAGTACAACGGACGTGAGGGGGTGCTAATACCTTCCTCTCGCGTAATTGACTCTCGAACCCGGACTTGGTTGCGATGACCATGTCTTCTCCTTTTTGAGGTTTCTTCGGTCGTTTCCTTTCCCCCGTCAAGATAAATAATGTTCGATGGCGACTCTGCTTTTCTGCCGGTTGTTTTTCGCATTGCGACAGCTGGTGACTCTGCTGAGGAATCTTGTTCCCTATGAGAGTCAATCCTAGCGCTTGTCAGTTTCTTTTTCATTTGGTGTTTCTCTTTGCTTTATTTACTGCTTTTATTGCATTTTCTTGCATTTATTTTATTATTGTTGTCATATTATTTTGTTTGCTATTGTGATGTTAGGTGAGAGTGTTCCATAAGAGATGAGCCTATTAACCAGGCTTGAGTACACACATAGGATTAAAGTGGTCTCTTGTTGACTTGCGTGGCGTTTGACATGTGTTGCACCCCAAAATTTTCTCTCACTTTTTCTAACCTTAACAGGCTTATGTTTGCATTCATCTGCATCTCCCATTAGGTAACCTCATAGTCATACATTTCATTGGCCTTCTTTGACATGGGATAAAAGGACTTTCTTATTATTGGTGTTTCCCTATTCAGTGGTGATTCAACCGGTTCTTACTTCAGTCAAGTTGAAGCGAGGTTTGAATTCACGTTATCAGGAATACCTTTTTATTCAGGTGTTCATCAAGCTCTAAGGTTATCATATTCAGAGGAGTCATTAGAAGCATTGGGTCGTGGCCAATTGAGCTTACTGATTGAATTTTGGGGTACATCGAGAATGCAAGATTGATTTGAATGAGAAGTTTGGTTTGAATCAAACGTGTTAGGAAAGGTCCATGTGGATTACTTGGAATTCAGGATACAAGTCCGTTAAACCATATCCAGATCTCTATTGGTATCCATTTCTATGTCATTATCCATATCACTTTCCTTTTATCCATTTCAATATCCATTTGAAAATTCAATTAACCATTTATCCACTATTTTCTAATTCACATCCAACTACCTTCATCTTATCCATTAAACCATAATCCACAGTTCTAATCCTATTATTACATGTCCAAAATTATAAACCATCTTATCCATTAAACCAAGTCTAATTATCCATTTTGAAAATCCATATTTATATACAACTTGTTGATATTTGTAAATATATATAGTGTTGGGAATATTTGTATATAGAATAGTCCCACATCGATTATATCATGTAATTAGTTGTAATCTATTTATATATAATAATGTCTCCGTAATGCTTTTTAAAACACACGGTTTATTCATATGTCTCTTAGTCTCTTGTATTTCAACATGGTATCTAGAGCCTACTAAGAGGCAATTCTTTCTTCGTCGTACTTTACCTGGTTTACCTACTGTCTTCCGATGAGAAACTTTTATTTTTTTTGGCAAACCGTGTTGTCACTCTGGTTTGCCTCTCACTTTTCAAAATTCTCCGGTAACTGTCTTGCCGTTGTTATAGTTCCGGCAAAACCTCCGACGATGTTTCAAAAAATCGATCTCATCATCCAACTCGCTATCCTCCGATCCGGTCGTCACCCTTTTCCCACCGTTGCCCCAACGCGTATGGTGGCTGATTCCGACCATTTTTCTGCCGATCTACTAGCCTCTCCTCACCCATTCCAGATCCGGCCTCTGTTTTACTTTCCGACTCACGGAAAACGCTGCTCCAGTGCAAACAGCCCCGGTTTCACTTTGTTTTTTATGTCATTAAGCTACGGGAGACGCTGATTTTGTCTCGTTTACTAAAGTTCTACTTATCCCATGTGAAAAACTAACCGGATCAAAAAACTCTAACATATGGGCTTGTGCTGTCGATATGTGGTTTCGTGGTCATGGCACTTAAATGACTACCATCCGAACTTGACTCTGTTCGTAACCAGATTTTATCAGGTACTACTGTTTATGCAGTTAGTGAACAACTGTTGCGCTTGGCTACACCTCATGCGTTTGGTCCGGTTTCCCCTCCATCTATTGTTGCTCCAACACCAAGTGACACTGCTGCCCTTGCATCTCTTGGCAACAATCAGAATCTCCCTCGAGAAGGGTCATCCAACTCCAAACCTTGTCCCAAGTGAGACCATTGTAACCGGCTTGGACATACTATCGACCGTTGTTGGAATCTACAAGGCAAACCCCCACACCAGGTAAATGTAGCTCAAAGTGATAACCCATAAATTATGCAGACTTCACCTTCTACTCAGAACCATACGCCAAGCTATGAGGATTTTCTCAGGTGGTGTCAGACTAATCAGATCTCTGGTTCCACTGCTTCGATTACACACATTGGTAATTCATCTGTTTGCTTCTCTCAATCATCTCCTCTTAGTCCTTGATTATGGTGCGTCTGATCATGTTACTGGTAATAAAGGTCTCTTTTCTTACCTCTCTACTGTTAGAACACAGATTGATGTTCAATATATCTCATTGTTTTGATGATAACATTAATGAAATTTTGTATAGAGAATTTATATACACTAATTCTGTTCAAGTGTTTATTTGCTTCAGATATCAAAATTAATATTATTCTAGAAGCAAGAACGCCTCTGAACACCAAAGAACGAGAAAGCTCTAAGCGTCAGAAGCATATCAGAAGACTCTGATCTGCTACAATGACTCTGAGTGAAGCTAAGAAGAACTTGAGCAAAGAACATACGCAAAGCTTCAGAAGACTCTGAATGTACTCAACGCTGCAAGTACAGAAGTTCTGATAAGCAAGTATGCTCTGACAAGGATTACACGCTTAAAGCACTTTGCTGCAAACTCTGATAGAGAAACTCTGAGTGAGTTAACTCTGACTTGAACAACTAAGAACATCATCAGAAGTTCTGATGCAAGACGTTCTAAAAGTTGGTGAAGAAGATGTTGTTCAAATAAAGATACGTTGGTATATTCCTTGTCTTATCCTAAACGGCTCTTTCCTCATTCGTGCTTGACACAAGATTTCAGACAAAAAGAATGTGTCAGAACATTCCTCTTCTGAGAAAGGAAAAGTCAAGAGAAGACAAAAAGAACAGAATGCACAGTCTTTGAGAAAGGATTTTCAAAGTACTATAAAAGCATTTCTAAGCATCACTTCAAAGGTTAACGAACTTGAATCAAATTCTTGGCATAATATTCAACCAGTTCTCACAAATATTCTTCAAGCTAGAATAGCTTTTATTTTTCGTTCTATAACTTGTGTAAAAATCACTGTTGTGATATAGCTTTTTAAAAGCATTTCTTAAACACAAATTGTTAGTTTATCTTTGTAAAAGATTTCCTTAAGAAGACCAGGTTGTGGTCAGAATTTCTTGAGAAGACTAAGACAGTTGTCTTAGTGGTTTACATTGTAATCAAGTTTGATATAGTGGATTAAGTCCTTGTTGAGAAAGGCAAATCACCTTGATAGGGTGGACTGGATTAGTTTGAGTTCAAACGAACCAGGATAAAAATACTGTTGTTATTTTTCTATCAACTAAGTTGTTTTAAAACCCTTATTCAACCCCCCTGATGCGTCCGCAAGTGCACGGAAATATCGAAGTAATATAAAAGATTGTCGAACCTACATAGACCAATGTCAATCTACCGTTATCTATTATTACGGCGTAAAGCTAAGGCTAATGGAATTAGGAAAGCTGAATGCGAATGAAATTAAATGCACAAGAAATAAAGATTTTTGGTTTAAAGAAATGCGGTAAAGGAATATCGGTATGTAACGCTTTAGCTATCGGGAATTCGGCAGGTTACCGGTGCCTTTTTGTCTATTGCAAACACTTTTCAGGAGAACTTACTCGTTTAAAGACCTTCGTCTCACGATGGTTGTTGACTCGGGTCATAATTCTAAGGGCCGAATGTACGCTTTCGCTATCCCATTCGGGGTTAAAACTACTTTTTGTAAACAAATAGATTCTAATTTCTTTTAAAGCGCTTTCGCTGTGTCTAAAATCAATGCCTAGTTTTTACTATCTGGTTCTAGCCTCAGCTGTCGCTTGTTGGTTCGTACCTTAATATGGTTTCCCACTGTCGTGGCAAAACCACCGTAAATAGCTTCTCACTGTCGTGACAAAGGTTTATTTAGAATTTAGATTAAAAACTACGGCCAGAAAGGTTGTTTGTAAAAAGGGAAGGTGTCGGTTACTATCGAATCATGTCCTACCAATTCGGGTACATACCGATAAAACTAATTTAGCTAGACATGATAATTAATGCAAACATAAATAAACAATGGCAGCAGAATAATATAACATGCATACTGACAGAAATAAAATAATAATTCAATTAATAAAAACCTGTAAATCGTACTGATCTCGAATCCTTGAGTAGTCCTCCACAATGTCGGCAGGATTCTACTTTGGCGAGAATTAAAAGGTACGGGAACAAATAAAGCGATACAAATGAAATAAAAGGAAAAGAAATGGAAAATAATGCAGGAAAGTAAAATTGGCTTCAATGGGAATTTTGGCAGTACTTCGATACATCGAAGGTTCCCCCTAAAACTGTGAATCTAAGGCCTATTTATAGGAGATAATTCACTCTTCAACTTCCAGAGATCATGGGTGAGTTATAGAGGGAGTGGGAGTAACTTCCAGTAGTGGGCAGTGAGTGGAGAAAGTGTAGGAAGAAATTAAGTTGAGATTGATTGTGGTTGCTTCTGATTTGAACGTACTGATATTTTGTCTGCGTGACGGTCGTCATGAAATGTGACGGTCGTCATACGCATGACGGTCGTAATGGACCTGTGACGACCGTCATATCAGCAAAATCCATTTTTTCTGTTTTTCTTCTCTCTTTTCCTTCCATTTCTTCTTCTTTTCTTTCTTTAATCCAAATTCTCCCAATCTGCAAAATGAAGTAAATTAATCATATAATAGAACATAAATCAAGATAAATTAATAATATTCACTAATAAATGCATGTATATTAAGCCAAATAAACGATATGATTTCGCGTTATCACCCTCCCCCCCCCTTCTAAGTGTTTTTCTCACCTTCAATTGGCATCAGAGCTCCGGTTCTGTAAGTGCTCTCACTTAACCGTGACAGAAAAAGATCCAGTTGAGAAAAACTCTTAATCTCTTGTTCTTTATTCATCATGGCTGTTGAAGCTTCAACTTCAACTTCATACAATATTAGATACGATGATAGAGACAGAATCAACACCAAACCTTCCATGTTTGATGGTGAGAAGTTTGATTACTGGAAAGATAGAATATAAAGTTTCTTTCTAGGCTATGACACTGACTTGTGGGATTTGGTAACTGATGATTACATTCATCCTATTAATGATGAAGGGGAAAAGGTTGACAGAAAATCTATGTCTAATCAACAGAAGAAGGAGTTTAGAAACCATCACAAGGCAAGAACCATCCTATTAAATGTAATATCTCATACTGAGTATGAGAAAATAACAAATAGAGATACTGCATTTGACATGTTTGAGTCTCTCAAGATGACGCATGAAGGAAACTCCCAAGTAAAGGAGACAAAGGCTCTGGCCCTCATCTAGAAGTACGAAGCCTTCAAAATGGAGGAGTCTGAATTTGTGGAAACTATGTTCTCAAGATTCCAGATCCTAACTGCTGGGTTGAAGGTTATGGATAAAGGCTACTTTACTTCTGACCATGTCAAGAAGATCATCAGAAGTTTTCCAACAAGGTGGAGACCAATGGTGACAGCTCTGAAGCTTGCGAAGGATCTGAATAAGATCACTCTGGAGGAATTGATTAGTTCCTTAAGGAGTCACGAGATTGAGCTGGAGGAAGACGAGCCTCAGAAGAAAGGTAATTCAGTTACTTTAAAATCTAACAAATCTGCTAAAGCTTTGCAGGTTATTGAAGAGAGTTCTGAACAATCTTCAGAAGAAGAAGATGAATTGTCTTTGTTGTCCAAGAGGATTAATCAACTCTGGAAGCACAAACAAAAGAAGTTCAGAAACTTCAAAAGATCTGATCAGCGTGGTGATTCTTTTGGACATAAGAAATATGGAAAGAAAGATATAGTGTGTTATGAGTGCAAGGAGCCTGGCCACTATGAAAATGAATGTCCCAAACTTCTGAAGGAGAAACCCAGAAGGAAGTTTGAAAAGAAGAAGAAAGTCTTAATGGCCACGTGAGACGATTCAGATGCTTCTAAATCTTCATCAAAATCAGAAGATGAGTGTGCTAATGTAGCACTAGTGGCTGACGTGGAGGACCACGAAGAAACTGCTGAATCTGGATCAGAATCAGATTCTGAGGAGGTATTTTCTGAACTCACTAGAGCTGAACTTTTTGAAAGTTTATCAGAAATTCTGGAAAGCTATAGCAAAATCAAACTCAAATACAAGAAGCTTCAAAGCTGTCTTGCATCTGAGAATGATCAGCTGAGATCTGAAGTTGCTGAGCTTAAAGCAAACAATCTTAAAATAAAAAATGACTTAGAAAAAGCTCAGAAATCTGACTCAGATCTTACATCATGCTCTAAAAATATTTTAGAAGAGTATGATTATAGCTTTCAGAAGTTTCTGGCCAGAGGCCTAGATAGAAGCAAGATGACTTCAATGATCTATGGCGTAAGCAGAAACAACAGAAAGGGAATTGGATATGAATCACCTTCTGGGAAGGATTTAAATCCAAAACCTGTTGATAAACTGACCATTAAGTATTCTTCTCTATATACTCATTTCAAATTTGGACATTTAAATGATATTAAGCACCCACGTTTTGATCAAAACAAACTTGTGTTTAATAAACCAAAACCTCAGAAGAACAAAGATACCTTCAAGGGAAAGAAATTCAGAAAGAATTTCAAACCTACTAACCCCAGAGAACCCAAGAAAATATGGGTACCTAAGGACAAAATTTTTTTTGTTGCAGACATCCTTAGCAGCAAAGTTGAAACACCAATCTTGGTACCTGGACTCTGGCTGCTCGCGTTACATAACGCGAAGAAGGTATATGTTCCAAAGCCTAGAACTTAGATCTGGAGGTGATGTGAAGTTTGGAGGGAACCAGAAGGGCAAGATAATAGGCTCTGGAACTATTGGTAATGTTAACCTCCCTTCCATTTCTAATGTCTTACTTGTTGAAGGATTAACACATAATCTATTGTCCATAAGTCAATTAAGTGACAATGGTTATGACATAATCTTCAATCAAAAATGTTGTAAAGCTGTCAGTCAAAAATATGGCTCAATCCTCTTTAATGGAAAAAGGAAGAACAATATTTATAAGATCAATCTTTCAGAACTTAAAGTTCAGAATGTAAAATGCCTTCTGTCTGTTAATGACGAGCAATGGGTCTGGCACAGAAGATTGGGTCATATTAGTATGAGACGTATATCTCAGATTAATAAGCTCAATCTGGTCAGAGGACTTCCTCAGTTTAAGTTCAACTCATATTCTTTTTGTGAAGCATGTCAGAAAGGAAAATTTTTAAAATCTTCTTTCAAAACAAAAAATGTTGTTTCAACCTCTAGACCATTAGACCCGCTTCATATTGATCTGTTTGGACCAGTAAAAACTGCATCCACCAGAGGCAAGAAGTATGGATTAGTCATTGTTGATGACTACAGCAGATGGACATGGGTAAAATTCCTGAAACACATGGATGAGTCTCATTCTGAATTCATTGACTTCTGCAAACAAGTCCAAAACGAAAAAGAATTTAAAATTGTTAAATTCAGAAGTGATCATGGTGGAGAATTTGAAAACAAATACTTTGAAATTTTTTTTAAAGAAAATGGCATTGCACATGATTTTTCTTGTCCTAGAACTCCTCAACAGAATGGAGTTGTAAAAAGGAAAAATAGAACATTGCAAGAAATGGCCAGAACCATGATCAACGAGACTAACATGGCAAAACATTTTTGGGCAGAAGCAGTGAATACAACTTGTTATATTCAGAACAGAGTGTCTGTAAGACCTCTTCTGGAGAAGACTCCTTATGAACTGTGGAGGAATAGAAAGCCCAACATTTCTTATTTCCATCCTTTTGGATGTGTATGTTTTATGTTGAACACTAAGGAAAATCTAAACAAGTTTGATTCTAAAGCTCAGAAGTGTTTCATGCTTGGATATTCTGAACACTCTAAAGGCTACAGAGTATACAATACTGAGACACAGATTGTAGAGGAATCAATTCATGTTAGATTTGATGATAAGCTTGGCAATCAAAAGCCAAAGCAACTTGAAATTTCTGCAGATAGAGAAGTCCTTCTCACAGACTCTGAAGAATCAGAGGCAGATAAAGCTCAAGCAAAAGCATTAGAAGCAACGTCAGATGCTACTCCCTTGACTGCTCAGATGGATAGCTTGACAATGTCTAAAGAACCAAATGTTAAAGGATCATCCAGAATCAAAGCCTCTCATCTAAAGGATATGATAATTGGAAAGAAGGATGACCCTATCAGAACAAGGTCATTTCTCAGATCTTCTGGAACGTCACTGTTTGGTTTGGTGTCCATCATTGAACCAACCTCTATGGATGAGGATCTGAACGATAATGATTGGATACTTTCTATGTAAGAAGAGCTTAACCAATTCACCAGAAATGACGTCTGGGATCTGGTTCCAAGACCAATGGTTTCAACATCATTGGAACAAAATGGGTCTTCAGAAACAAGTTGAACGAGCAAGGAGATGTTATCAGAAACAAGGCTAGATTGGTTGCTCAGGGATACATTTAGCAAGAAGGTATAGGTTACACAGAGACTTATGCTCATGTGGCAAGGTTAGAATCTATTCGCTTGCTTATTTCCTTTGCTGCACAGAATAATATCACTTTGTATCAGATGGATGTTAAAAGTGCCTTCTTAAATGGTTTCATAGAAGAGGAAGTGTATGTTCATCAACCTCCAGGTTTTGAAAATAAAAAATTTCCAGAACACGTTTTTAAACTTAAGAAATCACTCTATGGCTTAAAACAAGCTCCTAGAGCTTGGTATGAGAGGCTGAGTAATTTCCTTCTTGAAAACAACTTTGTCAGAGGAAAAGTTGACACTACTCTCTTTCATAAATCAATTAAGAAAGACATCTTAGTCTGTCAGATTTATGTTGATGATATTATATTTGAAACTACCAATATTACGCTTGGAAAGGAGTTTGCTCAATCTATACAGGCAGAATTTGAGATGAGCATGATGGGAAAACTCAGATTCTTTCTGGGAATCCAAGTGAATCAAACTCCAGAAGGCACCTACATACATCAAACAAAGTATGTAAAGGAACTTCTGAAGAAATTCAACATGTCAGAAAGCAAGGTAGCAAAGACTCCAATGCATCCTACAAGCACACTAGGTAAAGAAGAGGTAAGTAAAAAGGTAGATCAGAAGCTCTACAAAGGTATGATTGATTCTCTTCTGTACTTGACTGCTTCTAGGCCTGATATTCTCTTTAGTGTCTATCTTTGTGCTAGATTCCAATCAGATCCTAGAGAATCCCACTTAACAGCTGTTAAGAGGATTCTGAGGTATCTGAAAGGTACTACTAACGTGGGTTTGTGTTACAGAAAATCTCATGAATACAATTTAGTTGGATTCTGTGGTGCTGACTATGCTGGAGACAGAGTAGAGCGTAAGAGTACTTCTGGAAGCTGTCAGTTTCTGGGAAGACATATGATCTCTTGGTTCAGCAAGAAGCAACCCACAATAGCTCTTTCAACAACAGAAGCAGAATACATTGCTACTGCTGGTTGTAGCACACAGATGCTCTGGATGAAGAGTCAACTAGAAGACTATCAGATTCATGATAGTAACATTTCTATTTTCTGTGATAATACTTTTGCTATTTGCCTTTCTAAGAATCCAATTTTGCATTCTAAGGAAAAACACATAGAAGTTAAGCATCATTTTATCAGAGACTATGTTCAGAAGGGAATTATTAGTTTGAACTTTGTTGATACAGACCATCAATGGGCTAATATCTTCACAAAACCCCTTGCTGAAGATAGGTTTGAGTTTATTCTGAAGAATATTAGTATGGATTTTTGTCCAGAATAAAACTATTATTCAGAAGAAAACTTATTCTGATGAAATATGAATAATGTCTATGTTCTGAAGTAATTCTTTTGATTATTTCTTTTAATACATTATTTATTTTGTGAAACTCTGATCTAACAAGTCTTAGAAGATCGAAGCGTTGTTTAACATTTCTTATTCTTAAGAGATTCAAAGGCATTTCTACATCAAACACGTGTCACATGAAATCTGAAAAGGTGGAGTGTAATACAATGAGACGCCGTTTTGAGGTACTGTTTGAATTCTCAATTCTCGGTTTTCTCCCCACGCTTGTCAGAATCATTAAATGCTTTTAATTATTATTCTTTTTGATGTGACCTTTTGATTTAATTAAATGCATTAATTGTTGAATGTGTGCCCTAATTGTTGCCCTATAAATGCCACAACACAACACCATTTCACACTTTACACACTCTCTCTCTCTCTCTCTCTCACGTTTATGCATTTTTGCTTGCTCCATTGTTTCCTCTTCTCTTCCAAACCCAAAACCCTAAGAAGTTCTCGTTATCTCAAGTTTTCAACAATGGTAACTTCTTCATCAACCTCTCAACAACTTGAATCAACTATGGCTGTTGTTTCTTCTTCTGTAATGGGTCCTATTCCATTCAAAGAACCAGTTAGAACGCTCCTCACACCCATTGAACAACTGGAAGTTTTAAGTGAATTCTTGGTGGATTTTGAAAGCATCGCTGAGAATGGGTTTGATTTACGTCCAACAGTATCAGCTCAAGGATGGATAAAGTACTTTGACAGACTGGTTGGTCCAGTTTACCCTCGTTTGGTCAAAGAATTTTGGATTCATGCAAGTGTTTTCCCCAAGTTCATCATGTCTTCAGTTCTGGGCAAAGAAATCATTATTACTGAGGATCTGATTCGCAAGCTGATAGGTTATCAGGAATCAGATGGTGTTACTCATCTTCCAGCTAATCGTGTGGATATGGATGAAGTTTACAGTGAGGTGTTTACTTCTGGAGAAGCCTCCAGCAAGATAAAGGATATGAAAGTTTAGTACAAGATCTGGGCTAAGATCTTCTTGGGTTGCATTCATCACAGAAAGTCTACCAATTCTCCTAATTACATCAACTCTGATCAGATGTACTTCATGTATTGTCTAGGAAAAAGTATTAAGGTGGATCTGTCTTAGTTGTTATTTAATCATTTGTGGACTCATGTGAAACAATCTAGAGAAGAAGTCAGAACCAAGCATCAGAAGATGAGAAACTGGATACCTATGGGACGACTCATTTCAGATATTCTGACTGAGAATGGCTTGGTTGGACATCTGATAGAAGCTGGAATGAAGGAAGAATTAGCTTCAGTGGTTGGCAAACCTCTGAATGGGAAAAGTCTTCAGAGGATGAGAATTGTAGAAGAACTTACTTCTGCACCTGATCAGATCAACTCTGAAGAAGTCAGCAAGAGAAGGATACCAGTAGATGATTTTCCTCTGTTTCATGCTAATGAACCAAGGGAAATTATTCTGGCCTATATAGAAACTTGCCTAGCAGATGGAACTCCTATAACAGAACATCTGATTCAGAGAGCAAGCGAACCTGAACCAGATTTTTATGGAGACAGACAGAGGAAGAAAAGGAAAGTCTCTGAAGAAGGATCTTCTAAGCCAAAGAGGAAAGCGTCTGGCGAGGCAGCTTCTGCAAAGCCAAAGCGGGTCAAGAAACAAAAAGGTAACCCTCCTTCTGCGAGTTTAGATTCTATTTTAGAAACTGTCAAAGAAGTACTAGCATCTGAACCCCCTCCTTATGAACCTATTCCCTCACCTTCTCCTCCTCATGACTCTGAACCCATTCCTTCTGAACCAGAATATTCTCAACCTATTCCTTCTACACCTAAACCAAAACAAACTTCTGAACCTCAACCACAACCTTCTGAACCACAATCTTATGTACCATCTACACCCTCTTTCAACACACACTAGAAATCTACTCCTGATAAAACCCCAACCTCTGCTCCACATACATCTGAACCACACCCATCTGAAAACCAAACTTCTGAAATTCCCCCACCTGAAACACAAACTTCTGAACAACAACAAACAGAAACCATCCCCTCTGATCCTGAACCAATGGTTCTTGATCTTCAACCTCTAATGACTGTCTATCCAGTTCCTTTTGGATCTTCTGAATCTTCTGATTCTTCAGATTCATCTGATTCCACAGACTCTGATAGCTCAGATTTGATTTCGTCTATTATCGAACCCCTTGTTTCCATCTCTTTTGACCCTGATCATGAAACTTTACCATTTGAACCTCAGTTTGCAAAACCTTCATCTGTCCATACTCCTTCTGCATACCCACCTGTTATTTTTATTCCTTCTTTTTCCATACCATCCACATCTGAAACTACCAAAACACCTTCACTAGAAAATTATCTGAAACCAAAACTTAGGTTGGATGTTAGTACTTTATTTGCTAGGTTTAAAAAGGAATTAAACATGTGGTTGTCTACTGTCAAGAAGGAATGCATGTCCAATATGAATCATGATTATTCTGAGACTATCTGGCAAAGATTCAGATCCAGATTTGATTTTGTAGCTTCCAATCTTCAAGAGATCTGCACTGACGATGCCAAGGTCAGATTTGTTGAGGCTGTGAGACAAACTCTTCTGAGAGTCAGCAGAAACCCAGTCTTGCTTCTGGAAATTACACCTGCAAAGGATGTGTGTATTCCTTCTGAAGCATTTGGTTGCTTCTGAGACTGCTGTAGTGGTTAGCTCTGAAGTAATAGCTCCAAAAGTTTCTGCTCCTGCTTCTGAGAATCTTGACTCTACTCAACATGAAGACATGGTTGTTCAGAATGCTTTTGCATCCTTGGTCATTCATGATGCTTCTGCTTTTGCATCTGCTCCAGAATCATCTGAAGTGAAGAAGGAAGACGAAGATCTGCATGCTCAGATTGCTGAACTCAAGGCAATCAACAAATAGATGAAGTCTTGGATGGTGAAACAAGAAAAGACAACTGATGAGATCAAGACATGTATGGAAAAACAAGACGAATCCACATCTGAGATAACGAATATTCTGAGGATGCTGGCTTCTCGTCCTTCTTAGTTTTTCTATGTTTGTTTGTGCACTTGTTTTTATCTGACTGTTTGTTTGTCTTGGATATTGTTTATCAATGAATGAATGTTATGTTTTTCTGAATGAATTCATCTGTTGCTTTATTGTTTTTCTTCTGTTATTTTTTTCTGTCTTAAAGTTTTTCTTAAATGATTTTCTTTTTGATATGACAAAAAGGGGGAGAAAATGGTAATTTTGATAACTCACATAAACAGTTACCAAAGGCAACTCATACATGATAAATTTCAACTAATCATATTTCTTGAGTATTTCAGAGCAAATAATTCTCATCTGATAAATTCTAAGAATTAACTCTGAACCAAAAGTCTGAGAATCTGCAAGTTTCCTCTGAAGCTAAAAAGAATACAGAAGCTGAAAGGGAAGTACTTTATCTTTTCTGAAGTATTCATTTTAGGGGGAGATTAATATTCTCAGGGGGAGTAATATTTCTTTTCTATGTTAAAAAAATTTCCCATAGTTTTTGTCATCATAAAAAAGGGGGAGATTGTCAGAACACAGATTGATGTTCAATATATCTCATTGTTTTGATGATAACATTAATGAAATTTTGTATAGAGAATTTATATATACTAATTCTGTTCAAGTGTTTATTTGTTTCAGATATCAAAATTAATATTATTCTGGAAGCAAGAACACCAAAGAACACCAAAGAACGAGAAAGCTCTGAGCGTCAGAGGCATATCAGAAGACTCTGATCTGCTACAATGACTCTGAGCGAAGCTAAGAAGAACTTGAGCAAAGAACATAGGCAAAGCTTCAGAAGACTCTGAATGTACTCAACGTTGCAAGTACAGAAGTTCTGATAAGCAAGTATGCTCTAATAAGGATTTCACGCTTAAAGCACTTTGCTGCAAACTCTGATAGAGAAACTCTGAGTGAGTTAACTCTGACCTGAACAACTAAGAACATCATCAGAAGTTCTGATACAAGACGTTCTAAAAGTTGGTGAAGAAGATGTTGTTCAAATAAAGATACGTTAGTATGTTCCTTGTCTTATCCTAAACGGTTCTTTCCTCATTCGTGCTTGACACAAGATTTCAGACAAAAAGGATGTGTCAGAACATTCCTCTTCTGAGAAAGGAAAAGTCAAGAGAAGACAAAAAGAACAGAATGCACAGATTGCACAGTCTTTGAGAAAGGATTTTCAAAGTACTATAAAAGCATTTCTAAGCATCACTTCAAAGATTAACGAACTTGAATCAAATTCTTGGCATAATATTCAACCAGTTCTCACAAATATTCTTCAAGCTAGAATAGCTTTTATTTTTTGTTCTATAACTTGTGTAAAAATCACTGTTGTGATATAGCTTTTTAAAAGCATTTCTTAAACACAAATTGTTAGTTTGTCTTTGTAAAAGATTTCCTTAAGAAGACCAGGTTGTGGTCAGAATTTCTTGAGAAGACTAAGACAGTTGTCTTAGTGGTTTACACTGTAATCAAGTTTGATATAGTGGATTAAGTCCTTGTTGAGAAAGGAAAATCACCTTGATAGGGTGGACTGGATTAGTTTGAGTTCAAACGAACCAGGATAAAAATATTGTGTTATTTTTCTATCAACTAAGTTGTTTTAAAACCCTTATTCAACCCCCCCCCCCTTCTAAGTGTTTTTCTCACCTTCATCTACCTCTGGTTTTTTACCTATTATAACTATCGCAAATGGTTCTCAAACCTGATCCCAAGGGATTGGTACTATTCAAATTTTACCATCTCTCTCTATTACTTCTGTCCTTTATGTACCTAATTGCCCATTTAATTTACTGTCAGATAGTCGTTTAACTCGTTCCCTTAATTGTTCTATCACCTTTACTAATAGTAATGTTACTCTGCAGGATCAGAGTTTGGGACAGACGATTGGCGTCAGATATGAGTTTCAAGGCCTCTACTACTTCTATACGTCATCTACCACATGCTCTACCATAGATTCTCCACTCATTATACATGCGAAGTTATGTCATCCAGGTCATCCCAAGCTACAAAAGTTGGTGCCCAGTTTATCTAAATTATCCACTTTAAATTGTGAGTCTTGTCAGTTAGGGAAACATACTCGTAGTCAATTTTCTGATCGAGTCAATAAACGGATTACGTTCCCTTTTGCTTTAGTTCACTCCTATGTTTGGGGTCCCTCACGTACCGTGTCTACTTTTGAGTCTAGGTATTTTGTAACCTTCATTGATGATTTTTCACGTTGCACATGGCTATTTTTAATGAAGATTGTTTTCCATTTTTGAACAATTTTGTCGAGAAATATGAACCCAATTTGGTTTATCTATTCGTACCCTAAGAAGTGACAATGCACGTGAATATTTATTCCAACAATTTCAAACATTTATGTCATCCAATGGTATTTTGCACCAAACATATTGCCCTCATACACCCAAATAAAACGGGGTAGACGAATGCAAAAATCGGCACCTCGTAGAAACCACTTGGACACTACTTCTCCATGGTAATGTTCCTCTCCGGTTTTAGGGAGATGCGGTGCTCACAGCATGTTACCTCATAAATCGCATGCCCTCATCTGCCCTTAATAATAAAATCCCTCATTCAATCCTGTTTCCAAACTCTCCACTCCACCCAATTCCTCCTCGAGTCTTCGGGTCAACGTGTTTTGTACATAATCTCTCCCCTGGTCTTGATAAACTATCAGCTCGATCACTAAAGTGTGCCTTTCTTAGCTATCATCGATCCCAAAAAGGTTATCGTTGCTACTCACATACTCTACAATGATACCTCGTATACACCGATGTTACCTTCTTCGAGTCTGTTCCATATTTTGAATCCAGGCAAGTAACTACAGAACCTCTACAAGAAATTATTCCCACACCTCTTCCGAAAGTCCCATATATCATTATCCCCCATCATTCTAGGGAACCTGACCCACTAGTCACCCCTACGGTTGACCCCCTCACTCCTCGCCCACTTCAAACATATCAGCATCGTCACCCAACGTCTGTCGTACATGTCCCTGAAGTCGTACCTATCCCTGAATTCGTACATGTCCCTAAGGTCACTACAGACTCTCCTCAGACGCTCTCGCCATCACCGGATTCAATCCTGCAACATGAGTCTGATCTTCCGATTTCCCTTCGAAAAGGTATACGTCAAACACAAAATCTTTCTCCACATTTATTGATTTATGTTATCATCGTCTTTTCCCTTTGCAGTATACTTGTTTGTCTTCTTTGTCTTCTGTTTCTATTCCTAAAACTCCAGGTGAAGCATTATCTCACCCTGAGTGGAGGTAAGCAATGATTGATGAAATATGTGCTCTTCAAAGCAGTGGTACATGGGAACTGGTTCCTCTACCCCATGGGAAATCTTTAGTAGGTTGTCATTGGCTTTATACAGTGAAGGTTGGTCCAAATTGCAAGATTGATCGATTTAAAGCTCGCTTGGTAGCCAAAGGATACACTCAAATTTTTGGGTTGGATTATAGTGATACCTTTTTGCCTGTAGCCAAGATGGCATCTGTTAGACTTCTTCTAGCCATTGCAGCCATTTGACATTGGTCTCTTCATCAACTTGACATCAAAAATGTATTCTTACATGGTGATATTGAAGAGGAAGTATATATGGAGCAACCACCTGGGTTTGTTGCTTAGAGGGAGTCACCGAATATGGTTTGTAGGCTACACAGGTCTCTTTATGATCTTAAGCAATCTCCGAGAGCTTGGTTTGGAAGATTTAGCATTGTAGTACAACAGTTTGATAGGATCCGTAGTGAAGCTGACCATTCTGTTTTTTATCGTCACTCACCCCAAGGGTGTATTTATCTTATTGTGTATGTAGATAACATTGTCATAATTGGTAGTGATCAACAGGGAATACTCCAGTTGAAACAACATCTCTCGAAACAACTTCAGACAAAAGATCTTGGTAAACTCCGCTATTTCTTGGGTATCGAAGTAGCCCAATCTAAAGATGGTTTGGTGATTTCTCAGCGAAAATATGCTATGGATATTTTGGAAGAAACAGGTTTGTTAAATGCTAAACCAGCCGATACTCCTATGGATCCAAGTGTTAAACTACTACCCAAACAGGTTTGGTTGCAATGACCTTGTCTTTCCCTTTCTCTTAGGTTTTCTTCAATCGTTTCATTTCCCTCTCTTTGGGATAAATAAAGTTCAGTGGTGACTCTTCTGTTTGTTTCTGCCGACTCTTTTTGCAGTTGCAACAGCTGGCGACTCTGCTAGGGACTCTGGTTCCCTATGCGAGTCAATCCTAGCACTTATCTGTTTTATATTTTTGGGTGTGTATATTTGTGCATATGTATGTTGTATTTGTATGATTTTTATATATTATTACATTTGCATTTTACTTTTTGCACTTTATTATTGTTATCATATTATACTGCTGTTGTGTTGTTGGGTGGGTTGATCCATGAGAGATAAGCCCAATACTCAGGCTTGAGTATACACCTAGGATTAGCATGGAAAGTAATATAGACTTGTGTGGCATCTTGCCACACAAGAGTCTACACGAAATTCGCGTCCGAACGAGGTTTTCTTTGAAGACATCCTATCCTGTGCATCTTAGACAGTTGATGGGATGTTGGTTCTGAAAGCTAACGACTCTGGAGACCGTTCACTAGGAAGCCAGTTGAGACCTCATTGATTGACCATGATGCCAAACTAGAAATGGTGAACGTATCATCGTTTCTCAACTTGAGAGTCTGTGATACTGATAACGTGTTAGGATTTCCATTTCATCCAAGACTAGAACCCGCATGTGAGAAGGAATGGGTTTTGCATAAAACCTTGACTTTCAACCAACCCGATTTTTTGGTTTTCTTATCAGTGTGAACTTATCAGCCTGGTATTCTGATCATTCGGGTATTCTGGTATTGTCTTCAGAGAAGACTTATGAGCTTATTTAGTCAGCAACACAACTATTATTCAGAGCTTTGTAGAGGCTTTGATCCCATTGTTTGTTGCATTTCATATTGCATTGCATAAGAACTTGTGCATCCTTTTTGCATTTCCTTCCTCAGCCAACAACAGAGAGCTCATCCATCTTTTGTCCAACCCGCAGTTGATTTCCCGACACTCATATTGGACTTGAATTAGCCTTTGGAAGAGTCATGAACTCAGGAGAGTAGAATCAAGTTGTTACAAGGGCTGATTTTGATTTATTGAAGAATCAGTTGAATCAACTCACGAAAGCCATGACAACCATGAAAAGGGGAAAGGCCAATATTCAGAGGATTCCAGTTAATGAGAATGTTATTCCACCTCTAGTGAACAATGTTTCTCAAGCTCAGCATGTGCGGATTCCTGTTGAGGATCAGGTTATATAAGAGCACACCACTGTTTGAGATGGACGTTTCTCTTCTCTTAATGACACGGACTATCGGAGTTTCACATTCTCTGTGCCAGACTCCCAAGGGGCTGTTCCAAAGATGAAACCTAATGATCCACGAATTGTTGAGTTTATGAGAAGATATCGATTGTTGGAGGAGAAGCTTGACACCCTGGAGGGTCGTGATACTCTTAATCTGAATGCTTCAAGTATGTGTTTAGTGTCAGGCCTTGTGATGCCTCCGAAGTTTAAGACACCAAATTTTGAGAAGTACAAGGGGGATAGCTGTCCAAAGCAGCATTTGGTGATGTTTTGCAGAAGAATGACCTCATATGTCTACAACGACAAACTTATGATTCACTGTTTCCAGAACAGACTGAGTGGGGCATTGTTGAGTTGGTACATGCAATTAGAGAGTGGTTGCATCCGATCATGGTCAGACCTAGCCAACACTTTTGTCAAGCAATCTAATTATAATCTCGACATGACTCCCAGTTGCATGCAGTTGCAAGACTTATCTCAAGCGGATAATGAATCCTTCAGAACGTATGTTCAGAGATGGAGAGAATTAGCTGCTCGCATTCAACCACCACTTCTAGACAGAGAATTGGTTGACCTGTTCATGGGTACTTTGCAAGGTTCATACTTGGATAAGATGATTGGCAATGGGGCTTTAAACTTTTCTGACTTGATAGTAGTTGGGGAACATATCGAGAGCGAACTCAAGAGTGGGAAGATTTGAGAAGTCTCGGATATCTCAGCTAGTGAAAGCGAATCAGTTGTCAGTTCTCAAGAAGAATGGGAGAAAGAAAGTAATTCCATCTAGGAATCTCTAATACCTCAAATTCAATCTTTAGAATATTTCAACTGTTCAAAGTCAGCAATCTTCTGGGTCTCCATATCATATACCATTCTCTCCATAGAGGCAATATCCTTCTCCAGACCAGAGACCTTCTCAGAATCAACAGTCATACATCGTCAGCCGCGTCAGCACGCCCGACAAAAACCTAGGAAGCCAGAGAGGCATTTTACTCAGTTGCTAATGTTGTACAGTTAGATGTTGCCAAATTTGATTAAAGGTGGGTTGATAGTGCCAAAGGAGATTAATCCTGTGATCCCTCTATACCCATCAGGTTTTGATGTCAACGTACATTATGATTACCATGCTGGGGCACAGGGGCATTCAACTGAAGATTATAAGGTGCTTAAGGGCAAGATTCAAACTTTGCTTGACTCCAATATGTTCTCTGTCACACCTCAGAGTATTCAGATCAACAATCCTCCTTCATCCAGTCATGTGGGTTTGTCACTCCATGTTATGGATGAATTCACCGAGAGCAAATGTTCAGATAAGTATCAGACTGACTTTGATGAGCAATTTTGAAGATGGCTAGTTCAGTAGCAAATAAGGATTGGAAAGCCCAGTTCCCCGAAGCTGGCAGTCTTTTATATCATGTCATTTCTTTGCATTTGTAGTTTCTTTTCTGTTAAAGTGCGAATCTTATTTGTAAAACTTGTCTGTTTTCGATTGATAATGATAATGAAATGAATATGCATGTTTTGATTAAATCCATTTGTGTTTAATCATACCTTTTTTATTGATGTCAAACGCTTGTTTAAGCAAAATTCAAGGGAGGATGACGAAATTGAAAAAACGCAAGACTACCGATTGTATGCTTTTGAATAAAACCTTTGCTGATGATGTACAAGCATTGTTTCAAATCCATAAACACCGGAGATATAAGGAAGATAATCCCTTGTCAACCCCTTTGAGCCTAGTAGTAGGAGTTTCTTTCTGGAAATGAAAAAACCTCAATCTTAACCTGGGGTAGGGTAGAAGTTAGTTAATTTGACTAAGCATCCAAGTTGCAGAAGGAGTGTTCTCGTTCGAGGATCAATCACATCGGTAAAGGTCGTACCTCACAAAACCACAATGGTTATCCATCACCAACCAAGGAGTTAGGTAGTTATAACCCTTGTAAACAAGTCAGACAAACCGGTGTCACACGATTTGTTAAACAAAAAGAAAAAGAAAAAGAAAAAGAAAAAAGCCCGCTAAGTCAATAACTTGAAAACAAGCAACTTTGGTAAAAATTAGGGCATCCCGCCGGACTTCAAAATCGAAAAAAATTCGAAAGAATCAGTCCAGGAAAATCCAGAAAAATGATGATAATGAAAAGGATTACAAAAGAAAAATCCTCGACAAAGAACAAGTCGTGTGACTCCAGACACCAAAGACGAAAAACAAGTGACTGTCACTTCGGAAACCTTGTGGGTTTCATAACCATCACTCTTGTTCAATAATCTTTGAAAGATGAGTGCTTGTGTCGAATTAGCTGAACGTAGGACTGGAGAACTTCAAGGAGAATGGGTGGGTTAAAACAAACTTTGAGCCTTATATCTTCTTTCTCAAATCGTGAACCAGACCACATTACAACCTTCCAAAGACCTAATTGAAGCGGGGTTGTTTCGAAAGCATACTTCGGTAAAGATCGCGTCGAAACTGACTCCTAAAAGGATTTTTCTTACCATTCATGTTATTATGGATGTGACATTCTGATAGGTGATTCATTCACTATAGGTCATAACATTTTTCCAGTGAACAGTCTTGGATTTCAAAACTGTCATATGCATTTCATTAAGATTATCTTTTCAAAACGAATTGTTTTACTTACGATTAAGCACTTGACATCAGGAGAGTTTCTACAATGAAAGATTGATGAAGCTAAGATGCAAAACGCCTGATACTCTGTTGAGCATGGGTAAGTCATATAAAATGATCACACTAGGGGAGCCAGCCATTCCAAGA
Source organism: Lathyrus sativus (assembly GCA_963859935.3). NCBI lineage: Eukaryota > Viridiplantae > Streptophyta > Magnoliopsida > Fabales > Fabaceae > Lathyrus > Lathyrus sativus. Next base: position 488,929,104 of record OZ012735.1, on the reverse strand, counting down.
TTCAGTTAATCTGGGGTAGTTAGGTCGAAATTCGATAAATCTCTTGAAGGTCAGTTGATCAGAGGCACTTCTTCATAGTTAGCCAGTCAGGGGAAAATCATTTCAAGGCTGGGGAAAACCACCCCAAGAGCACATAAGTTATCCTTATCCAGAAGGCAATTAACCTGAAACACTTCTCCGAGGTTCAGAATGCTGGGGCAGTCCACCTTAAACTATCAGGGTAAAGAGATTTCAGGTCTCCTTTCGAGGGAGATTTTTTACAGAGATCCCATAGGTTGGGGCAAAATTGGAGACATGGGAATGCTTCCTCTCCATATCCTCAGAGCTATTCAAGTAGGTTCTTCAAACTTCAAGTTTAAGACGAATATCGGGAAGTCATGTTAACCATTCCCTAACCATTCAACCATAAACCTTGTATCCAGACAAGACACTTTACAACCTTGTATTCAAACAAGACACTTTCCAACGTCAGTCGTACCTGGCCTACCTCGAAACCACCGGTTGAGCCGTCATATCATTGCATAATCATTGCATATCATCTATCATAGTATAACATGAAGCCTTGTGAAATCGAATAAATACCCCAAAGCTCAATCCCTATTGGCATTCATAGAAACCAAAAGCCTAATCCATATTGGCACCTTCATCTAAAACCCAATTCCTATTGGCGTCTCTTGAACCAAAATTCCACTTTTCTGGCATCGTCTCCTCAACCAAAGCCCAATCCCTATTGGCAACCCCTAAAGCCCACTTTGTTGGCACCTTCATCCAAAGCCCAATCCCTTGGCATCCACCTCAAAGCAAAGCCCAATCCATATTGGCACCCTCTTCCTAAAAGCCCAGTCCATATTGGCAACCACAAAAAGTCTGATCTCTATTGGAACCTCATTCCAAAATCCATTCCTCATTGGTACTCAGAAAAATTTCACCTTCCAAAAATCTATCACCATCAGGTTTCACCCATCTTTCCTAGTAAAGTTCAATCATACTTGACCCATCTTTCTTTCCCCGACAGCCCGAGCCTGCTTCTGCACTTTTGCATATAGTTATCATTGCATCCTCAAATATGTAGCATTTCCATATTGCATGGAGCATTATGCCATTTTCAAACATACGCATGCGAAACATAGGCCAGTTTTGGTACCTTGCATGGAAACACTAGTTATCTTTCAGTCAATTCAGTGACATACCCTCAGAGAACGCTGAGCCATTCCCCAGAAGACTTTTCAATCAATTCATATGTTTATTTTCTTTTGGGTCTTAGGTCATATGTCGATCTTACCCTCGACCAATCCTTGTCCATCAACCCTTTGATGACGACATCCCAAGCAGGTTTCTCTTCCCGTCAACTCTTTGACGATGTGTTTATTCCAAAAAGTTTTCTTTCTGTCAACTCTTTGACGATGTATCTCTTCAAACAAATATTCTTTCGTAAACCCTTTGACGAGTGTACCCTCGGTCAGGTTTTCTTCCCGTCAACTCTTTGACGATGTGTCTCCTCGGTGGAATTTTTCTCTTCCATCAACCTTTTAAAGAAGTCAGTTTTTCTTGCCATAAACCCTTTGATGAAGATATTCCAGATGTTATTTTTCCGTCAAATCTTTGACGAGATGTCTCTCTAATGAAGTTTTCTTTCCATCAACTCTTTGATGATGATGTTCCATGTTTTCTCCCCACCAACTCTTTGATGATGTCAACTTCCTGTCCATCAACTCTTTGATGATGTGCCCCTCTAATGAAGATGGTTGTCCTTCTGTTAACTCTTTAATGGATGGAATTGATGTTATTATAATCCCCAACTTAGTCGTTTGTTGGATGCTATCCCAACTTTATGTTGGTAGTCCATTATTTTGTGGATGTTATCCCAACTTTTGGTTAGTAGCCATTGTTATCTTCTTGATCAGTTACCTTTTCGGTTATCCCAACTTTTGGTTGGTACCCACTACTTCTTAAGCCCACCTTCGGCTGTCAATCACTTTGCTCTACTCATCCCCACAGGATTCAAATTTAGGGTTATTTTGTATGCAATCACCTTTTACCTTGAATTTTTGAGAGCGGTTGCTTTTCATATCTTCAGGTCCAAGTCAATTGAATAGGGGCAGCTGTTGCACCCCAAAATTTTCCCTAACTTTTTCTAACCTTAACAGACTTATGTTTGCATTCATCTGCATCTCCCATTAGGTAACCTCATAATTATACATTGCATTGGCCTTCTTTGACATGGGATCAAAGGACTTTCTTATTATTGGAGTTTTCCCTATTCAGAGGTGATTCAACCAGTTCTTACTTCAGTCAAGTTGAAGCAACGTTATTTAGAGGTTCATCAAGCTCAAAGGTTATCCTATTCAGAGGAGTCATCAGAAGCATTGGATCATGGTTAATTGAGCGTACTAATTGAATTTTGGGGTACATCGAGAATGAAATATTAATTAGAATGGGAAGTTTGGTTTGAATCAAGCGTGTTAGGAAAGGTCCATGTGGATTACTTGGAATTCAGGATACAAGTCCATTGAACCATATCCAAATATCTATCTGTATCCATTTCTATGTCATTATCCATATCATTTTCCTTTTATCCATTTGAAAATCCAATTAACCAATTACCCACTATTTTCTAATTCACATCCAACTACCTTCATCTTATCCATTAAACCATAATCCACAGTTCTAATCCTATTATTACATGTCCAAAATTCCAAACCATCTTATCCATTAAACCAAGTCCAATTATCCATTTTGAAAATCCATAGTTATATACAACTCATTATAAATAACCATTGTCCATCATCATATCCATTTAAAATCCAAATGCCCATCCAATTTCAAGTAAATGTTCAAAACCAAAATTCAATAACAAATGGAGTGCCCCTGTTTAAATCCAGGCCCAATGACAAAAGAAAGATCTATGCTGCTACAAAGAATAGTTTAACAGGAGAATGTTTTAGGTTTATTGCTTGTTGCCATAGAAGTTAACATTGCTCAAACAATTAGCGCTAATTCTCAATCACAACCTATGCTACCTTGATGTTGGTGTTAGCGCCTACACTCTAATGAGTCCTAGCAGTGGTGATTGTTGTATTGCTCATAGAGTATTCCCTGGTATTTTGCGATCAGGTGTTATGTGCATAGCCTGTGGATTCACATCAACAATTTATGACCCATGCATAGACATCTCACTGGACTTAGAATAAATTCATAGTAGGTCTTAGCAGCAAAATAAAATACAAAACAAAAGTTTAACACAACAATACAGTGCGTCACAGAAATTGCAAGGTAGTGTCGCTACCGCGAAAATAAGGTGCCGGCAAAACAGAAGAGTCGCCACCTTTCGTTATTTACACCACAGAAAGGGAAAGAAAACGATCGGAAAAACCTGACGAAAAGGTATAAGACAAGGTCATCGCAACCAAGTCTGGGTTTGGGAGTCGGTTATGCAAGGGGAAGGTATTAGCACCCCTCACGTCCATCGTACTCGATGGGATCCATGCTTGTTGTGTTTATTTGACGGGTTGGTTTTACTATCTACCTATCAAGGCTGGTCTGAAAAGAAAAGAAAATGACTCGGCAAAGCATCGCGCTTTATGCCTACGTATTCTCATCAGAGAACGAGAAATCAGAGTCAACGTATTTCGGCTAACTACGGGTTACGGGGAAGGTGGCTCCCCAATACGTCAGTATTGTGCCTACGTACTCTCAACAGATAGGAGAGATCAGAGCTTACGTAGTTCGGGATAATACGGATTACAGGGATTCAGATTCATCTGTTTTTCGAGTAGGGTTAACAAACAATTCCAGCAGTTTGGTGTATGCAGCTTGCTCGTCAGAGTCTTGTGTGTTACCGTTTGCGGTAGAACTGGGTGTTAACGACACTCTTTTCTTCAGAAAAGCTTCCTTTGATTTATGGGCCCACGAGGCAAAAAGGTTTGAAGTTTGTTTCCTGTCTTTTATGGATGTTTGCAACTAATATCGCACTAGAGACTATGACCTAGAAGTGAATGCATCGCATGTCACCCAAAGGGTACCATACTAAACATCCTGATTATTGGAAGGAAACCCTCCAACAATCACTTCCTAATTAGCTTAAGGCTCGTAACGTACGACATCAGTTAACCTTTATTACTGTATTTTGATTTGTTTGAAGAGAGAAGAGAACGGACACAACTAAGGGGAAGCTATCAAGTCCTAATGTTGTCATGCCAAGGATTCATCCTATGGTTGAGGTTTGAAACAGGGAACTCCTAGAGGTTATCATGCATAGGTTTCAACCTAAAGTTCTAATCATCATCTCCTTGTCAAAGGAAATGAGACTCCTAGGGGATCATGTTAATGGGAAACATACAACATATACAACATTAGCTAAACAGTAAACAGATATACAGAAGAATACAGTAAAGATGTACATGCAATGCAGCAATACAAGCAGAGGGAGACTCACTCAACCTCTAGAGCAATTAAGCACAAACAGCACACAGTACACAGGCAGGGGAGACAGACTCAACCTTCAGCCACAAGCAAAGCCAAACAGTAACAGACAAGCAGAGGGAGACAGACTCAACCTCTCATGCAAACAAGCAAAGGGAGAAAAGCTCAACCTTTCAATGCACTTAGGCCTAGTATCAACTACATCAAAACCTATTCTAATGCAGCACACTAGAGAAACAGTCACACAAATAGTCAAACAACAAGAACAACAACCCAACAATCTGTCCTTTAGTCCAAGTCATCCATCAGGAAAAAAGGGAATGAGGACTTCATCTTCAAGCTTCAACTGGATCCACCAAGAGATGATGTGAATCAACACAAAGATCATTGCATGATGAGGGGAAGCAAGAGGAAAACCAATGGAATCCCTCAATGCACTCAACCACTCATCTGAGATTGGTATCCTCAAAGGTTTTACCTTTTGTGGTAGGCCTTTAGTCCTTCCAAAGGAGGGACTAGGATCCCACAAGGAACCTTGCATCATAGGATAGGAAATGGAATGCAAATCAAAGCAAACCACAATTGTGAAAAAGGAAGGAACTTCTAAAGCTCTACAAAACCCTAATTCTACAAGCCCTAAAGGAAAATTTCTAAAGGGAACTAAAACACCAAATCAAACCTTGAGATTCAATCTACAAAGGCATCAACATGTCTACTAAACCATCAGAAAAGGTTTGGGGAACTTATCATGAACTAAAAGTCACTTTTGAAGTTCATCTATGGGAAGTGCTATTCTAGAATCATCCTACAAACAGCCTAGATGTAAAATCAAACTAAAATAGTAAATCAATTACTAAAAATCTAAAAATTTTCCTAAGGGATCCTAAATGTATTAAGGACCTATGGTAAAAAATCCAGAGTTTAAATCAAGGTTTAAGGGCCCTAAAGAAATTCTAAACCATAAGGTGTCAAAGGAATGTTCAAGTGGGGAAGGCTCTAAAACCCTAGTTCAAAACAGAATTTAGAATCATCTAAAAATCACCACAAAATCACATAACATCATCAACATGTCTATAACCAGCCAACCAAAAATCAGCACCAAAATCAAAAGTATGAATTGGGAATTAAATCAGCAAACAAACAAGCTATTTTATGCATTTTAATCATTTATCAAAAAATAGAAAATGGATATTAAATTAAAAATAACACCAAAATGAAATCTAAAGGTATGGAAAAATCAGAAATTCCACCAGGATCAGCCACATATTTTTTGCATATTTTTCTGATCATTAAAACTAATTAAAATGAATTAATCATGGAAAACAATTAAAACAAAACATAAAACAATTAAAAGAATTAAAGAAACTCAGAAAATATCATGACCACAGGATTAGATTACTAGTATCCTCATCTAACAGCCACGCGTGTCACACCTCATTAATGAAACGACTGCGTATTGATGTGTGCCAAAGTGTGCTTCAGTTGACTAAAGCCTATGGTACACCCTAATCGTATCCGTCCAACAGAAAAGTATGCTGATCATACGCTCCTTGTCACGACACCTCATCAAACCCTAATTCCATTAAACCTGGTTCATCAGATGTTGAGACTCAGTCAAAAAGCTCAAAAAGATCCAACGCCTCATGTTCATCTTCTCCATTTGAAACTGGTACATGGAGGGAAATACAACCACGGTGGCCGGAGAAGAGCGCCACCGTCTTCTCCGGCGAGAGCTATCAAGCTCTGCAACTGCCTCTCACGAAACTCAACAAAAATTATATGGTTCTTCTCGTCTCCTCACCAGGATCAATAATATTCATTCCATTTTTATCAATTCCTCAAGGATCTTCCAAAACGACGATGAACAGAAAATCACTCACTTCCATAATTGTCACGAAACTCAAAATTATTTATACAAAAATGATCCTCACTCTTCAGAGATCAAGAATCACCAATCAATTCATGCTAACACTCAATAATTCTCTAGATTCTAATCCAAACAGAAATCTCATCTCACCATGAATCATCACGAAACCTCTCCATTATGATCCTAAAACATTCTAGGTTGCATCTACAACTTAACCACATGCTGATTTCAATCTAAACATGCCTAAATTAAGAGCAGTTTTGAAGAATAAAAACCTGGAAAAAGCTTCGAATTGGAGGTTCTCGCACACAAATATTGGCCTCAAATGCTGCAGATTGCTTCACTGAATACTTTTGGATGATTCTTGATGCTTAGAGATGCTTGAATCTTCCTCAAACTCCAAACTCACTTCTTGCTCGAAAGCTCCAAAATCCTAACTGCAATAACGGTTTTTGCTCCAAATGACCTCCAAAAAATGATCTGAATGTGATTATCAACTTAAATAGAAGCTGTTTGGATCTTAAGATGGCCCCCTATCATGGCCCAAATTAGAGAATCCAAAATTTCATTTTCCTTCAAAATTCAACTATGGCACACGCGCATCCCAGCTTTGTTTCACTCCAATCTTCATTCAAATTCATTGCTCCACCTTCCTTGGATATGAATGGACCAGATTGAGGGCTTGAATGGATCCAATGACCAAGATTTGTTATGTTACTTCATCATGAAGTAATCCAGTCAATGTCTATGAATTAAACCTTAAATCAAAAATGTAATATTGCCAAACTCTTTAAAATATCATTTCCAATCAAAATAAGCACAAACTTGTGAAGTTTTGAGTCATTATGATTTATTTTGAATTTTTTCATTCTTTAAGGCCTTTAATGATCTTTTTTTCCAAAATTTCTTCAAACTCTTCCATTTTCAATCCATATCAATAGATGTTAGGGTCATAGTTGGACTAAAAACCCCATTTTGAACAACTTTCAAGTTTATAAAAAGTTCATTTGAGGTGCCTAAGGTAGTGAAATGGACCCATAACCAAATATGACCTGTAATTCCAAATACCTAAAATACCCTTGACTTGTCAAAGCCATATCTTGAGTTCTATAAATCTAATCATGGACTTCTAGCAATTTCTAGAAATCTAATAGGATAAGGAACAACATTCATGTTTACCAAAAGTTCATAGGAATAATCCTTCTAGGGCAAAAGTGTCATGCAAGTTGGGTAACTCTCAAGCTCCAAATTCACATGCCTCAGATGACCTGTAACTTGCCTGGCTCATAACTTGAGTTCTATAAACCCTATCAAGGACTTCTAGTACTCAAATTAAAGCTAAGATCATGCCCTACAACAATCATGTTGGGGTAAAAGTGAGATGAAAATCACATCTTAAGTTAAGTGGTCTTGAAGATAGGCACCAAACTAGGGGATTTTACACTATCAAGCATAGCAACCCTAGCCTAGCAACTTCTCACACTCTTGATTCATGATAAGTTTCTCTTGGAATAATCCCTTGGACATCTCAACCCATCAATCCATGATCACATGACTCTGGAATTAGGTCTCAACCCTTCTCAAATCATCAGTTGATTTAGGGTTGTCCAGATGAAACCCTAGTTGTACCAATCTTGGGTATATCTTCATATCCTTCACATAATGACTTGTCTAGGCTTCAAAATGGTCTTCAACACTTCTCATTAACTCTTTCAAGACCTCAAGTCCAACTTCATGGCCTCAGAATCATCTGATGATCTTCCCACAACTCTCAAGTTAGGAGACCTACACACTTGGTTTCAACCACTCTCTCTGAGGATCTTAGACTTCTCTGGTGAGGATATCAACCCTTGAACACTTGGATAAACATTTGAGCTAGCTTCATAGCCTTATGTAGCCCTTGATTGGTAGTCATACCTCTTGATCTCCTGCACACATGTCAATGAAATGCAAATGATAATGCTAATATGAATGCAATGAAACACAAGCTAGGTAAAGAATGGTTGGGAAAATTTTAGGGTGCAACAACTTCCCCTATTCAAACGGCTTGGACCTGACTAGATGAGAAGCGAACGGCTCTCATACAATCAAGGTAAAAGATGGTTGAATACCAATAAACCCGGAAATTTGCCAACTGCACAAGTACATGGTACCCTGATGGGGACAAATTCTTCGGAAACTGAGGTGATAGTTACACGGCAACTAGCTAGAGAAATACTGATCTGAATCTCCGTCAGGACGAATCTCTGATTTCAATGTAGATCTCCGTACTCAAATCATCAAGGGATCACCGGTTACACAGTAATTGGTGAAGGGTTTAACCTCAAATCTCCGTCAGGATGATTATCTACGTCCTCAAGTCATCAAGGGATCACTGGTTACACGGTAACTGGTGATTTACCGACCGCACAAGTAAACGATACTCTGATTAGTAGGACCATCTTCGGAATAGGAAACAACAGTTGCACGATAACCTGCTGAGGAATCGGTTACACGATAACCAGAAATTTGCCAACCACACAAGTAAACGATACTCTGGTGGGTAGGACAAACTTTGAAGTCTGGAACGGCTGTTGCACGGTAACGGGCCCAAATCTCCGTCAGGACGATCATCAGATTTCACTGCAGCTTCTTCCTCAAGTCATCAAGGGCCCACTGGTTACACGGTAACTAGTGATACATAGCTGATGTTGCCGTCAGGCATACTGCGGCACAGCAGCAGAAGAATTCCTCGGGACTCATCAGGTCATTAGGAACTTTTGACAATCTCTATAATTATGCCATCGGGCATTCAAAGAGATTACCAGGCATCAGCCGGACTATGTCAGTAAGTCGGAAATAGAATCCTCAATCAATCATGATCCACTGGAGATATCTAAACTTCTGCCATCAGGCACTCCGCGTCAGTTAGGAGAACTGCTTCGACATCGCAGTCGGACTTCATCAGTAAGTCTTCAAGGGAAATTTCAACTTCTCTTTTTAGAACCTGCTGGGGATGACACATCTCCGCTGGGGATGCCAGGGAACTATCAAGTCACTCTGCTTCGGGGATTTCAGAAATCATTCTGAACAAATAAACTCTGGTGAGGAAATCATGAATCATCTTGAACAAACAACTCCGTCGGGGACTTCAAGAATCATCTTGAGCAAACAACTCTGGCGACTTCACTGGGGATTTCAAGAATCATCTTGAGCAACCCATTCTGCGGAGGAACACCTACAAAACAAGAACAATAACGACCTAGCTCATGTTTCATATGCATATGTTTAACAATGGTGCAATGCTCCACACGGTGGAAATGCTACGTTTTTAGGGTAAATGCTATGCAATCATGCAAGATGCTACGACCCCATCAGCAAAATAAATGCTGAAGGGAAAACCCTCCTGTCAAGGAGAAAGAGCCACTCTGGTGGGAAGGAGGAATCATCCTGCCGTGGAGAAGAAATCACACCAATCTCAATTGGACTTAACCTGGGGAAACGAACTCCATACGACTTTCTGCAGGGGAACAAAGTTCTATGAGAACCTGTACTCGCTGAACTAGGTATACGAACCACGAACTGTTGAGGAAACGATGTCAATCGCAGAAATAAACTGCATGGCCTTCGCAGATAGAATCTTCGAGGAGAAACGGACTCCGATGGGGAAGCACAGCAACAACTATTCAATACTCTCCTGGGGAAAACCGATAATGGCTTGAACGACTTCCAAGGACTCGGCTCTCCCGGGGAACTGCACACTCGGCTGGGGAAGAAGGAATCATCCTGCTGGTGAGCACAAAACTCTGTGGGGAATTTCAATTCCGCTGGAGACTTCAGTCTGAACTATCGGAAGCTAAACACTTGCAAATAGTCTTCTACGAGAAAACTGCACATTGATCCAGTGCTGGGAACGAGTATACACTTCAGCGCATGACTCAGCTGGAGAGATGATGATCCTGCCTAGGATACATCTGATTGGGGAGAATCTATCTCCGCTTGGGGAGACACATCAACACTCACAATCCCGTGTTCAAATTCTGTGGGGAAACACTGCTGAACTCATTGGGGAAGAAGGAATCATCCTGCTTGGAAAACATCTGGCGTACTTCCTGGAGGGTGATGTCCCTGCAACAACATGAACAAATAGACAAGATACCTTTCATAAAGGGACCTATCAGGGTTATCATCCTGTGACAATGTTCAGGTAATTCAATGTTTCAACAATTATCGGCCTAGGCCAGCAAGTTTATGTATGCGTATTTTATCAAAAACATCGGGCGTTCTTATTCGTAAACAAAACAGGTAAAAGCTAAACAAACAACAGAAATACTGAATAGTATACGTTTTATTGATAACGAGCCCCTGAATAGGCAAAATGTTTTACAACAGATGCAAGCTCTTGAAATGAGGAAGTTGCGCAAGCATAATAACTTAAATATATATCAGTATATACACATGTCGGCAATGTGGCGTAGACGGACACCACGAGTTGATCCCTCTATGACCCACTCGACTTTGATACTTCTCCGATGCTTCAGCTTCAGAAGAGATTGATTCAGATAAACGGCCCTCAGGTCTTCCAAACCACCAAACAAGGAAAGTTTCTAAGTGGAACGCAGTCATTTGCTTTTTCAAATCCCTAACTTTTTCCTGAATCGTCCTTTCGGGTTTTCGATTCACCAGGATACCCCTTTTTGCCAAAGCCATTCAGGTTTTCGACTTCACGGGTGTACATTTTTCATTTATATCCCTAATTTTTTCCCGAACCTTTTTCTTTTTTATGGTTCGCCGGGATGCCCCATTTTTGCCTAGATATTCTTTTTCTTTCCAGCGGGTCGTTTTTAAACAAAGTATTTTTTAACTGCGTCCGCGTTCACCGGGGATGCAAAATCTTCGCCATCCATCGTGGATAACAACAAGGCTCCTCCCGAGAAGACCTTGCTGATGACATACGGCCTTTCGTAGTTAGGAGTCCATTTTCCCCTGTAATCGGAATATGGTGGAAGAATCTTATTCAGGACGAGATCCCCCGTCTGAAAGCTTCTGGGACGCACTTTCTTATCATAAGCTTTCTTCATTCAGCTCTAGTACAGACGACCATACGCAATCGATGCTAATCTCTTTTTATCCATCAGGCTAAGTTGGTTCAATCGGTTCTTAATCCATTCTGCCTCATTGAGTTTTACGTCAACCAAAATTCGCAAAGAAGGAATCTCAACTTCCAACGGTAGGACAGCTTCCATACCGTACACCAGTGAGAAAGGAGTTGCCCCGGTTGATGTGCATACCGTCGTACGATAACCGTGCAATGCAAATGGCAACATCTCGTGCCAATCTTTGTAGGTCACAACCATCTTTTGTACTATCTTTTTAATGTTTTTGTTGGCCGCTTCAACCGTACCATTCATCTTCGGTCGGTAAGATGATGAGTTATGATGTTCAATCTTGAAGCTCTGGCATAACTCCTTCATCATCTTGTTATTCAGATTCGAACCATTATCAGTAATGATCCGCTCGGGAATTCCGTATCGACAGATGATGACCTTCTTTATGAATCTGGCTACCACCTGCTTGGTCATGTTAGCGTACGAGGCTGCCTCCACCCACTTGGTGAAGTAGTCAATGGCTACCAAAATGAAGCGATGATCGTTAGACGCAGTGGGCTCGATCTTGCCTATCATATCAATGCCCCACATGGAAAACGGCCACGGGGATGACATGACATTCAATGGGAACGGCGGCACATGAATTTTATCAGCATAAATCTGGCATTTATGACATCTCTTCGTGAATTTGAAACAATCTGACTCCATCGTCAGCCAGTAATATCCTGCTCGCAGGATCTTTCTTGTCATAGCATGTTCGCCGGCGTGCGTACCAAATGTGCCTTCATGGACCTCTTCCATAAGCAGACTAGCTTCTTTCTCATCTACACATCTGAGTAGCACGAGATCATGGTTTCTCTTATACAGAACTCCATCAGGATTGAGATAGAAATTTCCAGACAGCCTCCTCAGAGTCTTCTTATCCTGAGTTGACGCTCCCGCAAGATACTCCTTAGTCATAAGGAAAGTCTGGATATCATGGAACCATGGCTTGCCATCAGAAGCTTCCTCGATTGCAAAAACGAATGCAGGTCTATAAAGACGGGAAATGACAATTCTTGGTGCTTCATTCCAAAAATTGACTTTGTACATCGAAGCCAACGTGGCTAAGGCATCAGCCATCTGATTTTCCGCTCTGGGCACATGATGGAGTTCCACTCGATCAAAGAACGGAAGTAACCTTCTGGCGTAATTCATGTACGGGACCAAATTTGATTGACGAGTCTCCCACTCCCCTTTAATCTGGTTAACCACGAGTGCCGAGTCACCGTATACATCCAAGTTTTTGATTCTCAAATCAATGGCTTCTTCTAAACCTATGATGCATGCTTCGTATTCTGCTTCATTGTTGGTGACCGGAAAAGTCAATCTAGCAGTGAATGGGATATGGGATCCCTGAGGAGTCATAACGATTGCCCCAATACCACTTCCGTACGAATTAACCGCCCCGTCAAATATCAATTTCCACTGGGACTTCCTATCTGTCCCCTCGTCGGGCAACGGTTCATCACAATCTTTCACTTTGAGAAATATGATATCCTCATCAGGGAATTCAAATTTCATTGGTTGATAATCTTCGATAGGCTGTTCGGCAAGGTACTCAGACAATCCACTTCCCTTGATGGCCTTCTGGGAAACATACTGAATGTCATACTCCGTCAACACCATTTGCCATCGGGCAATCCTGCCTGAAAGCGCTTACTTTTCGAAGACGTACTTGATCGGATCCATCTTCGAAATTAGCATGGTCGTGTGGTTGAGCATATATTATCGTAAACGTTTGGCAGCCCACGCGAGTGCGCAACATGTTTTTTCCAGCATTAAGTAACGGGACTCACAATCTGTGAACTTTTTACTCAAGTAATAAATGGCATGCTCCTTTCTGCCAGTCTCGTCGTGCTGACCGAGAACACAACCCATGCTATTCTCAAGAACTGTCAAGTACATGATTAAGGGTCTTCCGACCACTAGGGGTATCAAAATCGGAGGTTCCTGCAGATACTGTTTTATCTTATCAAATGCCTTCTGGCAATCCTCGTTCCAGATAATCTCCTGGTCTTTTTTCAATAGTTTGAACATCAGTTCACACGTGGCCGTGAGCTGAGATATAAACCTTGCAATGTAGTTTATTCTGCCCAGGAAACCACGAACTTCTTTTTCAGTCTTTGGCGCTGGCATATCCTGTATTACTTTTATCTTCGCAGGATCAACCTCAATGGCTTTTTCACTCACAATAAACCCCAGTAGTTTTCCAGATCGTACTCCGAAAGTACACTTGTTAGGATTCAGCCTCAACTTGAACTTCCTAAGCCTCTCAAAAAGCTTCAGCAAATTGACCAGATGTCCCTCCTCTTTTTGGGACTTCACAATCATGTCATCAACATAGACTTCAATTTCATGGTGAATCATGTCATGAAACAAAGTGACCATCGCTCACTGGTAAGTGGCCCCTGCGTTCTTCCGACCGAAGGGCATTACCTTGTAGCAAAACGTCCCCCAAGGTGTAATAAACGTGGTTTTCTCTATGTCCTCCGGCGCCATCTTGATCTGATTATAGCCGGAGAAGCCATCCATGAATGAAAACACGGAAAACTGAGTTGTATTGTCGACCAACACATCAATATGAGGGAGCGGGAAATCATCCTTAGGGCTCGCCCTATTCAAATCCCGATAATCGACGCACATACACACCTTACCGTCCTTCTTCGGTACAGGTACTATGTTGGCGACCCACGGAGGGTAAGTAGTGACCGCTAAAAAGCCACCACCAGCTGCTTTTGCACCTCTTCTTTGATCTTAACGGCCATATCCGGTCGTGTCCTTCTAAGCTTCTGCTTAACGGGAGGACAATCTTCTCGCAGTGGTAGATGATGGACCATTATGTCAGTATCGATCCCGAGCATATCTTCGTATAACCAAGCAAAGATGTTACTATACTCTCGAAGCATCTCGACCAATCTCTGCTTGACATCACTCTGTAATGCAGCCCCTATCCTGACATTCCTAACAAGTTCCTCGGAACCCAGATTAACAATCTCAATCTCTTCCTTGTGAGGCAGAATGACCTTGTCTTCTTGTTTCAACAAACGGGCCAACTCTTCGGGAAGGTCTTCGTCTTCATCAATCTCTTCTTCAGCTTGATATATCGGGCAATCAAAGTCGAAGTGAGTCGTAGAAGGTTCAGAGTCGATGTCATCTGCGATGTGAATCCTGCAATAACAAGGGTTAAGCTTAAAACAAAGATATGCAGGTTAGCATAAACCGTATTGCCATTTTATTGTTTTTCAAAACAAAAATAAAAACAGGAATAACAGAGATCACAAAATTCGAATGCGAAGAAAAACGCCTTTTGATTTATTGATAAATTGTACGTACATAACCAAACAAGGCCCTGACAATAGAACCACTATGCCCCGGGTAGGACATAGGGTTGTACAATAATTGGAGAAAGTAAATCATTACTCTTTGCCTGTCACTTGGATGATATCCTGGACGGACCAATTGTTGAGGCTTTGGCCTGGTTTGCTCGGCTGAATCCAGGAGTCCAGATTGCAATCACTATCTTCGCCGTCTTCAGACACGACATTGACATTCTCGAATATCACCCCACCTCTTGTGAACTGGATCGGCCCTTTGACGCACGGCGCACTGCGAGAGGAGAAAGCATCAGCAGAAGGAGAATACCCTAACCCAAACTTATCCTGCTTGTTAGGGATTTCCAGAGCTTGCCCCCAGCCTGGGGCGGAGCCAGCTTGGACAATAGCTTGGGCTTCCTTGAAGGAAGAGAGAGTCATCTCAGGTTTCTCAACCATCACTGGAGTCACATCTTTGACCTTAACAACTTCAAACGCCTGGCACAAAGTTTCGTGGATCTCGCCATCCACCTCAACGTATTTGAAAGACGACAAATGGCTCACCATTATGTCCTCTTCACCACAGACAGTTACGATGCTGCCCCCCACAGCATACATCAGCCTCTGGTGCAATATGGAGGTCATTGCGCTAGCGGAATGGATCCACGGCCGGCCCAACAGGCAGCTATAGGCTGGCATGATATCCATGATATAGAAGATCGCATCGAAAGTTTCCGGACCAACTTGAATGGGTAGAGTTACCTCTCCAAAGACATGATGCTTAGTTCCATCGAAAGCTTTTACAACCAGATCACTGGGTGTACAGATCAGTCCTCTCGTGTCCAACTTCATCAGAGCTTTCTTTGGGAGAATATTTAAAGATGATCCCGTGTCCACCAACACATGGGACATAACTGTTCCTCGACATTATATCGAGATATGCAGGGCGCTATTGTGGTTTCTCCCCTTCGGCGCCAGCTCTAGGTCAGTAAACCCTAATCCATTCCCAGCATTCACGTGAGCAACTACTCCCTCCAACTGGTTGACCGAGATCTCTTGCGGAACATACGCTGCATTCAGAACCTTCAGCAGCGCGTTACAATGTGCCTCAGAACACAGCAACAAATTCATAATGGAGATCTTAGACGGCATTTGATGAAGATGATCAACGATCTTATAATCACTTTTCTTGATCAATCTCATGAATTCTTCAGCGTCTTTTACAAGTAAGTCTTTCTCTACCCCCCGAGAGGTTTCCTCAATGACCTTATTCTTTCCTTTATCAGCTTTCTCAGCTTTGTCAGTTTTGTCAGCCACAACTTCAGGTGGAGCGAATACTCTTCCGCTACGTGTTATCCCTCCAGTTCCCACTAGGTTGTCCACAGACTGCCCAGATGGCTCCAGCTCCAATTTATGTCCATTACAGTAGACGTCTGCCCCATAGTGCCATGGAACAGCGTTAGTACTCTCAAATGGTATAGGTCCAGCCTTCGTGATGGTAATCGTAGGTGTCCTGGATGCAGAAATGGTTATCGTTTTGCAAGGGATGGTGATAGTGGCAATATCACCATTCTGCTTCAGCATCACTTCTCCTGATCTGTTCTCAGCCCTCCGACTAAACTGCAGGATTCCTTCGGTCATCAGACTCTGGATCCCTGCTGCCAACTGTTCACAACCGTCTGATCGAATCGCACAATCCATACACAGCTCTCCGCAGCCCGGAAAGATACCTCTCTTCATCAACTTGGCTTTAACGAAGCCGAGCGGTGTCTTCAGGTCCTTGACATCAGTCAATAAATCTGAATCTTCCTCTTCAATGACGGCATTAACCCCATCTCCCCCATGGTTCGGCATAGGGTTCTTTGTAACGTTCGACACATTATCCGAAAAGTTGATGATCTTGGCATCAACCATATCTTGCACCTTGTGCTTGAATGCCTTACAGCTTTCAATCGAGTGGCCAGGCGCCCCTGAATGAAACTCATATCTTGCATTCGCATTGTAGCCTTGTGGAGGTATCCCTGTCAAGGGAGCCAAAGTTCTCTTCTAGACTAGCTGTAGTTGAAGCAATGTCTGTAAAAGCTGAGCATACGACATAGGTGGTGTCTCAAGATGACGATTTTCCATAGGTGCTTTTTTCTGGTACCTCCTGTACCCTTGCTGATTTTGCTGCTGCTGCTGAGGTTGTTGGACAGCAGGGATAGTGATAATAGCGACCTGTTGGCGCTGGCCTTTACCTTTTCCCCGAGTGTTAGACACAGAGCTCGTCTCACCTTCCCGTCGCTTACCACTATAAGGTTTTTTCCCTCCTCCAGCTGAGGATAGATCAACACCCTGAATCTTTCCCAGTTTGATTCCATTTTTAACATGCTCTCCGGTGATGATGAGATCGGAGAAGCTTCCCGACATACCACTGACCAGTTTCTCATAATAAACCCCGGGAAGAGTAGCTACAAACATCTCAACAAGCTCTCGTTCAACCATCGACGGTTGAACTCTCGCTGCTAGTTCACGCCACCTCTGGGCGTACTCTTTAAATCCCTCGTTGTTCTTCTGAGACAAGTTCTGCAGTTGAACCCGGTTAGGAGCCAGATCACTGTTATACTGATAATGGCGTACAAATGCTTCAGCAAGTTCTTTCTATGTACGTATATTGGTGGGTTCCAAACCAATATACCACTCTAATGAGGGGCCGGATAGGCTGTCTTGGAAGAAGTGCATCAGCAACTTCTCATCTTCAGAGTGAGCGGACATCTTTCGGTAGTGTTGCACCCCAAAATTTGACCAACATTTATTTATCCATCAAGTGTTTGCAGGTTGATACCTTCATCAGAAAGTTCAAGAGATCCTCAGAGGAATTGGTTGAAACCAAGGTTTTGTGCTTCATAGCTTGAGAGTTGTGGGAGCTCCTCAGATGATTCTGAGACTGTGAGAATGAACTTGAAGCTTTGAGAAAGCCTATGAGATGTCTTGAAAGCCATCATGAAGCCCAGAGAGGTCATTATGCAAGAATTCAGAAGATTCAACCATGAATGGTAGAATTAGGGTTTTGACTGGGTCAACCCTGGGTCAACTGATGATTTGGAGAAGGTTGAGACCTAATCCAAGGGCCATGTGATCATGGAATGATGTATTTAGATGTTATAAGGATGATTCCTATACCAACTCATCATGATTGAGGAGTTTGAGAAGTTTTAAGCTAGGGTTTCTAAGGATGGTCAGTGTAAAAACCCTAATTTGATCCCTATCTTCCAGGCAGTTTTAGCTCAAGATGTGATTGTCATCTCATCTTCCCCATAACATGAATGTTGTAGAGCTTGTTCTTATATTTAATTTGAGTGGTAGAAGTCCTTGATAGGATTTGCAGAGCTCAAGTTATGGCTTTGACAAATTACAGGTCATCTGAGGTGTGTCAATCTGGGTCCTTAAAAGTCACCCAACTTGCAGACAACTTTTGCCCTAGTAGGATTATTCCTATGATCTTTTGGTCAACATGAATGTTGAAGATAATCTTCTTAGCTTTCTATAGAGTACTATAAGTCCTTGATAGGATTTGTAGAACTCAACTTATGGTTTGTACAAGACAAGGGTATTTTGGTCATTTAGAAGTTATAGGTCATTTCAAGCAAGGGCCATATCTCCTATTTCCAAGCCTCAAATGGAAAAACTCAAAACATCAAAGTTGTTCAAAATGACATTTTAAGCCTATAAAAGTGGTCATGAGTTGTTGGAAAAGCTTGTAGCAAGAATTGACAAGAATGGGTGAAAATAACCTAAAAATGGCATATAAGTTAAATAAGTTCAAATTGGAAAATGGTTTGAGAGATCTACAAATCCAAAATAGGTCATGTAATATGTCATTTTGAATCTAAACAACATTTTGGAAACAATGGTTTAGGCACAATTTTGATTTGAGGCCTAGAAATTGGACTTGCTTTGTAATGTTGTTACTTGCATATTAAGGCAACTTTGGAAAACTTCACCAAAGGCAAGGAATTGATTTGTTCTTCATTCATACCACCTCAATATCTCATGAAAGGAGATTTTAACACAAATTTGAAGGGCTGCAAGCATGATATGAGATGGTTCAATATGTCATCACATGAGAATTTCCACATCCTTCCACTTCATACTAGAAGGTTCTAGGGGCTTCTAAATTGGTTTGTATATTGATTGCAAAGTCCATGGGGTCAGGGTTGGTGATTGTTGGTGATTGTTGGTGGTGATTGGTGAGTGTTAGTGCAAAAGAGTGAGTGAGATACCATTTCTTCCATTTTTGCAATTCAATATCAAACTTCACTTTCTTCTTCATCTCCATTTCCTTCTTCTCCACAAATCCATTCCCTGGATCATACTGAACACGTGCATACAGATTTGAGTGGCCATTGATGAAGGTTTGAAGGTGTGGCTTCAAAATTGCAAGAAAAGCAAATTGGATCCAAACTCACGACACAAGCACTGTCCATCCAAGATCTTGCAAACAAAAAGATTATCATCCATTAGAGATCATCCTTGGCAAGTTTCAAGCATTGGATTGAGGAGTAACTGCACTTGCCATCATCAATTTTCAGGTTTGCAAAAGCTTTCGAAACTCTTTATTTATGCAGCATTAGGTGAAATGGTTAGGATAAGCATGATTAGAGACCATAGGTGATTGATTTCTGAGAGTTTGGGTGAGTTTCATGAGGTTTGATCACATGGTGATGAATCTTTCAAGATCAAGACTGGGCTGTGTAGTGAGTATTAATCAACATGTGATAGCTTAATGAAACCATTGCAACATGAAGAACATTCTAGTATAGAAAGATTCAAGAATTAGCAAGGTGCATCACAGTGAAAATCTCATGAACCTTGGAGTACTTGCTATCGGTTTGTGCGTTCTAGGGTGTTTCAATGAGAAATATTGGCACAGTCGTGTTCAGGGAAGAATGTAGAGTAGTTTTGCTTTTTATATCATGGGATTTCATGGAGAGAAGAGGGAGAACAGAGGGAGGGAAGATCATGGCACGAATCCTGGTTTTCATGTAAACCCTAGGTCTAAGGTAGACGATGACCCCATAGTCGTTAGATGGTACGAAGACTTTTGACTTGAACCCTTGATCCAACGTGCCAAATTCAAAGTTGAGATTTGGAGGGAGGCTGAAAACGTATGAAACGATGCGTTTCATTTAAAACGCAATCCTGGGCTTAACGCGTAATGCTAGTGACACCCCCTCACACGGCCCAAACCAATATTGAACTGGAATCTGTTACTTTTCTCACCGCTCCTTTATTCTTTTTCTTTTGAGTTTTAATTTAATTTCTGAATGCAAATGGGCCCAAACGCGCACGCTATCTGCACCACCCTTTCCTGGCCCATCTGGAGGATGAACTGGGCGAATTCATTGTTACACCCCCATCCCAATTTTATTCAATTCTTTTATTTTATTTTCTCTTATATTTTTAGCATTTTAATAAATTCATATAAAAACAGAAAGTGAGCATTTTTTGATTCTTGTTTTTTCTTTAGACTCATTAAAATGTGTAGAAAAATGATAAAAATAAAAATGGGATTTTATTTTTAGTTAGATATTTTTTAGCATTTTTTCATTTAAATAGCTTTTAAATAGGATTAATCTTGTACTTGATTTTGTAGAATTTATTTTAGGACTTTCCCTTAGGCTTTTTAGTCCATTCTTTTTAATATGATTAGATATTGAGCCTTAGTTCCCTCTGGATTTATTTCATGATTTTTAGGTTAAAATTTGATTAGTTTGTTTAGGCTAGCATTAGCATAACCAAATTAGGGTTTTATGAAGCTTGGTTTGCTTTGAGGACCTTGTTGAAGGAGCATGATGAAGGAGAAGATTGAAGATCAAGACCCAGAGGATTGAGAGGTTGGAGCTTGCAAGGATGCATGGATTGAGGTCCTAGTCTAGGAGCTTGTTCTCTGTTTGTGAGGTTTTGAGATCCTAAAGTCTGAGGGAAGTTCATGGTACTTTCCTGAGGAAGGCACTATGGATGTCTTTCATTCTTTCTTCTCACCTCTTTCCCAAGTATCCAATGATGTTGGAGCCTTCATGTGAGTTTAGTTTCTCCTGAGGAGGAATGTAAACTGATCACAGTTGTTGAGCCACATGGGATATGATTCCTAAGTGGAAGCCTCCTAGTACTTTCTTGAGGAAGGCACTATGGGTCTGTTCACTTAGTTCCCTTAGTTCATGTAGGATTTCTCAAGTATCCAATGATGTTGGAGCCTTCATGTGAGTTTAGTTTCTCCTGAGGAGGAATGTAAACTGATCACAGTTGTTGAGCCACATGGGATATTATTCCTAAGTGGAAGCCCCTTAGTACTTTCCTGAGGAAGGCACTATGGGTCTGTTCACTTAGTTCCCTTAGTTCATGTAGGATTTCCCCAAGTATCCAATGATGTCGGAGCCTTCATGTGAGTTTAGTTTCTCCTGAGGAGGAATGTAAACCTATCACAGTTGTTGAGCCACATGCGATATGAGTCCTAAGTATAAGCCTCCTAGTGTTTTCCTGAGGAAGGCACTATGAGTCTGCCTACTTAGCTCCCTTTCTTTGGTAAGCTTGTTTTGAAGCTTGAAGACTGGGATTGATTTCTTTTGATTAGGGTTTTGCTTTAGGGCTTTGCTTAGAGGTAGATTAGGGTTTTGTTTTTAGGGTTAGGATTAGGGAGAGCTTATATGTAGATAATTTCTTTCTCCAGCATGGATGGTATTTCATTTCTTTTATCTGTATGACTGCAGTTTACTGTTTATTGCTTGATAGCATGTTGTTTATTTTTCAGTATGATTACTGTTATTTCATGACTGGCTTGAGGTCGAGACGAGCTTGTGGAGGCTGAAGCCCCACACACATTTCCTCCCTCACTTGCATTGCATGCATTTTACTGTTAAGCTGATGCTTTGTCTGTTTTGGTGTATCATTGACATGATCCCTTAGGACTCTCATTTCCTTTGATAAGGATTTGATGATAGACTTTTAGGTTGAAACCTGTGCATGACAACTTCTAGGAGTTCCCTGTTCAAACTTCAACCATAGGATGAATCCATGGCATGATAACAGTAGGACTTGATAGTCTCCCTCCTAGTTGGGCATGTTCTCTTCTCATCTCAAAACAGTTTAAGATACAGTAATCATGAATGATTTCTTTCGTACGTTACGAGTCTTAAGCTATCTGAGAAAGGATTATGGGAGAGTTCCTTTTCCACAGTCTGGATGTTTAGTATGGTACCCTTTGGGTGACATGCGACGCATTCACTCTCAGGTCATAGCCTCTAGTGCGATTGAAATCGCAAACACAATAAAAAACACTTCTTTCGTAAAGACAGGAAATAAACCGTAGTTTCCCGAACTACGTGAGCTATGATCTCTCATGCCTGTTGAGAGTACGTAGGCACAAGATGGCGAAGTCTTGGCGAGCTACCTTCCCCCATAATCCTTCGTAGGCCGAACTACGTTGACTCTGATTTCTCATTCTCTGATGAGAATACGTAGGCATAAAGTGCGACGCTTTGCCGAGTCATTTTTCTTTTCTTTTTCAGCCAGCCTTGATAGGTAGATAGAATAAAACCAACCCATCCAAGTAAACAAACAAGCGTGGATCCCGTCGAGTACGACGGACGTGAGGGGTGCTAATACCTTCCCCTTGCGTAACCGTCCCCCGAACCCAGACGATGGTTGCGATGACCTTGTCTTACCCTTTTTCGTCAGGTTTTTCCGATCGTTTCCTTTCCCGCTCTGAGGGATAAATAACGAAAGGTGGCGACTCTTCTGTCATGCCGGCACCTTATTTTCGCGAAAGCGACAGCTGGCGACTCTGCTGGGGATCGAACCCAGAATCTCTGGTTCTCCGGTTCCCTATGAGAGTCAATCCTAGCGCTTGTATGTTTGCTTGTTGGGTTGCGTTTATTTATCGCATTTTTACTTCTCGCACTTTATTTCCCGCATTTTTATTTCCAGTTTGATATGATTATCTGTGCTGCTGTGGGAGAGGGAGGTTACTATGAGTGAGAAGCCGGACCTGGGCTTGAGTATGCACCTAGACATAGTTGCGGAGAGTAGTAGACGGACCTGCCTGCTGAGCAGGCACAGTTCCCTACAGAATTTGAGCTCAGACGAGGTTCTCGCAGAGGTGCTCCTTTCCGGTCTTGAGGATCTGAGGGGAGTCCAGACGTGAGGATTGTCGACTCTGGGGACCGATCATTTGGAAGTCAGCTAAGTGAGGCCTCTTCATGACTTGATGATGCCACTCCTTCTGGGAATCGTATCGTCACTCATGAAAGTCTGTGACGCTGATGACCGCATAGGATGCCGTACCTTTGTCCGTGGATTAGGTCCATACCTGTGAGCGGGATTGGGTTTATTGCAGGAAACTTAGACCTTCAGACTACCTGGTTTTGTTGACAGTGGATCAGTTATGTTGGTACCCGGTTTCTCAGGTGCAGATATGTCTGTTCTTGATGGAACAGGTTTTGATCAGAGGACCTTATTATCAGGTGTATATCTGTTCTTGAGAGAGCAGGTTTTGATCAGGGCATCAGCAGGTGTTGTTTGTTCTTGATAGGGCAGATTTTGAGTGGGGTCTGAAGATCTCATCAGCAGGTGTTGTTTGTTCTTGATAGGGCAGATTTTGAGTGGGGTCTGAAGATCTCATCAGCAGGTGTTGTTTGTTCTTGATAGGGAAGATTTTGAGTGGGGTCTGAAGATCTCATCAACAGCTGTATGTTTGTTCTTGATAGGGCAGATTTTTGATTTGGGGTCTGAAGACTTCATCAGCAGATATTTCTTGATCATACATCCGGGGTCCTTATTATCAGACATTTGTTCTTGACAGAGCAGAATTTTGATCTTATGTAGGTCGTTCTTAGCAGATCAGATTAGTGGTCTTACACCGAGGTTTTCTTCTCATCAGTGATTATGGACACAGAATCTCCACAGCAGTTACCTGGATATATTATTGCATGCCTGCATTTTGCATTAGTTTGCATGTTCATTTGCATTCCATTAACGTGTGTCTGTGTCGCAGGTACCATTTCCCCGATCCAGGATCTCTCGCCTCCTATTGTATTACTATAGCCTCTCTCAGGAAGACTGTTGCGTACAAGTTCTCGGCCCCTGATGTGTCGAAGTTGACTGTCGCTGATGCTATGTAATGCCTTAATAGGCTTTCCACATATACACGAGATTGATGTTTCCATGATTGGGCTCGGATTTCTTCTTCTTATTATTATCAACACTAGCACTAAGGCGCTAGGATCGGGGGAAATCTCCCAAGCACACAGACACACGCATGCATCTGCATGAAGCATTTGCATGGCGTACATTTTGTTGCTTTTCCTGACCTTTAATGTTGACAGGTTTTTCAGGTTCACAGGTTCCGAGCTGCTTCCGGTCTCCAGGATTGATCAGAGACTCATTCACCGTTACTCAACTCGGGCTAATCAGATAAGGATCATGGATCAGGTGCAGTCAGATGTTCAAGAGCTCCGTGAACGGATGGATCGTTTTATGGAACTGATGCAGGTAGTCGCTAATGGTCAGGACCAGCTTCGTACTTTGGTTCAACCTTTGATCTCCAGGGTTGATAGTAACGACATACTTCACGGCGGGGCTGTGCCTACTCCTCCTCCAGTTGATGCTCCGCAGAATGTTATTCATGTTGCCGGGGGCAACGGCGGTGCTAATGGCAATGTGATGGCCAATATCGGACTCAACGCGACGGGCGTCGGCAATGGTAGTCTGGGAGCTAATGTCAACATAGGGCCGGTCAACGGCAATGCTGGCGTCGGAAATCTGTTGGTGCCTCAACCGTGGCTTGAGGATCATAAGGATGATGTGTTTTCTCAAAGAGGTGTGGAAGCAGAGTTGAATGCTGAAGCTCGGCTCAGGTTCAAAGCACTGGAAGACAAAATGAGAGACATTGAGAATCAGAATACTTTGGGCGTTGATATGTCCAAGCTGGGGTTAATTGCTGATTTCAAGGTACCTCATAAGTTCAAAGTGCCTGTCTTTGAGAAGTATAAGGGTACTACTTGCCCTCGTGTCCACCTTCGATCTTATTATAGAAAGATGTCTGCCTATTCTGACGATGAGAAGTTGCTGATGCACTTCTTCCAAGATAGTCTTTCTGGTCCATCCCTCGAGTGGTATATGGGCTTGGAGCCCACTACCGTGTGCACATGGAAAGATCTCGCTGAAGCGTTTGTCCTCCACTATCAATACAATAGCGACTTGGCCCCCAACCGAGTCCAACTCCAGAACCTTTCGCAGCGGAATAATGAAGGCTTTAAGGAGTACGCCCAGCGGTGGCGTGAGTTGGCTGCTCGGGTTCAACCGCCGATGGTTGAGCGCGAGCTCGTGCAGATGTTTGTGGCCACCCTCCCGGGAATCTACTATGAAAAGCTTGTCAGTGGCATGTCTGGGACATTCTCGGCTCTCATCACTATGGGCGAGCACGTCGAGAATGGTATAAAGATTGGAAAAATTCAAGGTGAATCATCCTCAGCTGGAGGGGGTGGAAAGAAACCTTACGCTGGTAAACGTCGAGAAGGAGACGCGAGTGCTGTCACCAACGCTCGGAGAAAGGGCAAGGGCCCTCAGTAGCAGATAGCCAGTATAAATATCCCGGCAGCTCCGCCGCAGCAGCAGCAGTAGCAACCACAGCAACAGAGTCAACAGGGATATAGAAAATATCAGAATCGGGCTCCTTTGGCAAACCGTCACTTTGAAGCACCACCTATGTCGTATGCGCAGCTCTTGCAAACTTTGCTTCAGCTTCAGTTAGTGCAAAAGAGGACGTTGGCTCCCTTAACAGGGGCACCACCACCGGGGTATGACGCAAATGCCACTTGCGATTTCCATACTGGGGCACCAGGCCATACGATTGAGAACTGCAAAGCCTTTAAGCACAAGGTGCAGGACCTGGTAGACGCCAAGATTATTAACTTCTCCGACAATGTGCCCAATGTTACCAAAAACCCTATGCCTCATCATAGAGGAGGCGGAGTGAACGCCATTATCAAGGAGGATAGTGCAGATCTGTTGACTAATGTCAAAGACTTAAAGACGCCGCTTAGTTTCGTCAAGGCTAAGTTGTTAAAGAAGGGGTTCTTTCCAGGATGCGGAGAGTTATGCATGGCTTGTGCTACACATCCTGATGGGTGTGAGCAGCTGGTAGAAGGTATCCAAAGTCTGATGTCTGAGGGTATTTTGCAGTTCAGCCGGAGAGTCGAAAGTGTATCAGGAGAGGTTGTGTTGAAGCAGGCAGATGAAGTCGCCACCATCCCCATTCCTCGTCAACCTATTACCATTTCTGCGCCCCGACCGCCTACAATCACTATTACCAGAGCTGGGTCGATCCCATTCGAGAGCACTAACGCCGTTCCGTGGCATTATGGCGCCGAAGTCTATTGCAATGGTCAGAAGTTAGAGTTGGAGCCGTATGGGTCGACTGTGCAGAATCTCGCAGGAGTCAGTGGTATTACTCGAAGCGGAAGAGTGTTTGCACCGACAGAGGTCGTGGCAGAGAAAGTGGTCAGAGCTGATGCTGCTGATAAGGGTAAAAGCAAAGCCGTCGAAGAGGTCCCATGTGGGGCAGAGACAGATTTGCTCGTCAAAGACGCCGAGGAGTTCATGCGGTTAATCAAAAAGAGCGACTACAAGATTGTAGACCATCTTCATCAGACTCCGTCAAAGATTTCTATCCTCAACTTGTTGCTGTGTTCTGAAGCGCACCGCAACGCGTTACTGAAGGTATTGAACGCTGCCTACGTACCGCAAGAGATATCAGTGAATCAGCTAGAAGAGGTAGTAGCCCATGTTAATGCTGGCAATGGGCTAGGTTTCACAGATTTAGAGCTGACTCCTAAAGGGAGAAATCACAACAGCGCCTTGCACGTCTCGATAGAGTGCAGAGGCACTATCATGTCGCATGTCCTGGTAGACACAGGTTCTTCGCTTAATGTGCTTCCGAAGAAGGCATTAATGAAGTTGGACACTCGTGGATTGCTTTGCACGCCCAATGATCTGGTGGTGAAAGCGTTTGACGGAACTAAGCGCCACGTTTTCGGAGAGTTGACCCTGCCGATTCAAGTTGGTCCGGAGACGTTCGATACTGTTTTTTATATCATGGATATCATGCCTGCCTACAGTTGCCTCTTAGGTCGGCCATGGATCCATGCTGCTGGTGCCGTGACGTCCACGCTGCATCAGAAGCTCAAATATGCGGTCGGGGGAAGCATAGTAACCGTCTGTGGTGAGGAGGACATTATGGTGAGCCACTTGTCATCCTTTAAGTATGTTGAAATGGATGGCGAAATCCATGAAACTCTCTGCCAAGCATTTGAAGCCGTCAAGGTGAAAGAGGTAGCTCCTATCGTCATAGGGAAGCAAGAGATGAATCTCTCCTCGTTCAGAGAAGCTCGGGCCGTCGTCGAGGCCGGTTCCACCCCAGGCTGGGGGCATGTTTTGGAGATACCGATCAAGCAGGACAAGTTTGGATTGGGGTATTCTCCTGAAGCTGAAGCTTCATCTTCTTCGTCTAGCAGTTCGTCTCGTGGGAAGGGGCAGATCCTATTTACCAGGGGCAGAGTGATTTTCGAAAGCATCAACGCGACGTCAGAGGATAGCGGGGACATCGATTGTGATCTTGACGCCTGGATTCAGCCAAGCAAGCCGGGCGAGCGCCTCAACAATTGGACCATCAAGGAGATTATCCAGCCGACAAGTGAAGAGTAATGATTTACTTTTTACAATCTTTGTACAACCCTATGTCCTGCCCGGGGCATAATGGTTTTATTGTCAGGGCCTTGTTGGATTATGTACATTCATTTTGTTAATAAATCAAAGGCGTTTTCTTCGTACTCAAATATTGTGTTCTCTGTTGTTCCTGTTTTATGTTTATTTTGAAAAAACAGTAAAATGGCAACGGGGTTTGTGCTAACCTGCATATTCTTGCTTTAAATTTAACCCTTGTTATTGCAGGATCCACATAACAGACGACATCGACTCTGGACCCTCTACGGCTCACTACGATTTCGATTGCCCGATATATCAAGCTGAGGATGAGATTGATGAAGACGAATACCTTCCGGAAGAGTTGGACCGCTTGTTGAGACAAGAAGAAAAGGTTATTCTGCCTCATGAGGAAGATATTGATATCGTAAATCTGGGTTCTGAAGAGCTCGTCAGAAATGTCAGAGTAGGGGCTGCGCTGCAGAATGATGTCAAGCATAGACTGGTCGAGATGCTTCGAGAGTATAGTGACGTCTTTGCTTGGTCATACGAAGACATGCCCGGACTTGACACAGACATCGTGGTTCATCGCCTGCCGTTGCGAGAAGATTGCCCTCCAGTCAAGCAGAAGCTTAGGAGGACGAGACCAGATATGGCTGTAAAAATCAAAGAAGAAGTCCAGAAGCAGTTGGACGCAGGATTTCTAGCCGTTACCACTTACCCTCCGTGGGTCTCCAACATAGTGCCTGTACCGAAGAAGGACGGTAAGGTACGCATGTGCGTCGATTATCGGGATTTGAATAGGGCGAGCCCTAAGGATGATTTCCCGTTGCCTCATATCGATGTGTTGGTCGACAACACAGCCCAGTTCTCCGTGTTTTCGTTCATGGATGGCTTCTCCGGTTACAATCAGATTAAGATGGCACCAGAGGACATGGAGAAAACGACGTTTATCACCCCCTGGGGAACATTTTGCTATAAGGTAATGCCCTTCGGTCTGAAGAACGCAGGGGCCACTTACCAACGAGCAATGGTAACTTTGTTTCATGATATGATTCATCATGAGATCGAGGTCTATGTTGATGACATGATTGCAAAGTCCCAAACAGAGGAAGAGCATCTGGTCAACTTATTGAAGATTTTTGAGAGGCTTAGGAAGTTCAGGCTGAGGCTGAATCCTAACAAGTGCACTTTCGGAGTGCGGTCCGGAAAGTTATTGGGGTTTATCGTTAGTGAACGAGGTATTGAAGTTGATCCTGCGAAAATAAAAGCTATTCAAGAAATGCCAGCGCCGAAAACGGAAAAAGAGGTTCGTGGTTTCTTGGGCCGAATAAACTACATTGCAAGGTTTATCTCTCAGCTCACGGCCACTTGTGAACCTATGTTCAAACTTTTAAAGAAAGATCAGGCGATGACTTGGTGTTGTACCCCAAAATTTGACCAACAATTATTTTCCCATCAAGTGTTTGCAGGTTGATACCTTCATCAGAAAGTTCAAGAGATCCTCAGAAGAGTGGATTGAAACCAGGGTTGTGTGCTTCAGAACTTGAAAGTTGTGAGTGCTCCTCAGATGATTCTGAGACTTTGATAATGAACTTAATGTTTTGAGAAAGCCTATGAGATGTCTTGATAGCCATCATGAAGCCCAGAGAGGTCATTATGTAAGAGTTCAGAAGATTCAACCATGAATGGTAGAATTAGGGTTTTTGACTGGGTCAACCCTAGATCAGCTGGAGATTTGGAGAAGGTTGAGACTTAATCCAAGGGCCATGAGATCATGGAATGATGCATAGAGATGTTGTAAAGGTGATTCCTAGACCAACTCATCATGATTGAGGAGTTTGAGAAGTTTTGAGTTAGGGTTTCTGAGGATTGTCAGTGAAAAAACCCTAATTTGACCCCTATCTTCCAGGCAGTTTTAGCTCTAGATGTGATTGATATCTCATCTTCCCCACAAAATGAATGTTGTAGAGCTTGTTCTTAGCTTTAATTTGAGTGGTGGAAGTCCTTGATAGGAGTTACAGAGCTCAAGTTATGGTTTTGACAAATTACAGGTCAGCAGAGGTGTGTGAATCTGGGTCCTTGAAAGTCACCCAACTTGCAGACAACTTTTGCCCTAGTAGGATGATCCCTATGATTTCTTGGTCAACATGAATGTTGAAGAGGATCTTCTTAGCTTTAATTTGAGTGGTAGAAGTCCTTGATTGGATTTGTGGAACTCAACTTATGGTTTGAACAAGACAGGGGTATTTTGGTCATTTGTCAGTTATAGGTCATTTTAGCCAATGCCTAAAACTCCTATTTCCAAGCCTCAAATGGAAAAACTCAAAACATGAAAGTTGCTCAAAATGTGATTTTAAGTCTATAAAGAAGGTCACAAATTGTTGGAAAAGCTCATAGCATGAAATTCCATGATTGGTCAAAAATGAACTAAAAATGGCTTATAACTTTGAAAAGTTGAAATTGAAAAGTGATTTGGGAGATCCACAAATCCAAAATAGGTCATCCAATATATCATTTTGATTGGAAAAACCATTTTGAGAACATTGGTTTAGCTAGAATTTTCATTTGAGGTCTAAAAATGGGTGATGCTTTGAAAAGTCATTACTTGAAAAAGAAGGCAATGTTGAAAAACCCTACACAAGCCAAAAATGAACTTGTTTTTCACTCATCCCTTCCCAATATCTCACATAAGGACATTTTAAGACAAAATTGCAAGGCATGGCATATGAGATATGAGATAACCAATATGTCATCACATGAGAATTTCAAGAAGTTTCCACCCCATTCTAGATGAATCTAGACACATCCAAAGATCATTATAAAGAGAATGCCATGAAGAGAATTCAAGGTTGGTGATAGAGGGTCAAGTCAGAGGAGAAAGAGAGAGATACATTGCCATTGAAGAGGTTTCTTCAAGTTGAAGCAACTTTGGTTTTCTTCCACTACAAGCACTCTCCTTCCATACAAGTGCAAACAGAAAGTTCCTCACCATTGGAGGATCATCTTGAACCAATTCCAAGGCCTGCAAGCATCCCCACGAGCCTTCTCCATCTTTACTTGACAGGTCCTTTCTTCTCCTTGTATCTCTTAAGTTAGCTAGTTTCAATTAGTTTTATAGCCATAGAATTAATGTGTTAGGGTAGAGGATCAATTTCTGAGAGTTTGAGAGCTCTGCGTGAGGTTTCATGGCAGGTGAGTGATTCTTGAATCTTCAAGAACTATTTGTTTAGGGCGTTTTAATCAGCATGAATTAGATTAGAATGACTAGGGTGGCGTGTAGAGCAGGTTCAGACCCTTAGATGGAAGTTTCACCATGGTCGATAGCAGATGAACATGGTTGTGCCAAGATGTTTAAGTCTTCTGTTAGGGCTATCTAGGGCGAGTTAGGGGAAGGTGAGCATATGGTTGTGTTGCTCTTGAGTAGTAGAGCATTTCTTGTTTTGGAATCGAGTGAAACCGTGGCCTGGGCAGAGAGATAGAGGAGCTCGAATCTTGGTGCATGGAGGGAAGGGTTCTGAAAACCCTAAGTTTTGGTGGGGACGATGAAGGAGAGTCCTTGGATTCGTTCCAGATTTTGACTCATTATTCAGATCCAACGGCTGTGATTAAGTCTGAGAGTTGGAGGGAAGATTCAAAGTAAATGAAACGCAGTCGTTTCATTAAACCAGCCACGTTGGGCTCAGCTTTCTATTCGCCCCCCCCTTCTTTGCTGGCCCAATTATTTCCAACTAGCGCGTGTGCTATTCACACCCCCCCTCCCTTAATTGATTTAATTCTTTTATTATTTTTTCTGTTTTGTTTAATTCATTAATAATTGATAAAAAATGTTTTTTTAATGTTTCTTTTTTCTATGATTAGATGAAAATGTGTAGAAAATTATAAAAATAAAAATGGGATTTTATTTTTTAGTTTAGTATTTTAATAGATTTTTCTTTTAAAATAGCTTTTAAAATAGGATTAATTTTGTGCATGATTTTGTGGAATTTGTTTTAGGACCTTCCTTTAGTCTTTTTAACTCATTCTTTTTTGTGTAATTAGATATTGAACCATAGTTCCCCATAGGATTTAATTCTTGATTTTTAGATTAAATTTTGATTAGTTTAATTAGGGTAGCATTAGGGTATCCTAATTAGGGTTTAGGTTGTGCATAGGTGAAAGAATTCATTTTCTTTAGATAGTTTTGTTTGATTTTTGGGTAGAGGCCCATGTGGATGTTATGGATAGATGTTGTAGGCCCTTATGAATAATTGATAGATTTTTCCCCATAGGTTTAGTATTTTTAGGTATTTTCTGAAGTTGCCCGATGGTTTTATCTGTTCTGTGGTTATCTGTTCATCTCTGGGGGGTTGTTTTGGGGAAGTTGTTATGAGGTTTGTGTTGTCTTGAAGACCTTGATGGAGAGCATCATGAAGTGAAGATTGAAGATCAAGATTCAGAGACCCAGAGCTTGGCTTGCCCCCTGTCTGTGAGGTTTGAGATCCTGAAGTTTGAAGGAAGTTCATGGTACTTTCCTGAGGAAGGCACTATGAATGACTTTCATGCTTTCTTCTCACCTCTTTCTTAAGTATCCAATGATGTTGGAGCCAACTTGTGAGTTTAATTTCTCCTGAGGAGGAATGTAAACTGATCACATGTTGTTGAGCCACATGGGATACAATTCCTAAGTGGAAGCCTCCTAGTACTTTCCTGAGGAAGGTCCTATGGGTCTGTTCACTTAGTTCCGTTAGTTTATCTAGGATTTCTCAAGTATCCAATGATGTTGGAGCCAACTTGTGAGTTTAATTTCTCCTGAGGAGGAATGTAAACTGATCACAGTTGTTGAGCCACATAGGATACGACTCCTAAGTGGAAGCCTCCTAGTACTTTCCTGAGGAAGGTCCTATGGGTCTAGTCATTTAGTTCCACTAGTTCAGATAGGATTTCCTAAATATCCAGTGATGTTGGAGCCTGCTTGTGAGTTTAATTTCTCCCGAGGAGGAATGTAAACTGATCACAGTGGTTGAGCCACATAGGGTATGACTCCTGAGTATACACCTCCTAGTGCTTTCTTGAGGAAGACACTATGAGTCTGCTTACTTAGCTCCCTGTCTTTGGTAAGCTTGTTCTGAAGCTTGAAGGCTGGGATTGATTTCTCCTGTTTAGGGTTTTGCTTGAGAGCTTTGCTTAGATTTGATCAGATTCTGTGATTAGGGGTAGGATTAGAGAGTAGATTTTTTCTTTCTCAAGCATGTGTGTTTGTTTGCCTGAGGGCACCTCATTTCCCCTATTTGTTCATTGCTTGATAGCATGTTGTTTATCTTCAGTGTGATTACTGTTATTTCATGACTGGCTTGAGGTCGAGACGAGCTTGTGGAGGCTGAGGCCCCACACACATTTCCTCCCTCACTTGCATTGCATGCATTTTACTATTAAAGCTGATGTTTTTGTTTCTGTGTATCATTGACATGATCCCTTAGGACTCTCATTTCCTCTGATGAGGATTTGATGATAGACTTTTAGGTTGAAACCTATGCATGACAACATCTAGGAGTTCCCTGTTCAAACCTCAACCATAGGATGAATCCATGGCATGATAACAGTAGGACTTGATAGTCTCCCTCCTAGTTGAGCCATTTTTCCCCGTAGTTTCCCGAACTACGTTTGCTCTGATCTTTCATACCAGATGAAAGTACGTAGGCATAGGACGCGATGTCCTAGCGAGCAACCTTTCCCCATAACCCGTAGTTGGCCGAACTACGTTGACTCTGATTTCTCGTTCCAGACGGGAATACGTAGGCATAAAGTGCGACGCTTTGCCGAGTCATTTTTCTTTTCTTTTTTCAGCCAGCCTTGATAGGTAGATAGATTATAACCAACCCGTCCAAGTAAACAAACAAGCGAGGATCCCGTCGAGTACGACGGACGTGAGGGGTGCTAATACCTTCCCCTTGCGTAACCGACTCCCGAACCCAGACAATGGTTGCGATGACCTTGTCTTACCCTTTTTCGTCAGGTTTTTCCGATCATTTCCTTTCCCGCTCTGAGGGATAAATAACGAAAGGTGGCGACTCTTCTGTCATGCCGGCACCTTATTTTCGCGCAAGCGACAGCTGGCGACTCTGCTGGGGACCGAACCCAGAATCTCTGGTTCTCCGGTTCCCTATGAGAGTCAATCCTATCGTTTGTGTGTTTGCTTGTTGGGTTGCGTTTATTTATCGCATTTTTACTTCCCGCATTTTTATTTCCAGTTCGATATGATTATCTGTGCTGCTGTGGGAGAGGGATGTTACTGTGAGTGAAAAGCCGGACCTGGGCTTGAGTACACACCTAGATATAGTTGCGGAGAAGTAGTAGACGAACCTGTCTGCTGAGCAGGCACAGTTCCCTACGAAAATCTGCGCTCAGACGAGATTCTTGCAGAGGTGCTCCTTTCCGGTCCTGAGGATCTGAGGGGGGTCCAGACGTGAGGATTGTCGACTCTGGGGACCGATCATTTGGAAGTCAGCTAAGAGAGGCCTCTTCATGACTTGACGATGCCACTCCTTCTGGGAATCGTATTGTCACTCATGAAAGTCTGTGACGCTGATAACCGCATAGGATGCCGTACCTTTGTCCGTGGATTAGGTCCATACCTGTGAGTGGGGTTGGGATATTGCAGGAAACTTTGACCTCCAGACTACCTGGTTTTCTTGACAGTGAATCAGTTATGTTGGGTTCTCAGTTGCAGATATGTTCTTGATAGAGCAAGGGTTTGATCAGGGGATTTTATCATCAGGTGTTTGTCTGTTCTTGATAGAGCAGGCTTTGATCAGTGTATTATTATCAGAAGTTTGTTCTGGATGGAGCAGATTTTTGAGTGGGGTCTGAGGATCTTGTCAGCAGTTGTTGTCTGTTCTTGATAGGGCAGATTTTGAGTGGGGTTTGAAGATCTCATCAGCAGCTGTGTATTGGTTCTTGAGAGGGCAGATTTGTGATTTGGGGTCTGAAGACTTCATCAACAGATATTCCTTGATCTTGCATCCGGTATCAGGCCTTCGTTCTTGTCAGGGCAGAAGTTTGATCTCGATCCTACCAGATGGTTATTCACAGCAGATCAGATTAGTTTTACACCGGGGTTTCCTTCTCATCAGTGACTGTTGGCATCGAATCTCCACAGCAGCCACCTGGATATATTGTTGCATACCTGCATTTTGCATTAGCTTGCATAATCATTCCATTAGCGTGTGTCTGTGACAGGTACCGTTTCCCCGGTCCAGGATCTCTCGCCGCTTATTGTGTTACTGCAGCCGTTCTCAGAAAGACTGTCGTGTATGAGTTCTCGGTCCTTGATGTGTCGAATCTGACTATTGCTATGTGAGGTTGCTATTTCCATGATTGGGCCTGGATTCCTCTCCTTATTATTGTCAGCAGGTGCCAGGATCGGGGGAAATCTCTCAAGCACACAGACTCACGCATGCATTTGCATAAAGCATTCTTGCATGACATACATTCTGTTACCTTTTCCTAACCCTTGATGTTAACAGGTTTTTCAGGTACTCAGGTTCCGAGCTGTTTTCGATCTCCAGGATTGATCAAAGATTCATCCACCGCTACTCAACTCGCGCCAATCAAACGAGAATCATGGACCAGGTACAGTCAGATGTTCAGGAGCTTCGTGAACGGATGGATCGTTTTATGGAGCTGATGCAAGTAGTCGCGAATGGACAAGATCAGCTTCGTACTTTGGTTCAACCTCTCATCTCCAGGGTCGACAGTAATGGAATACTTCATGGCGGGGCCGTACCCACTCCTCCTCAAGGGGATACTCCACAGAACGTTATTCCTGCTGCCGGGGGCAACGGCAGTGCTAACGGCAATCTTGTGACTAATCTCGGACTTAACGCGGCGGGCGCCGTCAATGGTGGTTTGGGAGCCAATGTTAACGTAGGGCCGGTCAACGGCAATGTTGGTGCAGGAAATATGGTGGTGCCTCAACCGTGGCTGGAGGACCATCAGGACGACATTTTCTCTCAGAGAGGTGTAGAGGCTGAGTTGACTGCTGAGGCTCGACTCAGGTTCAAGGCGCTGGAAGATAAAATGAGAGATATAGAAAATCAGAACACATTGGGCGTTGACATGTCCAAACTCGGGTTGATTGCTGACTTTAAAGTACCTCACAAGTTCAAGGTGCCTATCTTTGAGAAGTATAGGGGCACTACTTGTCCCCGTGTTCACCTCCGATCTTATTACAGAAAGATGTCCGCTTATTCTGACGATGAGAAGCTGCTGATGCACTTCTTTCAGGATAGTCTTTCTGGTCCATCGCTCGAATGGTATATGGGTTTGGAACCCGCTGCTGTGCGCACCTGGAAAGATCTTGCAGAAGCGTTTGTTCTCCACTATCAGTATAATAGCGACTTGGCCCCCAACCGAGTTCAGCTTCAGAATCTCTCGCAGCGGAGCAATGAAAGCTTCAAAGAGTACGCCCAGCGGTGGCGTGAATTGGCTGCTCGGGTTCAACCGCCGATGGTTGAGCGTGAGTTGGTGCAAATGTTCGTGGCTACCCTTCCTGGAATCTATTATGAAAAGCTGATCAGTGGCATGTCCGGAACATTCTCGGCTCTTATTACTTTGGGCGAGCATGTTGAAAATGGCATAAAGATCGGAAAGATTCAAGGCGAATCATCCTCAGCTGAAGGAGCTAGCAAGAAACCCTATACTGGCAAGCGTCGAGAAGGAGATGCCAGTGCTGTCACTAATGCTAGGAGAAAGGGCAAGGGCCCTCAGTCTCAGATCGCTAGCATAAACATCCCAGCTGCACCCCCGCAGTCGCAACAGCAGCCTCAGCAACAGAATAATCCGGGATATAAGAGATATCAGAATCGGGGTCCCCTCGCAAACCGTCATTTGGAAACTCCTCCTATGTCATATGCACAGCTTCTGCAAACGCTGCTTCAGCTCCAATTAGTTCAAAAGAGGACGTTGGCTCCCTTGACAGGGGCACCACCACCGGGGTATGATGCTAATGCTACTTGTGAATTTCATTCGGGGGCACCTGGCCATACCGTTGAGAATTGTAAAGCTTTTAAGCATAAAGTCCAGGACTTGGTCGACGCCAAGGTTATCAACTTTTCTGACAACGTGCCCAACGTCACTAAAAATCCAATGCCTCATCATAGGGGGGGCGGAGTAAATGCTGTTATCACTGAAGAGAAATTAGACCTGCTGACTGATGTCAGAGATTTGAAGACGCCGTTGAGTTTTGTTAAAGCTAAGTTGCTAAAGAAAGGCTTCTTTCCTGGATGTGGAGAGATGTGTATGGCTTGTGCTACACTTCCTGATGGGTGTGAGCAGCTGGTCGAAGGTATCCAAAGTCTGATGACCGAGGGTATTTTGCAATTCAGTCGGAGCATTGAGAATGCGTCAGGGGAAGTCGTGCTGAAGCAGGCAGACGAAGTTGCTACTATTACCATTCCTCGCCACCCTATCACTATTTCTGCACCTCGTCCGCCTACTATCACCATCACCAGGGCCGGACCAATCCCGTTCGAGAGTACTAATGCCGTCCCATGGCATTACGGCGCCGAAGTGTATTGTAATGGTCAGAGAATAGAGCTTGAGCCGTCCGGATCAACTGCGCAGAATCTGGCTGAGGTCAGTGGTATCACCAGAAGTGGTAGAGTGTTCGCGCCGGCAGAGGTCGCAGCAGAGAAAGTGGTCCGAGCTGACGCTATGGATAAAGGTAAGGGTAAAGCTGTTGAAGAGGTCCCTGCAGGGGCAGAGAAGGACTTGCTGGTTAAAGATGCAGAAGAGTTCATGCGACTGATCAGGAAAAGTGACTACAAGATTGTAGATCATCTTCACCAGACTCCGTCGAAGATCTCGATTCTTAACCTGTTGCTGTGTTCTGAAGCGCACCGCAACGCATTGCTGAGGGTATTGAATGCTGCATACGTGCCGCAGGAGATATCAGTTAATCAACTCGAGGAAGTAGTAGCCCATGTTAATGCTGGTAATGGGCTGGGATTCACAGATCTGGAGCTGACCCCCAAGGGAAGAGATCACAACAATGCCTTGCACGTCTCAATAGAGTGCAGAGGCACGATTATGTCACATGTCCTCGTGGATACGGGTTCCTCGCTTAACGTGCTTCCGAAGAAAGCACTGATGAAATTGGATACCCGTGGACTGCTGTGCACGCCCAGTGATCTGGTCGTGAAGGCCTTTGACGGAACCAAGCGCCACGTCTTCGGAGAATTGACCCTGCCAATCCAGGTTGGTCCAGAGACGTTTAATGCGGTGTTCTATATCATGGATATCATGCCCGCCTATAGTTGCCTCTTAGGTCGGCCGTGGATCCATTCTGCTGGTGCCGTGACGTCCACGCTGCATCAGAAGCTTAAATATGCTGTTGGGGGCAGCATAGTGACAGTCTGTGGAGAGGAGGACATCATGGTAAGCCACCTGTCGTCCTTTAAATATGTCGAAATGGATGGTGAGATCCATGAGACTCTTTGCCAGGCTTTTGAAACCGTCGGGGTGAAGGAGGTAGCTCCCGTTGTTGCAGAGAAGCAAGAGGTGAACCTCTCTTCGTTTAAGGAAGCTAGGGCCGTTGTCGAAGCCGGTTCTACCCCAGGCTGGGGGCATGTCTTGGATATACCAATCAAACAGGATAAGTTTGGATTGGGATATTCTCCAGAAGCTGAAGCTTCATCTTCTTCTGGTAGCTCGTCTCGCGGGAAAGGGCCGATCCTATTCACCAAGGGAGGAGTAATCTTCGAGAGTATCAACGCTGCGTCAGAGGACAGCGGGGACAGCGATTGTGATCTTGACGCCTGGATTCAACCGAGCAAGCCGGGCGAGCACCTCCACAACTGGACCATCAAGGAGATTATCGAGCTGACAAGTGAAGAGTAATGATTTGCTTTTTACAATCTTTGTACAACCCTATGTCCTGCCCGGGGCATAGTGGTTTTACTGTCAGGGCCTTGTTGGATTATGTGTATGCATTTTGTTAATAAATAAAAGGCGTTTTCTTCGTAATCAAATATTGTGTTCTCTGTTATTCCTATTTTATGTTTGTTTCGAAAAACAGCAAAATGGCAACGAGGTTCGTGCTAACCTGCATATTCCTGCTTTAAAACTTAACCCTTGTTATTGCAGGATCCACGTAACAGACGACATCGACTCTGGACCCTCTACGGCCCACTACGACTTTGATTGCCCGATCTATCAAGCCGAGGATGAGATTGATGAAGACGAAGACCTTCCGGAAGAATTGGCCCGCTTGTTGAGACAAGAAGAGAAGGTTATTCTGCCTCATGAGGAGGATATCGAGATCATAAATCTGGGTTCTGAGGAGCTTATCAGGAATGTCAGAGTTGGGGCTGCGCTGCAGAATGATGTCAAGCATAGACTGGTCGAGATGCTTCGAGAGTATAGTGACGTCTTTGCTTGGTCGTATGAGGATATGCCCGGACTTGACACAGATATCGTGGTTCATCGCTTGCCGTTGCGAGAAGATTGCCCTCCAGTCAAGCAGAAGCTCAGGAGGACGAGACCAGACATGGCTGTAAAAATCAAAGAAGAGGTCCAGAAGCAGTTGGACGCAGGATTTCTAGCCGTTACCACTTACCCTCCGTGGGTCGCCAACATAGTGCCTGTACCGAAGAAAGACGGTAAGGTACGCATGTGCGTCGATTATCGGGATTTGAATAGGGCGAGCCCTAAGGACGATTTCCCGTTGCCTCATATCGATGTGTTGGTCGACAATACTGCCCAGTTTTCCGTGTTTTCGTTCATGGATGGCTTCTCCGGTTACAATCAGATTAAGATGGCGCCGGAGGACATGGAGAAAACGACGTTTATTACCCCCTGGGGCACGTTTTGCTACAAGGTAATGCCCTTCGGTCTGAAGAACGCAGGGGCCACTTACCAGCGAGCAATGGTAACTTTGTTTCATGATATGATTCATCATGAGATCGAGGTCTATGTTGATGACATGATTGCAAAGTCCCAAACGGAGGAGGAGCATCTGGTCAACCTATTGAAGCTGTTTGAAAGGCTTAGGAAGTTCAAGCTGAGGCTGAATCCTAACAAGTGCACTTTCGGAGTGCGGTCCGGAAAGTTATTGGGGTTTATCGTTAGTGAACGAGGTATTGAAGTTGATCCTGCAAAGATAAAAGCTATCCAAGAAATGCCAGCGCCGAAAACAGAAAAAGAAGTTCGTGGTTTCTTGGGCCGAATAAACTACATTGCAAGGTTTATCTCTCAGCTCACGGCCACTTGTGAACCGATGTTCAAGTTGTTAAAGAAAAATCAGGCGATTACTTGGAATGAGGATTGCCAGAAGGCATTCGATAAGATAAAGCAGTATCTTCAAGAACCTCCAATCTTGATACCCCCAGTGGCTGGACGGCCATTAATCATGTACTTGACAGTTCTGGAGAATAGTATGGGGTGTGTTCTCGGTCAGCACGACGAGACGGGCAGAAAAGAGCATGCCATTTATTATTTGAGTAAAAAGTTCACTGAGTGTGAATCTCGATACTCGATGCTGGAGAAGACGTGTTGTGCATTAGCTTGGGCTGCCAAACGTCTACGACAGTATATGCTCAATCACACCACTATGCTGATTTCGAAGATGGATCCGATCAAGTACGTCTTCGAGAAGCAGGCTCTTTCGGGCAGGATTGCCAGATGGCAGATGGTGTTAACAGAATATGATATTCAGTACGTCTCTCAGAAAGCCATCAAGGGGAGCGTATTGTCCGATTACCTTGCCGAACAGCCAATCGAAGACTATCAGCCGATGAAGTTCGAATTCCCTGACGAGGACATTATGTTTCTCAAAGCGAAGGATTGCGATGAGCCATTGCCCGACGAGGGGCCAGATAGGAAGTCTCAGTGGAAGTTGATATTCGACGGAGCAGTTAATTCCTATGGAAGTGGCATCGGGGCTATCATCACAACACCTCACGGATCCCACATCCCGTTTACTGCAAGACTGACGTTTTCAGTTACCAACAACGAAGCCGAGTATGAAGCGTGTATTATGGGTCTAGAAGAGGCAATTGATTTGAGAATCAAGAATCTAGACATATATGGTGACTCAGCGCTTGTAATCAATCAGATCAAAGGGGAGTGGGAGACTCGTCAACCGAATCTAGTGCCGTACATGAATTACGCCAGGAGGCTGCTTCCGTTCTTCGACCGAGTAGAACTTCATCATGTACCCCGGGCTGAAAATCAAATGGCTGATGCTTTAGCCACGTTGGCTTCAATGTATAAGGTCAATCTTTGGAATGAGGCTCCAAGCATTGTTCTTTCGCGTCTTGACAGACCAGCATATGTGTTCGCAATCGAGGATGCCACTGACGGCAAACCATGGTTCCACGACATCCAGACCTTCCTTATGACTAAGGAGTATCCGGCGGGTGCGTCAACCCAGGATAAGAAGACTCTGAGGAGGCTATCTGGAAACTTTTACCTCAACCCTGATGGAGTGCTGTATAAGAGAAACCACGATCTCGTGCTACTCAGATGTGTAGATGAGAAAGAGGCAAGTATGCTCATGGAAGAAATCCATGAGGGCACATTTGGTACGCACGCCGGCGGGCATGCCATGACGAGAAAGATCCTGAGAGCAGGATATTACTGGTTGACCATGGAGTCGGATTGCTTCAGATTCGCGAAGAAATGTCACAAATGCCAGATTTATGCTGATAAAGTTCATGTGCCGCCGTGCCCATTAAATGTCATGTCCTCCCCTTGGCCGTTCTCCATGTGGGGCATCGACATGATAGGCAAGATCGAGCCCACCGCATCCAATGGTCATCGTTTCATTTTGGTAGCTATCGACTACTTCACCAAGTGGGTGGAGGCAGCCTCGTACGCTAATGTGACCAAGCAGGTGGTAGCTAAATTCATAAAGAAGGACATCATCTGTCGCTATGGAATTCCCGAGCGGATCATTACTGATAATGGTTCGAATTTGAATAATAAGATGATGAAGGAGCTGTGCCAGAGCTTCAAGATCGAACACCACAACTCATCTCCCTACCGGCCGAAGATGAATGGCGCTGTTGAAGCAGCCAACAAGAACATCAAGAAGATTGTTCAGAAGATGGTTGTGACGTATAAAGATTGGCACGAGATGCTGCCGTTTGCCTTGCACGGTTATCGTACGACGGTGCGTACGTCGACCGGGGCAACTCCTTTCTCCTTGGTGTACGGTATGGAAGCTGTCCTACCGCTAGAAGTGGAGATTCCCTCTTTGCGAGTTTTGGTTGATGTGAAACTTGATGAGGCGGAATGGGTTACGAATCGCCTGAACCAGCTCAGCCTGATGGACGAGAAGAGGTTAGCATCGATTGCATTTGGTCGCCTGTACCAAAGCCGAATGAAGAAAGCTTATGATAAGAAGGTGCGTCCTCGAAGTTTTCAGACGGGTGATCTCGTCCTGAAGAAGATTCTTCCGCCACACTCCGATCACCGGGGCAAGTGGACTCCGAATTACGAAGGGCCGTACGTCGTCAGCAAGGTCTTCTCAGGAGGAGCTTTGTTGTTATCCACGATGGATGGTGAAGACTTTGCATCCCCGGTGAATGCGGACGCAGTTAAAAAATACTTTGCTTGAAAGCGACCCGCTGGACAAAAAAGAAAGAGTCCAGGCAAAAAAGGGGCGTCCCGGCGAACCAAAAACAGAATAAAAGGTTCGGGCAAAAATTAGGGATATATTGAAAAAATGTACACCCGCGAAGTCGAAAACCTACACTGGGCGGCTTCGGCAAAAAAGGGTATCCCGGTGAACTGAAAACCCGAAAGGGCGGTTCACGCAAAAGTTAGGGATTTGAATAAGCAAATGACTGCGTTCCGCGTATGGACTTTCATTGTTTAGTGGTTCGGAAGACCTGAGGGCCGTTTATCTGAATCAATCTCTTCCAAAGCTGAAGCATCGGAGAAGTATCGAAGTCGAGTGGGTCTTAGAGGGATCAACTCATGGTGTTCGTCTACGCCTCGATTGCCGACATTTGTATATACTGATGTATATTTATGTTTTCTTTTTTGCGCGGCTTCCTCATTCCAGGAGCTTGCCTCCGTTGTAAAACATTTTTGCCCATTCAGGGGTTCATCATCAATAAAATGCACATTATTCAGCAATTATGCTTGTCTGTTTAGCATTTATCTGTTTTGTTTGCGAATGATAACGCCGATGTGTTTTTGATAAAATGCGCATGCATAAACTCGCGGGCCTAAGCCCATTGATTGTTGAAACAATTAACTAACTGAACATTGTCACGAGATAATAACCTGGATAGGCCCCTTTGAGGAGGGTATCTTGTCTGTTTGTTTGTGTTGTTGCAGGTATAGCACTTGCCAGAAGATATGCCGTGCGTATCCCCGAAGCAGGATGAGTTCTCCTTCTCCAGCAGAGTTCAGTAGGCCCTCTTCCGCAGAATCTGAACGCAAAATGGTGAGCATTGATATGTCTTCCCCAGATAGAGGTGATTCTCTTCCCCAAGCGAGCGCATCCTGAAGGAATATCACCTCATCAGCTGAGTCAAGCACCGAAGAATGATGTCGTCTCTCCCCAGCACCGGGTCACAAGTGCAGATTTCAGAGGAATGTCCGGGTGCCGAAGCTCGTGTTTCCCCCAGTAAAGTCACCGGAGCAGGTGTCTCCCCCGCACCGGGTCACAAGTGCAGGTTTCGCAAAAGGCTGTTCGTATGCCGAAGGATGCAGTAACTGATGGTGCCAGACTGAAGTCTCCAGTGGAGTTGAGGTTCCCCACCAGAGTTATATTCTCTCCTGAAGTTGGATGATTCCCTCTTCCCCAGTAGAGTGTTGGAACGGCTGATGTTGCATTCCCCTGCAGAGTTGTACTCTCCCCCGAAGTCAGATGATTCTTTCTTCCCCAGTGGAATCGAATTCCCCACCAGAGTCGTCCTCTCCAGTGAAGTAGAATGATTTCTCTCCCCGGCTGAGTCCGCAGAAAAGCAGAATCCTTGGAAGTTGATCAGATCATGATCAATTTTCCCCAGCAGAGCATTAAGCAGCCGATGCTGTACTTCCCCCAGAGTCGCACTCTATCCAGTAAAGCAGAATGATTTCTCCTTCCTCAGCCGAGTTTGCAGATGTCCAAGAGATCTGAATCCTTGGAAGTTGATCAGATCATGATTGTTTTTTCCCCACTGGAGTGTGGAGCAGCTGAAGTTGGTTCCCCACAGAGTGGTCATCCCCAGAAGAGTAGCCGAGACGGCCGCGCAGTTCATTCTCGCGATTGATATCAGCAGGTCCAAGTGCTCGTAGAGCTTCGTTCCCCTGCAGAAATCAGCTGAAGTTGTTTTCCTTGCAGCAGTCCGCGGAAGATCAGTTCCCCAGGCGGAGTCCGATTGATATTGGCATGTCCACATTCTCCTCAGCAGGATGATTCCTCTACCTGAGTGGTTCTTTCTCCTTGACAGGAGGATTTCCCCCTTCGGCATTCATTTTGCTGACGGGATCGCATCATTGTGCATGATTGCATAGCATTGTGCATGATTGCATGTCATTGCGCATGATTGCATAGCATTGTGCATGATTGCATAGCATTTAGCGTAGCGCAGAAGCATACGCATCATAAGCATGATCTAGATCATTATCATTCCTGCCTTACAGGTGTTCCACCAAAAGACCAGCTGCTCAGGACGATTCCTGATATTCTCTCCAACAAGGTCGATTTCTTTAGATGATTCTAAAAGACCCCGGTGTGATCCCCGCAGTCGCTCGCTCAAGATGATTTTTGAGATCCCCAGCGAAGTCTTCGGTTCGAGATGATTCTCAAATCCCTCAGCAGGGCCGTTTGCTTAAGACGATTCTTAAGACCTCAGCGCAGCTTCCCGAGTGGTTTGCTCAAGGTGATTCTTGAGTTCCCCAATAGCGCCTCCAGCAAGAGTTGCCCAGGAAGATTCCTGGAATTCCCAACAGAATGTTTGCTCCAGAAAGGTTACTAGTTCAGGACGATTCTTGAAGATGCCCGATGGATCTGTTTGGTCAAGATGATTC
Source organism: Lathyrus sativus (assembly GCA_963859935.3). Classification (NCBI taxonomy): domain Eukaryota; kingdom Viridiplantae; phylum Streptophyta; class Magnoliopsida; order Fabales; family Fabaceae; genus Lathyrus; species Lathyrus sativus. Next base: position 488,884,630 of record OZ012735.1, on the reverse strand, counting down.
TTGAAGCCCTGAGCAGCATGATATGTCTGCTCCAACATTGTTGTCTAATCTGAAGATGGATTTAGTGAGCGCCAGAAGGCGATATCAGAAGGTTCCTGTAAGTCCAGATTTCCGTGTTGAAGAATCAACGGGTGGCTAAAGACAAGGTTCCAGAAGTTGTAGATACAACGGAGTGATTCGTGTGAGTCTGAAGACCAGGTCAGTTGTCCTGAGGAGATGATTGATTGCGATCAAGTGAATAGTGTTTCTTCTGACTGAAGTCGAAGATGTTTCTCCAGCTGAAGCGGAGTTTCGCCTGAAGGCAAAGTGTTTGAATCCCCGTAGAGTCATGAATGGCTCAGGATACCATTTCTCTGACTGAAGTCACAAATTTCCTAAGCTGAAGCGAAAGTGCCTAAGGGCAAGGTTATCCCCCAAGGTCATGAATGACCTAGGATTCCTTTTTCGGACTGAAGGCCGAAGTATATCCCTGACTGAAGTCACGGATGCTCTATAGCAGAGGCGGAGTTGCCTGAAGGCAGATCCATGTATCCTTGAAGGCCAAGGATCATTTTCTTCAGACCGAAGTCGAAGATACCTCCTGCAGAGCTGCCATCCTTGAAGGCCAAGGATGCTTATCTTCAGAAGTACTTGAAGATTCTCCAGCGGATCTGGAGTGGCCAGGGGCCAGGGTTTCATATATCTTTAATGTTGAAGTTCTACGGCAGGCAGTGTGCAGCAGTATTCCGATGTTCGTTATGGTTCTGAGGGTGAATCCCAGATCAGAGTGTGCTCAGTTAAGTCTCTCATTTCTAGCGGAGTAGTTTCGAATACGCAAGTGTACCTTTTGCTCCATTTACCAGGGGTGAACCCCAGGTCGGAGTTGTTCAGGGTTGCATTTTTGTTGACGGTGAGGTCAGGCTCTTTAAATCCCCAGCAGAGATGATGTTTGTACGACGGCGATGTCGAGTGTCTCTCAGAGCGATGTTTGTTTCCGGCGGCGATGTCAGATTTAGTTCTCCAGCGGCGATGTTGGGTGTTGTGGTTGTCTGAAGGCAACGTCAGAAGAATTTAATGTGGGTAACTGACGGTGATGTCAAATCAGTATCTCTCCAGCTAGTTGTCGAGCAGCTAGTGTTGCAGTATTCAAAGATTTGTTCCCCGAAGAGTGCCGTATGCTCGTGCAGTTGGCAAATTTTCGGGTTTACCGATATTCAACCGTCTCGTACCCTGATTGGTTGAGAGCCGTTCGCTTCTCACCCAGTCAGGTTCAAGCCGTTTGAATAGGGGCAGCTGTTGTACCCCAAAATTTGACCAACAATTATTTTCCCATCAAGTGTTTGCAGGTTGATACCTTCATAAGAAAGTTCAAGAGATCCTCAGAAGAGTGGATTGAAACCAGGGTTGTGTGCTTCAGAACTTGAAAGTTGTGAGTGCTCCTCAGATGATTCTGAGACTTTGAGAATGAACTTAATGTTTTGAGAAAGCCTATGAGATGTCTTGATAGCCATCATGAAGCCCAGAGAGGTCATTATGTAAGAGTTCAGAAGATTCAACCATGAATGGTAGAATTAGGGTTTTTGACTGGGTCAACCCTAGATCAGCTGGAGATTTGGAGAAGGTTGAGACTTAATCCAAGGGCCATGAGATCATGGAATGATGCATAGAGATGTTGTAAAGGTGATTCCTAGACCAACTCATCATGATTGAGGAGTTTGAGAAGTTTTGAGTTAGGGTTTCTGAGGATTGTCAGTGAAAAAACCCTAATTTGACCCCTATCTTCCAGGCAGTTTTAGCTCTAGATGTGATTGATATCTCATCTTCCCCACAACATGAATGTTGTAGAGCTTGTTCTTAGATTTAATTTGAGTGGTGGAAGTACTTGATAGGAGTTACAGAGCTCAAGTTATGGTTTTGACAAATTACAGGTCAACAGAGGTGTGTGAATCTGGGTCCTTGAAAGTCACCCAACTTGCAGACAACTTTTGCCCTAGTAGGATGATCCCTATGATTTCTTGGTCAACATGAATGTTGAAGAGGATCTTCTTAGCTTTAATTTGAGTGGTAGAAGTCCTTGATTGGATTTGTGGAACTCAACTTATGGTTTGAACAAGACAGGGGTATTTTGGTCATTTGTCAGTTATAGGTCATTTTAGCCAATGCCTAAAACTCCTATTTCCAAGCCTCAAATGGAAAAACTCAAAACATTAAAGTTGCTCAAAATGTGATTTTAAGTCTAGAAAGAAGGTCACAAATTGTTGGAAAAGCTCATAGCATGAAATTCCATGATTGGTCAAAAATGAACTAAAAATGGCTTATAACTTTGAAAAGTTGAAATTGAAAAGTGATTTGGGAGATCCACAAATCCAAAATAGGTCATCCAATATATCATTTTGATTGGAAAAACCATTTTGAGAACATTGGTTTAGCTAGAATTTTCATTTGAGGTCTAAAAATGGGTGATGCTTTGAAAAGTCATTACTTGAAAAAGAAGGCAATGTTGAAAAACCCTACACAAGCCAAAAATGAACTTGTTTTTCACTCATCCCTTCCCAATATCTCACATAAGGACATTTTAAGACAAAATTGCAAGGCATGGCATATGAGATATGAGATAACCAATATGTCATCACATGAGAATTTCAAGAAGTTTCCACCCCATTCTAGATGAATCTAGACATATCCAAAGATCATTATAAAGAGAATGCCATGAAGAGAATTCAAGGTTGGTGATAGAGGGTCAAGTCAGAGGAGAAAGAGAGAGATACATTGCCATTGAAGAGGTTTCTTCAAGTTGAAGCAACTTTGGTTTTCTTCCACTACAAGCACTCTCCTTCCATACAAGTGCAAACAGAAAGTTCCTCACCATTGGAGGATCATCTTGAACCAATTCCAAGGCCTGCAAGCATCCCCACGAGCCTTCTCCATCTTTACTTGACAGGTCCTTTCTTCTCCTTGTATCTCTTAAGTTAGCTAGTTTCAATTAGTTTTATAGCCATAGAATTAATGTGTTAGGGTAGAGGATCAATTTCTGAGAGTTTGAGAGCTCTGCGTGAGGTTTCATGGCAGGTGAGGGATTCTTGAATCTTCAAGAACTATTTGTTTAGGGCGTTTTAATCAGCATGAATTAGATTAGAATGACTAGGGTGGCGTGTAGAGCAGGTTCAAACCCTTAGATGGAAGTTTCACCATGGTCGATAGCAGATGAACATGGTTGTGCCAAGATGTTTAAGTCTTCTGTTAGGGCTATCTAGGGCGAGTTAGGGGAAGGTGAGCATATGGTTATGTTGCTCTTGAGTAGTAGAGCATTTCTTGTTTTGGAATCGAGTGAAACCGTGGCCTGGGCAGAGAGATAGAGGAGCTCGAATCTTGGTGCATGGAGGGAAGGGTTCTGAAAACCCTAAGTTTTGGTGGGGACGATGAAGGAGAGTCCTTGGATTCGTTCCAGATTTTGACTCATTATTCAGATCCAACGGCTGTGATTAAGTCTGAGAGTTGGAGGGAAGATTCAAAGTAAATGAAACGCAGTCGTTTCATTAAACCAGCCACGTTGGGCTCAGCTTTCTATTCGCCCCCCCCCCCCCTTCTTTGCTGGCCCAATTATTTCCAACTAGCGCGTGTGCTATTCACACCCCCCCCTCCCTTAATTGATTTAATTCTTTTATTATTTTTTCTGTTTTGTTTAATTCATTAATAATTGATAAAAAATGTTTTTTTAATGTTTCTTTTTTCTATGATTAGATGAAAATGTGTAGAAAATTATAAAAATAAAAATGGGATTTTATTTTTTAGTTTAGTATTTTAATAGATTTTTCTTTTAAAATAGCTTTTAAAATAGGAATAATTTTGTGCATGATTTTGTGGAATTTGTTTTAGGACCTTCCTTTAGTCTTTTTAACTCATTCTTTTTTGTGTAATTAGATATTGAACCATAGTTCCCCATAGGATTTAATTCTTGATTTTTAGATTAAATTTTGATTAGTTTAATTAGGGTAGCATTAGGGTATCCTAATTAGGGTTTAGGTTGTGCATAGGTGAAAGAATTCATTTTCTTTAGATAGTTTTGTTTGATTTTTGGGTAGAGGCCCATGTGGATGTTATGGATAGATGTTGTAGGCCCTTATGAATAATTGATAGATTTTTCCCCATAGGTTTAGTATTTTTAGGTATTTTCTGAAGTTGCCCGATGGTTTTATCTGTTCTGTGGTTATCTGTTCATCTCTGGGGGGTTGTTTTGGGGAAGTTGTTATGAGGTTTGTGTTGTCTTGAAGACCTTGATGGAGAGCATCATGAAGTGAAGATTGAAGATCAAGATTCAGAGACCCAGAGCTTGGCTTGCCCCCTGTCTGTGAGGTTTGAGATCCTGAAGTTTGAAGGAAGTTCATGGTACTTTCCTGAGGAAGGCACTATGAATGACTTTCATGCTTTCTTCTCACCTCTTTCTTAAGTATCCAATGATGTTGGAGCCAACTTGTGAGTTTAATTTCTCCTGAGGAGGAATGTAAACTGATCACATGTTGTTGAGCCACATGGGATACAATTCCTAAGTGGAAGCCTCCTAGTACTTTCCTGAGGAAGGTCCTATGGGTCTGTTCACTTAGTTCCGTTAGTTTATCTAGGATTTCTCAAGTATCCAATGATGTTGGAGCCAACTTGTGAGTTTAATTTCTCCTGAGGAGGAATGTAAACTGATCACAGTTGTTGAGCCACATAGGATACGACTCCTAAGTGGAAGCCTCCTAGTACTTTCCTGAGGAAGGTCCTATGGGTCTAGTCATTTAGTTCCACTAGTTCAGATAGGATTTCCTAAATATCCAGTGATGTTGGAGCCTGCTTGTGAGTTTAATTTCTCCCGAGGAGGAATGTAAACTGATCACAGTGGTTGAGCCACATAGGGTATGACTCCTGAGTATACACCTCCTAGTGCTTTCTTGAGGAAGACACTATGAGTCTGCTTACTTAGCTCCCTGTCTTTGGTAAGCTTGTTCTGAAGCTTGAAGGCTGGGATTGATTTCTCCTGTTTAGGGTTTTGCTTGAGAGCTTTGCTTAGATTTGATCAGATTCTGTGATTAGGGGTAGGATTAGAGAGTAGATTTTTTCTTTCTCAAGCATGTGTGTTTGTTTGCCTGAGGGCACCTCATTTCCCCTATTTGTTCATTGCTTGATAGCATGTTGTTTATCTTCAGTGTGATTACTGTTATTTCATGACTGGCTTGAGGTCGAGACGAGCTTGTGGAGGCTGAGGCCCCACACACATTTCCTCCCTCACTTGCATTGCATGCATTTTACTATTAAAGCTGATGTTTTTGTTTCTGTGTATCATTGACATGATCCCTTAGGACTCTCATTTCCTCTGATGAGGATTTGATGATAGACTTTTAGGTTGAAACCTATGCATGACAACATCTAGGAGTTCCCTGTTCAAACCTCAACCATAGGATGAATCCATGGCATGATAACAGTAGGACTTGATAGTCTCCCTCCTAGTTGAGCCATTTTTCCCCGTAGTTTCCCGAACTACGTTTGCTCTGATCTTTCATACCAGATGAAAGTACGTAGGCATAGGACGCGATGTCCTAGCGAGCAACCTTTCCCCATAACCCGTAGTTGGCCGAACTACGTTGACTCTGATTTCTCGTTCCAGACGGGAATACGTAGGCATAAAGTGCGACGCTTTGCCGAGTCATTTTTCTTTTCTTTTTTCAGCCAGCCTTGATAGGTAGATAGATTATAACCAACCCGTCCAAGTAAACAAACAAGCGAGGATCCCGTCGAGTACGACGGACGTGAGGGGTGCTAATACCTTCCCCTTGCGTAACCGACTCCCGAACCCAGACAATGGTTGCGATGACCTTGTCTTACCCTTTTTCGTCAGGTTTTTCCGATCGTTTCCTTTCCCGCTCTGAGGGATAAATAACGAAAGGTGGCGACTCTTCTGTCATGCCGGCACCTTATTTTCGCGCAAGCGACACTTGGAATGAGGATTGCCAGAAGGCATTCGACAAAATAAAGCAGTATCTTCAAGAACCTCCAATCTTGATACCCCCAGTGGCTGGACGGCCATTAATCATGTACCTGACGGTTCTGGAGAATAGTATGGGGTGTGTTCTCGGTCAGCACGACGAGACGAGCAGAAAGGAGCATGCCATTTATTACTTGAGTAAAAAATTCACTGAGTGTGAATCTCGATACTCGATGCTGGAGAAGACGTGTTGTGCATTAGCTTGGGCCGCCAAACGTCTACGACAGTATATGCTCAATCACACCACTATGCTAATTTCGAAGATGGATCCGATCAAGTACGTCTTCGAGAAGCAGGCTCTTTTGGGCAGGATTGCCAGATGGCAAATGGTGTTAACGGAATATGATATTCAGTACGTCTCCCAGAAGGCCATTAAGGGAAGCGTATTGTCGGATTACCTTGCCGAGCAGCCAATCGAAGACTACCAGCCGATGAAGTTTTAATTCCCTGACGAGGATATTATGTTTCTCAAAGCGAAGGATTGCGATGAGCCGTTGCCCGGTGAGGGGCCGGATAGGAAGTCTCAGTGGAAGTTGATATTCGATGGAGCGGTTAATTCCTATGGAAGTGGTATCGGGGCTATCATCACGACTCCTCACGGATCCCACATCCCGTTTACTGCGAGACTGACATTTCCAGTTACCAACAATGAGGCAGAGTATGAAGCATGTATTATGGGTCTAGAAGAGGCAATTGATTTGAGAATCAAGGATCTAGACGTATATGGTGACTCAGCGCTTGTAATCAATCAAATTAAAGGGGAGTGGGAAACTCGTCAAACGAATTTGGTGCCGTACATGAATTATGCCAGAAGGCTGCTTCCGTTCTTCGATCGAGTGGAACTCCATCATGTACCCAGGGCTGAAAATCAGATGGCTGATGCATTAGCCACGTTGGCTTCAATGTATAAGGTTAATTTTTGGAATGAGGCTCCAAGAATTGTGCTTTCGCGTCTTGATAGACCGACATTTGTCTTTGCAATCGAGGATGCCGCCGACGGCAAGCCATGGTTCCACGACATCCAGACTTTCCTTATGACTAAGGAGTATCCTGCGGGTGCGTCAACCCAGGATAAGAAGACTCTGAGGAGGCTGTCTGGAAACTTTTATCTCAATCCTGATGGAGTGTTGTATAAGAGAAACCACGATCTCGTGCTACTCAGATGTGTAGATGAGAAAGAGGCAAGTATGCTCATGGAAGAAGTCCATGAGGGCACATTTGGTACGCACGCCGGCGGGCATGCCATGACGAGAAAGATCCTGAGAGCAGGATATTACTGGCTGACTATGGAGTCGGATTGCTTCAGATTCGCGAAGAAATGTCATAAATGCCAGATTTATGCTGATAAAGTTCATGTGCCGCCGTGCCCATTGAATGTCATGTCCTCCCCTTGGCCGTTCTCCATGTGGGGCATCGACATGATAGGCAAGATCGAGCCCACTGCATCCAATGGTCATCGTTTCATTCTGGTAGCTATCGACTACTTCACCAAATGGGTGGAGGCAGCCTCGTACGCTAATGTGACCAAGCAGGTGGTAGCTAAATTCATAAAGAGGGACATCATCTGTCGTTATGGAGTTCCCGAGTGGATCATTACTGATAATGGTTCGAATTTGAATAACAAGATGATGAAGGAGCTGTGCCAGAGCTTCAAGATTGAACACCACAACTCATCTCCTTACCGGCCGAAGATGAATGGCGCCGTCGAAGCCGCCAACAAGAACATAAAGAAGATTGTTCAGAAGATGGTTGTGACGTACAAAGATTGGCACGAGATGCTGCCGTTTGCCTTGCACGGTTATCATACGATGGTGCGTACGTCGACCGGGGCAACTCTTTTCTCCTTGGTGTACGGTATGGAAGTTGTCCTACCGTTAGAAGTGGAGATTCCTTCTTTGCGAGTTTTGGTTGATGTGAAGCTCGACGAGGCAGAATGGATTACGAATCGTTTGAACCAACTCAGCCTGATGGACGAGAAGAGGTTAGCATCGATTGCATTTGGTCGTCTGTACCAAAGCCGAATGAAGAAAGCTTATGATAAGAAGGTGCGTCCTAGAAGCTTTCAGACGGGTGATCTCGTCCTGAAGAAGATTCTTCCGCCACACTCCGATCACCGGGGCAAGTGGACTCCGAATTACAAAAGGCCATATGTCGTCAGCAAGGTCTTCTCGGGAGGAGCTTTGTTGTTATCCACGATGGACAGTGAAGATTTTGCATCCCCGGTGAACGCGGACGCAGTTAAAAAATAGTTTGCTTGAAAGAGACCCGCTGGACAAAAAAGAAAGAGTCCAGGCAAAAAAGGGGCATCCCGGCGAACCAAAAACAGAATAAAAGGTTCGGGAAAAAATTAGGGATATATTGGAAAATGTACACCCGCGAAGTCGAAAACCTACACTGGGCGGCTTCGGCAAAAAAGGGTATCCCGGTGAACTGAAAACCCGTAAAGGGCGGTTCACGCAAAAGTTAGGGATTTGAATAAGCAAATGACTGTGTTCCGCGTATGGACTTTCATTGTTTAGTGGTTTGGAGGACCTGAGGGCCGTTTATCTGAATCAATCTCTTCCGAAGCTGAAGCGTCGGAGAAGTATCAAAGTCGAGTGGGTCTTAGAGGGATCAACTCATGGTGTTCGTCTACGCCTCGTTGCCGACATTTGTATACTGATGTATATTTATGTTTTATTTTTGCGCGGCTTCCTCATTCCAGGAGTTTGCCTCTGTTGTAAAACATTCTTACCTATTCAGGGGTTCACCATCAATAAAATGCATATTATTCAGCAATTCTGCTTGCCTGTTTAGCATTTATCTGTTTTGTTTGCGAATGAAAACGCCGATGTTTTTGATAAAATGCGCATACATAAACTTACGGGCCTAGGCCCATTGATTGTTGAAACAATTAATTACCTGAATATTGTCACGAGATAATAACCTTGATAGGCCCCTTTGAGGAGGGTATCTTGTCTGTTTGTTTGTGTTGTTGCAGGTGTAGCACCTTCCAGACGGTGCGCCGTGCGCATCCCCGAAGCAGGACGAGTCCTCCTTCTCCAGTAGAATTCAGTAGTATCTCCTCCGCAGAGTCTGAACGCAAGATAGTGAGCATTGATATGTCTCCCCAGGCAGAGGCGATTCTCTTCCCCAAGCAGACGCATCCTGAAGGAACGTCATCTTCTCAGCAGAGTCGCGCGCCGAAGCTCGTATTCGTCCCCCAGCACCGGGTCACAAGTGCAGGTTTCGTAGGAAGCTGTTCGTATACCGAAGTATGCAGTAACTGATGGTGCCAGACAGAAGTCTCCAGCGGAATTGAGATTCCCCACCAGAGTCATGCTCTCTCCTGAAGCCGGATGGTTCCCTCTTCCCCAGTAGAGTGTTGGAACAGCTGAGGCTGTATTCCTCTGCAGATTTGTATTCTCCCCCGAAGTCGGATGATTCCTTCTTCCCCAGCGGAATTGAAATTCCTCATCAAAGTCGTACTCTCCAGTGAAGTAGAATGATTTCTCTCTCCCCGGCTGAGTCCGCAAACCCCCAAGAGAGCCGAATCCTTGGAAGCAGTTGGGACCATAAGTGGATCTTCCCTAGCAGAGTATTGAACAGCCGACGCGGTATTTCCCCAGAGTCGTACTCTCTCCAGCGAAGCAGAATGACTTCTCCTTCCTCAGCCGAGTTTGCAGATGTCCAAGAGAGCCGAATCCTTGGAAGGTGATCAGATCATGATTGGTTTTTCCCCAGTGGAGCGTTGAGCAGCTGAAGTTGGTCCCCCACAGAGTTATCATCCCCAGAAGAGTAACCGAGACGGCCGCGCAGTTTATTCACGCGATTGGTATCGCTTGCCTTCAGCAGGTCCAGGTTCTCGTAGAGCTTCGTCCCCCTGCGGAAATCAACTGAAGTTGTTTCTCCCGCAGCAGTCAACCGAAGATCATTTCCCCAAACGGAGTCCAATTGATATTGGCATGGCCACGTTCTCCTCAGCAGGATGATTCCTCTATCTGAGTAGTTCTTTCTCCTTGACAGGAGGATTTCCCCCTCGACGTTTATTTTGCTGACGGGATTGCATCATTGTGCATGATGGCATAGCATTTAGCATAAATGCATAACATGCAATATAAACGCATAGCATTTCCACCGTGTGGAGCATGGCGCCGAAGCATATGCATCATAAACATGATCTAGGTTGGTACCATTCTTGTTTTACAGGTGTTCCGCCGAAGGATCAGTTGCTCAGGACGAGTCCTGACATTCTCCCCAACGAGGTCGCGTGCTCAAGATGATTTTTGAGATCCCCAGCGAAGTCTTCAGTTCAAGATGATTCTCGAACCCCTCAGCAGGGCCGTTTGCTTAAGATGATTCTTAAAACCTCAGTGCAGTCTCCCGAGTTGGTTGCTCAAATTGATACCTAGAGTCCCCGACGAAGATCGCCCAGGACGGTTCCTGAAACTCCAAGAGAGCCGAATCCCTGGAAGCTGCTCAGACCGTGATTGGTTTGTCCCCAGCAAGAGTTGTCCAGGAAGATTCCTGGAATCCCCAACAGAATGTTTGCTCCAGAATGATTATCGGTTCAGGATGATTCTTGAAGGTGCCCGACGGAGTTGTTTGTTCAAGATGATTCTTGAAGTCCTCGGCAGAGTTGATTTATCCAAAATGAGTTCTGGACCCCCGGAGCGGGGTTACGTGATAGTTCTCCAAATTCCCCAGCGGCGAAGCGTCATCCCCAGCAGGTTTTCCAACGGCGAAGTTAGAATCTCTCCTGAAGACTCCATGATTGAGGTCTGACCGTGTTAATGAAGCGGTATGATCGACTACGTATTACCGGTTACCGTGTGACCAATTCCCCAATGAAGTTTCTCCACTTTGACGGCGAGGTCAGATCAGGTTTGTGTCCGGCGGCGAGGTTGGATGTTTGTTTTGACGGCGAGGTCAGATTATGTTTGTTTCCCGCGGCGAGGTTGGATGTTTGATTTGACGGCGAGGTCAGATTATGTTTGCTTCCGGCGGCGAGGTTGGATGTTTGATTCGACGGCGAGGTTAGATTATGTTTGTTTCCGGCGGCGAGGTTGGATGTTTGATTTGATGGCGAGGTCAGATCATGTTTGTTTCCGGCGGCGAGGTTGGATATTTGTTTGACGGCGAGGTCAGATTATGTTTGTCTCCGGCGCCGAGGTTGGATGTTTGCTTTGACGGCGAGGTCAGATCATGTTTGTTTCCGGCGGCGATGTTGGAGGTTTGCTTTGACGGCGAGGTCAGGTTATATCTGTTTGGCGGTGATGTCAGAAGATTTAGTTCTCCAGCGGCGATGCGGGGTATTTTGATTGTCCGACGGCGATGTCAGATTTAGTTCTCCAGCGGTGATGCGGGGTATTTTGATTGTCTGACGGCGATGTCAGATTTAGTTCTCCAGCGGCGAGGCGGGGTATTTTGATTGTCCGACGACGATGTCAGATTTAGTTCTCCAGCGGCGAGGCGGGGTATTTTGATTGTCCGACGGCGATGTCAGATGTAGTTCTCCAGCGGCGATGCGGGGTATTTTGATTGTCTGACGGCGATGTCAGATTTAGTTCTCCAGCGGCGAGGCGGGGTATTTTGATTGTCCGACGGTGATGTCAGATGTAGTTCTCCAGCGGCGATGCGGGGTATTTTGATTGTCCGACGGCGATGTCAGATGTAGTTCTCCAGCGGCGATGCGGGGTATTTTGATTGTTTGACGGAGATGTCAGATGTAGTTCTCCAGCGGCGATGCGGGGTATTTTGATTGTCCGACGGCGATGTCAGATTTAGTTCTCCAGCGGCGATGCGGGGTATGTTGATTGTCCGACGACGATGTCAGATGTAGTTCTCCAGCGGCGATGTGGGGTATTTTGATTGTCCGACGACGATGTCAGATTTAGTTCTCCGGCGGCGATGTTGGATGTTTGTTTCCCCGAGTTATGGTTGTTCCTGGCGGTGATGTCAGATGGTTTAGTCTTCCAGCGGCGATGTTGGGTGTTTTGGCTGTTTGATGACAATGTCAGAAGAATTTAATGTGGATAACTGACGGAGATGTCAGATCAGTATCTCTCCAGCTAGTTGCCGTGCAGCTAGTATTGCAGTGTTCGAAGATTTGTTCCCCGCAGAGTATCGTGTGCTCGTGCAGTTGGCAAATTTTTGGGTTTACCGGTATTCAACCGTCTCGCACCTTGATTGGCTGAGAGCCGTTCGCTTCTCACCCAGTCAGGTTCAAGCCGTTTGAATAGGGGCAGCTGTTGCACCCCAAAATTTGACCAACATTTATTTATCCATCAAGTGTTTGCAGGTTGATACCTTCATCAGAAAGTTCAAGAGATCCTCAGAGGAATTGGTTGAAACCAAGGTTTTGTGCTTCATAGCTTGAGAGTTGTGGGAGCTCCTCAGATGATTCTGAGACTGTGAGAATGAACTTGAAGCTTTGAGAAAGCCTATGAGATGTCTTGAAAGCCATCATGAAGCCCAGAGAGGTCATTATGCAAGAATTCAGAAGATTCAACCATGAATGGTAGAATTAGGGTTTTGACTGGGTCAACCCTAGGTCAACTGATGATTTGGAGAAGGTTGAGACCTAATCCAAGGGCCATGTGATCATGGAATGATGTATTGAGATGTTATAAGGATGGTTCCTAGACCAACTCATCATGATTGAGGAGTTTGAGAAGTTTTAAGCTAGGGTTTCTAAGGATGGTCAGTGTAAAAACCCTAATTTGATCCCTATCTTCCAGGCAGTTTTAGCTCAAGATGTGATTGTCATATCATCTTCCCCACAACATGAATGTTGTAGAGCTTGTTCTTATATTTAATTTGAGTGGTAGAAGTCCTTGATAGGATTTGCAGAGCTCAAGTTATGGCTTTGACAAATTACAGGTCATCTGAGGTGTGTGAATCTGGGTCCTTGAAAGTCACCCAACTTGCAGACAACTTTTTCCCTAGTAGGATGATTCCTATGATCTCTTGGTCAACATGAATGTTGAAGAGAATCTTCTTAGATTTCTATAGAGTACTAGAAGTCCTTGATAGGATTTGTAGAACTCAACTTATGGTTTGTACAAGACAAGGGTATTTTGGTCATTTGGAAGTTATAGGTCATTTCAAGCAAGGGCCATATCTCCTATTTCCAAGCCTCAAATGGAAAAACTCAAAACATCAAAGTTGTTCAAAATGACATTTTAAGCCTAGAAAAGTGGTCATGAGTTGTTGGAAAAGCTTGTAGCAAGAATTGACAAGAATGGGTGAAAATAACCTAAAAATGGCATATAAGTTAAATATGTTCAAATTGGAAAATGGTTTGAGAGATCTACAAATCCAAAATAGGTCATGTAATATGTCATTTTGAATCTAAACAACATTTTGGAAATAATGGTTTAGGCACAATTTTGATTTGAGGCCTAGAAATTGGACTTGCTTTGTAATGTTGTTACTTGCATATTAAGGCAACTTTGGAAAACTTCACCAAAGGCAAGGAATTGATTTGTTCTTCATTCATACCACCTCAATATCTCATGAAAGGAGATTTTAACACAAATTTGAAGGGCTGCAATCATGATATGAGATGGTTCAATATGTCATCACATGAGAATTTCCACATCCTTCCACTTCATACTAGAAGGTTCTAGGGGCTTCTAAATTGGTTTATATATTGATTGCAAAGTCCATGGGGTCAGGGTTGGTGATTTTTGGTGGTGATTAGTGAGTGTTAGTGCAAAAGAGTGAGTGAGATACCATTTCTTCCATTTTTGCAATTCAATATCAAACTTCACTTTCTTTTTCATCTCCATTTCCTTCTTCTCCACAAATCCATTCCCTGGATCATACTGAACACGTGCATACAGATTTGAGTGGCCATTGATGAAGGTTTGAAGGTGTGGCTTCAAAATTGCAAGAAAAGCAAATTGGATCCAAACTCACGACACAAGCATTGTCCATCCAAGATCTTGCAAACAGAAAGATTATCATCCATTAGAGATCATCCTTGGCAAGTTTCAAGCATTGGATTGAGGAGTAACTGCACTTGCCATCATCAATTTTCAGGTTTGCAAAAGCTTTTGAAACTCTTTATTTATGCAGCATTAGGTGAAATGGTTAGGATAAGCATGATTAGAGACCATAGGTGATTGATTTCTGAGAGTTTGGGTGAGTTTCATGAGGTTTGATCACATGGTGATGAATCTTTCAAGATCAAGACTGGGCTGTGTAGTGAGTATTAATCAACATGTGATAGCTTAATGAAACCAGTGCAACATGAAGAACATTCTAGTATAGAAAGATTCAAGAATTAGCAAGGTGCATCACAGTGAAAATATCATGAACCTTGGAGTTCTTGCTATCGGTTTGTGCGTTCTAGGGTGTTTCAATGAGAAATATTGGCACAGTCGTGTTCAGGGAAGAATGCAGAGTAGTTTTTCTTTTTATATCATGGGATTTCATGGAGAGAAGAGGGAGAACAGAGGGAGGGAAAATCATGGCACGAATCCTGGTTTTCATGTAAACCCTAGGTCTAAGGTAGACGATGACCCCATAGCCGTTAGATGGTACGAAGACTTTTGACTTGAACCCTTGATCCAACGTGCCAGATTCAAAGTTGAGATTTGGAGGGAGGCTGAGAACGTATGAAACGATGCGTTTCATTTAAAACGCAATCCTGGGCTTAACGCGTAATGCTAGTGACATCCCCTCACACGGCCCAAACCAATATTGAACTGGAATCTGTTACTTTTCTCACCGCTCCTTTATTCTTTTTCTTTTGAGTTTTAATTTAATTTCTGAATGCAAATGGGCCCAAACGCGCACGCTATCTGCACCACCCTTTCCTGGCCCATTTGGAGGATGAACTGGGCGAATTCATTGTTACACCCCCATCCCAATTTTATTCAATTCTTTTATTTTATTTTCTCTTATATTTTTAGCATTTTAATAAATTCATATAAAAACAGAAACTGAGCATTTTTTGATTCTTTTTTTTTTCTTTAGACTCATTAAAATGTGTAGAAAAATGATAAAAATAAAAATGGGATTTTATTTTTAGTTAGATATTTTTTAGTATTTTTTCATTTAAATAGCTTTTAAATAGGATTAATCTTGTACTTGATTTTGTAGAATTTATTTTAGGACTTTCCCTTAGGCTTTTTAGTCCATTCTTTTTAATATGATTAGATATTGAGCCTTAGTTCCCTCTGGATTTATTTCATGATTTTTAGGTTAAAATTTGATTAGTTTGTTTAGGCTAGCATTAGCATAACCAAATTAGGGTTTTATGAAGCTTGGTTTGCTTTGAGGACCTTGTTGAAGGAGCATGATGAAGGAGAAGATTGAAGATCAAGACCCAGAGGATTGAGAGGTTGGAGCTTGCAAGGATGCATGGATTGAGGTCCTAGTCTAGGAGCTTGTTCTCTGTTTGTGAGGTTTTGAGATCCTGAAGTCTGAGGGAAGTTCATGGTACTTTCCTGAGGAAGGCACTATGGATGTCTTTCATTCTTTCTTCTCACCTCTTTCCCAAGTATCCAATGATGTTGGAGCCTTCATGTGAGTTTAGTTTCTCCTGAGGAGGAATGTAAACTGATCACAGTTGTTGAGCCACATGGGATATGATTCCTAAGTGGAAGCCTCCTAGTACTTTCCTGAGGAAGGCATTATGGGTCTGTTCACTTAGTTCCCTTAGTTCATGTAGGATTTCTCAAGTATCTAATGATGTTGGAGCCTTCATGTGAGTTTAGTTTCTCCTGAGGAGGAATGTAAACTGATCACAGTTGTTGAGCCACATGGGATATGATTCCTAAGTGGAAGCCCCCTAGTACTTTCCTGAGGAAGGCACTATGGGTCTGTTCACTTAGTTCCCTTAGTTCATGTAGGATTTCCCCAAGTATCCAATGATGTCGGAGCCTTCATGTGAGTTTAGTTTCTCCTGAGGAGGAATGTAAACCTATCACAGTTGTTGAGCCACATGGGGTATGAGTCCTAAGTATAAGCCTCCTAGTGTTTTCCTGAGGAAGGCACTATGAGTCTGCCTACTTAGCTCCCTTTCTTTGGTAAGCTTGTTTTGAAGCTTGAAGACTGGGATTGATTTCTTTTGATTAGGGTTTTGCTTTAGGGCTTTGCTTAGAGGTAGACTAGGGTTTTGTTTTTAGGGTTAGGATTAGGGAGAGCTTAGATGTAGATAATTTCTTTCTCCAGCATGGATGGTATTTCATTTCTTTTATCTGTATGACTGCAGTTTACTGTTTATTGCTTGATAGCATGTTGTTTATTTTTCAGTATGATTACTGTTATTTCATGACTGGCTTGAGGTCGAGACGAGCTTGTGGAGGCTGAAGCCCCACACATATTTCCTCCCTCACTTGCATTGCATGCATTTTACTGTTAAGCTGATGCTTTGTCTGTTTTGGTGTATCATTGACATGATCCCTTAGGACTCTCATTTCCTTTGATAAGGATTTGATGATAGACTTTTAGGTTGAAACCTATGCATGACAACTTCTAGGAGTTCCCTGTTCAAACTTCAACCATAGGATGAATCCATGGCATGATAACAGTAGGACTTGATAGTCTCCCTCCTAGTTGGGCCTGTTCTCTTCTCATCTCAAAACAGTTTAAGATACAGTAATCATGAATGATTTCTTTCGTACGTTACGAGCCTTAAGCTATCTGAGAAAGGATTGTGGGAGAGTTCCTTTTCCACAGTCTGGATGTTTAGTATGGTACCCTTTGGGTGACATGCGACGCATTCACTCTCAGGTCATAGCCTCTAGTGCGGTTGAAATCGCAAACACAATAAAAAACACTTCTTTCGTAAAGACAGGAAATAAACCGTAGTTTCCCGAACTACGTGAGCTCTGATCTCTCATGCCTGTTGAGAGTATGTAGGCACAAGATGGCGAAGTCTTGGCGAGCTACCTTCCCCCATAATCCTTCGTAGGCCGAACTACGTTGACTCTGATTTCTCATTCTCTGATGAGAATACGTAGGCATGAAGTGCGACGCTTTGCCGAGTCATTTTTCTTTTCTTTTTCAGCCAGCCTTGATAGGTAGATAGAATAAAACCAACCCGTCCAAGTAAACAAACAAGCGTGGATCCCGTCGAGTACGACGGACGTGAGGGGTGCTAATACCTTCCCCTTGCGTAACCGTCCCCCGAACCCAGACGATGGTTGCGATGACCTTGTCTTACCCTTTTTCGTCAGGTTTTTCCGATCGTTTCCTTTCCCGCTCTGAGGGATAAATAACGAAAGGTGGCGACTCTTCTGTCATGCCGACACCTTATTTTCGCGAAAGCGACAGGTAGTAAGACCTCAGATGGACACGAGGGCAAGTGGTGCCCTTGTACTTCTCAAAGTCGGGTACCTTAAACTTGGGAGGCACCTTAAAGTCTGAGATCAGTACCAGTTTGGTCATGTCAACACCCATAGTATTCAAGTTCTCGAAACTCTTCATTTTATCCTCGAGGGATTTGAACCTCAGACAGGCTTCAAAATTCAATTCGCCCTCAGCTCCCTTCTATGAGAACAAGTCCTCTTGGCGATCCTCTTGCCATGGTTGATGGCCATTGCCAGCAGCAAACCCAGCAGCGTCAATACCATACAGATGACCAGCCCCAGCGTTCCCCGCATTACCAGCCCCTCCAATATTGCCATGGCCTATCCCAGCATTGCCATTGGCTTCAAAGTTACCGTTTCCGACGCCAGTCGTAATCCCATTAGGTCCGATGTTAGTGACAACATTGTCGTTACCACTCCCATTCCCTCCAGTCACAGGGATGCCACCCTGAGGGGTCTCAACAAGTGGAGGGTTTGGAGTGTTCCCACCATGAAGCACACCGTTGTTGTCAACCCTTGAGATCAGTGGTTGCGCCAGAGTTCGGAGCTGGTCTTGGTCGTTAGCAACCACTTACATGAGCTCCATGAAGCGGTCCATCCTCTCTCTGAGTTCTTGGATGTCGGCCTGAACTTGTTCCATTGCTCTAGCTTGATTCGCTCTGGTCGAGTATCGGTGGACCTGTCTTCGTTCAAACCTGAAAACCTGCACACACAAAGGGTTAGAAAAACGGCAAGGCACTTGCCATGCAAATGATTCATGCAAATGCAAACGTGTGTCTGTTCCTTAGGGAGATTCCTCCCCCGATTCTAGTGCCAGAGTGCCAGTGCTGATAATAAGAAGTCCGGATCCAATCATGGAAATAACATCTCGTATATATATAAAGCCCATCAAGGCAGCATACAATGTCACTGAATACAGGTAGAACCAATAGCATGACCTCGACCAACAAGCCTGGTGATGGTCAGCATACAACGATGATCAGAAAAATACAAGGGATTACAAAATAGTCAAGTACGGCCATGGGCGTGAAACTCTTCTAACAACCCCTTCGTCTTGGGATGATCAGGCTGAGTGAGTAACCCTTCGACGAGTAACTCCCTCTGCATAACAGTGTACTGGAGACCTTCAACGGAGTCTTCCCACGTTTCTCTGCCAAAACAGTCTTCCAACCTCCACTTCTTAGATTCAAAAGTCTGCTTGCGATCCTTCAGGTCTGCAATAGCCTTGTTCAGCCTGCCTTCAGTGGCGTACCTACGAGCAGTTTCATCATCAAACTTCTTCTCGCTGGCCTTCAACTGAGTCTTCAACTAGGAGACCTATTGCTTCAGCTTGTCCTCCCGCTCTTTGTTGCTGGCTATAGTGGCATTCCACTGCTGGTTGAATTTGGAGATTCTACGGTATGCATCATCCAAGTTCTGCTTCTTGGTGGCAAGCACATCGTTGACAGCTATGAAGTCTAAACCTAAACGTTCACGTTTAGCCATCTGTTTGGTCAAGTCTATACCTAGCCGGTTCACCAGCTCTGTCTGTTTTTTGAAGGAGTAGACGACTTCGTTTCTCTCGCTTCTAAGCTGTACCAATTCTTTTTCCAACTCCTCATTGGTCTTCTTCAGTTCTTCCTTCTCAGCTAATACCTGATTGTATTCCTGAATGGATATTGTGGTAGGTTCTTCGACCACTGGAGGGCACTCTTGCTTAGCTGGTGGAAAAGGCATCCCCACTATTTCTGCCCTGCTTCGAATCCAAGTCACATAAGGAGCATAAGCCTGACTATTGCTCTTACCCAACAATGCTTTCCCTCGTCTGCTGATGTCGTTCCAAGCATGCTTGAGCTTGGCTAGCATATCCCCCTCTAAGAGACCTGTGAGGTACAGAGATTCCTGCACCTCCTCATCTTTTGGCGGGCCTCTCAAGGCGTACGTGAACTGTATGACAAGTAATGAAGGGTTATAGTTAATACAACCTCTTCTTTCGATCAAGGGCACATTAGAAAAACCGTTGCAGCTGTAGATGACTTCAGTTCCCAGCATACCACGATCAAACCAAACGATGCTCTCTGCTGATAAACCCATCAGGCATTCAGACCACTCAGCTGTGGCTGCAGAGGAAACAAAGAGACCCTTCTTGGGCAAGTGGCTATCAAACCATTGGTAGAGTAAGGGCACACAGCACGATACATTTTTACCCCTTCTATTCTCATTCTTGTAATGAACAGAATGATATAGATCACCAAGTAGGGTGGGAACTGGATTTCCCGAGGCGAAGATATGGAAGGCGTCCAGATCTATAAAGTCAGGCATGTTGGGAAACAAGATGATCCCATAGATGCAAAGGGCAAGAATAGCGTTGAATACGATCCAACAACCGTCTTTAGCACACTGTTGGGCTTTCCCAACCAGAAACTGCATAGAAAAACCAGGAACTCCATTCCATGAGGTTAGAAGCAACTCTGAGGCATCTAGATGAAGAGCTACAACTAGGTTAGCCAGATTAGGCTTAGCATCCATGTGAACAAACGACATCTGATTCTTAACTGGTACACCCAACAACTCAGCATACTCTTCTAAAGTAGGCGCAAGAACAAAATCTGGAAAAGTGAAGCACCTCATCGGAGGGTCATAGAACTGTAGGAACGCATACAACCCGTTCAACTCATAGACTGAAGGTTTACGAACCAGACTGAGCAACTTTCCATAAGATTTCCTGAATTCCCCTTTCACTGTATCATCTGCCAAGGCAATCAAACTAGACAGCAAAGTAACATCTGGGGTAGGGAGCTTGTAAGCCACATTCTTCTTCAAAGATTCCATGCTGACAAACGGAGAGCAAGATTACCGGAACTGGGGGATAGTATATGCACCTGCAACACAGACACACGTTAATGATATGCAAATGAGTATGCAAAAATGCAGGATGCAATCATGCAACAGGAGATCAAGAGTGCTGTTGAGGAGACCGAGGCTCTGTTTCAACATAACCACAACACTGCTCTGACCATAAAACCCTGAAGAGGACCGATAATTCTGCTCTGTCAAGAACAATCATATCTATGATGATAAGAACCCTCTGATACCAACAACACTGATTCACTGTCAAGAAAACCAGGTTGTCCGAAAGTTATGGTTTCCTGAAATAACCCGACCCCGCTCACAGGTATGGACCTAATCCACTGACACAGGTATGGCATCTTATGCGGTCATCAGCGTTACAGACTTTCAAGAAACGATGATATGATACCCAGGAAGGTGTGGCATCATAATCTCTTGAAGCAACCTCACTTAGCTGAATCCCAAATGATCGGTCCCCAGAGTCGACAACCCTCTAAACCAACAACCCCTCAAGCCCAAAGGGCCGGAAAAGAAGTCAACCAGGAGAATCTCGTCTGAGCGTGGATTTTGTGAGACACTAGTACATGCAAAGCATGCACGCGCCCACTACTTTCCACAACTAATGCTAGGTACACTCAAGCCTGGGTCTGGCTTATCACTCATCAGAGCCCCCTCCCACAACAGCACATATAATCATATCATACTGAAAATAAAGTGCGGAAGGTAAAATGCGATAAGTAAACACAACCCAACAGGTAAACACGCAAGCGCTAGGATTGACTCGCACAGGGGACGTTGGGTCCCCAGCAGAGTCGCCAGCTGTCGCTACCGCGAAAATAAGGTGCCAGCAAAACAGAAGAGTCGCCACCTTTCGTTATTTACCTCACAGAAAGGGAAAGGAAACGATCGGAAAAACCTGACGAAAAGGTATAAGACAAGGTCATCGCAACCAAGTCTGGGTTCGGGAGTCGGTTATGCAAGGGGAAGGTATTATCACCTCTCACGTCCATCGTACTCGATGGAATCCATGCTTGTTGTGTTTATCTGACGGGTTGGTTTTACTATCTACCTATCAAGGCTGATCTGAAAAGAAAAGAAAATGACTCGGCAAAGCGTCGCACTTTATGCCTACGTATTCTCATCAGAGAACGAGAAATCAGAGTCAACGTAGTTCGGCTAACTACGGGTTACGGGGAAGGTGGCTCGCCAATACGTCAGTATTGTGCCTACGTACTCTCAACAGATATGAGAGATCAGGGCTTACGTAGTTCGGGATAATACGGATTACGGGGATTCAGATTCATCTGTTTTTCGAGTAGGGTTAACAAACAATTCCAGCTGTTTGGTGTATACAGCTTGCTCGTCAGAGTCTTGTGCGTTACCGTTTGCGGTAGAACTGGGAGCTAAAGACACTCTTTTCTTCAGAAAAGCTTCCTTTGAGTTATGGGCCCACGGGGCAAAAAGGTTTGAAGTTTGTTTCCTGTCTTTTACAGAAGAACTGTCTTTTATGGATGTTTGCAACTAATATCGCACTAGAGACTATGACCTAGAAGTGAATGCGTCGCATGTCACCCAAAGGGTACCATACTAAACATCCTGATTATTGGAAGGAAACCCTCCAACAATCACTTCCTAAGTAGCTTAAGGCTCGTAACGTACGACATCAGTTAACCTTTATTACTGTATTTTGATTTGTTTGAAGAGAGAAGAGAATGAACACAACTAAGGGGAAGCTATCAAGTCCTAATGTTGTCATGCCAATGATTCATCCTATGGTTGAGGTTTGAAACAGGGAACTCCTAGAGGTTATCATGCATAGGTTTCAACCTAAAGTTCTAATCATCATCTCCTTGTCAAAGGAAATGAGACTCCTAGGGGATCATGTTAATGGGAAACATACAACATATACAACATTAGCTAAACAGTAAATAAATATACATAAGAATACAATAAAGATGCACATGCAATGCAGCAATACAAGCAGAGGGAGACTCACTCAACCTCTAGAGCAATCAAGCACAAACAGCACACAGTACACAGGCAGGGGAGACAGACACAACCTTCAGCCACAAGCAAAGCCAAACAGTAACAGACAAGCAGAGGGAGACAAACTCAACCTCTCATGCAAACAAGCAAAGGGAGGAAAGCTCAACCTTTCAATTCACTTAGGCCTAGTATCAACTACATCAAAACCTATTCTAATGCATCACACTAGAGAAACAGTCACACAAACAGTCAAATAACAAGAACAACAGAGCAGCAGCCCAACAGTCTGTCTTCTAGTCCAAGTCATCCATCAGGAGAAAAGGGAATGAGGACTTCATCTTCAAGCTTCAACTAGCTCCACCAAGAGATGATGTGAATCAACACAAAGATCATTGCATGATGAGGGGAAGCAAGAGGAAAACCAATGGAATCCCTCAATGCACTCAACCACTCATCTGAGATTGGTATCCTCAAAGGTTTTACCTTTTGTGGTAGGCCTTTAGTCCTTCCAAAGGAGGGACTAGGCTCCCACAAGGAACCTTGCATCATAGGATAGGAAATGGAATGCAAATCAAAGCAAACCACAATTGTGAAAAGGAAGGAACTTCTAAAGCTCTACAAAACCCTAATTCTACAAGCCCTAAAGGAAAATTTCTAAAGGAAACTAAAACACCAAATCAAACCTTGAGATTCAATCTACAAAGGCATCAACATGTCTACTAAACCATCAGAAAAGGTTTGGGGAACTTATCATGAACTAAAAGTCACTTTTGAAGTTCATCTATGGGAAGTGCAATTCTAGAATCATCCTACAAACAGCCTAGATGTAAAATCTATCTAAAATAGTAAATCAATTACTAAAAATATACAAATTTTCCTAAGGGATCCTAAATTTATTAAGGACCTATGGTAAAATATCTAGAGCTTAAATCAAGGTTTAAGGGTCCTAAAGAAATTCTAAACCACAAGGTGTCAAAGGAATGTACAAGTGGGGAAGGCTCTAAAACCCTAGTTCAAAACATAATTTAGAATCATCTAAAAATCACCACAAAAATCATATAACATCATCAACATGTCTATAACCAGCCAGCCAAAAATCAGAACCAAAATCAAAAGTATGAATTAGGAATTAAATCAGCAAACAAACAAGCTATTTTATGCATTTTAATCATTTATCACAAAATAGAAAATGGATATTAAATTGAAAATAACACCAAAATGAAATCTAAAGGTATGGAAAAATCAGAAATTCCACCAAGATCAGCCACATATTTTTTGCATATTTATCTGATCATTAAAACTAATTAAAATGAATTAATCATGGAAAAACAATTAAAAGAAAACATAAAACAATTAAAAGAATTAAAGAAACTCAGAAAATATCATGACCACAAGATTAGATTACTAGTCTCCTAATCTAACAGCCACGCGCGTGACACCTTATTAATGAAACGACTGCGTATTAATGTGTGGCAAAGTGTGCTTCAGTTTAGTAAAGCCTATGGTACAGCCTAATCGTATCCGTCCAACAGAAAAGTATGCTGATCTTGCGCTCCTTGTCACGACACCTCATCAAACCCTAATTCCATTAAACCTGGTCCATCAGATGTTGAGACTCAGTCAACAAGCTCAGAAAGATCCAACACCTCATGTTCATCTTCTCCATTTGAAACTGGTACATGGAGGGAAATACAGCCATGGTGGCCGGAGAAGAGCGTCGCCGTCTTCTCCGGCGAGAGCTATCAAGCTCTGCAACTGCCTCTCACGAAACTCAACGAAAATTATATGGTTCTTCTCGTCTCCTCACCAGGATCAATAATATCCATTCCATTTTTATCAATTCCTCAAGGATCTTCCAAAACGACGATGAACAAAAAATCAATCACTTCCATAATTGTCACGAAACTCAAAATTGTTTATACAAAAATGATCCTCACTCTTCAGAGATCAAGAATCACCAATCTGTTCATGCTAACACTCAATAATTCTCTAGATTCGAATCCAAACAGAAATCTCATCTCACCATGAATCATCACGAAACCTCTCCATTATGATCCTAAAACATTCTAGGTTGCATCTACAACTTAACCACATGCTGATTTCAATCTAAACATGCCTAAATTAAGAGCAGTTTTGAAGAATAAAAACATGGAAAAAGCTTCGAATTGGAGGTTCTCGCACGCAAATCCTAGCCTCAAATGTTGCAGATTGCTTCACTGAATGCTTTTGGATGATTCTTGATGCTTAGAGATGCTTGAATCTTCCTCAAACTCCAAACTCACTTCTTGCTTGAAAGCTCCAAAATCCTAACTGCAATAACGGTTTTTGCTCCAAATGATCTCCAAAAAAATGATCTGAATGTGATTATCAACTTAAATAGAAGTTGTTTGGATCTTAAGATGGCCCAATCATGGCCCAAATTGGAGAATCCAAAATTTCATTTTCCTTCAAAATTCAACTATGGCACACGCGCATCCCAGCTCTATTTCACTCCAATCTTCACTCAAATTCATTGCTCCACCTTCCTTGGATATGAATGGACCAGATTGAGGGCTTGAATGGATCCAATGGCCAAGATTTGTTATGTTACTTCATCATGAAGTAATCCACTCAATGTCCATGAATTAAGCCTTAAATAAAAAATGTAATATTGTCAAACTCTTTTAAATATCATTTCTAATCAAAATAAGCACAAACTTGTGAAGTTTTGAGTCATTATGATTTATTTTGAATTTTTTCATTCTTTAAGGCCTTTAATGATCTTTTTTCCAAAATTTCTTCAAACTCTTCCATTTTCAATCTATATCAATGGATGTTAGGGTCATGGTTGGACTAAAAACACCATTTTGAACAACTTTCAAGTTGATCAAAAGTTCATTTGAGGTGCCTAAGGTAATGAAACGGACCCATAACCAAATATGACCTGTAATTCTAAATACCCAAAATACCCTTGACTTGTCAAAGCCATATCTTGAGTTCTATAAATCCAATCATGGACTTCTAGTACTTTCTAGAAAGCTAATAGGATAAGGAACAATATTCATGTTGACAAAAAGTTCATAGGAATTATCCTTCTAGGGAAAAAGTGTTATGCAAGTTGGGTAACTTTCAAGCTCCAAATTCACATGCCTCAGATGACCTGTAACTTGCCTGGCTCATAACTTGAGTTCTATAAACCCTATCAAGGATTTCTAGTACTCAAATTAAAGCTAAGATCATGGCCTACAATAATCATGTTGAGATCAAGGTGAGATGAAAATCACATATTGAGTTAAGTGGTCTTGAAGATAGGCACCAAACCAGGGGATTTTACACTGTCAAGCATAGCAACTCTAGCCTAGCAACTTTTCACACTCTTGATTCATGATAAGTTGCTCTTGGAATCATCCCTTGGACATATCAATGCATCAATCCATGATCACATGGCTCTGCAATTAGGTCTCAACCCTCCTCAAATCATCAGTTGATTTAGGGTTGTCCAGATGAAACCCTAGTTGTACCAATCTTGGGTATATCTTCATATCCTTCACATAATGACCTATCTAGGCTTCAAAATGGTCTTCAACACTTCTCATGAACTCTCTCAAGACCTCAAGTCCAACTTCATGGCCTCAGAATCATCTGATGATCTTCCCACAACTCTCAAGTTAGGAGACCTACACACTTGGTTTCAACCACTCTCTCTGAGGATCTTAGACTTCTCTAGTGAGGATATCAACCCTTGAACACTTGGATAAACCTTTGAACTAGCTTCATAGCCTTATGTAGCCCTTGATTGGTAGTCATACCTCTTGATCTCCTGCACACATGTCAATGAAATGCAAACGATAATGCTAATATGGATGCAATGAAACACAAGCTAGGTAAAGAAAGGTTGGGCAAATTTTGGGGTGCAACAGGTAGTAGGAAAAAAAATTCTGACAAAATTCACAACTTGAACAAACTTTTTCTAACAGAATTTAAATGAAGTACTATTCTACACCTCAAAATCCTCTATAAAAACTAAGTAGCTGTAGCAGAATTCATCATTAGTTTCCGCAATTTTCACCATACCAAAACCTTCAGAGAAGCTGCTCTAATCTTCGTCAAATCATCAACACCATTTTCACCAAGCTTCAACATCAAATTCTTCAATCTTTGTTCGCCATTTTTTTTGACACCCCATGCCAAAACCGTTTTCCTGCAAAAACCAAAGAACCTGCAAGAGAATTCAACACAATAATTTCACCACAAAATCAACAATAACAAGCAGTGAATTAAGAAGAGTTCGCAAGATTCGAATACACTCGCAGAAGAATCAAAAGGGAATTATGAAGTAGAAGAAGGAAGAGGAGTGGAAGTGACGTTACCTCTGGTTTTCTATTCATATTCGCTGATTTGAAGGAGCACCGAACTCTCTCCCGTAGATATGCCAACCTTGCTCAAAATCTTGTTATTGCGATGCAGTTTTTGTTTAGTTTATTCTTGGATTTGCGGCATTTGATGGCGAACTGTATTAGAATTGTGCGTAAGGAGACGAAGTCAAGGTCCCGTGTGTCTCGACGGAGGCCATGTTTTCAGCGATGCGATTTGGAGATGAGCAGAACATCAAGATGAAGGGATTGCGACATTGTTGAGGGCTTTGAGAGAATTGAGAAATTTTTGATAGAAGAGGGTGTGATGCGAGAGTGGAAGAGAGGTAGAGTTGGAGAAAGATGAAGCATTGTGTTGGAGGAGAGGTGAACGACAACGAGATTTTGTGTGACGATGCAGAGAGGTAGAAGGTTGAGCGAGAAAGGTAAGGTAGAAAGAGGGTCACGACGGCTGAGTGAAGAAGATTAAGGGGAAGTCATGTTGATTGTGTTTTATGTTGGGAAACCTAATTTCATCCGGATTGGGCCTTAAGCCCTTTAACCTTTTTTTCCTGCTCCTTCCCAATGATTCGTGCACCCTCCTGGGCAGCATAGTTTAAAAGTCCTTGGGTCTAAAAATTGCAAAGTCCATGCGCCTATTCATTTTTGCACCACCCTTGTTACTGCTGCACACTTCTAGTTTTTTTGTTAAGTTGGTTTTGATATATTTAATTTTATTATATTTGATTTTGGTTAATTGATAATTAGATTAGATTTAGAATTAGTTTTTAATTTTGATTTAGACTTTAATTCTAATTTTTTTGATTAACTTTTAATTTGAATTTTGATTAGCATTTAATTTTAATTTTAGGCAAATTGTCAATTACCTTTTAATGTTAGTTTTAATTGTTGAATTGACTTTTAACATATCTTGTTTTTAGTTGTTGATTAACTTGGATTTTAATTTTAGTTTTTATTTTAGTTGTGACGCTAATTGTGCTTAGATTTTGATTGAGTTTAATTTGTGACTTTAGTTTTGATTAGATTTCGACTAATCCATGGTGATACTTGTGACTTCTTTCCCTGATAATACTTGTAAATATTTCTTGATTTGGTCATGATTTTGATGCATATTCTGATTAATTCCTGATTAAATTCTAGATGCACCTCGAGCTTGGTACTTTGTCATGAACTTGTTTTGTGTGTGATTTCTCTTTGTGATTGAGTTGTCTCGTGTTCACTTGTGTTTCATATTCACATGATCCCTTAGGATTCCTAGCTCGACTTAATTTCCGATTAAGTTCGAGGTAGGAAAGACATTAGGCTCTCAATCCAAGCATGACAATATTAGATTAGCTCCCTCCTAATCCTGACCTTAGGGCCACATTGTATGATAACATGTAGGATTCAGTTTCCCTTAGACCTTGCATGCGTCTTTCTTTTCTCTCTCAAAGCAATAATCAAAACACTTAATGAATACGATGAGTATTGTGCACCACGAGTCTTAAGTACATGGGAAATGATGAGAGATGGGTTTCTCCTTGCTTGTCTAGAGTGTTTAGCATATGCCCCTTGAGAGATATGCGGCGTATTCACTCTATGTCATAGACTTTAGTGCAATACGCATATCAAACAATGTCAATTCACTTCTGTTAGGGCGTTTCAGGCCCAGAGTCTTTTCTCTCGCCCCCTTGCGATCGAGATCCCGTTTTACCATAGTAGCATGAACTATGGATGCTCTGATTCCTTATTCCCTAATGAGGATACGCAGGTACGAGGATTCATATCCTTGGCGAGCACACTAATAACTAACTTTCCCTGTTCTCTCGCCTCAGTGCGATCAAGACCAACCTGTTATCTGAACCTTTTCTCTCACCTCAGTGTGATCTAGACCTTTTCCCGTAGTTTCCAGAACTAAGTTTGCTCTGATTTCTTAGACCAGATGAGGATACGTAGGCATGAGACGATAATGACTTGGCGAGTAACCTTCCCCTATCACCTGTAGTTTTCCGAACTACGTTGACTAAGACTTAGTCATAGGGCGATGATGTCCTATCGAGTCTCCTTTTTCTCTCCCCTCCCTTGTTTAGCAATAGCTTTTAGATAACTCACCCTTTGATTAGACAACAAGCATGGATCTCGTTGAGTACAACGGATGTGAGAGGTGCTCATAACTTCCCCTTGTGTAACCGACTCCCGAACCCAAGATTTGGTTGCGATGACCTTGTCTTTACTTTTCTCTTAGGTTTTCTTTGATCATTTCCTTTCCCTCTCTTTAGGATAAATAACGGTCAGTGGAAACGCTTCTGTTTGTTTTCGCCGGCCCTTTTCGCAGTTGCGACAACATGCATTGTTGATTTGAGTTCACATTCAGACGAGGTTTTCTTGGGAGATGCTCTGTCCTGTATGTTTATACAGTAGGCATAGCTTTCCTATGGGAGCTTATGACTCTGGATACCGTTTATGGGAAATTAGTTGAGGCCTCCTTGATTGGTGATGATGCCAAATCATAAATGGTGAACGTATAATCATTTCTCGAACTGAGAGCCAGTGAGACTGGGGACCTGCTAGGATACCTTGTCCAAGACAAGAACCCACATGCGAGAGGGGATGGGCTTTGTAAGAAACCTTGACCTTAAAACTACCTGGTTTTCTAGTTTTCTTATCGATATGGACTTATGAACCTAGTATTCTGATTATTCCGGTGTTCTGGTATTCTGAATTTATCGTCAGACTGGTATTCTAATTATTTTGGTATTCTGGGTATTCTGGTTTTCTCGTCAGAGCAGAGTTTTGAACCTATCCTGTCAGCATCACGACAGTTATTCAGAATTTATGGAAGCTTTGATCCCATGTCTATTGCATTAATATCATTACATAACATAAATATGTGTGAATCATTTTGCATATCATCCTTCAACCAGCCAGAACTCTCATCCCGCCTTTGTCTATGAGTGGTCAGTTGATTCCTCGGTACTCGTTATGAGCAAGTGATGACTATTGAAAGACAACAAAGTGTTTGGAGCAAGATCAAGCAGTGTCAAGAAGTAAGGTCAAGTTGGAAGATGTTGGTAGCTATATCAAAGAACAACCTTCATAATGTTGATCCCCCATCATGTTTTACTGTGACAACTTACCCACTGTACAGTTTTCTGCCTGATGAGGATTCTCTACAAGTGGACAACCTTACTCAAGCTCAGTAGTCTGTTGCTCGAAGTGAACATTCCTCTTCTCTTGATACTACAGACTATCGTGGTTTCATATTCTCTATGTCGAATTCTCAAAGGGAGGTCCTGTTGATGAAAACCAAGGACCCGAGAGCTCTTGAGTTTGCTAAAAGATATCGTGTGTTGGATAAGAAACTCAAAGCCTTGGAGGTTCAAGATGCTCTTGGTCTCGATGCTTCAAATATGTGTCTGGTATCTGACCTAGTGTTACCTCCAAGTTTCAAAGCACCGAAGTTTGAGAAGTACAAGGGGAATAGTTTCCCAAGGCAACATTTAGTGATGTTTTGCAGAAGAACAACTTCATATGTTCATAACGACAAGCTAATGATCCATTGTTTTCAGAACAGTCTGAATGGGGCATCTTTGTATTGATACATGCAGTTAGAGAGTGGTCACATCCGATCATGGTTGGACTTAGCTAAATATTTTCTGAAGTAGTATGAATACAATCTTGACATGGCTCTCAGCCGCATGCAGTTGCAAGGCTTGTCTTAAGAGAACAACGAATCCTTCAGAGGATATGCTCAGAGATGTAGAAAATTGGCTTCCAGAGTGCAACCACCACTTCTAGACAGGGAATTGGTTGACATATTCATGGATACTTTGCAAGGTCCGTACCTGGATAAGATGATCAGCAATGGGGCATCAAACTTCTCTGATCTGGTAATAGTCGGAGAACACATTGAGAGTGGCCTAAAGAGTGGAAAAATTTAAGATGTCTCTAGCAGTCAGGCTAGTGAGACTGAATTCTTCAGCAACTCCCAAGAGGAAGAGGAAGATGAAATCAATGCAGTCATGGAAAATGTTGGGTATTCTTAGAATGCACCGGTAAAACCTTTTGGTCCTTCATTTTCTCAGCAGTCAACCATGCCTAGGGCACCATACCAGAGACCTTGGACTGCTCCCCATGCAAATTAATGAGCCCATGGCTGAGATTATCAGAATCAGCATCAGAATCAATGCCAAAATTAGAATAGGCCTCACAACAACTTAGAAAGAAGGAATACTCCTCTTTATCCATTTCATATGCCATACAGTTAACTTTTGCCACACCTGGTTCAGAACTCACTGGTAGAGCTCGAAGCTCTCAAGCCTATTCCAGAGCCATACCCTCCTGGGTACGATCCCCATGTGCAATGTAGATATCATGAAGGATCCATGGGGCACTCACCTGAAGATTGTAAAGCCTTCCAAGCCAAGGTATAACATTTGATTGACAAAGGGTATATATTCTTTCCAGAAGAAAATTTAGTTGTGCACGTCAAACCTCTTGTCTATTTGAGCTTGAAAGCTTCAAGGGGCATCTCGTTAAGCTGGTGGCTCATATAGGAAGACATCCTAAGAGCTGGAAATCATTGGATATTTTTTGTCATTTGCATTGTAATGTATTTCGTGTTAAGTGCTACTTGTTTGTTAAACATTGTTGTTTCGAATGGTAATATTAATGAAGCGTCCATGCATTTTTTGAATTAATTATGTTGCATTCGCTCATTTTTCTTCAAAAAAAAGTATATACATCAACGTTTCTCCCATTTACTCCACTTTATCATTGTCATTTTAGCAAAGACTTGAGGGAGGATGACGAAAACAAAATACCCATACTTGCAGATGGTGCGCTTTCAGATAAAATCATGTTGATGATGTACAAGCATTGTTTCAACTCCCCAAACACATGAGATATAAGGGAGATAGACCCTTGTTAACCCCTTTGAGTCTTAAAGTAGGAGTTTCTTTTCGCCTAAAAAACCCTCACATTTAACCCATGGGCAGGGTAGTTGTCAGTTGATTTGACCGAGCGTTCAAATTTCAAAAAGGAGTATACATCCAATGATCCATCACCTGTTATTCCTTACATATCAGGAGGTCAAGGATGTGAGACCACAACGGTTATCCCTCACTGACCAAGGAATGAGGCAGTCACAACCCTTCCAAAATCAAGACAACTAGTGTCACACGATTTTCTCAAAAGAAAAAAAGTAAAAGGAAAGAAAGCCCGCTAAGCAGAAAACTCGAAAAGGAATGAATTAGGCAAAAGTTAGGGCATCTCATTGTACTTCAAAATCGAAAAGATTAAAAAAGAATCAGTCGAGGAAAAAGTTAGGGAACAAAAAAATGAAAAGGATTGCAAAAGAAAAATCCTCAAGCAAAAGCAAGTCGTGTGACCATGTAATACAAAGACAAAAGAGGTGACTGTTACTCCAAAGACCTCATTGGTTCTCAGACCATCAAGGTCGTTGGTTCCTTAAACATCACAAAAATCCTTTCGAGGTATGAGCGTTTGTGCCAAATTATCTGAACGTAGGAATGAAGATCATCACGAAGAAGGGGTGGGTAAAAAAAATTTTGAGCCATAAATCCTTTGTTTCAATAACCGTGAACCAGACCATGTTACAACCCTCAAAAGTCCTAATTGAAGTAGGGTTTATTCTGAAGGTATACTACAATAAGGTTACGCAAACTAACTCCTACAGGATTTGCTAATCTTCTTCTTGATGTATCTTTCACTAGCTAAATCAACACTGCGTCTGGACTATTGGTCCATTCGTCACACACTATCACATCATTCTAATAATGATGGATTTTTCAAAATCTGCATGAGCATCGCATTAAAAGTACCATTCGTGAATGAACACTTTTAATTGCAAGTCAGTAATTGACATTGAGGAAATTCCAACAAGGAGCAATCGAAGAGGATTGGACCATTCATCAAAGTTGATATGTATAAAATATATCTTGTAGCCTTATGGATCTAGGGCGTGGACATCCAATGAGTATGGAATTAGTCAATCTAAAGTAATTCCTCAAGAATCGATTGATTATGGGGCAAATCATTCAAGAACAGGTTGATCAGAAGTGAAACATCACGAGACTCTACCAGCCAGAGGCAGGTCACCCATGGGTTCTTTGATTAAGGGCTAGTCCCTCTAGTGTTCAATCAACACAAATTAAGTTGCTTCAACGCTCATCTTGGGGCAAGGTATCTCAAGAGTACATCGAAGCCAACCGCTCAAAGAGACGGTTAATCAAGGATAAATCCTTTCATGATGTAAATTTCGAGGCAAACCATCTCAAGGTCATCTCATGGAAAGCTGCTTCCAACCTCCTTTCAAGGTGAACCTTCCCAAGGACCAGACTGGGGCAAGATGAACTACACTGGGGAAATACCTCTCCTTGCTTTCAAGCTACTCAAGAAAATTATATTTCGTCACTAACTGTTGAGTTCAAGACGAGTGTCAGGGAATCATGTTATCACCCCATCACATAACCTTTTGCCTTCAAACAAGAGCCTTTCTATAAAGACCTTCTTACCTACTTCAGGGGCATTTCTGGAAACCTGCATAATCATTGCATAAATCATCCTCATGAATTAGTCATGTCGCTTCGCTCAAGCATAAAGCATTGCATTGTGTCATCACATATAACTCATAAACCTAAATCTGACATCAGAGGACTTTGTACCCCAACATCACTCAGTCGTTCAAAGTCCAGTTCCCGTCTGGCAAACTTTCACCAAATACCAGTTCCCGTATAGTAGGTGGTTTTCTAGTCCAGTTCTCGTCTGGTAAACATCATTTTCAAAACTAGTTCCCGTCTGGTCACTTATTCTTCAGCCTACCATTTAAGCTCCAGTTCTTATATGGTGGTCGGCTTTCTTTTCACAACTAGCTCCCGTCTAGTAAGCACCATCTCAAAGTCCAGTTCTCGTCTGGAAAATCACAAAATCAATTCCCGTCTGATACAAAAAACAAGAAGTCAGTTCTCATATGATATCTTACCCTTTTGCCACCAGTTCTCTCTGGTAGTCTACCCCTTTTAAAACCAATCCTCATTTGGTAGTTCACCTTCAAAGTCCAATTAATTGGAAACCAAGAATAAATCCCTAAAAATCCAATCACTATAAATATGGTCCTACGCCTAACAACACTTGGCACAATCATCCCTCATATCCCTAGCATGATGCTTGTTTGACTCTTTTCCCCAGTAGAGTTTCTCTCCCCACAGAATACTAGTATATCATTTCTTCATCAAGATCAAACCGGTGTGGTTTGTCCCTTTTACATAGTCATCATTGCATTGCTTCCTCAAACACGTAGCATGGAAAATTTCAAACATGCATTTGAAGCATAAGCCATGTTTGATACCCTCTTTTCCAAACCTTTCTCCAGCAGAAAGTGATGTAACTCTGGAGAGAGCATTTAACTTTATCCCTAAGCATATGCTCTAAGATCATCATTCACTAGCAGGCTTACCTGTCTAAGATTCCATTCTCCCCTCAGAGTCGTTTAGCGATTAATTCTTGACTCTTTCACCCATCGTTCGACTGTTAGATGCGTTAATCTTGATATTTTTGTGATACTCGGGTCCAGTCAACACTCGTCCGTGTTTGCTTCAATTTCATCAATGCTCGTTATCGCTTGTGCGAAAATAAGGTGCCGACATGACAGAAGAGTCGCCACCTTTCGTTATTTATCCCTCAGAGCGGGAAAGGAAACGATTGGAAAAACCTGACGAAAAAGGGTAAGACAAGGTCGTCGCAACCGTTGTCTAGATTCGGGAGTCGGTTACGCAAGGGGAAGGTATTAGCACCCCTCACGTCCGTCGTACTCGACGGGATCCTCGCTTGTTGTGTTTACTTGGACGGGTTGGTTTTATTCTATCTACCTATCAAGGCTGGCTGAAAAAGAAAAGAAAAATGACTCGGCAAAGCGTCGCACTTTATGCCTACGTATTCTCATTAGAGAATGAGAAATCAGAGTCAACGTAGTTCGGCCTACGAAGGGTTATGGGGGAGGTAGCTCGCTAAGACATCGCCATTTTGTGCCTACGTACTCTCAACAGGTATGAGAGATCAGAGCTCACGTAGTTTGGGAAACTACGGTTTATTTCCTGTCTTTTACGAAAGAAGTGTTTTTTATTGTGTTTGCGATTTCAACCGCACTAGAGACTATGACCTGAGAGTGAATGCGTCACATGTCACCCAAAGGGTACCATACTAAACATCCAGGCTGTGGAAAAGAAACTCTCCCACAATCCTTTCTCAGATAGCTTAAGGCTCGTAACGTACGAAAGAAATCATTCATGATTACTGTATCTTAAACTGTTTTGAGATGAGAAGAGAACAGGCCCAACTAGGAGGGAGACTATCAAGTCCTATTGTTGTCATGCCATGGATTCATCCTATGGTTGAGGTTTGAACAGGGAACTCCTAGAAGTTGTCATGCATAGGTTTCAACCTAAAGTTCTATCATCAAATCCTTATCAAAGGAAATGAGAGTCCTAAGGGATCATGTCAATGATACACCAAAACAGACAAAGCATCAGCTTAACAGTAAAATGCATACAATGCAAGTGAGGGAGGAAATGTGTGTGGGGCTTCAGCCTCCACAAGCTCATCTCAACCTCAAGCCAGAATGGATAACAGTAATCATACTGAAATATAAACAACATGCTATCAAGCAATAAACAGTAAACTGCAATCATACAGATAAAATGAAATAAAATGCCATCAGGCAAACAAACCACATGGGCAAGGGAGCTGGGCTCTACCGAATACCCGCAAGCAAAGCCACACAGTAACAACACAAGCAGAGGGAGCAACTCAACCTCTAGTGCAATCATGCTCCTAGATTCTACCTATTCTAGATATGAACTTATTCTAATGCATCAAGCAAGTCAAACAAAACACAACAATACAGAAAAGAAAAAGGAAAGCAGATCCTCTCTCAACTCCAAGCTCCAGCTCTTCCAACAGCAACTCAGTCTTCAGACTTCAATCACTCTTGACAAATATCAATTTGCTTTTCCAGGTTTCAACCCTTCAACATAAGTTTCAACTTATCTTCTCCTTTAAGCTTCAGCTTCTTGATCAGCTCCACCTTCAGGCTTCACCTAATCTTCAGGGGTCTTCAAGTATTAACTTGCTCTTGCTGCTCTTCAAGCTTCAGCTGGAATGACAATACTCAAGGATTCATCCTCTTCTACACTCTTCATTGAAGTCTTCATCTTCAAACTCAAGCTCAACATCTCTCAAGATAATCAAACCAGAGAAAATCACTTACTGGATAAGCTGGGGGATATTGAACTGCTTATTGATCACCAAAGGTGACCTTTAAGGGTTCAACATCAAAGGAATGGTTCCCTCAAAAGTTCTACTTCCTAGGTACATCACTTATCCCTCCAAAGGAGAGAGGTGTGTACCATGGAAGGACTTTGAATCATAGGGAGGAATGGAGGTGAATGATACCATCCATGTTTGAGAAAGAAGTTATCTAGGTCTATACTCTTCCTAATCCCTAACCCTAAAACAAAACAAAAAAAAAATAAGAACAAGCTCTCAAGCTCCTCAATGCATCTTCAAGTCTTCTACTATGCTCCTCAATGCTCCTTAGAACAAGATCAAACTCTCCAAGCCCACAAAGCAAAGCAACTAAAGCAAACATGCCCTAAAGGCAACACAAACAATCAACCAATACAAAAATCAACTAAAAATAGTATACTACTATATTAAATCCTAATATAATTTCTAAGGGATCCTACATACCTACCCTTAATACCCATATATGTCCCATAGTCTAATTTGTCCTAAAAACCCAAAAATCTAAAGTTATTGTGGACCTATGTTGAAGTTTAACCTAATTCTACACAACCTAATAGCATCTAATCAAAACTATCCTAAAAATCATCACAAAATTATGGAATAAATCCAGGGGGAAGATAAAACATATATCTAACTATCCTAAAAAGATTGACCTAAAAATATTAAGGGAGCTACCTAAACTAAATTCTACAAAATCATATATCAATATAAAAGAATTAAAATGCAATAAAAGAAGAAAATATGCAAAAAATATTAAAATGCATGAAATTAAAAATGTTTTTATTTTATATTTTTTTACACAAAAATATGAAGTAGGAGAAAAAACTCCCATGAAAAAATCTTTAATTTTCCATTTAATATGATTTTTTAAAGTTGGAAAGAAAATGGAGAAAAAATGAAATGAAAATGAATGGCTGGGGTGCAACAAGTAAACATATGCAGTTTAATATATGCTTGGGCCCAGACTGGGGGTGTCAACAGAAATACGCTAGGGCCCATTTTTAAATCAGAAAAACAATTAAGAAAATAAAGAAAAAAGGAAAGGACGCGGTGCAAATAGAAGAGAAATTCAGTGCATTATGGATTGGGCTTCAAAAATGGGGTGGGGATAGAAATGATCACTTAAGCCCAGAACCACCCTTTTAATGAAACGCGGCGTTTCATTCTTGCTGGCTTCCCTCCAAAATTCAATCAAATATGGTGCGTTGGATCAGTCTTTGGTCAAGGGGTCAGCGCGTGATCCAATGGACGAGACTTCGTCTTCAACCTCCCGCCTAGGGTTTTCAGAAACTCCATGGAAACCAGAGTTCATGCAACAAACTTCCATCCCTTCGTACTACCTCAAATCAACATCAAATTCAACCATCCAAAACCCTAAATTGATCCATTTTTCTCCCTGAACACGATCCTAGTCTTGAAATACATTGAAAGAGCCTCTATCATGCAACCCGATGGTGCAACTCCATTAATCTCAAAATGTGATCAATCTTCAACTTCAACAAACCTTAGATTTCTTGGTACTAAAATGATCCTCACATTCCACTGGTTAAAACAAGCTATTAATCTTGCATTATCACTCACTATATCACACGTTCTTGCTCATCCAAGTAATGGTGTCCATAACTGAAACTCCACCAAATGATCCTAAACTCTTCAGAATTGATCACCTATTGGTCTCTAGCCATTCTATACTAATGATTCAACCTAACCATGCCTAAATAATGAGGTGAAAGAGATTTTGCAAACCTGGCTTCTTGATATGGCAGATGATGTAGATCTTCAATTCAAGGCTTGAAACTCTTCAAGAATGATCCTTGGATGATGAAACTTCTACTGTTTGCAAAAAATTGGAGGGAGAGAGCTTGTACTTCAAGATTCGAATGTAAATGGCTTCTTGCAAATTCAATTGGAACACCTTCAATCCTTCATCAATGGAGCTTCAAATCAGCATGCACACACTCAGAGGGATCTATGGAAAGTGTTTGTGGAGAAAAAATGGAGGGAAATGAAGAAGAATGAAGAAATTGAATGTGACTTGCAATGGAAGATTTTGGATTTCACTCTCTTTTTCATGCACCAATTCTCACCAACCTTGCATCTGAGCAAGTTGTACTTGTTATATAGAGTGGTTTAGAATCATCTAGAACCCTCTAGGATCATACAATGAGAAATTAAACTTTTCATGTCATGGTATTTTGATTTCAATTCTCTCCACATGCTATCTCATGCCAAGCTTCTCATAACCTTGGTTTCTGACTTGAATTTATCCCCACATGAGATTTAGGGTGAGTTACAATGCATAACCAATGTGCTTGTTGAGTTCTTTTGAGTTTTGGTTTGGTACCTTAATATGCAAGTAATCCAATTCCAAAGCAGCCCTATGATGCAAGCCTCAAATCAAAATTGTGTCTGAACCATTGTTCTTAGAATGTCATTTGGAGTCAAAATGACCTATTACATGACATGGTTTGGACTTATAACTTGGGATTTCCATTTTTCAATTTCACTTTAATTAACTTATGCCTCATTTTTAGGCCATTTTTATCACTTTTTGATATGAGCCTTTTCAACATCTCATGACCTCCCTAATAGCCTTAAAACATCATTCTAAGCAAGTTTGATGTTGAAGATTTTTCCATTTGAAGCTTGGAAATAGGAGATATGGCCTTATGCTTGAAATGACCTATAACCTCCAAATGACCAAAATCCCCTTGACTTGTCAAAGCCATAAGTTGAGTTCTACAAATCCTATCAAGGACTTCTAGTACTCTATAGAAAGCTAAGAAGATTCTCTTCAACATTCATGTTTACCAAGAGTTCATAGGAATCATCCTACTATGGAAAAAGTTGTCCGCAAGTTGGGTGACTTTCAAGGACCCAGATTCACATACCTCAGATGACTTGTAATTTGTCAAAGCCATAACTTGAGCTCTACAAATCCTATCAAGGACTTCTAGTACTCAAATTAAAGCTAAGAACAAGCTCTACAACATTCATGTTGTGGGGAAGATGAGATGACAATCACATCTTGAGCTAAACTGCCTTGAAGATAGGGATCAAACTAGGGGATTTTACACTGTCAATCCTTAGAAACCCTAGCTTAAAACTTCTCAAACTCCTCAATCATGATGAGTTGGTATAGGAATCATCCTTATAGTATCTCAATACATCATTCCATGATCACATGGCCCTTGGATTAGGTCTCAACCCTCTCCAAATCATCAGTTGACCTAGGGTTGACCCAGTCAAATCCTAATTCCACCACTCATGGCTGAATCTTCTGAATTCTTGTACAATGACCTCTCTAGGCTTCATGATGGCTTTCAAGACATCTCATAAGCTTTCTCAAAGCTTCAAGTCCATCCTCATAGTCTCAGAATCATCTGAGGGGCTCCCACAACTCTCAAGTTATGAGGCACACAACCTTGGTTTCAACCAATTCCTCTGAGGATCTCTTGAGTTCTCTGGCAAAGGTATCAACCTTTGAACATTTGAACAACCTTCTTGGCTAGCTTCAAAGTCTCATATAACTCTTGATGGGTAAATAAATGTTGGTCAAATTTTGGGGTGCAACACTCGTCTATATTGATCTTAGACACTCGTCGTAATCTTTCAACACTCGTCGTGTTTGTTTCAGTTTCATCAATACTCGTCTGTATTGATCTTATATTTTAGACACTCGTTCATGTTCTTTCATCACTCCTCCGTGTTCGATTCATTTCATCAATACTTAGTCCGTATTGACCCTAGACACTCGTCGTGTTCTTTCAACACTCGTCTGTGTTCAACTCGTTTCATCAACACTCGTCTGTATTGATCTTAGACACTCGTCGTGATCTCTCAACACTCGTCGTGTTTGTTTCAGTTTCATCAATACTCGTCTGTATTGATCTTAGATTTTAGACACTCATTCGTGTTCTTTCAACATTCGTCCGTGTTTGATTCAGTTTCATCAACACTCGTCCGTATTGATCTTAGACTTTCGTTGTTACCCATAACACTCGTTTGTGCTTATCTCCAGTCTAGTTGTCACTCGTCCGTATTAATTTCTTTTTTATCAACACTTTGCCTGTATTGGTTCCCCAACTCCAGTTTCCGTTGAGTATATGGTTTCTACTGCTAAATTTCCATAAGTGGTTTCGTTGGTTGTATTCCCTAGTGGAGTCATCTCCCCCTCTACAGATTGCAAATTTTGTGGTTCTGTTGGTATTCAATCTCCTTTTACCTTGAATGTCTAAAAGCCGTTGTTATCATCCCTTCAGGTCCAAGTTAATTGAATAGGGGCAGCTGTTG
This sequence comes from Lathyrus sativus, assembly GCA_963859935.3. Taxonomy (NCBI): domain Eukaryota; kingdom Viridiplantae; phylum Streptophyta; class Magnoliopsida; order Fabales; family Fabaceae; genus Lathyrus; species Lathyrus sativus. The sequence continues at coordinate 488,844,563 of OZ012735.1, read as the reverse complement.
CACCCTAAAATTTGCCCTCACTTTTGCTCCACATTCATGTGCATTGTCACTAGGACATTATAATCACAACCATGCATCTTATAGACATGGGATCAGAGTTTTCTTTGTGGTGCAGTTTTTCCAAGGGTTATTACACTCGAGCAAAAATCAGAATTTGAAATCATATCATCATTTGAATCTATCAAGGCGTAAGGTTATCTTCTTCGATACCCTCTCAACGCATTATTATGTGTGTTAAGGCTTTTGGCCATCAAGGCATATATTTTACGAAGCACTAAGACGTGAAGCAAAATATCAAGTTGTGAATTCGTGTTTACTCGTTTACTATTGATGATACAAGGTATTGATTGAATTGGGATAGGTACACCTGAGTTTAACTTGTTCAAGGTTGTCAAGAAATTTTCAAGAATTATTGCAAGTGGTTCAAGCCTATCTCAAATTGGTGATCGTCCCATGTTTCAATTATGTTAAGGTTGTTGGTTGGGGTTTTTAGATATTAATATTAAGCCGTGTTGAAGACCTTTTCAAGATTGCTTCGGATAATATCACAAGTTGTTGGCCCATTACTATGAGTTAAAGACCAAGGTAGCCACATTTTCTGTACTCTTTGCCAGGAAGACTTTGTTATATTGCATGAAGCATCTACTAGGCATTTGCATTATCATGAATCTTTAATTGTCAAGGCAGTCATTCCAGCTAGAAATCTAAGCTTAGAAGAATTAATGTCTCTTACCAACACATGCCTTTGGTGGTGCTGAAAAGGATGTGCATAAGAGGATGTTTTCAATATCAATTGTTGGATAAAACAACATAAGTTCTATATTTTTGGGACCCTTTGGTGTCATGAATGTGCACTTCAATGCTATACTGCCAAATTGCTACGATTCATACACCAACATCAGCCTATTATGTCTCACAAGGTCGATTTTTTCCTATGACCTTGGTTTAAGATAGTATTTACCATGCACCTCCACAGTTTGCGAAAGAACAAGTGTAAAATATTGTGGAACACATGGATATTGAAGTGTACAATTATATTCTGGCTCCATCAATCAGTAATAAAATTAATATAGAAATAAGAATCAAAGGTTGTGTACATATAGAGTTTGAGTACAGATGCTGACATTAATAATATTAAGTTATCATTGAATTACATTTTGAGAAAAGGATGGAGATATACTTGAGTACTATGATTGTTTTGCAATAATTCGAGTCAGAAGGCCTCTCATGTCCCTTCAATAAGCGTGCTCCAAGAGTCGAGGATGGCGAAAGTTCATTTGGATTCTTTGACATCTTCGTCGACGAGGGGAGTGGGAACTTAGCGCCTAAATTGAAAGTTAAACCAATTCCTCGATAGCTTCCGCTAACACAACCAACTCAGGCTGTTGAATGCTTCCGCCGTGCTCTATTGGTGAGAAGTAGAATTGTCTTACACTTCCAAATTGAACAAGGTGTATACGGATTTGACGCACCTAAGAAAAAATAATAATAAAATGAGCTGCTGCACTTGTGTCGCACACTGTGAAAGATAAGAACAGTGAGTCTAAACGGCATCAATCACGGTTTCATAACCAAGACACAATCAGGCATAGCAATATGAAATTAGAAAGAGCCCTAAAACCGGGGTAAATTCATAATCAAATCACATCCATCAAACTTGGCGAGACGAGAGTGACAAATCGTCATCATCACATATTCATGGCCAACTGTCATCACACAATTATACAAACAAAAAACTGCAAGTTTCAATTACAAATATTCACCACAATCAGCTATCGTATTGCTTTCCAAATCGAAAATGGAAAATTTTCAATCACACAATCATGCGATCATCAAGAGAAATCAATGAAAATCAGTAGGGAATCATACAATTACGCAAGACGATCACATTTCAGAAATTCCGAATTAAAAAAGGAAGGTTTGATTCACTCTCATCAATAACTGAATCACAAAAAATCATCTCCCATTCAATTTCAAAATCACAAATTTAATGCCTTAAGCCTATAAAAGAGGACCTTCAGAGTACGAGAATTCACGATCCACACCATACATCCCACATACATACCATACGACAGAATCTCACGCGTAACCGTAAGGAGGAGCTCTCATACGAATTTCAATACCAAAATTGAGAAGCATAATAGTGAGCAAAATCACAGCAGAAAGAAATCACATACACACATCGCAAAATTACAGCAGAAATAACATACACACATCGCAAAATCACAGCATAATAGTGAGCTCTCCTATGTGCATTTCAATACCAAAATCACAGCAGAAAGAAATCACATACACACATCGCAAATAATACGCAGAGGAATCAAAGTAACACCACAGTAGCAGCTCAGAATCAACAAAAAGTTGGGAGGAGAAGAGAAATAGAAGAAGTTACCTTCGAAGTCGTCGTGTCGAAACCGTCGCGATTCAGAGGTACGCATATTCTTGTTTGAATTATATGAATTCTTGCTCCAATCACGCAATTGCAAAGAAATCAAATTCATTTGGGGCGGATATTATTTGGTTAAAATCCACGATGGTGGTGAGGCGATGTCGAATCGAAGGCGAGTTCTAACGTGGTGGTTTCGGTGGGTCGCGGCTGCGTTGTTGACATTGATGAGAAGAAATTGTTTTGGAAAAAAGGGTGGTTTGTGCGATGGCCGAAAGAGTTGGACGGAGGGAGTGGCATTGATGCACAGTAGCGAGAGGAAGAAACCGAGAGGGATGGAGAAAGAAATGGGTAATTTTGCTGGTCTTTTTTTCCTTTTTGTTTCTTTAACGGGCAATGTTGTTTGGGTCGGGTGAACTAGGAGGAAATAGACTTAAGAGGCTTAAATAAATTGGTTATTTAAATAATTTATATTTATATTTAAATTTGATTTTTAAAAATTGGTTAATTATTAGTATGATTTTATTTAAATTCACCTTTTGAATATATTTTTAAAATAGTTTTAACCAAATCTATAATTTGGACATCCATATCCAAAATAAAAACTAAATTAGTCAAATTTTTTAATAAAAAAAAATTTTGAAAATTTTTTTCAAAAAAAAAATATTTTCTTTTAAAATTTCCAAAAAGTTTTTAAAATAACTATTATTTTATTTGAACAAAAATATTTTTTTAACAAAATATTATGTTTTTGAAAAAATAATTATAAAGTTTAATTTAATTTTTAAAAAATATTAACACAACTTTAGTTATTGAAAAAAAGGGGTCTTTTTACATTTTGTTTGATTGATTGAAAAAATATAGAAGGCTGAAAATAAATGGAAAAAGAAAAAAATATTAAAATATAAGTATGTTGTCAAGTAGTTTTAAAAAATTCATTATTAGTTTATAAATATCAACAATTACTCATATTAATACATAAAGAAATATAAAATATTATCACTAAAGATCAAAATCTAAATCAATCATTCACACTCATTTAACTCAAAACAATTGAGTTATATCACTCACTTTAATTATTTAATTTGATACATGAGAAAATAAAATTAATTATAATAGATAAAAAAAAGTGAAATTATAAAATGACTTATATGTCTTTTAAACCAAAATTATATATGATAAAAAATAGTAAAATATATATTTCATTTCAATCAATGAAAAATTACAAAATATAAAAGTTAATATAAATTTATTAACTAACGATAAATAATTAAAAGCTTACATTCTTTTTATAAATTTACATACTACCTAAGATAAAGATTAAAAAAAAAATGTTAATAGATAACATGTGATTTTTTTAGGGGTTAATAAATTGCTATGTTTAAAAACAACCTTAGTTATTTTTTAATAGATAATTAGAACTGATGTTATTATGAAAAATGCAGGTGTAGACAAAACCAAAGTTTAAAGCGTTAGTTACAGAACAAGAAAAACGCACAAGGGCCAATGATGCAATGGATGTTACGTTTTTGAAAAAAATCAATTTTAAAATAAAATTAAATCAAAATTAATTATAAAATTGATTATGGATATAACCGGTTAATAACCAGTTTATAACCATTTTAAAAGATAAAAATCGGTTATGAGAATTGGTTTCAATAACCGGTTATAACATATCGATTATTTATGGTTATGGATTGGTTATGGAAATTAACCATCCATGAGCATCCCTAAACAGATCCAATGTTTTTTTTACTTATTAATATAATTTAATTTTGTTTTGTTTAATTTTTTTTTTTTCAATGAGGATAAGCTAATTAGGACAGGTTGGTTTTAGTCTTGGTGTTAGACTTTATAATTAATTATTGATTTAAATTTGGGATTTTTCTCAATTTAGACTTATGATTAATTCTTAAGATTTTTGGTAATTTTTTTATTAAGTCCATGCTTTGAAGTTTGCGATTAAATCCACGTATTAGAATCATCAAGACGTGATAAGTCATTCACAAGTTTCCTGAGACGTATTTGTTGATAGATTTATATTTGGATTTTGATATTGGTGCTTGATGACTGTTCTTGACACATGACGCTATTGATTGCTTGGCTATATGACTTGTCCGTGTTCCCTTAATTTCCTGATTCAATAGACGGTTAGACTGTATGCCCTCCCATTCAATCTCAATCTTAGGTCCTTTCTCTTGTATGATAACAGTAGGTTAGAATTCCTTTTCTCATCCTCAACTATAGGACCATTTGTGCATGACAATATTTGGAGTTAGTTTCCCTTAGTTATTTTCTTTTCAACCTTTGAGTCCTCTCTATTCTCTCTCAAATCAATTCAAAATACGTAATAAATTCAATGTGCATAGTGCGTCACGAGCCTTAAGCACATGGGAAAAGATGAGCAGATGCATTTCTAACCTCATCTTAGGGTACTTTGTGTGCGAGTCGTTTGGATCGTTAGCGTGATGTACTCGACCCTATGTCATAGACTTTAGTGCGCTACACATCACAAACAAAGTCAATCCACTTATGTAAAATCCTTGAACAAATCCAAATCATTTTGTCCCTCAGGATGTTTCGTCAAACCTTTTCAGAAATGGCATGTTACTTCCGTTCTACCACAAACAGGCGTCGACCCTAATAGCTGGAACGTGAGCTTAGCATCGCTCGTAAAAGACGCCAACCAACCTGCGGTAGGTCGAAATACGAGCGCTATGACTTCTTCATTCTCGTCCGAATGAAGATACGTAGGCACAAGACAACGAAGTCATGGCAAGCACAATCCCCCCATTCACTCGTAGTCCTCCGAACTACGTTGACTCTGACTTTCGCATTACACGAGGGAATATGTAGGCATAGGACGACAAAGTCCTATCGAGTCTCCTTTTATTTTCTCCTTTCCATTTTATTTTAGCAAGTAGGCTTTAGATTAACGCACCCTTTGATTAGAACAACAAGAGTGGATCCTGTTGAGTACAACGGACGTGAGGGGGTGCTAATACCTTCCTCTCGCCAGGATAAATAACGTTCGATGGCGACTCTGCTTTTCTGCCGGTTGTTTTTCGCATTGCGACAGCTGGTGACTCTGCTGAGGAATCTTGTTCCCTATGAGAGTCAATCCTAGCGCTTGTCAGTTTCTTTTTCATTGGGTGTTTCTCTTTGCTTTATTTACTGCTTTTATTTCATTTTCTTACATTTATTTTATTATTATTGTCATATTATTTTGTTTGCTACTGTGCTGTTAGGTGAGAGTGTTCCATAAGAGATGAGCCTATTAACCAGGCTTGAGTACACACATAGGATTAAAGTGGTCTCTTGTTGACTTGCGTGGCGTTTGACATGTGTTGCATCCCAAAATGTTCCCTCACTTTTTCTAACCTTAAGAGGCTTATGTTTGCATTCATCTGCATCTCCCATTAGGTAACCTCATAATCATACATTTCATTAGCCTTCTTTGACATGGGATAAAAGGACTTTCTTATTATTGGCGTTTCCCTATTCAATGGTGATTCAACCAGTTCTTACTTTAGTCAAGTTGAAGCGAGGTTTGAATTCACTTTATCAGGAATACCTTTTTATTCAGAGGTTCATCAAGCTCTAAGGTTATCATATTCAGAGGAGTCATCGGAAGCATTGGGTCGTGGTCAATTGAGCTTACTGATTGAATTTTGGGGTACATCGAGAATGCAAGATTGATTTGAATCAAATATGTTAAGAAAGGTCCATGTGGATTACTTGGAATTCAAGATACAAGTCCATTGAACCATATCCAAATCTCCATTGGTATCCATTTCTATGTCATTATCCATATCACTTTCCTTTTATCCATTTCAATATCCATTTGAAAATTCAATTAACCATTTATCCACTATTTTCTAATTCACATCCAACTACCTTCATCTTATCCATTAAACCATAATCCATAGTTCTAATCCTATTATTACATGTCCAAAATTCTAAACCATCTTATCCATTAAACCAAGTCTAATTATCCATTTTGAAAATCCATAGTTATATACAACTTGTTGATATTTGTAAATATATATAGTGTTGAGAATATTTGTATATAGAATAGTCCCACATCGACTATATCATGTAATTAGTTGTAATTTATTTATATATAATAATGTCTCCGTAGTGCTTTTTAAAACACACGGTTTAATCATATGTCTCTTAGTCTCTTGTATTTCAACATGGTATCTAGAGCCTACTAAGAGTAATCTATTTGTATATAGAATAGTCCCACATCGACTATATCATGTAATTAGTTGTAATTTATTTATATATAATAATGTCTTCATAGTGATTTTTAAAACATACGGATAATTCATATGTCTCTTAGTCTCTTGTATTTAAACATGGTATCTAGAGCCTACTAAGAGCCAATTCTTTCTTCGCCATACTTTACCCGGTTGACCTACTGTCTTCCGATGAGAAACTTTTATTTTTTTGGCAAACCATGTTGTCACTCTGGTTTGCCTCTCACTTTTCAAAATTCTCTGGTAACCGTCTTGCCGCTGTTACAGTTCCGGAAAAACTTCCGACGACTTTTTGAAAAACCGACCTCATCATCCAACTCACTATCCTCTGATCCGGTTGTCGCCTTTTTCCCGCCGCTGCCCCAACACGTATGGTGGCTGATTTCGACCATTTTTCTATCGATCTACTAGCCTTTCCTCACCCATTCCAGATCCAGCCTCTATTTTACTTTCCGACTCATGGAAAACGCTGCTCCAGTGCAAACAACCCCGATTTCACTCCATCTTTTGTGTCATTAAGCTACGAGAGACGCTGATTTTGTCTCGTTTACTAAAGTTCTACTTATCCCACGTGAAAAACTAACCGGATCAGAAAACTCTAACATATGGGCTTGTGCTGTCGATATGTGGTTTCATGGTCATGGCACTTAAAGGACTACCATCCGAACTTGACTCCGTTCGTAACCAGGTTTTATCAGGTACTACTGTTTCTAACTATGATGCAGTTAGTGAACAACTGTTGCGCTTGGCTACACCTCATGTGTTTGGTCCGGTTTCCCCTCTATCTACTGTTGCTCCAACACCAAGCGACATTTTTCCCTCGCATCTCTTGGCAACAATCAAAATCTCCCTCGAGAAGGGTCATCCAACTCCAAACTTTGTCCCAAGTGTGACCATTGTAACAAACTTGGACATACTATCGACCGTTGTTGGAAGCTACAAGGAAAACCCCCACACCAGGTAAATGCAACTCAAAGTGATAATCCATAAATTATGTAGAATTCACCTTCTACTCAGAACCCTACGCCAAGCTATGATGATTTTCTCAGGTGGTGTCAGACTAATCAGATCTCTGGTTCTACTGCTTCGTTTGCTTCTCTCAATCATCTCCTCTTAGTCCTTGATTCTGGTGTGTCTGATCATGTTTATGGTAATAAAGGTCTCTTTTCTTCCCTCTCTACCTCTGATTTCTTACCTATTATAACTGCCGCAAATGGTTCTCAAACCCGATCCCAAGGGATTGGTACTATTCAAATTTTACCATCTCTCTCTATTACTTCTGTCCTTTATGTACCTAATTTCCCATTTAATTTACTGTCAGTCAGTCGTTTAACTCGTTCCCTTAATTTTTCTATCACCTTTACTAATAGTAATGTTACTCTACAGGATCAAAGTTCGGGACAGACGATTGGCGTCAGATGTGAGTTCCAACGCCTCTACTACTTCTATACGTCATCTACCACATGCTTTTGAATAAAACCTTTGTTGATGATGTACACGCATTGTTTCAAATCCATAATCACCAGAGATATAAGGAAGATAATCCCTTGTCAACCCCTTTGAGCCTAGTAGTAGGAGTTTCTTTCTGGAAATAAAAAAACCTCAATCTTAACCTGGGGTAGGGTAGAAGTTAGTTAATTTGACCAAGCATCCAAGTTGCAGAAGGAGTGTTCTTGTTCGAGGATCAATCACGTCGGTAAAGGTCGTACCTCACAAAACCACAATGGTTATCCATCACCAACTAAGGAGTTAGGTAGTTATAACCCTTGTAAACAAGTCAGACAAACCGGTGTCACACGATTTGTTCCAAAAAAAATAAAAAGAAAAAGAAAAATAAAAAAATCCCGCTAAGTCAATAACTTGAAAACAAGCAACTTAGGAAAAAATTAGGGCATCCCGCTGGACTTCAAAATCGAAAAAAATTCGAAAGAATCAGTCCAGGAAAAATTAGGGAAAAGTCCAGAAAAATGATGAGAATGAAAAGGATTACAAAAGAAAAATCCTCGACAAAGAACAAGTCGTGTGACTCCAGACACCAAAGACAAAAAACAAGTGACTGTCACTTCGGAAACATTACTGGTTTCATAACCATCACGCTTGTTCAATAATCTTTGAAAGATGAGTGCTTGTGTCGAATTAGCTGAACGTAGGACTGGAGAACCTCAAGGAGAATGGGTGGGTTAAAACAAACTTTGAGCCTTATATCCTTTCTTTCTCAAACCATGAACCTGGCCACATTACAACCTTCCAAAGACCTAATTGAAGCAGGGTTGTTTCGAAAGCATACTTCGGTAAATATCGCGTTGAAACTGACTCTTAAAAGGATTTTTCTTACCATTCATGCTATTATGGATGAGACATTCTGATAGGTGATTCATTCACTATAGGTCATAACATTTTTCCAGTGAATAGTCTTGGATTTCAAAACTGTCATATGCATTTCATTAAGATTATCTTTTCAAAATAAATTGTTTTACTTACGATTAAGCACTTGACATCAGGAGAGTTTCTACAATGAAAGATTGATGAAGCTAAGATGCAAAACGCCTGAGTACTCTGTTGAGCATGGGCAAGTCATATCAAATGATCACACTAGGGGAGTCAGCCATTCCAAGATTCAGTTAATCTGGGGTAGTTAGGTCGAAATTCGATAAATCCCTTGAAGGTCAGTTGATCAGAGGCACTTCTTCATAGTTAGCCAATCAGGGGAAAAATCATTTCAAGGCTGGGGCAAACCACCCCAAGGGCACATAAGTTATCCTTATCCAGAAGGCAATTAACCTGAAACACTTCTCCGAGGTTCAGAATGCTGGGGCAGTCCACCTTAAACTATCAGGGTACAAAGATTTCAGGTCTCCTTTCGAGGGAGATTTTTTACAGAGATCCCATAGGCTGGGGAAAATTGGAGACAGAGGAATGCTTCCTCTCCATATCCTCAGAGCTATTCAAGTAGGTTCTTCAACCTTCAAGTTTAAGACGAATATCGGGAAGTCATGTTAACCATTCCCTAACCATTCAACCATAAACCTTGTATCCAGACAAGACACTTTCCAACTTTGTATTCAAACAAGACACTTTCCAACGTCAGTCGTACCTGGCCTACCTCGAAACCACCGGTTGAGCCGTCATATCATTGTATAATCATTGCATATCATCTACCATAGCATAACATGAAGCCTTGTGAAATCGAATAAATACCCCAAAGCCCAATCCCTATTGGCATTTACCAAAAGCCCAATCCATATTGGCACCTTCATCTAAAACCCAATTCCTATTGGCGTCTCTTAAACCAAAATCTCACTTTTCTGGCATCGTCTCCTCAACCAAATCCCAATCCCTATTGGCAACCCTTAAAGCCCACTTTATTGGCACCTTCATCCAAAGCCCAATCCCTATTGGCATCCACCTCAAAGCAAAGCCTAATCCATATTGGCACCCTCTTCCTAAAAGCCCAGTCCATATTGGCAACCACAAAAGGTCTGATCTCTATTGGCACCTCATTCCAAAATCCATTCCCCATTGGTACTCATAAAAATTTCACCTTCCAAAAATCTATCACCATTAGGTTTTACCCGTCTTTCCCAGTAAAGTTCAATCATACTTGACCCATCTTTCTTTCCCCGATAGCCCGAGCCTGCTTCTGCACTTTTGCATATAGTTATCATTGCATCCTCAAATATGTAGCATTTCCATATCGCATGGAGAATTATTCCATTTTCAAACATACGCATGCGAAACATAGGCCAGTTTTGGTACCTTGCGTGGAAACCCTAGTTATCTTTCAGTCAATTCAGTGACATACTGTTTCCCTTGAAAATCGGAAAACAACCGTTGATCTTCCAAATCTAACTTTGGTGACTCACAGGATCAATCAGATTGATCCTAGAACATGTGCTAAAGGCTTTTTGTTTTGGAAATCTATCTAAGTTTCATACTTAGGCAGTATTAGGGTAAAAGAATCTAAAGAAACACCTTGTTCGACTACGGAATAACTTAAAAGATAAAATAAAGCTTTTAATAAAAGAAAGAAAGAAGTTTGTTTGGAGAGGGGAGATTAGATTAAGGGCGAAGAGAAAGGATTTGCATAGGAAAAAGAGGAAAGAAAGAAAATAAGGAAGAAGGGTGCAAAGAAAGTAAAAGACTTTGTAAAGTTTAAAGCAAGTAAAGTAAATTTCATTACGATAAAAGATGGTGTGTTTACATCACGTACATTCTCTATAATACTCGCTTTCTCTAAGCTCGGATACTTGGAGTAATTCTAAGAGTAATTTGTACAATGATAAATTACAACACCCTTATTCATGTCTAAGACATCCTATTTATAATATTAAAAAATAACTTCTAATAACCTCCAACATTACCACCTCTCGCCACTTGTCATAATGCATGGATCCACTACTCATAAGGTGCCACGTGTTTTCTCAAGCATTTGGCAAACAAAACCGTTCCCTCCAAAAAAAATTTAAATTTCAAACCTTTGACAAACCATCAACAGCAACAAACGGTCGAAGTCCCTGTTTCTCTTTTAATTTTGGTGAGTCCTTCGATACCTTCCTTAGCTGCCTTACTCCTTTCGACCAATTTTTGTTCTCAACTTGTTTTTGGCATTTCATATTGAATTCCTTTCTTTTGCAAGAGGCGTTGAATTTAGAAGCTAACAAATTGTCCCCCAAAAATGTCTTTTCGACTTCTGATGTGGAAAAGCACATTTTTTGACAACGTCTAATTTCGACGCCGCTTTTCCTCCTCATACGTGTCATCTGATGTTCTTTCACCCAATACAAGTATGGGAAGGTGAAAGGGAAGAAAGAGAAAAAAGAAAATAGATGGGAACACGCAAGATATTGTTCCGCCACCTTGATGCACGTTCCTGACGTCACTTTCATCATGGCGATTTTCTCGGGAACCACCAAAATCGTGGGCCATCATCACCTTTTCAGCCTAGGGGACGTGAATCGCAACTACTATATTTGCCAGCCTACTCCAGGCGCACACGTGGCCCACTAACTCTAGCCCCTTAATGATGAAAAATTTCAATCTTCCATACACTATATAAGCAATTCTCCTCTGATATTTTCATTTTTCCAACTTCTCTGACTCTTAACAATACTCTTGCATTTCTCTTCCTCCAATTTTCTGTTCTCCAAACCAACAAACTTTTCACTACTTTCAACAATGGTCGATCATAAAAAGAAGAAGAAGCAACTTAAAGGGCAAGCTTCTGCATCAACTCTCCCACCCTTTGCCAGTTTGAGCGGTCCTAAGGTAGTGAAGAACCAACAGTTCATTCGCGAACCTTTGTTAGAAGAGAAACGTCACATCTATGAATCGCAGGTAATCATCCCAGTTACTATTGCAGGTAAACCCTTAGCCATGTCTGGACCTTTACCTCCTTTAGGTCTTGATTATTCTGCCATTATAGACTTCTTTCCCTCCTACAGAGTCACTAAACCTTTAGGGAAAAAAGATTCTAGCAAAGTCTCCGCTGATGGGCCTGATAACCTAACCCTTTTCGACGTAGACCTTAGGTATCTCCATGATGGAGCCAGATTATTTAGGGCTACCCCTACTTTAAAGATTCTGAAATTTACCTCAATTTGCTGGAAAAAAATAGAGAAAGTGAAAGCCCAAGATTGGAAGGACACTGGGATTTATGATCTGATAATGATGTCGAAGGTAGGCCCTACTTACTGCCCCCTTATGCTGGCCTCTTCCTTGTTTTTCTGGGACAGTACTCATAATACTTTCCACCTCCCCTGTGGGATGATGACACCCACCTTGCTTGATGTAGTTGCCATTGTGGGCCTAAAACCCCACGACCTTGTTTACGACCCTGAAATTGATAGCCAAGACACCATAGGATTCGCCAACACCAAACATACTTACACAGCCTTTGTTCAGCACTATCATAACAAAACCAACACCTCTGTCGATAACGAGGAACATATAGCCTTTCTGGCCATGTGGTTATCTCGTTGCATATTTTGTACAAAGTCTCTGCAGGTGGCACGGAAATATCTTGTGCTGGCCAACCAACTGCACTTGAAGAGAGGTATCTACCTGAGTGAGATGATTCTGGCCAGTCTCTACGAGGCCTTGGGCGAAGGTGCTGCCAAGTTGAAAGACCCTGAAAGCCATGACACCTTGCTGTTATCGGGCCCCTTTTGGCTCCTCCAGTTGTGGCTTAATGCCACTTTTGAACACAACCTCCCCAACAGAGGCGAAAGTCGATGAAGGTTCGTCTTCAGTTTCTAAGAGACGAGTCAAATGGCCTCGCTTGGCCCAGCTTACTCCTAGCGAAGAAGGACATACTCTTCGATCCAACTTATCCAACTTCATTCACATGTTTGCCAAACGGTACGAGTTCACCTCGAAGATGGCTCCCTTTGTAGAACGAAGATGCGGCCCAAAGTGGTTCACCAGGCCCTTCCCTACTTCCTTAAAGAAACAAGAAGAGGAATCGAAGCTGATTTGGGAACGATTACTCATACCTCGACTACTGGTTCATAAATTAAACCATGTTAGAGGTCAGACCAGCTTAGTATCCTACCAACCAAACTTGGTGTCCAGGCAATTTGGGTTAATACAGACTTTGCCCAAGTGCCTATATGACAAGAAATCACACACCATACTTCCTCTCGCGGTGCTTTCTCCCCTTGACTGTTCGACACAATTGGCGCGCCATGCCCATAAATCCTTCCTTACGCCTGTCCATTTTGAACCCTCTTATTTCTGCTCCCAAGATTTCTACGACTGGTGGTCAAAAAATTATGCCTCAAAGTTTCTTGACGCTTCGAGTTTTGCTCGCTTGATTGACCAAGCTTTTGTTGATGTGCAGGAGAAGATCAAGAAAGATACGTCTATCCATATCAAAGAGATTCAAGCCTTCCAGAAGTACTTTGAAACTTCCTATCGACCAGATGATGTTAGTCGGACCATCCGTGAGGCTGCTGTTACTTTAAAGGAAAAGTTTTCTAAAAAAATGGACAATTTAAAGGTTCCCTCTTCTGTTCCTTGTGAGAAATGGTATGAGGTTGCCTTTAAACTTTTCCCCCCCAAAGTCCCTCGACTACCAACTGCTGGTTTTGGCGTGGCTCTTGCCCCTCCATTCCCAGATTGGTTTATTTGTGGAGATGCTATAAAAATCCTTCGACAGCAGTCGAAGCCCAAAGCGCAGCGAGTGGTCCCGACTAAACATACACTCAATATGTTTAAAGGGAACCTTCATGTTAGTATCGAAGATGTTCGCATCGACTTCGACATTCTTGAAGGTTCATCCCCCTTCGATTTGGACTTTCCTCCCTGAGCTTTATTGTTGCTAACTGGCATTGATATTATTTATTTTTCAGCTGCTCCAAAACGTGTTACCCCAGCAACCAAGACTGAAGGCAAGGTCGAAGACCAGAAGGTAATCCTCATCAACTTTATACTATTTCGACTCCCTCAATTACCCTTAACACTTTATGTTGCTTTCAGGCTAGTCGAAAACCACCCACCCCACAAAAGAGGCTGAAAAGGGCTTCTGCCCAGATTATCATTGATTCTGATGACGAAGATGGATCTCCTCGCGAGAGTCTTCAAGTAAAAAGAAAACGAAAGATCACCCACGATGTGGATACTTCTGATGCTCCATCCGCTCCTCTTGCAACCAACATACCTCAAAGCAGCACTGCCCCTCAAGACCTTACTAAGGCTCCCACGGGGGATGCTTCGATCCAAACTGTTGTTCCTATGGAGAGTGACAACTCCAGCCCTGCTGATGAAAATGTCAAGGTATGTTGTGCATCTACCTTTCTTTGGGTCTTGCACTGATTTTTGGTCCTACTCTTTTTGATGTCCGTTTTTTCTAGGGTGATGCTGGGGCTCCAAAATCTGACCCAACCAAGCTCCCTCTATCACTCTATCCCTTGAATAGTCAAGGTGAGCCTACCTATCACCCTATCTCTGATTCGGGTTCTGGTATTGTCGCTACCGAAAATAAGGTGCCGGCAAAACAGAAGAGTTGCCACCTTTCGTTATTTATCCCACAGAAAGGGAAAGGAAACGATCGAAAAAAACCTGACGAAGAGGTATAAGACAAGGTCATCACAACCATGTCTGGGTTCGGGAGTCGGTTACGCAAGGGGAAGGTAGTAACACCCCTCACGTCCATCATACTCGATGGGATCCACGCTTGTTGGTTTGTCTACGGGTGAAAAACAATCTATCTATGGCTTCTAAAGCTAAACGGAAAGAACTGACTCGATAGAGAATCACACTCTATGCCTACGTATTCCCTCGTGCAATGGGAAAGTCAGAGTCAACGTAGTTCGGGAAACTACGGGGGAAAGTTGCTCGCCGAGATATCGCATCTCGTGCCTACGTACTTTCACACGGCGTGAAAGATCAGAGCAAACGTAGTTCGGGATACTACGGCTGAACAGGGGTGTTCTCGATCACATAGGGGTGAGAGAAATGATTGACAATACTAGCGTACGCATTCTAGCAGTTAGGTGTATGCTGCTCGACCATTGGAGACTTAGGAGTTACCTGTTTGCGGTAGAACGGACGCAGTATGTCAGGGTTTAAAGGTATGGGAACCTACGGGAACTAGAACTACGGTCTGGTCTCAATTGCGCTAGGGCAAGAGAAAGGGAACATTAGTCGTCAGCGGGAAAGTCTCGATCACACGGCAGCGAGAGAACAGAGAAGTTAGTTGTTAGTGTGCTCGCTAGGACATCGCATCCTATGCCTACATATTCTCGTCTGTTACGAGAAATCAAAGCAGTTGTAGTTCAGCCAACTACAGCAACGTGGAAAAAGGGAGCTCGCTAGGATCATCGCAATCATATGCCTACATATTCTCGTCTTGTACAAGAAACCAGAGCAGCTGCAGTTCGGCTAACTACAGGAAAGAGGGAAAAGGGAGCTCGCTAGGATGTCGCATCCTATGCCTACATATTCTCGTCTGGTACGAGAGATCAGAGCAAATGTAGTTCGGTACACTACGAAAAATAAGTCTCGATTGCACAGGGGCAAGAGAAGGGGTCTCAATCGCCTGAATGCGAGAGAAAAGGGTTTTGATCGCGCGGGGGCGAGAACAAAGAGGAAGCAGGCCTAACACACCTAAATGGGAAGGAACTCGGGACACACACGCAAGAACCTAAGGTGTAGGAGCGAATGCATCGTATGTCACCCAAAGGGTGCCATACTAAACACTCTAGACGATTGAGAGGAAACCCCTCAATCACCATTTCCTACGTCTCTAACGCTACAGCTCACAACACTCGACGGTTGCATGAAGACTTGAATGAGAAAGATGTTATCGAACAAAGCGGCTCCGTTGGCCCTCGACACTGTGCACAAGCTTCATTCCAATCTTCTCCTCTCTGGATCCTTGATGATGACGTGTCGCATCAGAACCAATGTAACGCTTAGACCATCATGATTTGACTTATACGATAAATCAAACTCTAAGAGGTAGCGTATTGATATCCGTGCCAAAGACAAGATAGAGAAATGATATTAAAAATCATTCTCCAATTGAATTATGTCACACGGTCAGCACAGAATAAAATCAAAGTAAAATCAGATGGCAGGAGAGAAATGAGGAGAGAAATCCAACAACAAACAAAAATAATATTCTACTCCTAAAACTGAAAATAAATCCTAATAGAAAAACTTTAAAGAAATTCTAAGTAAATTGCATATGAAAAATAAAATGGAAATTCTATCCTATGCACAATATTCTATAATTCCCTATAAAGAAAATAATACCTGAAAATTCTATATAAACTCTATACTAAAAGGAAAATAGAAAAGAATTATAGATTCTAGAATATAAATCTATATACGATATTAAAAAAATAATACCTAAAGAAAAATAGGAAATTCTATGCTAAAAATATGCTAAGAATATTCTAAAGGAAACTATAAATCCTAAAAGAAAAATAGAAAAATAAAACTACAAGCTATTACAAGCAAATATCCAATACAAGCAAAAATTAAAATAAAGGGGAGGGGGTACATCAGCAGAACAGTGGGTCCAACCTGAAAAAAATACCATTGGGCCCAACCCACAATACAACAGCTAAAAAATAAAGAAAAACGAAAACGGGGGTGCGTGACGAAAACGGAGGTGCGCTCCAGCAAAAATGTTGCAAACTGGGCCCAGCCCATCAAAACGCATCCACCAGCCAAAAAAGAAAAACAAGGGACGGGGGTGTGGTCCGAAACGCAGGTGTATGGACCTCAGCAAAAGTCACGTTTGGGCCAAGAAGCCCATTAACCCAATTTGGAACTCATCTTCCTCCTCTTGCTTGGCTTACTCTGAAACCCTAAGTGCGTCGCCGTCTCCTTCTCTACTATCTCCATCTCAGCACACGTAACCTCTCAAGATCCCAACCTGTTTGTTTTTTTACACATGACTTCTCACCTCCAACCTCCAAATACTCTCTTCAATCCTCAAGCTTCCCTCTCTCCTACTTTGCTGGCCGTTTCCTTTCTCTCCGACACCCACTACCACTTGCATGTGTCGACGGTGGACTACGAAAAGAGCTGTTCGCTGAATTGATGGTGGTAAACATCTCAAAGTGTGCGAAGGTTTCTTATTCATGGAGATTGTTGTACGAATTCTATGATGAACATGCGAAGAAGCTTGGAGTCTTGGAGATCTAAGATCGGAGATGCGCGATGACGAAGGTTGATTGTGAGGCTTGTCGATCCGGAGAAGTTCTGATGCGTGTTGAAACTTAAGCGTGTGGATGTGGAGGATTTGTGAATGTAGATCTGGATTTGCATGAAGTTTCTGGAGAATACATTGAAGATCTGGTGAGGAAAGCTTGATGAATGGATTCGGTTGAAGGTTTCTGGAAACGGTTGAGGTTCGTTGAAGGTTCGAGGAAGTTTCGAGAAAAAATCTTGAAAGATTGATGAAGGTTGTTTGAAGAATCTATGAGTGTTCTTGGATTTGGATGAATTTCCGGTGACGGTTATGGAGGAATGTATGAAGGTTGTTACAGATCTGAAGAAGTTTGGGGTTTGGAGTGTGAAGACTTCATGAAGAAGATGAACATCTGAGAAAATCGTTGAAGATGATGAAGATCATGAAGAACACGATGGAGATGGTGAGTGTTCGTGGAGATTTCATGGAAAAATGATGAAGGTGATGATCATGGTGATGAACACAGATGAAGGTCCTTAAAGTTCTGGAGAATGATTGATGAAGGTCCGGTGAAGAAATGGTGAAGGTGATGAATGTTGTATGAGGATGATGAAGTTTCCGGTGGCAGTTGCAGTTTTCCGGTGACGGTTATGGCATGCTTTGGCCGTATGATTTCTCCGGTGTGAACTCCGGCTGTTTGCATGGTCGGAGGGGGTGAGGTGGCGCTGGGACGTGTGGCAGCGTGTGGAGGATGGAGGTGGGATGCTTGGATAGTGATGTGGCGTGAAGTGTGAGGTGGAAGAGAGAGAGAGAGAGAGAGGGATGTGTGGAGCCTTTATATGCGGACAAGTGGCAGTGAGGTGGATCCGTGGGCCTCCAAAAGTTGGATACTTGGCCCACGAAAACTGATCTAACAATGATAAAAAGACCCAATTAATTCTGACTAATGGTTAAGACTCAATTAATTCCACTAATGGACATGATTAATGAATACTAATGCAATTAATGGTTAATCAACTCAGTTAAATGACTTCAGTTAATGAATTCAATGATGATTAAGACTAATTAACTCGGTTAATGGCTAAAGAATGAATTAATGCTAAAACGAAAATGATTAAAATCTGACTAAGCTAATCAAAGCTAATTAATCCTAATTAATTTGATTAAAATCCAATTAACACCTAAGAATTAATTCTAAAAGAGTTTAAAATCCACTAAATTCTAAACAGAATTAAGCTAACCTAAAAAGGAATTAAAATCTATTAAATTCTAAAGAGAATTAAATCTAAAAAAAGGGATTAAAATCTATTAAATTCTAAACCAAATTAAATCTAAAAAGAGAATTTAAAATCTAGAAAATAAACCTATTAATTTCTAAAGCAAATTAAATCTAAAAAAGAGTTAAATCTATTAATTTCTAAACAAATCAATATCTAGAGATAAAACCTATGAAAAATAGAAAAAACTATTAATACCTAATAATATCTAAAAATTATTCTAGAAAAACAATCAATTAATATCTAGAAATTATTTAAAATCTATTTAAAATCTATTTTGTAATATTAAAAATTAAGAAAAACATTCTAAAAAATGCAATAAAAGCCAATTAAATCAATTACAAAAAGATGCGAGAATATAGCGAAATAAACGGTAAAAACCGGACACCGAAATATCCTAAAAAAACAACAGCAAAAGCTGAAAACACCGGGACGAGCACAAATCCCAAAACAAAACCTGCTTATTCGAACTGGTTTGCACTGCCTGAAACGTGATAAGAGGGCTGTAATCCTGACAACGTCAATCTGACTGAAAAATGCAATGTATGCGGTATGCAAATGCAAATGCAAAATGAATCGAAACATAAACCAAATTGCAAGAAATGGTTAGTCAAATTTTGGGGTGCAACAACTGCTCCTATTCAAACGGCTTAGACCTGAAGGGTTGAGAAGCAAACGGCTTTCAAACATCCAAAGGTAGAAGACGGTTGAATACCAAAGAACCCGGAAATTTGCCAACCTGCAGAAATAAACTGCAAACTCTGATTGGGGAACAAATATCCTAAAACTTGAATCCGGTTGTCACGACAACAAACTGATCAATCATCTGACAAAGAACCTGACTTTACCATCAACCACCTTTGTGACGCCACAGGCGTTGAATCCACATATTATATCAACAACAAATGTACGCTACAATAAGCGGGCACCGAACTACATGACCATATTGAAATATTATCCTTGAGCTTCCATCTCCGCAGAAACGGGCAAGCACTACGTAAAAGCGCGAACCGTCAGTATCTTTGACCTTCCATTTCCGTAGAAACGAGCATACGCTAAATAAAAGCGCGAACCGTTAGTATCTTTGACCTTCCATTTCCGCAGAAACGGGCATACGCTAAATAAAAGTGCTAATCTGGCATCCGAAGACTTGAACAAGCAACTCCACGGGACCAACTCCGTCAACACGGGTAACAACTCTGTCAACACAGGTAACATCTCCGTCAACACGGGTAACATCTCCGTCAACACGGGTAATAACTCCGTCAACACGGGTAACATCTCCGTCAACACGGGTAATAACTCGAAAGGTTTAATCCATGAGATTTTTAACGCTGACATAACAGCAATCAGAGGAAAACTCTACTGGGGAAAACATCGTCTAAAGATAGACAGGAAGAATAAACAATTTGAATCTTGCATCGTCTAATGATAGACGAGAGGAACATATCTGAATCTTGCATCGTCTAATGATAGACGAGAGGAAAATCATAGCCAAATCTCGCATCGTCTAATGATAGACGAGAGGAACATCCAATCCAAATCTCGCATCGTCTAATGATAGACGAGAGGAAACTCATAGCCAAATCTCGCATCGTCTAATGATAGACGAGAGGAGCAATATAGACCATATCAATGAACCTCAAAACCACCCATCAATTTTCAGAATCCTTTCGTCTATAAGAGTTGATGGAAAGAACAATATCCTCAAAGGGGCCACATTATCAATAAGAATTGACAGGAAGAAAACCACCTTCAAAGAGCCATGTCGTCAATAGGAATCAACAACTAGGAAAACCGAACATTCTTCAGAGAGCTTCGATGTCAATAAGAATCAACGGTCAGGAAAAACCCCTCTTTAAATGTCATCTCATCCAATAAACAAAAAGAAAACCATATCTGAAAGATCGCCTTGAAACCTCACATCGTCTAAAGATAGACGGAGAGAAACACCATACCCAAACTCACAACGTCTAAAGATAGACGGAGAACACACCTGCTGGGGAAATACATCGTCAATAGGAACTGACGGGAAGAAAACCTGCTCGGAGGTACACGTCGTCAATAGGAATTGACGGAAAGAAAAGTCTGTCGTCATCAGATGATTGATGGACAAAGCATAACCGTCGTATGATCTGAAAATCAAATAAACCAAAGAGCTGTCTGAACAAAGCTGCTGGATAAATGCCCCTGAACTGATTGCAGAGTGATTCACGTTGCCACGGAAGGCTGATAGAAAAACTGGCTTATGCTTCGCATGCATATGTGTATGTTTGAATTTTTCTATGGCGTAATGCTCCATATAAGATGGAATGCTACACATTTGAGGATGAAATGAAAATATGATGCAAATATGATGATATATGCAAGATACAAATACAGGCTTGGGCTGCTGGAGAAAAGCTGTACACAGATTTGCTTCAGCAAAATAAATGCTGAAGACAAAGCCAACTCCGCTGGGGATAACCGATACCACAGAATTATTCCAGCAAAATAAATGCTGGAAAGGTGAACCGACTCCGCTGGGGATAACCAAATGTGCCAAGTATGATTGGACTTCCCTGGGGAAAACAGACGGAGTCTTCCTGCGTATTAATGAAGATCAGATTCTGAGACTAATGCGCCAACACGGATTAGGCCTCACGGTGATTTCCAATATGGATTGGGCTTTAGGAATGGCGTGCCAATAAGGATTGGGCTTCCTGACGATTTCCAATAGGGATTGGGCTTTAGGCTATCCGTGATGGGTCAAGTACGACTGACGCTGGAAAACATCTTGTCTGAATTCACGGTTTCTGGTTGAAGGGTCAAGGGATAATAACACGACTTCCCGACATTTGTCTCACACTTGAAGATTGACTGAACCTGCTTGAGTAGCTCTGAGTAGCTCTGATGACATGGAGATGAACACTTTCTTCGCTTCTGATATGCCCCAGTCTGTGGAATCTCTGTGGGGATATTCCTCGAATGGAAATCTGAAACTCTGTACCCTAATGGTCTGATATGAACTGCCCTAGCACCCTGAACCTCGGAGAGATGCTTCGGATCAAATGCCCCTCGGGCGAGAAACAACTTTTGCGCTTTTCTTAGAGTGGTCTGCCCCTGTCTGCAACGACTTTGCCCCTGATTGGCTTATTTGGAGTAGTATCTCTGGCTGCGAGAGATTTACCGAATCTCGACCTAATTGCCTCAGAATAACTGGCTTTGGATGGCTGACATCACTAGGGATTACTTGATATAGCTTTCCCCGATTCACGGAGTATTCAGGCGTTTTGCATTCTATCCTGATCAGACTTTCCACTGTAGGAAACTTTCCCGCTGTCAAGCGCTTACTTGCAAGTAAAACAAGTTGTTTTTGCATAAAAGATATATTAATGCAACGAATATGACAGTTTTGACATCCAATCTGTTCACTAGAAAAGGAAAAAAAAACAGTTTATGGCATATAATGAACAAATCATTCATCAGAATATCAACATCAGTACCAACATGGTAAGAAGAACCCTTTTAGGAGTTAGTTTCGATGCGATCTTTACCGAAGTATGCCTTCGAAACAAACCTGCTTCAATTAGGACTTTTTCCGGTCGTAACGTGGTCAGGTTCACGGTTTTGAAGGAAAGGGTAAAGGCTCAAAATTCATTTTAACCCACCCGTTCACCTTGATGTTCTCCAATCCTACATTCAGCTAATTCAACCTTAGCGCTTACTTCTCAGAGGTTGAAGGATGGGAGTGATAGTTCGAGAAACCATGAGTTTTTGGAGTGACAACCACTCACTTTTCGTCTTTGCCACTTGGGGTCACACAACTTGTATTTCATTTGAGGATTTTTCTTTTGTAATCCTTTTCACTTTTTCAGTTTTTCGCTTTCCCTAATTTTTGCCTGGACTGACTCTTTTGAGCTTCTTTTGACTATTAAGTCCAGCGGGATGCCCTCATTTTTGCCTAAGACATTTGCTTTCAAGTTTTGACTTAGTGGGCCTTTGACTCTTTTTGCTTCTCTTTTTTTTTTGAACAAGTCGTGTGACACTGGTTGTCTGACTCTTTGGGGAATAATGTGACTGTTTCACTCCTGACGCTTAACCACTGTGGTTTTTTAGGCACGATCTCTAGAGGTGTGATTGATCCTCAAACGGACACTCCTTTCTGCAATTTGGACGCTCGATCGAATTAGCTAACACCTACCCTGCCCCGGGTTAAGATTGAGGGTTTTTTCGTTTTTCGAAAGAAACTCCTACTACTAGGCTCAAAGGGGTTGACAAGGGATTATCTTCCTTATAACTCTGGTGTTTAGGGATTTGAAACAATTCCTGTACATCATCAACATGTTTTATTTTCAAAAGCATACAATCGGAAGCTTGCGCGTCTTTTAAACTTCGTCATCCTCCCTGGATTCCGCTTAACCAAGCATTGGATATCTGTAAAAAACAATTAGTGAACACGAATGGATTAAATCAAAACATGCATATTCATTTCATTATCAATATCAATTGAATACAATACAAGTTTTACGAATGCAACTTGCGCTTTAACCGAAAAGAAATTACAAATGCAAAGAAATGACATGATAAAACAAAGATTGCCAGTTTCTGGGAACCGAGCTTTTCGAACTTGATTTGCTGCTGAGCCAGCCATCCTCAGAATTGCTCATCGAAGTCATCCTGATACTCCTCTAAACATCGGCTCTCAGTGAACTCTCCCATAACTTGAACTGATACACCCACTTGGCTTGATGAAGGAAGGTCGTTAATCTGAACACCCTGAGGCGTGATTGATATCCTGTTAGAGTCCAGCAAGGTATGAACTTGGCTTCGAAGCACCTTACAATCATCTGTTTAATGCCCCTGTGCCCCGACATGGTACTCACAGCGAGCGTTGGCATCAAAACCTGGAGGGTAAGGCGGGATCATTGGATTAGTCTCTTTCGGCACTATCAGCCCACCTTTGACCAAATATGGCAACAACTGACTGTACGACCCCGGTAGCTGAGCAAACTGCCTTTCAGGTTTCCTTGGTCTTCGTCGGGCGTGCTGACGCAGCTGACGACGATATGGTTGTCGACTTTGGTGGGGAACAGATATCTCACATACAGACCCACAGGTTGCTGGCTCTGAACACTCGAAGTGTCTGAACACTGAGCCTGAGATGCTAGAGATTCTGAGACAACATCACTTCCTCCTTCCCATTCCTCCTGGGAACTGACAATTGATTCATTCTTATCAACTGGGACATAAGGAGTATCTCGCGTCTTTCCATTCTTGAGCCCTCTCTCAACAGCTCTCCTATTCTTATCAAGCCCGCAAAGCTTGTACAACTGAACATTATGTCGTAATAACGACCCTTCAGAGTACCTAAGAAAAGGTCAACCATTTCTTTCTCCAGAAGCGGTGGTTGAACACGAGCAGCCAATTCTCTCCATCTCTGCACATACGCCCTAAAGGATTCATTCTCCGCATGAGATAATTCTTGCAAATGCACGCGAATAGGAGCCATATCCAGGTTGTAGTTGTACTGCTTCACGAAGGCATTGGCTAAATTTGACCAGGATTTGATACTATCACTCTCCAACTGCATGTACCAATCCAAAGATGCTCCGATCAAACTATCTTGGAAACAGTGAATAATAAGCTTGTCATTGGTAACATGTGAAGTCATTCTTCTGCAGAACATAACCAAATGTAACTTCTGACAACTATCCCCTTTGTATTTCTCAAAATTCGGCATTTTGAATTTCGGAGGCAACACAAGACCTGGCACCAGACACATGCTCGCAGCATTCAGATCAAGAGTATTCTTACTCATCAGGGTAGCAATCTGATCTTCCAACATCTGAAATCTTCTCATATACTCAACAGTCCGCGGGTTCTCAGCATTAACCTTCGGAACCACCCTCTGATTATCTGGCACAGGGAAAGTGAAACGCTGATAGTCGGTGTCATAGAGAGAAGATGCATCTTTGTCTCTGACAGGAATCTACACAGGCTGGGCTTGAGCAACATTGTCCACCGGAGTCCTCTGAACATTGTCCTCTCCTCTAGTCATAGCCGTTATGGCTTCCATGAACTGACTCAACTGGTTCTTCAACAATTCAAACTCTGCTCTGGTAACAACCTGATTCTGCTCTGCTGAGTTCATAGAAACTAACTCAAGTCCAATGCGAATGTCGGGAAGTCAACTGCGAGTTGGACAAAAGACGGGTAAGCTCTCTATTCCGGCTGAGGATGGACATGCAAGCATGATATGCACATGAAACGCAATGCAAGAATGCGACAAACACGGGATCACAACCCCCACAAAGCTCTGAATACTGCTGCGCTGCTGACGAGATAAGTTCGCTCTGACGAGAGAAAACCAAAATACCGAGTTGGATGGAAGTCAAGTTTCCTGCAAAAACCCTCCCTGCTCACAGGTATAGACCTAAACTGATAAAGGTTCGACATCCTATGCATTCATCAGCGTCACAGACTTTCAAGAAACGATGATACGATACCCAGGAAGGTGTGGCATCATCATCTCCTGAAGCGGCCTCACTCGGCTGAGTCACAAGTGATCGGTCCCCAGAGTCGACAATCCTTATATCTGAAATCCTTTCAACGGCCCACTGGGCTGGAAATGGAAATCATCTCAAAGAATCTCGTCTGAGTGCAGATTTCGTGGGAACTAGTGCATGCCTAACATACAGGTTCACCACTAATCGACTTCTAGTGCTAGGTATATACTCGAGCCTGGGTCTGGCTTATCACTTATCAGAGCCCCTCTCCCACAACAGCACAATAGCAACAGATAATAATATAGTGCGGAAAATGTGAATACAGTAATATACAACATACATCACAAAAATAAACACCCACAGACAAGCAAACAAGCGCTAGGACTGACTCTCGTACAGGGACGTTGGATCCCCATATTGAATCACATAGGAGACGTTGGATCCCCAGGAAACCATCACAATCCCCAGCAGAGTCTCTAGCTGCTGGGGATAACCCAGACGGCTAGGAAGAAAATCCAACGCGAGACTCACTTAGAGAACCATCATAGTCCTCAGCAGAGTCGCCAGTTGTCGCTACCGCGAAAATAAGGTGCCGGCAAAACATAAGAGTCGCCACATTTCATTATTTATCCCACAGAAAGGGAAAGGAAACGATCGGAAAAAACTTGACGAAGAGGTATAAGACAAGGTCATCGCAACCATGTCTGGGTTCGGGAGTCGGTTACGCAAGGGGAATGTATTAGCACCCCTCACGTCCATCGTACTCGATGGGATCCACGCTTGTTGGTTTGTCTACGGGTGAAAAACAATCTATCTATGGCTTCTAAAGCTAAATGGAAAGAACTGACTCGATAGAGCATCATGCTCTATGCCTACGTATTCCCTCGTGCAATGGAAAAGTCAGAGTCAACGTAGTTCGGGAAACTACGGGGGAAAGTTGCTTGCCGAGATATCGCATCTCGTGCCTATGTACTTTCACACGAAGTGAAAGATTTGAGCAAACGTAGTTTGGGTTACTACGGCTGAACAGGGGTGTTCTCGATCACACAAGGGTGAGAGAAAGGATTGACGATACTAGCGTACGCATTCTAGCAGTTAGGTGTATGCTGCTCGACCATTGGAGACTTAGGCGTTACATGTTTGCGGTAGAACGGACGCAGTATGTCAGGGTTTAAAGGTATGGGAACCTACAGGAACTAGAACTACGGTCTGGTCTCAATTGCGCTAGGGCAAGAGAAAGGGAACATTAGTCGTCAGCGGGAAAGTCTCGATCGCACGGCAGCGAGAGAACAGAGAAGTTAGTTGTTAGTGTGCTCGCTAGGATATCGCATCCTATGCCTACATATTCTCGTCTGGTACGAGAAATCAGAGCAGCTGTAGTTCATCCAACTACAGCAACGGGGAAAAAGGGAGCTCGTTAGGATCACCGCAATCCTATGCCTACATATTCTCATCTGGTACGAGAAATCAGAGCAGCTGTAGTTTGGCAAACTACAGGAAAGGGGGAAAAGGGAGCTCCCTAGGATGTCGCATCCTATGCCTACATATTCTCGTCTGGTACGAGAGATCAGAGCAAACTTAGTTCGGCGCACTACAGAAAACAAGTCTCGATTGCACAGGGGTAAGAGAAGGGGTCTCAATCACCTGAATGCGAGAGAAAAGGGTTTCGATCGCGCGGGGGCGAGAACAAAGAGGAAGCAGGCCTAACACGCCTAAACGGGAAGGAACTCGGGACACACACGCAAGAACCTAAGGTGTAGGAGCGAATGCGTCGTATGTCACCTAAAGGGTGCCATACTAAACACTCTAGACGATTGAGAGGAAACCCCTCAATCACCATTTCCTACGTCTCTAACGCTACAGCTCACAACACTCGACGGTTGCATGAAGACTTGAATGAGAAAGATGTTATCGAACAAAGCGGCTCCGTTGGCCCTCGACACTGTGCACAAGCTTCATTCCAATCTTCTCCTCTCTAGATCCTTAATGATGACGTGTCGAATTAGAACTAATGTAACGCTTAGACCATCGTGATTTGACTTATACGATAAATCAAACTCTAAGAGGTAGCGTATTGATATCCGTGCCAAAGACAAGAAAGAGAAATGATATTGAAAATCATTCTCCAATTGAATCATGTCACACGGCCAGCACAAAATAAAATCAAAGTAAAACCAGATGGCAGGAGAGAAATGAGGAGAGAAATCCAACAACAAACGAAAATAATATTCTACTCCTAAAATTGAAAATAAATCCTAATAGAAAAACTCTAAAGAAATTCTAAGTAAATTGCATATGAAAAATAAAATAGAAATTCTATCCTATGCACAATATTCTATAATTCCCTATAAAGAAAATAATACCTGAAAATTCTATATAAACTCTATACTAAAAGGAAAATAGAAAAGAATTATAGATTCTAGAATATAAATCTATATACGATATTAAAAGAAATAATACCTAAAGAAAAATAGGAAATTCTATGCTAAAAATATGCTAAGAATATTCTAAAGGAAACTATAAATCCTAAAAGAAAAATAGAAAAATAAAACTACAAGCTATTACAAGCAAATATCCAATACAAGCAAAAATTAAAATAAAGGGGAGGGGGTACATCAGTAGAACAGGGGGTACAGCCTGAAAAAAATACCATTGGGCCCAGCCCACAATACAACAGCTAGAAAAACGAAAACAGGGGTGCGTGAGGAAAACGGAGGTGCGCTCCAGCAAAAATGTTGCAAACTGGGCCCAGCCCATCAAAACGCATCCACCAGCCAAAAAAGAAAAAACAAAGGATGGGGGTGTCGTCCGAAACGCAGGTGTATGGACCTCAGCAAAAGTCACGTTTGGGCCAAGAAGCCCATTAACCCAATTTGGAACTCATCTTCCTCCTCTTGCTTGGCTTACTCTGAAACCCTAAGTGTGTCGCCGTCTCCCTCTCTACTATCTCCATCTCAGCACACAAAACCTCTCAAGATCCCAACCTGTTCGCTCTTTACACATGACTTCTCACCTCCAACTTCCAAACACTCTCTCCAATCCTCAAGCTTCCCTCTCTCCTACTTTGCTGGCCGTTTCCTTTCTCTCTGACACCCACTACCACTTGCATGAGTCGATGGTGGACTACGAAAAGAGCTGTTCGCTGAATTGATGGTGGTGAACATCTCAAAGTGTGCGAAGGTTTATTATTCATGGAGATTGTTGTACGAATTCTATGATGAACATGTGAAGAAGCTTGGAGTCTTGGAGATCTAAGATCGGAGATGCATGATGACGAAGGTGGATTGTGAGGCTTGTCGATCTAGAGAAGTTCTGATGCGTGTTGAAACTTAAGCGTGTGAATGTGGAGGATTTGTGAATGTAGATCTGGATTTGCATGAAGTTTCTGAAGAATACATTGAAGATCTGGCGAGGAAAGCTTGATGAACGAATTCGGTTGAAGGTTTTTCTGGAAACAGTTGAGGTTCGTTGAAGGTTCGAGGAAGTTTCTGGAAAAAATCCCGAAATATTGATGAAGGTTGTTTGAAGAATCGATGAGTGTTCTTGGATTTGGATGAATTTCCGGTGACGGTTATGGAGGAATGTATGAAGTTTGTTACAGATCTGAAGAAGTTTGGGGTTTGGAGTGTGAAGACTTCATGAAGAAGATGAACATCTGGGAAAATCGTTGAAGATGATGAAGATCATGAAGAACACGGTGGAGATGGTGAGTGTTCGTGGAGATTTCTCGGAAAAATGATGAAGGTGATGATCATGGTGATGAACACAGATGAAGGTCCTTGAAGTTCTGGAGAATGGTTGATGAAGGTCCAGTGAAGAAATGGTGAAGGTGATGAATGTTGTATGAGGATGATGAAGTTTCCGGTGGCAGTTGCAGTTTTCCGGTGACGGTTATGGAATGCTTTGACCGTATGATTTCTCCGGTGTGAACGTCGACTGTTTGCATGGTCGGAAGGGGTGAGGTGGCGCTGGGACGCGTGGCAGCGTGTGGAGGATGGAGGTGGGACGCGTGGATAGTGATGTGGCGTGAAGTGTGAGGTGGAAGAGAGAGAGAGAGAGGGACGTGTGGAGCCTTTATATGCGGACAAGTGGCAGTGAGGTGGATCCGTGGGCCTCCAAAAGTTGGACACTTGGCCCACGAAAACTGATCTAACAATGATAAAAAGACCCAATTAATTCTGACTAATGGTTAAGACTCAATTAATTCCATTAATCGACATGATTAATGAATACTAATGCAATTAATGGTTAATCAACTCAGTTAAATGACTTCAGTTAATGGACTCAATGATGATTAAGACTAACTAACTCGGTTAATGGCTAAGGAATGAATTAATGCTAAAATGAAAATGATTAAAATCTGACTAAGCTAATCAAAGCTAATTAATCCTAATTAATTTGATTAAAATCCAATTAACACCTAAGAATTAATTCTAAAAGAATTTAAAACCCACTAAATTCTAAACAGAATTAAGCTAACCTAAAAAGGAATTAAAATCTATTAAATTCTAAAGAGAATTAAATCTAAAAAAAGGGATTAAAATCTATTAAATTCTAAACCAAATTAAATCTAAAAAGAGAATTTAAAATCTAGAAAATAAACCTATTAATTTCTAAAGCAAATTAAATCTAAAAAAGAGTTAAATCTATTAATTTCTAAACAAATTAATATCTAGAGATAAAACCTATGAAAAATAGAAAAAACTATTAATACCTAATAATATCTAAAAATTATTCTAGAAAAACAATCAATTAATATCTAGAAATTATTTAAAATCTATTTAAAATCTATTTTCTAATATTAAAAATTAAGGAAAACATTCTAAAAAATGCAATAAAAGCCAATTAAATCCATTACAAAAAGATGCGAGAATATAGCGAAATAAACGGTAAAAACCGGACACCGAAATATTCTCAAAAACAACAGCAGAAGCTGAAAACACCGGGACGAGCACAAATCCCAAAAAAACCTGCTTATTCGAACTGGTTTGCACTGCTTGAAACGTGATAAGAGGACTGTAATCCCGACAACGTCAATCTGACTGAAAAAATGCAATGTATGCGGTATGCAAATGCAAATGCAAAATAAATCGAAACATAAACCAAATTGTGAGAAATGGTTGGTCAAATTTTGGGGTGCAACAGGTATGAGTTCTCTTGGTGAGATTAATAAACCTGATTCTTTCACAGTCCCTCCTTCACCTGCGAAGACAACTACCCAACAGTCTCAAACTGATGGATCTGACCATGAAGACAACAATATTTTGGTTGATCCTAATGTAGCAGATGATGAAGCCAACACTTTGGAGGGGGGCACAAACTTGGTCGACACGAACAGTTCTCCCTTGGGTCAAATGATAGCTGTGGACGAAAAGGATGTCGAAGGTGATCATGCTGTTGAAGATCAAGCCATGCACCAGTCTGAATTGAACGAGTCCAGCGATGAAGGTACTGGAGATGACATGAAAGAGCATGGTGTAGAGGCAAAGGAGGGTCAAGATAAAGAATCGAAACCTGTGAATACTTCCGTCGAGAAAACCACCATTGCTGAAGTGATAAAGACTCCTTTTTCTTCTACCCCCAAGGATACTCAAATAATCCCCCTCCAAGGCGAAACTCAGTTTATCACAGCCGAACTTGATGCATTGAAGGTTTCTAACCCTCGACAATACATCAGGCTTCTCTTGAGCAGGCAAAGTCATTCTTCTGGAAGAACTCCCAGCACCTCGACATTTGAAGGGCAAACCTTGAATCAGCCAACTGACAGTGCTCTTGATAAGATTAAGAAAAAGATCTTCAAAGGGGATCTTTTCACCCTTCTGCAGATAGGCCCAACCAGCCATCTTCCCTTCAAATCCCTTCTCCAACAAGTGGATCTTAAATCGATTACTCCTGAGGCCGTAAATGTCATTCAAGAAGTTGGCACCTTAATTGACCAAGTTTACAAAGACTTTCGATTATTGCCCCAGATTGAGGGTGACATTCAGACGAAAGCAGGCAGTGAAGCTGCCGCTTGGACTGCTGTTGTCGACTCTGAAGAAAAGATTGTTGCATTGGAGGAAACGAGGGAGAAAAATAAGCAAGAGGTCCTTACTAATGAGGCGAACATTGCTTGTTGAGAGCGCAAGATCAAAAGACTTCGCAGTAAGATAGCGAAAGCTAAGAAGAAGAATGCTGAATTATCTTCTTTCGATGATTCCTCCCTAACAGCTGAACTTGAACATGCCGTTAACTACGCCGAGGAAGCCCGTCGCTTGGAAGCCGAAGTTGCCTAGCTGAGAACAGACAAAACCAATGCCAGAACCACCTCGAACTTCAAAAGTCGAACTACCTCAAGATGAAGGCAAATCTTCCTTTTTAATTTATTTCGGTTTTGTAATAGAGCAATTTTTACTGGCCTTTGTAAGCCATTTTAACTTTGTTTGTAAGACACTGGGCCATTTTGGCGTATTTGCTAATCACCATTTATGGCTTTGCTTTATATTCGATTGTTATTCTGCTGAAGTTTTTACCTCTTAAAGTGCAGGCTTATATTTTTTTAAATACTTGCCATTCACTTTTAATATTCTTTTGTCTTCACTCAACTCTGTCACTTCGTATGCCCCATTAAAGAAAACTTTCGATACCTGGAATGGTCCTTCCCACTTTGGGGACCATTTGCCTAAAGGCCTCACCTTTCGATCCATAGGCAGAATTACTCTCCATACTAAATCTCCAACTAGGAACGCCTTTGCTTTGACCTTCTTGTTATATGATTTCTCCACTCTTTTCTTCTGTCTTCTCAAGAGTTCTAGCGCTTTTAACCTTTCCTCATATAAATCCACTAACTCATCAAGCATCATGTCCCAATAAATTTCTCGAGGGATTTCGTGATGCCATTGAATTCTAACCGACTGTATGTATATCTCGACTGGCAACACTGCATCATGGCCGAAGGTCAGCCGATAAGGGGTAGTGTTGGTTGCTTCCTTCGGGGATGTTCGACATGCCTATAAGACTTGATCCAATGTTGTATGCCAATTTCTAGGTGTCGCTACTGCGAAAATCGGCGCCGGCTTAACAGAAGAGTCGTCACCGTGCGTTATTTATCCCACAAGAGGGAAAGGAAACGCTCAGAGTAAACCTAACGCAAAACGGGAAAGAAATGGTCGTCACAACCAAATCCTGGATTCGAGAGTCGGTTACGCAAGGGGAAGGTATTAGCACCCCTCACGTCCGTCGTACTCGACGAGATCCACGCTTGTTTTCTAGTACGGATTGTTATTCTATCTACTCTGGGGTTAAAAGAAAAGAAAATGACTCGGCAAAGTATCGCACTTTATGCCTACGTATTCCCGTCTGGAACGAGAAATCAGAGTCAACGTAGTTCGCCTACCTACGGGAAAGGAGAGGAAGGTTGCTCTCTAGGATACAACATCCTATGCCTACGTACTTTCATACAACATGAAAGATCAGAGCAAACGTAGTTCGGGCTACGGAAGACACAGATTTGTCTGACTGTTTTTAGATCCTTCTGAAAAGGTTTTCTTCTGATTAAGAGTCCAAGCGGACAAAAATGACACTTTGATGTTTGTTTTCAGTCTTTTACGCAAGAACTGTTTTTTATGAGGTTTGCAATCTCTGAAGCACTAGAGACTATGATTTGAGAGTGACTACGTCGTATGTCACCCTAAGGGTAACACACTAAGCAGTCAGATTACTGAAGAGTGCCCCTCCAACAATCCTCTCTCAAATAGCTTAAGGCCCGTAGCGTACGACCTCGATTAACCTTATTACTGTGTTTTGAATTGTTTTGAGATAGAAGAGAAAGAACTCTAAAAACCTAGGGTTTGAAATGGGAATCAAAACTACCCTAAAGTTATCATGCATGGGTTAACACCTAATGTCTGTCATAATTCCCTCCTGCACAGAGGAAATCAGAGATCCTAGGGGATAAACGGAAAAGAAACAGCAGATATACAGTAAATAGTAAATATGCATGAGATGCAGCAATACAAGCGAGGCAAGGGAGTCCCACTCAACCTCGAACCCGGGAAAACAATAGGCAAAGTGAAACAGCTTCACTTCAAACCTAAAGGGGCAAACTGAACAAGCCAACAGACAATACAGAAAAAGAAATAAAACCCAACACCAGCTTTGAAAGCAACAAATGATCAACAGCAAAAAGGTTGACAACACCAACTTCAAGCAAGACCCCTTCTTCACTCTTCAATGATCTTCAAGCCTTAGGTAAGCTCCTATCTTTAATAATCTCCAGCTTCTGGCAAGCAATGAACCCCAACAAGCAAACAACTTCAAACAGCAGCAAAACCCTAGTCTTCAACAGATACCCAGCTTTGACAGGCACAAGCTTCATCTTCTCCAGTCTTCAAGACACTTCATTCTCCAATAGGTTCCCTTTTCCAATGCCACCACTCAGGAGAAGATCAACTAATGATAGATAGAGTTGAGATGTTAAGAGGCTCAGTGACAACCCAGGGAAATCACTAAGATCTTAACATAGCAAGTGAAAGGTATCCTCAAGGTTCTACCCAACCAAAACCTGCTCTACATCCCTCCTAAGGAGATATGGAACTTCTTTGGGGGACCTTGTGTCATAGGATGGAATAGAGGCACAAGAAGCTCTCTATGTTTGAAAGAAGAAATCAGTCTAATCTAAAGCTCTCCCTATATTTCCTATCTCCTAAGTCTTCAAAAGCAACCTTCAAGGATGAGGATCTTCATGAATTAAACTCCATCCTTTGTCTCCAATCATCTCCAAGGTCTTCTTTAGCTCCAACAAGCCAAACCCAAGCCCAACACCCTATTGAAATGCCCAAAACCCAACAAACAAAACAACATCCCAAGAGGGAAACACACCAATATCACTCAATTTTCAAAAATCAAATAAAATGGTAATACTCATCATAAAATCCTAGATCAATTTCTAAGGGAACCTAACTATGTACCCCATACCCCACATAAACCCCAAGGCCTAAATCAAACCCTAAGTCTCCAAACTATGCCCTAAACTACACCTAAGTGTTGTAAAACCCTAATCCTAACACCCTGAAGTTCATTACTCAAAACTAACCTAAATTTCATCAAAAAAATGTGATAAAATTTCTAAGGGAGCATGTATCTCTAATCTAATCATCCTCACAAGAATCAATAAAAAATCATGCACCAATTGATCATACTAAATTCAGAAAAATAAGGTATCAAACAAATGCAAAATAAAATCAATAAAATTGTAAAATATACCAAAAAATGAAAAATGCATGAATTAATGTTTTTATTGTTTTATTAAATTCTAGAAACCCTAAGGAAAACAAGGAAAAAATCCTCACCCTAAAATGACCTTTTTTCAATTTATTATGAATTTTTCAATTAACCTATGTTAAAACCATAAAAATGATGAGAAAATAAAATAAAAATGGGAAATGGGCGTGACAGATAGCAATTAGAACCAGTTCAATTCACCAAATGGGCTCAGAGGGGGGTGCGTATAAGAAGCGCGCTAGGCCCAATTCCAGTTCAGAAATTAATGGAAAATCAAATAAAAATAGAAAAATCTTGGTGTGAATAGCAAGCAAATCACGTGTGTTTTCCATTGGGCCTCCAAGCTGGGGTGTGGTTAGTAACGAATGACTTAAGCCCACTACCACTCATTAAGTGAAACGGTGCGTTTCACCCTCCTCTCAGAATTCCTTCACAACTTTAGATTCACTCGTGGCCGTTGGATGATGGTTTCAGTCAAAGTCTCACCTAGATCTAATGGTGATGACACCTTCTTCTACCTTTGAATCTTGGAGGGAACACACGCCATGGATGAACATAGCTGCAACCTTCTTCTTCTCCAAACCTCAGCTCCACTAATCCTCACAAAAACCCTAACCTAAATACATCATCTGGCTCGCTTTTTCACATTGAATTCAACCCTAACCTCCATTATCATTGAATCATCTTCTTCCTCAAAACACGAAGAGAGGTTCAGAAAATGCTCAAACATCAATTCTCACCAAACTTAAAATTGAGTGGCCTAAAATCATCACCATGCAACACTGAGCAAAATCCACTATCAAACTAGGTTTAATCCTCAAGAAACCTCAAGATATATCCATGAACAGAAATGGTGCTCATCCTAATTTGGTCTCTAAATCATGCCAATTGTTACCAGAATCCACCTAGCCATGTTCTACATCACATCTAACTTTCTAAAACCTAATAATTCTACATGAATCAAGCCATAGAAAGAAGTTTACATACCTGCAAATCTTGGATGAACAGAGTGGTAAAACCTCCAAATCAAGCTCCAAGATCTTCCAGACACGTTCTATGATCAATTACCAAGCTTCTGTATGCAACAAATTGGATTGAAACCTCTTGAATCCTTGAATCCGATTCTGACTTGCAAGAGATGAATCCAAAATGCTCTCTCACTATTTTGTGCCAATCTTGCCTTGAACTGTATCTGGAATCACTCACCAACACCAAAGGAAGCTATTGAACACAAAAGAATGGATTGAAATGGATCAAATTGTTGTAACCGA
This sequence comes from Lathyrus sativus, assembly GCA_963859935.3. Taxonomy (NCBI): domain Eukaryota; kingdom Viridiplantae; phylum Streptophyta; class Magnoliopsida; order Fabales; family Fabaceae; genus Lathyrus; species Lathyrus sativus. Next base: position 488,808,976 of record OZ012735.1, on the reverse strand, counting down.
TTATGTTTTGCAAGATGAAAATTCAGAATGCAATCTCTCAATTCTCCCTCAATCTCCACCAACTCAGGCTTTGAACCAGTTCTAATCCTTATATAGAATGTGTATGAACAATCTAGAAACTTCTGGAAAGCTCTATATGAGAAATCCAATTTCTCATCTCTTGAAATTTTCATGACAAGCTCCATACATGAGAGTCACATATCAGCTTGTGTTTGCCCTTGCTTTGTGTTCAATTTCTCTCCAAATGAGATTTAGGAAGTGTTTGGATTGAATAGAGCCTTGTAGCTGACCCAAGGAATGAATTTGCATATGTAACTTATGATGTAAGTAACCATTTTACAAAGGAAGTCATTGAAGTAACCCTCAACTCAAGAATGTGGCAATGTCATTGTTTTCAAAATATGCTTTCCAATCAATTTGGTATGTCATATGGCTTGGTTTGGACCCATAGCTCAAAAATCCCAATTTTCCTCTTTGGTTCATTTAAAATTCACCCTTATTTTAGGCCATTTTTGTAATTTTGTGATACAAGCCCTTCCAAGCTCTCATGACTTCTTTACTAGCCCAAAAAAATCATTTTAAGTACATCTCATGTTGAACATTTTTTCATTTGAGGAGTGGAAGATGGAGATTTTGACCTATGTTGAAAAATGACCTATAATTCAACTTTCCCAAAATACCCCTGGATTGCCAAGATCATAACTTGAGTTCTACAAATCCTCTTGAGGACTTATAGTACTCTATGGAAAGCTAATATCATGATATACAACTCTTATGTTGGCCAAGAATCCATTTGAAAACTCCTTGATGGACAAAAGTTTCTTGGAAGTCAAGTGACTTTCACAAAGAAATTTCAGTGTCCTCTGGTGACCCATAACTTGCAAGAACCATAACTTGAGTTACACAAATCTTCTTGAATACTTCTAGTACTCAAATTAAAGCTATTGAGAAGCTCTACAAGTTTCATGTTGGCCAAGAATCCATTTGAAACTTGCATTTTGACTTATCTGGCTTGGAAGTTAGGCCTTAATTAGGGGATTTTACACTGAAACCCTAATTTAGTAACTCCTCCTACTCTTGATTCTTTTTTATTTGTCCTTGGCACAACACCACACATGTATCAACATATCAATTCATGAATCCCACAACCTCCACTTAAGCCTTGATTCTCTTCAATCACTCAGTTAACCTAGGGTTGACCTAGGGTTGACTTAGATGAAACCCTAGTTGACTGCACTTCAACTGTGGCTCTTGTACTTGAATCAATGACTTGTCTCATCTTCAATATGACCCTCTAGGCATTTCATAAGCTTTTTACACATTCCATACCCTCCATTCATAGCTCATACCCCATTGATGACCCTCAGTACACCTCAAGATTAGGAGAAAATTCCACTGGTTGCCACTCAAACTCCTCAAAGCTTCAAACATTTCTTGATGACTTGGATGGTCTTAATCTTGAATAAAAACCCTTGATGTGCTCCTTTAGATAAGAATGGCACTTGATCCCTTGTTGGATGCCTTGCTATGCTATGCTATGCAAATGATTAGATTATGTACATGATGTAACTATGCAAATGATAATGCAATTAAAACATAAACCAGGTGAAATAGGTTAAGCAAATTTTAGGGTGCAACAGCTGCCCCTATTCAAACGGCTTGGACCCGACTGGGTGAAGAGCGAACGACCTTCAAACAATCGAGGTACGAGACGGTTGAATACCAAGAACCCAGAAATTTGCCAACCGCGAAAATAAACTGCACAAATTGCTTAGAAAACAACATCTGCTGACTGGATCCGGTTGTTATGGCAACAAACGGATCAAGTAGCGACCGTGCTGGGGATTATTTTCATCAGCCCAAAAAAAAATTCTATCATTGCGGGGATAGAACTTTGTCCACGTTAGGACGCGAAAGTCTGTCAACACAGAAAAATCCTGACGACTTCGCTGGGGAAACAATTCTGTCTGAACATTCATCCGCCTGCTTCATACAGGAAAAATCATCTGAATACTGTTTCTCTGCCTACTTCTGCAGTAGCTACCTTTGTTGGTCCCAACCCACAAACGACTCTGAGAGGGACTCTACTAGGGACAGTAACACGACGAAATCACGGCGACTTCCTTAGGGAAGATATTTTTTTGTCAAATATCGAAACTCAACTCACATACCCTGTCTATCACGGGATCATCATCTATTTGGATACCGGAAATTTCATCCGCCTGCTTCATACGGGAAACTCCATCTGTCTGATTCAAACAGGAAAACACATCTACCTGATTCTTATAGGAAAGTTCATCCGCCTGCTTCATACGGGAAAACGCATCTGCCTGATGCATACATGAAAGTTCTTCCGCCTGATTCTTACGGGAAAACATAACACATCTGCCTGATACTTACAGGAAAGTTCTTTCGCCTGATTCTTACGGGAGAATATAACACATCTTCCTGATGCATACAGGAAAGTTCTTCCGTCTGATTCTTACGGGAAAACATAACACATCTACCTGATACTTACAGGAAAGTTCTTCCGCCTGATTCTTATGGGAAAACATAACACATCTGCCTGATACTTACAGGAAAGTTCTTCCGCCTGATTCTTACGGGAAAATACAACACATCTTCCTGATACTTACAGGAAAGTTCTTCCGCTTGATTCTTACGGAAAAATACAACACATCTGCCTGATACTTACAGGAAAGTTCTTCCGCCTGATTCTTACGGGAGAATATAACACATCTGCCTGATGCATACAGGAAAGTTCTTTCGCCTGATTCTTACGGGAAAACATAACACATCTGCCTGATACTTACAGGAAAGTTCTTCCGCCTGATTCTTACGGGAAAACATAACACATCTGCCTGATACTTACAGGAAAGTTCTTCCGCCTGATTCTTACGGGAAAATACAACACTTCTGCCTGATACTTACAGGAAAGTTCTTCCGCCTGATTCTTACGGGAAAACAATAACCTTGGATATAGCTTCCTAGCCTGTTCGCGATAGTAGCTAACTCCGCTGGGGATGTTCTGACAATAACCGCCAAACACTCGTCTCGGCAACAAGTGATCCCTCCTGAAATTTTGATTCATGAAACCCTGATGTCGTACCTCAAAAAATACGATCCTCGCGATGGCCACGGAAAATACTGTTCGAAACAGAGTCGCCACCGAACTTTATTCATTCCAAGGATGGAATAGGAAAATATCGATAAAACCTTTAAAAGGGATAATAACATGGTCATTGCAACCAATATTCTAGGTTCGGGAGTCGGTTACGCAGAGGGAAGGTATTAGCACCCTCTACGTTCATTGTACTCAACGGGAACCTCTTGATTCGATTCGAGAGTAAAGTTAACTACGCTTGTTTGTTTTCTTCTAAGGTTTCTCCTATAGGGGGAATGGGTGGTTTTAAGATAGGGTGCTCGCCAAGGATTAGGGCCCTTGTGCCTACGTATCTTCACTTGTAAGAAGTGGAAAATCAGAGCATTCGTAGTTCGGGGGACTACGGGTAAAAGAGGGGATTGTGCTCGCCAAGATCGTCGCAATCTTGTGCCTACGTATCTTATATTCAGAAGTGAATGAAGAATCAGAGCAGCCGTAGTTCGGCTGGCTACGGTAAAAGGTTTGTGTTTGGAATGAACGAGAGTTTAGGTCGCATTCTAACTGCTAAACATTGGCTTGTCTGCTCGCTAGGGGAGGCTGAAGCACTAGTTTGTTATGCGCGGAAGAAGGGACTAAACAATGTTCTTTGGTAAAAGTATTTAGGTTGGAGATCGCACGAGGGCGAGGAATTTGTGTTTATCGTATTGGATGTTTTGGTTTTGGATATATTTGAATAGGTTTAAGGTTTCGATCGCACGAGGGCGAGAAAGAGGAGTTTAGTTAAGTTATTTGAAGGGGGAATGACGACTACTCGGTAAACGGGACGTCAACCTCGCAACCGATTAGTTGGGGAATTACTGGAATGCTGGATTCCAATGACACCTTTTTCATTCGAAAGATTCTACGAAATGTGTTTGAGAAGGTTTCAATCGCACGGGGGCGAGAGAAGAAAGTTGGGTTGAATATTTTAAGGGAGAATGACGACTACTCGATAAACAAGACGTCAGTCTCACAATCGACTAATCGGGATATTATTGGAATGCTAGATCCCAACAACACCTTTTTTCATTCAATTATTTATGAAATTGTATTTGAATGGACAACGGCGGTATTTGTCAAAGTAATTAGGGCACGTATTTTATAGACGAAAGGTCGAGTAATTCATAACTTAAAGCGTACGCCCCAAGAGTGGTTACTCAAGAATTCAAGGAGTGCGAGACTCCAAGAACTCAATTCTTTCGTAATTTAATCAAGAAGATAGTTTGGATTTGATGCACAGTTTAGAATCATACTAGGGTTTAGACTCGATCGTATGAAGGTGAGGAACGAGATTAGAAGGTTTGAAAAAATAGGAGGAATGACGACTACTCGATAAACAAGACGTCGGCCTCGTAGCCAATTAGTCGGGATATTGTTGGAATGCTAGATCCCAACGACAATCTTTTTCATCCCAACGACAATCTTTTTCATCCCATTAATTATGAAATAGTGTTTGTTGGATAGTGAAAGTATTTGTCCAAACGATTAAGGGAAGTTTTTTTTAGAACGAAAGTTTGAATGGCACACCATACAAGGCGTACGCCCCAATAGTAAACATTCTCGAATTTAAAGAATGCATGACTCCAAGAATTCGATTCATTCGTAATTTTAATTTTAGGAAAATAATTTGAATATAATAACGTAGATGAGTTAAGCTAAAGTGAGCATATTGCTCGAATAGGGTTTGCGAATTTTGGAGGTTTAAATAAAGTTGGGTATTTTAAGGATGAAAGACGAAGCGACCACAACTCAAGGTGTGCACCTCGAGAGTGGTCGCTTAAGGATTCAAGGAGTGCTAGACTCCAAAAATCCAATGCTTCCATTATTTAAATAAGAAAGGTCCTAAAAAAAGAAAATTATGATTTTTAATTAATATATATATAAAATGTTTTTTTTAAAAGCTCCCTTTTTTTTAAAAAAAAAATATTTAAATTAGATTAAGTAAAAATGTTTTGATTCTTTTACATACTTAAATTGTTCGATCAATACAAGACTAAATATTAACAATTATGCAAGAAATTAATAATTATAATCTATAGATAAAATTGTAATTACCCTAGATTAATTAACTAATGTTAAAACAACTAAAAATAAACTAAACTCAAATCCAAACCAATACCCTAAAACCTGTACAAGGTGCAAACTAAAATGGGCCAGGCTTGGCCCTAACCCGAACCCAACATTAGCATGCGTGAGGGAGCGGAATCCCTAACTGATGATGAATCAACCAATTTTAAAACAAACTTAAATAAAATAAAAAAACAAAAACAGATAACGCAGGAGATCTCACATGGTACCACCTTTCCTCTTCATTCGCTTTCCTCTTCCGTTTCTCTGAACTTCTAATCTCCATGGAAACAAACAAACTCGAAAACAAACTCAAGAGCGAAACTTTGAAATCTACTCAGAAATCCCAAATGTCTTCCACAAACCCTAAACGTTTGCCCACTATAACCAAAACGAAAAAAACCTAAAATCCCTCATATGGCTCTAATATAGGGTTTGGAGACGCGTGAGGGATTTGAAATTGAAGATCTTGCAATCGAGTTCTCAGACTAGGATAAACAATGAGGTTCAACGCATGTCATCGACCATTATTGAACAAGAAGCACAATGATAATGAAGCAGGATAGCAATCGTAATCAAAGAGTCAGAATAACAACCATCAGCGGAGAAATAGCGTAAACAACACTTTACCTAAGTCCGAAGTTCCGGCGAGCTTTCTGAGAAATGCTGCCCCGAGTAAGTTCAACGCGCCACCCCCTTATCTCTTTCTTTTGTTTTCTGCTTCCTTTGCTTTTCGAAAGCGTCTTTTCAAATGAAAGTGTGTGTTCGAGCTCGAAGTTTACTTGGATTCAAAATGGTGAATCTGAGGAACCTTTTGTGGATACGAGCTTTGGAGTGGGGTTTGGATAATGATTTGGGCAGAGTAGTGTTAGGGTTTTTTTCGTATATCTTTCTATCAATGAGCAGAATGTATTTATAGGAGGCTCTTTAGGGTTTTGAGTACATGAGGAATTTGAAATTTTCTGAAGGAAAACATTTGGTATCGTGTGAGGTGTGTGAGGTGAGGTGCGTTTTGGGTTGTACAATTCTGTTATAGTGCTACACCATGATTTCTGCTTTTTCTGAGGTTTGATAGTGACCTTTATTTTTTGTCTGTAGTGAGCTCCCAAAATATCTTTTTACTGAGTTTTTTACTATGTAAAAGATGTTTTTTTCACTGCTTTGAACTTAATGATATAGCTACGATAATATTCTGACTTGCTCTTCTGGCTGCTTTTTTTGTTGAAAATAATACAGGGTGCCATTTTTAAATGTCTAGGAATCATGGTGACAACTTAAGCTCAAAGTTTCAGCAAATTCATCCATTGCTTGTAATAAAGCCATGTTGTCGGTTTCGACGGATTGACGTAAGTAACAATCACCAAAGGTGAACACTTCTTAGGACCTTCTGTTGCCTGTTATCTCAGATTTCTTTGCCTCTCATGTACCTTTGAAACAAGTGATTTTTTTATGAATCATTTATGCAATGTTTTTTCATGATCCTTGTGTTTTTGCTTCAAGTTCCACAAATTATGTTGACATCATAATTAATAGAAGAAGGTTCAAACTAGCAACAACTTGAATTACAGGTATCCAAAAACCACTTCCTTTAGTACGAGGCATTTTGTGAACTAGGAGGGGGAATATTGGCCATACACGAAGCAAAATTAAGTAGAGAACAGAAAGGACAACAACTGAGTAGTTAGTGGGACAACCACCTTGGTCGGCCCAATGATTCGCCATTCAGTAATCATCTGAGGTATAGAATTTGAATTCAGGTTGCATTGAATCCAAGCTGACAGTAGTGTTTTCTTTGTTTTGTTATAATGTAATGGGTTCTGTTTCTTGCCCAGGATCTTGTGGTTTAATCATCCTTGAATTATCTCGCAGGTTATATGATCATACGATATTGAAAATGCTACAGAAAATGCCATGAAGACAATGGAGTCTTGTTTTCGTAGCCGGGTAAATGGCATCTCCTCTAACAACATCCTTTAGGTCGACAACCTTAGGATTTTGATAATGTCGTTGTTAATTGTAACTTAACCAACCAACTTCTTATTTGACGTATGCCTGTCCTGTTGACATTTGCCTGTGTTGTGGCATTGTTTCCTCTACATTACTGCAGGCTTTTTTAGTTTGAAGAGTTTGAACTGAAGCTCGGTGATAATGGTGTTTTGTTTCTCTGATTCTCTTGCAGGAAAATTATGAAGATGAAGAGAGAACGATGAATTCAAATGAGATTTGGCATTGTGGAAATTCTTGTAAACTGCGCTTAATGAAGAGTCTGAGAATTGGTTTCGAGGACATGTTATCACGGAGTGCTTCAACTTGCTAGGTACAGCTCAATGCTTCCGAAGACTATCAATAGCAGTGTTGCTTTATTCATAGCCGTAACGAACCGTATCTACTTGTTTCTGCAGGTGTGTTAGGGAAATCCTCGTGTGTGTGTTGAGGATATGGCAGTGATGGAGTACACCTGCTGACCGCCCTAGTTGCATAAGCTCCCTTTAGCATGTGCCACTGAGAGAATCTGATTCTTTGCAGCTTGAGAAATGAGGATTTCGCTTACAGTTTGAAGGCAAGGTCGAGAGCGGTGAATGTTCCATATAAGGTACAACACAGGGATTACCCACGTGAGAAACTATTCTTATGAATCTTGTGGTTTTTTGTTCATATCCTGTGATAGCTAGCTGGCCCCTTTTTTTTAACTTCTTGCTGCATCACATAACAGCCTAAGAGCCTTTTTCGGCACTTTCATATGAACGGTGGATCAACTTAATTATGCTCTTTAAAGTATACAGCAGGTATCATGACCATTGTTATATTCCTCGCATAATTTCCTTCAACTCTTTCCTTTATGAACCTCACGATTGCTGTTGAAAACTCATGGCAGCTCTTGTGTTATTGTAACTGTGCATTACATAATGTGTATATCTTGTAATTTTGCGTTTTGAATCATTTATCCAATCTTGCTTTGATAGCAGGTACAGAGGAAACATCATGATTTGCTTATTCCACAAAGTACTTAGTTGGATTGAACTGATTACCGCTTTCTCTCGCAGCAGCTTCCACCCTTTGCTGCTTTTTGACAGTGCTAGAAGCACCGCCACCAGTTGATAGTATAGCTTCAAGGTAACTATTAATCCACTCATTATTAGCCATTACGTAACAGTGGCATTATACTATATATTGGACAATCTTCTTAAACTCAAAGGATATTTTCTTGAATGTTGTTGCCACCAAGCAGCTGGTTCAAGACCTGTTCTTGTGCTAATTGCCAATTCAATTCCAAAATCATCTTGTGCAGAATTATAATGAGCAATTTGCATTGATGCATATATTCGTCTCAAACTATCTAGATCTAGCCGAACAATGCATTCATTCAGCCCTCGTACTACCTCAGAATGCGCAACAAAATCCTGACGATATCGGTATGATGGGTTCAAGAAGTAAGCAGCCAAGTAAAGAGGATGACAAAAAAGAGAGTTACAATGTCTGTCTATCACCTTCCAGAACGGTTCATATTTACGTGCATCATCGCCATGACCAAATTTAATTGCAAGTCTTGCCCTGTACAAGTCGTTACATAAACATGGCATTGACAAGCTCTCTCCACTAGACACCTTTTGAATCACTTGCAAAATGGGCTCCACTGACTTCCCTTTGATGCTCGGTCAGTTCCAACCTCTTCCTTTTAAAACTTAAAGGAGGTGCTTCTTTTTGTGTATCCGACAATAAATCCACCTTTTTAGAAGTCTTGTTCTGTTTAGCAATCACTTTGTATCCCTGCAGAGTGTCGCTTATTTCTTCATGAGTATGGTGTTTTTGAAAAGATGATAAGCTTCTATTCTGAAGTTTCAATTTTCCATGTCTTGATAGCTTGTCCGAGACATGAAGCAGGCGTGGGGGAAAATCAAAAATAATTTGATGAGCGAATGTAGAATTCCAAAATTCTATGGGGGCCTCTGAAATGGAGGGATATGGGTGATCAAGAGTTTTTTCAAATAGAGGTTCATGAAGTTCAAGTAAAGCCGAACCAAAGTGTATTGGAGGTTGACTTTTTTTAAGGAGCTAAGAATTTCAGTCCACAGAAGCTTTAGGTTATCACTTGTTTTTTTTCATCTTGCATTTCTGTATTTGATAGCCATTGAAGTAGTGGACAGGAAATAATCTCCAGAAAAAGAAGAATATCTTGTTTCCTGTGAAGGCGATTAATAAAGGATGCCAATGCAGAAGATAGCCTTGATGTTCCAACAAAACCAGGCAGTGGGGCAAAGCTAGAGGCACACTGAGTACCAGCTGTTTAAGAAGATCCTTTCCCTGGGTAAATTCACTTTTCTTAAGATTTAACAACCATATTTGATTGTATATTAGTTTTGTAATTTTTTTTCTTTTTTTTTTCATGCATTCTTCTACACATCTTATATTCATGAAATCTTCAAGCACCTGATTAATACAGTAGGTAGCGCAAGGCGTCTAAAATAAATTCCTTCTCCTCTCTTTAAGCATTTTTCCTGCAGCTTTATAGTTAGGAGTATTTTCAGTTATTACCTGCACTACATTTTCCTCACCTATTTCCTCCACTACTTTGTCCAAGAGCTTAAATAAATATGGTGCATCTTCTACCACATTAGAGGCATCAACTGATGAAACATAGTATACACCGTGAGGACATGAGACAAGAAAGTTAATAATTGTCCTACCCTAGGTATCTCTTCAACTATCAGCCATTATAGAACAACCAGTGATTGCCCATGAAGCCTTATATTTCAATAAGGTAATTCTTAATGGAATTGATTTCTTCCTGCAAAAAGCGACTAGAAATAATCCGGCTGGGTGGGCATACCAGTCCTTGTCCATATTGACCAGCCATTTCCAGCATTTTATGAAAATATATGGAATCAGCAGCTTGCAAAGGAATTCCTGCATGGCAAAAGAACTTGCATATTGAGGAAATAACTTCCTTGCGTAATTTCTTCGTGGACCCTGTCTTGACTTTTAAATGTTTATAAGTTGTAGGAGTCTGAATCATGGGAGGTTTCTGGTAAAAACTATCCAATTTTGATCTTCTCAACACTGGTTCTGGGACAATACTTGGGGGCATTCCCTTGAACGTCTTTGCTGTATCTTTGGAGTAGTTTATGAATTTGGATCAATGACCTTGGTTCTTCAATGATATTTGTAATTTAAACCTTATAAGTTTCCTTGAACTTATGGATTGCAGTTTTGTTGTTAATGCCCCTTTTTGGAATGTGGGATGAAGTGGGCCAAGTGCTTGTGTTTTGTTTTTAATATGTTGACGTACTGCTCGTGTTACAGATGTCACCACATGAAAATGTGTATATATTTTCCTGATACAATACTTAATACATGACCACTTTTATGACCTGTGTATATGGTTAGTATAGGAATTTGAAAATGACGCACCACGTCTTTTATGCTTAAACTGAACTTGCAATTCAACAATTGGTATCAATTTGGGAAATGGATTAGAACATGGCCACTCGAGATCAAATTGGGACCACTTGGGATTAAATCTATGAATCAATCATTAAGACTCACCCTAATTTGTGTTTAGCACATGACTTGGAAAAATGGGTTAAGAACTGATTTGAAAAGCTTTTGTTCAAAGTTTAAAATAACCTAGCAAAGTTAACCAGGTTTAAAAGTTTAATCAAGGTTTCCTATACTATTAAATTATATCTTGTACGCAATCACAATTCGTATGAATTTACCATATACTATGACCATACCACGACCCTTTAAAATGAAATGAACTTTGACTCTATAAAACTAGCTCATTTGATCATAACTTGATGTTTGAACGCTTAAATCCAAATTTGATACTAATTGACATAGCTTGAAACTCTCAACTAGTACAAGTACGGCCGGAGGGTGAATTGACTGTGTCTTAGAAACATGAATGATCATAACTTGATCCCGCTGAAATATGACTTGCAATTTGCGAGCTAAATCTAAGTTTGTCACAAACTGATTTAGAATTCAAATATAGCTTGACGCTTACAGTCAATTCGAGCAAGGCTTGAAGCTAAATCGACCGTGTCTAGAAGCATCATACGAAATATCTTTGAACAACTTGAGTTAAGGGCAGATCATACGAACAACTTGTTGTGAGGCTTAAACAAACTTAGAGAAGTTTGTAACCAAGTTGAAACAAAGTTTAAATTTCTTGAAACCCAACAATTGTGTTGCGAAATGGATCCAATCATGTATTTGACGCCATTGTATCATGTCTGTCTGATCGTGAGAACGAGGACACACACGAGCTTGGGGTATAAGGGGCTGGAGGCACGCTCTTCCCACATAAATTGCTAGGGATTATAACCACAATGAGTACATACAAAGTCTCTATAACGAAACTTTAGAGGGTCATGGCTAGAAGTCCTGTGGCAGTAAGACTTTTATTAAATACCAAAGTAGGACAAATTTGGGGTATGACACCTGACATGCTGCCGCGACAGCAAACCTGAAGAAAAACGCTCCGCTGATCGGATAAAAGAAACTTCAGCCAGTAACTCTGTGGGGGAATGACAACAAGAACTATGTCATCACATGTCTCACGGCGAGACTTCGAATATCTGGAAATAGATCTGAGATAGAACCCCATGCTCCTGTTGAGAAACACACCTGAAAAACAAAAGGTTAACCAACCTGATTTATGTTTCAAAATGCGTATGTTTGGCAATGGCGTAATGCTCCATACGGCATGGAAATGCTATGCGTTTTTTGGGTAGATGCAAATATGATAATGTATGTAAATGCAAATGCAGGTTCGGGCTGCTGGGGAAACTTTGACAAGTTGGCTTCAACACGGCTGTTGAGGAAAAATACCACCCTGCTGGGGATGAACGGATATCAGAAAGTATTCTGGCAAAATAAATGCTAGAAATACAACCAACCCCGCCGGGGAGAGATTACACATCGGTTTCCACTGGGAGGAAAGAACAACATCTGCTGAGAAGGTTAACTCAGCTGGGGGGGAATCACCCTTCTGGGGGACAACTGTCTGGGTACAGTTTACAAACTTGGAACTACCACTCCGCTGGGGATAATCATCCTCACGAAGGCATGACAACCTGTGGGGAGAAAGAAAACCATCCTCGGTGAGGATAACCCTTCTGGACTTACTATCTTGGTTATACGCCATGAAAATCCTCCCAGCTGGGGATTGAACATGCACATACTCGACTCTCTGGGGAGTATAACCTCTGCATGGGATACTGATCTTGTCTTGTTGGGGATACACTGTGGACAACTTCCATGAGGATACTCTTCTGGGGAAAATTACCCTTCCTTCGGCAAGGGATAATCATTGTCTCAACCTCTGGGGGGTGAGGTGCGACCTGCATGGGGATTAGCGTCACACACCGTCAAGTCTTTGACCACGAGCCTCCGGCTGGGGTCACAATTTTCTGATCGTTCGCTTCAAAGGTGAGAACCCTGCAAAACACAAACGAGACAAAACAAATCTATACAACCAGATCTATTCGGGTTAGCATCCTCGACATAACTTCAGTCAATTCGAAGTTTTAGCAATTATTGGCAAGGGCCAGCAAAGTTATGCACATGCGAGTTCATCGAAACATCAGCGTTTTCCACATACAAAATAGTAAAGCACAAACATCAAATACTGAATAACATGTTTTATTAATAACAGGCCTCTGAATAGGCAAAGCTTTGTACATCAGATGCAACTCCTGAAAAGAGGAAGTTACGCACACACAGATACATATATGCACAAAAAATATAAATACAAATCGAATTTGTACACATGTCGGCAACATGGTGCAGACAAACATCATGAGCTGATCCTCCTATGACTCGCCTGACTCTGGCGCTTTCCCGGTATTCAATTTTCGGAAGAGATTATGTAGGATAAACGAACCCTCAAGTACTCCCAAACCACTAAGCAATGCAGTATCAGATTCGGACCGCAGTCATTTGCTTCTTCAATCCCTATCTTTTGCGTGAATCGCCCTTTGCGGGTTTTCAATTCACCGGGATACCCTTTTTTGTCGAAGTCGCCCAATGCAGGTTTTCGACTTCGCGGGTGTACATCTTTTCAATTTTATCCCTAACTTTTGCCCGAACCTTTTATTCATTTTTTATGGTTCGCCGGGATGCCCCATTTTTGCCTGGACTCTCTTTTTACTGTCCAGCGGGTCACTTTCAAGCAAAGTATTTTTTAACTGCGTCCGAATTCACAGGCGACGTAAAGTCTTCACCATCCATGGTAGATAGTAGCAAGGCTCCTCCAGTGAAGACTTTTCTGACAACGTAGGGACCTTCGTAGTTAGGGGTCCACTTGCCCCTGTGATCTATTTGTGGCGGGAGAATCCTCTTCAGCATAAGGTCGCCCGTCTGAAAGCTTCGAGGACATATCTTCTTATCGTATGCTTTCTTCATCCGGCTCTGGTACAATCGACCGTATACGAGAGAAGCTAGCCTCTTCTCATCCATTAAGCTGAGCTTATTCAACCTGTCTTTAACCCATTCTGCCTCGTCAAGTTGGACATCTCGTAAAACCCTCAAGGAAGGAATCTCAACTTCCAATGGTAACACTGCCTCCATTCCGTATACCAATGAGAAAGGGGTTGCCCCGGTTGATGTGCGTACCATCGTACGATAACCGTGCAAAGCGAAAGGTAGCATCTCATGCCAGTCCTTATACGTTACAACCATCTTCTGAACAATCTTCTTTATGTACTTATTGGCCGCTTCAACAGCGCCATTCATCTTGGGTCGGTAAGGAGAAGAGTTATGATGCTTAATCTTAAAATTCTGGCACAGCTCTTTCATCATCTTGTTATTCAAATTTGAACCGTTGTCGGTGATAATCCGCTCAGGGATTCCATATCTGCAGATAATATCTCGTTTGATAAATCTGGCGACCACTTGTTTGGTGACATTGGCATATGATGCTGCTTCCACCCATTTAGTGAAGTAATCAATTGCCACCAAAATGAACCGGTGTCCATTTGATGCCGTAGGCTCAATCTTCCCGATCATATCAATTCCCCACATCGAGAAAGGCCACGGTGATGACATCACATTCAGGGGACTTGGAGGCACATGGACTTTATCCGCATAAATTTGGCATTTATGACACCTCTTTGCAAACTTGAAACAGTCTGTTTCCATAGTTAGCCAGTAATAACCTGCCCGCAGCAGTTTTCTTGTCATAGCATGCCCACCAGCATGCGTACCAAACGTACCCTCATGTATCTCTTTCATGAGCAACTTCACCTCTTTCTCATCTACACAGCGTAGCAACACCAAGTCGTGGTTTCTTTTGTATAGGACACCGTCAGGATTCAGATAGAAATTGCCAGCCAATCTCCTGAGAGTCTTCTGATCTCGACTGGATGCCCCAGCCGGATACTCCTTGTTCTTCAGGAAATTCTAGATGTCAAAGTACCAGGGTTGACCATCGGGAGCCTCGTCGATGGCAAATATGAATGCAGGCCTGTCAAGCCGAGAGATAACAATCCAGGGAGCCTCATTCCAGAAGTTAACTTTATACATCGAGGACAATATCGCCAGGGCGTCAGCCATTTGATTTTCTGCTCGCGGCACATGATGCAATTCCACCTTGTCAAAGAAAGGCAACAATCTCCTTGCATAATTCATATATGGTATCAAATTGGGCTGCCGTGTTTCCCATTCTCCTTTAATCTGATTCACCACTAGAGCTGAGTCTCCGTACACATCCAGATGTTTGATTCGCAAATCAATAGCTTCTTCTAGACCCATGATGCAAGCCTCGTATTCAGCCTCATTATTGGTAACAGGAAAGGTCAATCGGGCGGTAAAAGGGATGTGCGACCCCTGAGGAGTAGTGATGATTGCCCCTATTCCGCTACCGTATGAATTTACAGCTCCGTCAAATATTAACTGCCACTTGGAATCCAACTCTGGTCCTTCGTCCGGCAACGGTTCTTCACAATCCTTCATCTTCAGGTACATGATATCCTCGTCAAGAAAATCAAACCTCATCGATTGGTAGTCCTCAACAGGCTGCTCTACAAGGTACTCTGACAAAACGCTACCTTTAATAGCCTTTTGCGAGACATATTGAATATCATACTCGGTTAACACCATCTGCCATCGGGCAATTCTTCCGGAGAGTGCTTGCTTCTCAAACACGTATTTGATTGGATCCATCTTTGAAATTAGCAGGGTTGTATGATTTAGCATGTATTGCCTCAAACGTTTGGCGGCCCAGGCTAGCGCACAACACGTTTTCTCGAGCATTGAGTATCTGGACTCACAGTCGGTAAACTTCTTACTCAAATAGTAGATCGCATGCTCTTTACGTCCAGTCTCGTCATGTTGACCGAGAACATAACCCATACTTTCCTCAAGAACCGTCAAATACATAATCAACGGTCTCCCGGCCACTGGGGGTATCAAAACAGGAGGTTCCTGCAAGTATTCTTTTATCTTGTCGAACGCCTTTTGACAATTTTCATTCCAGGTCACAACCTGGTCCTTTTTCAACAACTTGAATAACGGCTCACACGTCACAGTTAAGTGAGATATGAACCGGGCGATGTAGTTCAACCTCCCTAAGAACCCACGCACTTCTTTTTCTGTTTTAGGCGTCAGCATTTCTTGTATTGCTTTTATTTTCGCAGGATCAACCTCTATTCCCTTTTCGCTCACAATAAACCCCAGTAGCTTACCCGATCTCACCCCGAAAGTGCACTTGTTAGGTTCAGTCTCAACCTGAACTTCCTAAGCCTCTTGAACAATTTTAGCAGATTAACCAAATGCTCCTCCTCCATCTGGGATTTGGCAATCATATCATCAACATAAACCTCGATCTCTTTATGCATCATGTCATGAAAGAGAGTCGTCATAGCACGCTGATATGTTGCCCCAACATTCTTCAATCCGAAGTGCATCACTTTGTAACAAAATGTTCCCCAAGGGGTAATGAAGGTAGTCTTCTCCATGTCTTCTGGAGCCATTTTGATCTGATTGTAACCCGAGAAGCCATCCATGAAGGAGAATACAGAGAGTTGAGAGTGTTATCAACCAGCACATCGATGTGAGGAAGTGGAAAGTCATCTTTCAGGCTCGCCCTATTCAAATCACGGTAGTCTACACACATTCGTACTTTACCGTCTTTCTTCGGCACTGGCACAATATTAGCGACCCATGAGGGATATTTTGTAACAGCTAGGAAACCAGCATCCCACTGTTTTTGAACTTCCTCCTTGATTTTCACAGCCATGTCCGGTCTAGTTCTTCGGAGTTTCTGCTTAATAGGCGGACATTCCTCTCGCAGTGGCAGACGGTGAACGACCATATCCGTATCCAACCCAGGCATATCCTCATACGACCAAGCAAATATATCACTGTACTCTTTGAGCATCTCAACCAATCTTTGCTTGATGTTGCTCTGCAGCGCAGCCCCTATACGAATGTTTCTCACAACCTCTTCCGACCCTAAATTGATAATCTCGATGACTTCCTCATGAGGCAGAATGATTCTTTCTTCTTGTTTCAATAACCAGGTCAACTCTTCTGGTACGTCGCCATCTTCAACAATCTCTTCCTCAGCCTGAAATACCGGGTGCTCGAAGTCGAAGTGAGTCATAGGCGGTTCATAGATGTCATTTGAAATAGTAATCCTGCAAAGGAAATGGTTAAATGCTTCAAAACGCATACAAAGCAAATAACCACGTTGCCATTTTATTGTAAAAGATAAAAACAGGAAAAACAGGGATCACAACATTTGTATATGAACAACGCCTTTATTTCATGATTAAACAATGTAATGTACATAACCTAATGGCCCTAAGAAAAATCACTATGCCCCGGGTAGGACATATGATCATTCAACAATTAGGAAAACAAATCATTACTGTTTAGTTGTCACAGGAACAGTTTCCCGGATAGACCAATTGCAGAGACTTTGTCCTGGCACGCTTGGCTTGATCCACGCGTCCATATCATAGTCGCTATCTCCTTCTTCAGAATCGGAAACAACATTGATGGTCTCGAAGCTCACCCCATTTGGTGTAATGGTTATCGGCCCTCTGAACTTGGGCGTTCCTGAAGATGATGCTGATGACGAAGGATGATATCCAAGCCCAAACTTGTCATTCTTCAAAGGAATCTCCAATACCTGCCCCCAGCCCTTAGTTTTGCCTGCCTGCACTAGAGCTTGAGCCTCTTTGTAGGATGACACCACCACATCTGATATCTTACTTGGCACCGGAGCTTTGTCCTTAATTTGCAACCCCTCGAAGGCTTGACAGGGTGTTTCATGTATTTCACCGTCGACCTCCACATATTCGAACGAAGACAAATGGCTAACCAGAATATCTTCCTCTCCACAAACAGTGACGACACTATCCCCAACCATATACTTCAGCTTTTGGTGTAACGTGGACGTGACTGCCCCGGCAGCATGGATCCATGGGCGCCCAAGGAGACAACTATACGCTGGCTGGATGTCCATTATGTAGAATTCAGTTTCAAATATTTCAGGCCCCACCTGCAACGGTAATGTTATTGATCCGAAAACCGACCTCCTCGTTCCATCGAACGCTCTCACCACTAAGTCACTGGGCGTGCAGATAATCCCCCTGATATCCAACTTCATCATGGCTTTCTTCGGTAGCACATTCAGGGAAGATCCAGTGTCTACTAAAACATGGGACATGACCGTGCCCCGACATTCTACTGACACATGCAATGCCATATTATGCTCTCGCCCTCTTGGAGTCAAGTCAAAGTCTGTGAAGCCCAAACTGTGCCCCGCATTGACATACGCCATCACCCCTTCCAACTGATTAACAGAAACTTCTTGAGGAACGAACGACGTGTCTAGAATCTTCAGCAAAGCGTTCCGATGGGCCTCGGAACATAACAACAATGATAGGATGGAAATTTTTGACGGCGTTTGCTGGAGGTGCTCCACGATTTTGTAATCACTTTTACAAATGAGCCTCATAAACTCCTCCACATCCTTAAGTGACTTTTGCTTTTCATTCGACTGAGAAGGACCACTCTCAGTTACCTTGGCTTTACCCTTGGCTAATCTTTCCGCCTCTACCTCGGGTGACGTGAAGATTCTTCCGCTTCTGGTCATACCCCCTGTTCTGACAACATTATCTACAACCCTAGCTGGTTGTCCATTGACTTCAATTCTCTCACCATTGCAATATACCTCAAACCCGTAAGTCCACGACACTGCTTTAGTACTCTCAAAAGGAACTGGTCCTGCTTTAGTAATTGTGATTGTCGGCCGCCTGGCGGGCGCCGTTATCGTTATTGTTTTCCTCGGAATCGTTACCGTCGCAACATCGCTCAGCTCATCACACAACGCCTCTACAGGATTTTCAGCCGCGGTTCTATCAAATTGCAGAGTACCTTCATCCATCATAGATTGAATACCCTGCTTCAACTTATTACAACCTTCTGGCCGGGTCCAACAATCCAAGCAAAACTCATCACACCTCGGGAACACACCCCCTCTTAACAACCTGCTTTTAATCTCACCCAACGGTGTCTTCAGCTCATTGACATCCGTCCCTAGATTCAACTCCTCCTCTGCCAGGATGGCGTTTGCCCCATGATTGGGCATAGGCTGTTGTACGATATTTGGACCCACCTGTCCAAAGTTAATAGCTTTGCTATCCAATAAATCCTGAACTTTGTGTTTAAATGCTTGACAAGCTTCTATATCATGCCCGGGTGCCCCGGAATGAAATTCGCAGTGCTTGTTGGCGTCGTATCCGTAAGGAAGTACCGCCCCTGTAGGTGGTGCCAAAGTCCTCTTTTCCACCAAGTTCAACCCTAGCAGGGACTGGAGGAGTTCTGCATACGTGGAAGGAGGTGCGTCGAACACTCTTTTCGCTCTCGCGTTCTGTACCCTTCTCTGGCTAGGATTCTGTCCTTGCTGCTGCTGTGGTTGTTGTTGTTGTGGATGTCTTTGTTGAGGAAGCGGGATAGTAACGCTAGCTATCTGTTGCGGCTGAACATACTGATGTCTTCCTCTGCCCCTGCCCCTGCCACCAAACACGACACTAGCATCACCCTGTCTTCTACCACCAAATGCTTTTCTGGCACCTCCTGTTGAAGTAGACTCACCTGCTTGGAACCTTCCAACTTTAATCCCGTTTTCAATCATCTCCCCCATAAGAATCAAATCTGAGAAACTGCTCAATGACACACTAAACAATTTTTCATAGAACACCCCCGTAAATGTCCCAATGAACATATCATTCATTTCCCTTTCAATTAAAGGAGGATGCACCCTCGCTGCCATGTCGCGCCACCTTTGCGCATACTCTTTAAAGCTTTCACCGCTCTTCTGTGACAAACCCTGCAATTGGACCCGGTTTGGCGCCAGATCGCTGTTGTATTTGTAATGTGTCACGAAAGCATCAGCCAATTGCTTCCAGGTTTTAATCTGCGTGGGCTCCAGCCCCATATACCATTCAAGTGAAGGTCCTGATAAGCTATCCTGAAAGAAATGCATGAGCATCCTTTCATCATCTGAATACGCGGACATCCTCCTGTAATAAGAGCGGACATGGACCTTAGGGCAGGTGTCCCCTTTGTATTTGTCAAATGTGGGAGCCTTGAATTTCAACGGCACCCTCAGCCCTGGTACCAAGCCCATTGTAGTCATATCCAAACCGGTGGAGTTCTGATTCACTACCCCTTTCATCTATTCTTCAAGCATTTTGATCCTCTGCACAGGATCAACAGGTCCTTCAAACCCCACACCTCTTCCAGAAAAGGCGTCCTCCTGGCAGTCTTCGCCCCAATTCACATTTCCATTTCCACATCCGTCGTAACCAGTGTTGCGACCAAACCCTTGCTGATTGATCATGGGACCTCGTCCCCCGTTACCGAAACCCTGGTTGACCCTAACAGGTCCAAACCCAGTGTTGACAGGAATCACCCCAGCACCATTCATATTACCAAATCCACCGTACCCCTGGTTAGCGTTACCAAAACCGTCATAACCGAAACCCTGAGCGTTGAAGCTGAACTTCCCGTCCTGATTGACGTAATCAAATCCCTGATCATTGTAGCCAAAACCATTGTTGCCGAAACCATTACCACCATTGTTGTTACCACCGCCTTGGTTGGCATCCCCGAATCCAACATTGTTAACAACAGTCTCATGTCCATTCCCTGTGTTACCATTGCCATCGCCAGCGCCATCGTTCACAACCACAACAGGTGGGGTCACTACAGGTGGGACCACGGGCGTAGGAGGCCCATCTTCCGGAATAGTCTCAACGTGCGCGGAGTTGTGGTCATTGTTTCCATTCCCATTAGCCCGCGTCAGCAGCAACTGCACCAAATTCTGGAGGCTCTCCTGGCCCTTAACAATATTCTCCATTGCTTGCATGAACAAATTCAGCTTCTCGCAGATTTCCTGCATCTCCACTTGGACTTGATCCATGATTCTCTTGCAGTTGTTTCGGGTTGAGTAGCGGTGAACTCTTTGTTCATCAATCCTGAAAAACCTGAAGATGCAGGAAATAAGATACAAATTCAAGAATACCGGTCATGCAATATGAATGCAGATGCAAATGTGTAACTATGCTACAGGTTATATTCCCCCCGATTCTAGTTTCGGAGAGAAGGCCATTACGACAATGGAGTCCCCATTAAGCAAGCAAGAAATCAGAAAAACCTCATATATAAGCAAATGCCAAGAGGCTGAGTACAAGAGTACAATTGAACACAACTGAAGAGACCTCGGCCAACAAGCCTGGCGATGGTCAAAATACAAGTACAGGTAACAAAGGCAAGGCAAAGATAAATCAGGCCAAATGGCGTGCTATGACATCTTCCAATATCCTCAACGTCTCCGAATGCCCTAGTCGGGAAATCAGCTCCTGTATCAGTAAGGCATGCCGCTCGGTAGTGGATCTCAGCTTTTTGGCGTCGTCCTGGTAGGTTCCTTCGCCAGAACTCTCATCAAGTCTGTACCTCTTGGAGCCAGCCTTCACCTCATAACCTCTCGGCTTCTCGTCAAGGTCACTTACTCTAAGCTCAACAGCGCTCCTAAGTGATGTCTCTTCGGCAATCTTTGCGTCTTGGGCTATAATCTGTGCCTCTAGCATGGCAATCTGCAGCTTCAGTTCGTCTTCACGCTCCTTCCGCTTGGTAAGCGTGGCATTCCACAAAGCTTCCCACTTGCTGAGGCGGGAATAAGCTTTGCTTAAAAGTTCCTTCTTAGAAGTAAGCACCTTGCTAACACCGTTCAAGGCTATTCCCACTTTTTCTTTCTTGTTGGTCTCTTCCGTTAGCTCTGAACCCAACCTGTTGATCAATTCAGTCTGTTCCTTCACAGTGAAGGTAGCTTCATTCTTATCATGACGCAGCTGGAAGATCTTTTTTTCTAACTCATCATTGGCTTTCTTCAATTCTTCGTTTTCAGCCAACAATTTGTTATACTTCTCACTCTCTTCCGAAGTAGGTACCTCAATCATTGGAAGATACAAGGGTTCCGCAGCAGGATAAGGCATCAAGGAAGTACTAGCTCTCTCGTGAATCCAAGCCAAATAAGGATCATTAGCTCTGTTGTTGCTCTTATCGAGCAAAGCTTTCCCTCTCCTATGGACGTTAGCCCATGCACGTCTCAATCTGATCAAAACAGCCGTGTCTAATAAGCCTGTAAGATACAGAGATTCCTGTACTCCTTCTCAATAGGAGCATCCCTCAAAGCATAACCGAACTGTCTTACTAGCAGTGAAAGGTTATAGTTAATACAGCCTTTCCGTCCAATCAGGGGGACATTCGGAAAGCCACTGCAACTATATATAATATCAGTGCCCAACATACTCCGATCAAACCAAATGATGTTCTCAGCAGACAGCCCCATCAACCGGGAAGACCAATCCAAAGTATCAACAACATCAACAAAAGGCCCTGTCTTCGGAAGATGCCCCTGGAACCACCTGTACAAGAGAGGAAGACAGCAGGAGACATTCTTGCCATGACGTTTCTCATTCTTGTAGTGGATAGAATGATAAACATCGCACAAAAGAGTAGGAACGGGATTCTTCGAGGCAAGAATCCAGAAGGCATCTGAGTCGACAAAATATGGCACATTAGGAAACAAGACAATCCCGTATATGCAGACAGCTAGAATGGAGATGAAGGCAACCCAACATCCACTCTTCGCGCACTGTGTAACCTTCCCAACCAGGACAGACAGGTGAAAACCATAAGCTCCGTTCAGCTTGACCAAACCTCCAGGAAACTCAGAAGCGTCTAAACTGACAATCTCAGCAAGTGTAGCCATCTCAGGCTCAACATCAACATGTATAAAGGGCATCTGGTCTAACACAGGAACTGCCAACATCGCAGAATACTCCTCCAAAGCGGGTGCCAGAATATAGTCAGGAAATAAGAAACATCTCAGCTGCGGCTCATAAAACTGCATCAAAGTATACACCCCCGTCGTCTCAAATGCTGAAGGTCTGTACAACAAACTAAGCAATCTCCCATAAGATACTCTGAACTCAGCCCTCACTCTCTCATCTGCTAGAGCAACTAAACCCAGCAAGGAACTGATATCTGGCGAATGCAACCGGTAAGCAACTGTCCTCTTCAGAGACTCCATGTCTGGCTAGAAGATATACTAGAATCAGAAGGGAATGATTACCTGCAACATAAATACATGTTAATGAAATGCATGTATGAAAATGCACATGCATATGCAAACAAGGGACCAAGTGCAATGCTGATGAACTGTGCTGCTTTGTACTGAAGCCTGAGAACCATCAAATCTTCATCTCAAACCAACCACTCAAATGAACCCTGTAACCACATCTCATTGACCAGGTATTCTGAGGTCAAAGGTTTCCTGCAAACAAACCTACCTACCCCTCACAGGTGTGTACTTAACTCGCAGACGAGGTACGACATCCTATGCGGGTTCAACGTCACAGACTTTCAAGAGCGATGATACGATACCCAGAAGGTGTGGCATCATCATCCCTTGAAGCGGCCTCACTTAGTTGAATCCCAATTGATAGGTCCCCAGAGTCGACAATCCTCGGGTCAGACAACTTGTCGAGCCCTAAGGGCCAGGCAAGAAGCATCAAAGAGAATCTCGTTCGAGCGTAAATTTCGCGGCTAGCTGGTGCGAGCTAAGCAAGCAGGCTAACCACTACTTTCTACTTCTAAGTCTATGTGTATCCTCAAGCCCAGGTCCGGCTTATCTCTCAACAGATCAACCCCTTCCCACAACAGCAATAACAATATAAAGCTGATAATAAAATGCGGAAAGTAAAGACAGAAAAGTACATCTATACAACACCCACGACGGGAAAACAAGCGCTAGGATTGACTCGCGTAGGGGATATTCCTGTCCCCAGCAGAGTCGCCAGCTGACGCTACTGCGAAAATCGGCGCCGGCTTAACAGAAGAGTCGCCACCGTGTGTTATTTATCCCACAAGAGGGAAAGGAAACACTCAGAGTAAACCTAACGCAAAACGGGAAAGGAATGGTCGTCGCAACCAAATCCTGGATTCGGGAGTCGGTTACGCAAGGGAAAGGTATTAGCACCCCTCACGTCTGTCATACTCGACGGGATCCACGCTTGTTTTCTAGTACGGATTGTTATTCTATCTACTCTGGGGTTAAAAGAAAAGAAAATGACTCGGCAAAGTATCGCACTTTATACCTACGTATTCCCGTCTGGAACGAGAAATCAGAGTCAACGTAGTTCGCCTACCTACGGGAAAGGAGGGGAAGGTTGCTCGCTAGGATACAACATCCTATGCCTACGTACTTTCATACAGCATGAAAGATCAGAGCAAACGTAGTTCGGGCTACGGAAGACACAGGTTTGTCTGACTATTTTTAGATCCTTCTGAAAAGGTTTTCTTCTGATTAAGAGTCCAAGCGGACAAAAATGACACTTTGATGTTTGTTTTCAGTCTTTTACGCAAGAACTGTTTTTTATGAGGTTTGCGATCTCTGACGCACTAGAGACTATGATTTGAGAGTGACTACGTCGTATGTCACCCTAAGGGTAACACACTAAGCAGTCAGATTACTGAAGAGTGCCCCTCCAACAATCCTCTCTCAAATAGCTTAAGGCGCGTAGCGTACGGCCTCGATTAACCTTATTACTGTATTTTGAATTGTTTTGAGATAGAAGAGAAAGAACTCTAAAAACCTAGGGTTTGAAATGGGAATCAAAACTACCCTAAAGTTATCATGCATGGGTTAACACCTATTGTCTGTCATAATTCCCTCCTGCACAGAGGAAATCAGAGATCCTAGGGGATAAACGGAAAAGAAACAGCAGATATACAGTAAACAGTAAATATGCATGAGATGCAACAATACAAGCGAGGCAAGGGAGTCCCACTCAACCTCGAACCTGGGAAAACAATAGGCAAAGTGAAACAGCTTCACTTCAAACCTAAAGGGGCAAACTGAACAAGCCAACAGACAATACAGAAAAAGAAATAAAACCCAACACCAGCTTTGACAACAACAAATGATCAACAGCAAAAAGGTTGACAGCACCAACTTCAAGCAAGACCCCCTCTTCACTCTTCAATGATCTTCAAGCCTTATGTAAGCTCCTATCTTCAATAATCTTCAGCTTCTGGCAAGCAATGAACCCCAACAAGCAGACAGCTTCAAACAGCAGCAAAACCCTAGTCTTCAACAGATACCCAGCTTTGACAGGCACAAGCTTCATCTTCTCCAGTCTTCAAGACACTTCATTCTCCAATAGGTTCCCTTTTCCAATGCCACCACTCAGGAGAAGATCAACTAATGATAGATAGAGTTGAGATGTTAAGAGGCTCAGTGACAACCCAGGGAAATCACTAAGATCTTAACATAGCAAGTGAAAGGTATCCTCAAGGTTCTACCCAACCAAAACCTGCTCTACATCCCTCCTAAGGAGAGATGGAACTTCTTTGGGGGACCTTGTGTCATAGGATGGAATAGAGGCACAAGAAGCTCTCTATGTTTGAAAGAAGAAATCAGTCTAATCTAAAGCTCTCCCTATATCTCCTATCTCCTAAGTCTTCAAAAGCAACCTTCAAGGATGAGGATCTTCATGCATCAAGCTCCATCCTTTGTCTCCAATCATCTCCAAGGTCTTCGTTAGCTCCAACAAGCCAAACCCAATCCCAACACCCAATTGAAATGCCCAAAACCCAACAAACAAAACAACATCCCAAGAGGGAAACACACCAATATCACTCAATTTGCAAAAATCAAATAAAATGGTATTACTCATCATAAAATCCTAAATCAATTTCTAAGGGAACCTAACTATGTACCCCATACCCCACATAAACCCCAAGGCCTAAATCAAACCCTAAGTCTCCAAACTATGCCCTAAACTACACCTAAGTGTTGTAAAACCCTAATCCTAACACCCTGAAGTTCATTACTCAAAACTAACCTAAATTTCATCACAAAAATGTGATAAAATTTCTAAGGGAGCATGTATTTCTAATCTAATCATCCTCACAAGAATCAATCAAAAATCATGCACCAATTAATCATACTAAATTCAGAAAAATAAGGTATCAAACAAATGCAAAATAAAATCAATAAAATTGTAAAATATACCAAAAAAATGAAAAATGCATGAATTAATGTTTTTATTGTTTTATTAAATTCTAGAAACCCTAAGGAAAACAAGGAAAAAATCCTCACCCTAAAATGACCTTTTTTCAATTTATTATGAATTTTTCAATTAACCTATGTTAAAACCATAAAAATGATGAGAAAATAAAATAAAAATGGGAAATGGGCGTGACAGATAGCAATTAGAACCAGTTCAATTCACCAAATGGGCTCAGAGGGGGGGTGCGTATAAGAAGCGCACGCTAGGCCCAATTCCAGTTCAGAAATTAATGGAAAGTCAAATAAAAATAGAAAAATCTTGGTGTGAATAGCAAGCAAATCACATGTGTTTTCCATTGGGCCTCCAAGCTGGGGTGTGGTTAGTAACGAATGACTTAAGCCCATTACCACTCATTAAGTGAAACGGTGCGTTTCACCCTCCTCTCAGAATTCCTTCACAACTTTAGATTCACTCATGGCCATTGGATGATGGTTTCAGTCAAAGTCTCACCTAGATCTAATGGTGATGACACCTTCTTCTACCTTTGAATCTTGGAGGGAACACACGCCATGGATGAACAGAGCTGCAACCTTCTTCTTCTCCAAACCTCAGCTCCACTAATCCTCACCAAAACCCTAACCTAAATACATCATCTGGCTCGCTTTTTCACACTGAATTCAACCCTAACCTCCATTATCATTGAATCATCTTCTTCCTCAAAACACGAAGAGAGGTTCAGAAAATGCTCAAACATCAATTCTCACCAAACTTAAAATTGAGAGGCCTAAAATCATCACCATGCAACACTGAGCAAAATCCACTATCAAACTAGGTTTAATCCTTAAGAAACCTCAAGATATATCCATGAACAGAAATGGTGCTCATCCTAATTTTGTCTCTAAATCGTGCCAATTGTTACCATAATCCACCTAGCCATGTTCTACATCACATCTAACTATCTAAAACCTAATAATTCTACATGAATCAAGCCATAGAAAGAAGTTTACATACCTGCAAATCTTGGATGAACAGAGTGGTAAAACCTCCAAATCAAGCTCCAAGATCTTCCAGACACGTTCTATGATCAATTACCAAGCTTCTGTATGCAACAAATTGGATTGAAACCTCTTGAATCCTTAAATCCGATTCTAACTTGCAAGAGTTGAATCCAAAATGCTCTCTCACTATTTTGCGCCAATCTTGACTTGAATTGTATCTGGAATCACTCACCAACACCAAAGGAAGCTATTGAACACAAAAGAATGGATTGAAATGGATCAAATTGTTGTAACCGATTCTGTTTTGCATGATGAAAATTCAGAATGCAATCTCTCAATTCTCCCTCAATCTCCACCAACTCAGGTTTTGAACCAGTTCTAGTCCTTATATAGAATGTGTATGAACAATCTAGAAACTTCTGGAAAGCTCTATATGAGAAATCCAATTTCTCATCTCTTGAAATTTTCATGACAAGCTCCATACATGACAGTCACATATCAGCTTGTGTTTTCCCTTGCTTTGTGTTCAATTTCTCTCCAAATGAGATTTAGGAAGTGTTTGGATTGAATAGAGCCTTGTAGCTGACCCAAGGAATGAATTTGCATATGTAACTTATGATGTAAGTAACCATTTTACAAAGGAAGTCATTGAATTAACCCTCAACTTAAGAATGTGGCAATGTAATTGTTTTCAAAATATGCTTTCCAATCAATTTGGTATGTCATATGGCTTGGTTTGGACCCATAGCTCAAAAATCCCAATTTTCCTCTTTGGTTCATTTAAAATTCACCCTTATTTTAGGCCATTTTTGTAATTTTGTGATACAAGCCCTTACAAGCTCTCAAGACTTATTTCCTAGCCCAAAAACATCATTTTAAGCACATCTCATGTTGAACATTTTTTCATTTGAGGAGTGGAAGATGGAGATTTTGACCTATGTTGAAAAATGACCTATAATTCAACTTTCCCAAAATACGCCTGGATTGCCAAGATCATAACTTGAGTTCTACAAATCCTCTTGAAGACTTCTAGTACTCTATGGAAATCTAAGATCATTATATACAACTCTTATGTTGGCCAAGAATCCATTTGAAAACTCCTTGATGGACAAAAGTTTCTTGGAAGTCAAGTGACTTTCACAGATAAATTTCAGTGTCCTCTGGTGACCCATAACTTGCAAGAACAATAACTTGAGTTCCACAAATCTTCTTGAAGACTTCTAGCACTCAAATTAAAGCTATTGAGAATCTCTACAAGTTTCATGTTGGCCAAGAATCCATTTGAAACTTTCATTTTGACTTATCTGGCTTGGAAGTTAGGCCTCAATTAGGGGATTTTACACTGAAACCCTAATTTAGTAACTCCTCCTACTCTTGATTATTTTTGATTTGTCCTTGGCACAACACCACACATGTATCAACATATCAATTCATGAATCCCACAACCTCCACTTAAGCCTTGATGCTCTTCAATCACTCAGTTAACCTAGGGTTGACCTAGGGTTGACTCAGATGAAACCCTAGTTGACTGCACTTCAACTGTGGCTCTTGTACTTGAATCAATGACTTGTCTCATCTTCAATATGACCCTCTAGGCATTTCATAAGCTTTGTACACATTCCATACCCTCCATTCATAGCTCATACCCCATTGATGACCCTCAATACACCTCAAGATTAGGAGAAAATTCCACTGGTTGTCACTCAAACTCCTCAAAGCTTCAAACATTTCTTGATGACTTGGTTGGTCTTAATCTTGAATAAAAACCCTTGATGTGCTCCTTTAGATAAGAATGGCACTTGATCCTTGTTGGATGCCTTGATATGCTATGTTATGCAAATGATTATTTTATATACATGATGTAACTATGCAAATGATAATGCAATTAAAACATAAACCAGGTGAAATAGGTTGAGCAAATTTTAGGGTGCAACACTAGGCTTACTTCCAATCTTCTTTTTTATCATGCCAATTATCACTTTGTTTGATGCTTCGACTTGGTCATTGGCCTGGGCATAATAAGGCGTCGAAGTAAGAAGTTTGAATCCCATCTCTTTGGCAAACTCATGCATCTTCCTTCCTGTAAACATTGACCCTTGGTCTGTCGTTATTGTTTCTGGTAGCCCAAATCTATAGATGATGTATTTCTGAATGAACTCGATGACATCTTCTTGGTCTACTTTAAGTAGAAGTATGGCTTCGATCCACTTGGTGAAGTAGTCTATCCTCACCAAAATATACTTTTGGTTTTTGGAAGATGCGGGTCGAATCTCTCCTATCAAGTCTAAAGCCCAACCTCTGTATGGCCATGGCTTGACTATGGAGTGCAACTCGCTCGCTGGGACATGTTTTATGCCAGCATGGATTTGGCATTCCTGACAACCTTTGGCGAACTCAATGCAATCTTTCAGCATCGTGGGCCAGTACATCCCCTGGAGAAATAGTAGCCATTTCATCTTATGGCCTACCTGGTGTGCTCCATGCGTCCCACCATGGACTGATGACAATGCCAAGTATGCCTCAAATTCACTGAGGCACTTAAGTAAAACTCCCTCAGAGGTTTTCTTAAATAACTCATTCCCTAAAAGGACATGGCTTAGCGCTTGATATTTTATTTTTTCGTTATGTGGTTGCTAAAGGGTTCTGAAGGTATTCGACCAAAGGTTTCCTCCAATCTTTGTCTGTCAGGCCTTCGACCGTAAAAATCTCGAAGGTTTCCTCGTCAGCATAGCCAAATTTCGTAACTTCAAAATCCGACGGTCTTAAGCCTACAGACACAACCTTACCTCTGGCCTCAATTGCTTTTTGCAAGTTTTCCTTCGAGACCCTATATCCTGAAGTGACTTGCGCCAAATCGTTGGCTATCTGATTGTGTACTCGTGGTATATGTCGAATAGTGCAGACCTCGAATTTTTTGAGTAGCCTGTTGGCTATCACGAAATACATAATGAGATTTTCTTTAACGCACTTGTACTCCTTTGCTAGTTGTTTTACGACCAACTCCGAATCTCCCATTATTTCGACTTGGGTTGCCCCCAATTCTAACAAAATTTCAAGTCCGGCAATCAAAGCTCCGTATTCAGCTTCGTTATTGGAACATAGGCCCTCAACTCGATACTTGAATTTTGTTGGCATTTTGTCAGGCGAAATAATGAGCAGACCTATGCCTGTCCCGTTCCTATGGCTAGACCCGTCAAAGTATAGCTTCCAAGGCTCTAGTTCAACAATGTTCAGGGTATTTTTATTTATGGAGTGGTCGACGATGAAGTCTGCCACTATTTGAACTTTGACCGCTTTTAGCGGTCTATATGTCAGTGAGTATTCAGTTAATGCTAATGCCCATTTACCAATTCGAATATGCAAAATAGGCTTGGATAACATATGTTTAATAATATCAAAATGCGACGAGACATAAACATCAACTGGTTTTATATATTGCTTCAACTTTATACATGAGAAATACAAACATAAGCATAATTTCTCTATCTCGCTATACCTAGTTTCTGCGTCATTCAAAACCCTGCTAAGGTAGTAAATGGCTCTTTCGACGCCATTCCCGTCCTCTTGAGCAAGCATGTTCCCTAGAGTTTTGTCTGACGCTTCTATATACAGTCTCATGCTTCTGTTTCGACCTGGAGGCGAAAGGACTAGAGGATGATTCAAGTAGTCTTTGATCTTATCGAAAGCTTCTTGCTGATGTTTCCCCCATTCGAACCTATCCTTGGTGACTCGAAGCAATGGTGAGAAGGCATGCGTTTTTCCACTGAGGTTTGATATGAACCTTCTTAGGAAGTTTATTTTGCCCAGCAAGGATTGTAGTTCCTTTTTGTTGGATGGCACTTTCGCTTCCATGATGGCCTTTGTCTTGTTTTGGTTGATTTCGATCCCCTTTTTGTGGACTACGAAACCCAAAAAATCTCTTGCTTGCACACAGAATGCACACTTTCAAGGGATTCATTTTAAGGCCAAACTTCCTCATCCTTATGAAGGACTTGCGTAGATGTTCTACATGAGCTTTTCCTGATACAGATTTTATCACAATGTCATCAATATATATCTGCATAAAGGACTCAATGTAATCATGAAAAATTGAATTCATCGCCCGCTGGTATGTTGCCCCAGCATTCTTCAGGCCAAAAGGCATCACTACCCATTCGTAAGTGCCTAAGGCCCTTGGGCAACGAAACACCGTTTTGGGAACGTCATCCCCAGTAATAAAAATCTGGTTGTAACCAGAATATCCATCCAGTATGCTAAGGTACTCGTGGCCAGCAGCTGAGTCAACTAGAATTTCAGCCACTGGCATCGAATACTCATCTTTAGGGGTTGCTGAATTTAAATCCCTAAAGTCTATGCAAACTCTTAAAGACCCGTTTTTCTTAATGACTGGTACAATATTTGCCAACCATTCGACATACCTGGTCGTACGGATGAACTTGCATCGGAGGAGTGTTTCGATTTCTTCCTTTATCTTTGAGAGGATTTTAGGAGCGAAACGTCTTGGGTTCTGTTTGACTGGCCTTTTGCCAGGCTTGATTGGCAACTTATGCTCGCCTAGATCTCTCTTTAGACCTGGCATTTCGTCGTAATCCCAAGCAAAACAATCCCTGTACTCTCGCAGCAACTGGATGGTCTCGACCCTAAGTTGGGGGTCGAGATTGGCACTGATATACGTCGGCCTTTTGATTACTCCATCTCCCAGATCCACTTCCTCTAATGGATCTTGCGCCATCATTTTAACATCGTTGGCCAAGGGATCTTTCTCAAAACCCAGAGGCTCATCGTCATAAATGGCGTCGAGTCTTTGCCCTTCGTACTGACTTTTGTCAGGAGGCTTAGGGTCAAAACACCCACCTGAGCCTATTTGTTCAGATTCTTCATTGGCTCTCTCATCCATTTTGTTGTTGGCAGCCTCCAAGGCCGTTTGTAGTTTAGTTTCGGCCACGTAGGCCGAAATCCTTTGAAGCATTGTGGCTTCAGTCATCATTACTAAATTCACTTCCCCACCCAGTGGGGTCTATAGGAAGGGTGCCAAGGTATGGGAGCCTCTCACCTGGCACTTCCTTATCCCATCGGAAACCGTCGATGGGATGCAGATAAAGTGAGCAATACACTTCATCGTTTGGTGTAAATTCGAAATCTGCAAGCTCGCATGGGCCCATGCTGGCCAAATGTTTGTCAAACTGTCTTCTATCAACATGGTTTTTAGGTGCCTTGAAATATCCTTGATCTACTTCAATGTTTTCGACAATGCCATCTGGTCTCCAGATGGCGATCCTTTGATGCATCGAAGATGGCACTGCCCCCACTCCATGAATCCATTCTCTTCCAAGCAACAGATTATAGTTGGCAGTGGTTTCTACCACCATGAAGACAGTTGGGTGGGTAATGGTTCCGACCGTGACATTCACTTGTATGACCCCCATGGTCGAACCCACTTTACCTTCATAGTTTGATAATACCATGTTGTGCGGCTTTGTATCCGTCTCATCTTTTCCAATCTTGTTCAACAGAAAATGTGGCATTAGGTTCACCGTAGCGCCGCAATCCACCAAGATTTTGTTAACTGGGACCTTCTCTACTTGTTCCGTGATATAAAGAGGTTTCAGATGATTCTTCATCGCCTCCATGGGCCGTTCGAAGAATGCGTTTTGCTCCTCGATGCAGCCACTATTCATAACATAGTAACATACCGGCTTATGAGCCGCCATCTCCCAGTCCGTATAGGTGTCCAAGTTTTTAACCACGGAAATTCTGTCGAATTCCCTAGGCATCACTGATACTACATTAACCAAAATATCCAGAGTATCTTCAGAGTCTTCATCAAAATTATCGGTCATTTTGTCATCGACCCCGACCGGTTTCCTCTGCTCTTCGACTTGTGTTGGAAACAACTTTCGTCCTACAGGTGTCTTCCCGAATGCTTTCGTTCGTCCTCCATTTTCGACAGGAACATTGGTACTGGATTCTAGCTGGTCCCTTTGTGCACTTTCCCTGAGTGCTTTTCTTTTACGCTGTTCTCGTCTCCATTACGATCGAGACATGGGATTTTTTCCTTTATAATATTCAGATACATGGGTAGCCTTTGAAGACTGAAACTCCTTTCGATAGCTTAATGAAGATCCTCGTTGCACCTCAAAGTTCTTCCACCTCTGCTGCCCCTCCTGCCTATTCTCATTGAGCTTTGTCCATTTTCCATTAGTGGCCTCAGCGTTGGGCTTAAAACTAGTGGGTTTGTTTATAGGAGGCCTTATGCGGGGCTCAGATCTTTTTTGAAGACTTTTGCGCGGGTCGAATCTGGGCCTTTCGTTATCTTTCCTTAGCCTCCATGTTCCCTCTAGCTTATGTGCGGCCTTTTTGTCAAATATGGTGCTGCATCGGGGACAAAGCATCACACTAGATCCTCTCTCTTGGCAACGGTGGAGGAAAGCAACAATCGATTCTTCCTGCTCTGGGTACGCTTCCCTAGTGTGTGCCCCCTGGTAATTTGATTCACTATCCCCTACATCTTCGTGTTGAGTGATCTCTACCATATTAATCTCAACTTCTTCGACCAGATTAAGCTTCCTTAGGCCTAGCTCCACGCCTTTAGTGGCCTGATCAATTGTGACGAAGTTATCAGCAATTTCTTTGGTCGCTATCTCCCAATCTAGATTGCTCTTGTTATTTGAAGTTATGGCTTCATCCCTTTGGTCGTGGTCATCAATTTCCATTTCCACAAAGTCCTTTTGTTCGAAGCTCATGGTGACTTTCGCCATCACAGCCTCATCTGTGAGGTTGTCGGTAGTTTCTGTCATGTCGATTGAAAGACTGCAGCCATCGGTAGCTTCGACCATGTTGGTTGAAAAGTCGCAACCATCAGTAACTTCGAGCATGTTGGCTTCCACTGGTTCTGTATAATGTGCGTCCGCCATTTGCAGAGGGTCGGTGTCGACCTTCATCTGGCCGTTAGCCTTCTCTCCAAACTTCATACGTCCTTCCTGAATTTCATTTTGAACAAGGTCCCTGAAAAGAAAACATTGAGACGTTTTATGACCAAGAAAATTATGGTATTTACAAAACCCTCTTTTCTTCCTTTGTTCTATGGACGACATTTTAGCACCAGGTGGCACTATCATTTGTCCGTCTTTAACTAACAAATCGAAGATTTCATCACATTTTGTGATGTCGAAAGTATATGTTTTCTTTGGGAACCTGTCGTTCTTTTCGGATTCGACATAACTCTTCCCTTGTGAGGGAGCTAGTACTTTACATGAGTAAGGTGGTCCTTGTTTGAGTTCAGCAAGATCCATTACGCCATCGTCGAAGCACACAGGATCATCGCACAACCCTTCGACATTCTCATTATATTCGACAAAAGCTACCTTCTTATTCTTATTAAACTTAACCTTCTCGTCTTTGAGTCTTTCTAGTTGTCGGACTCGATCGGCTAGTTGGGCCATGTCCCTTAGATACTGGGTATCCAACTTCTTCCTAATGGAATAGTCGAGGCCCCCAGCAGCCATTTCGACCAACTCATGTTCAGGGACCTGTGTGAAGCATCTGGCCTTAAGCAAACGGAATCTATTAAGGTATTCTTCGATTGGCTCAGAAAACTTACGCTTCACACTAGCGAGTTCTTTTAATCTAATCTTAGTCTGGCCCATGTAGAACTGTTCATGGAATAAACGCTCTAACTGGGTCCAATTGCACATTGTATTAGAAGGTAGCGTTATGAACCAAGTGAAGGCATTTTTAGTAAGAGAACTTGGGAAGTATTTTATTCTAAGGCTTTCATCATTCTCTATCTCTCCAGCCTCGATTAAATAACGGGCCGCATGTTCGACAGTAGACTTCGTCGTATCTCCTGAAAACTTAGTAAACTCGGGTACTTTCGTCCTAGGGGGTATCTCCTCCTGAAGGATATAGTTTACTATGGGTGAAGTATAATTTGTCCTGGTGAACCCAGTGTTTAAACCATTTCTGGCCATAATTCTCTCGACCATGGCTGCCAGATTGTTATCAACAGCCACGTTATTTCGTCAAACCTGTTGGACTACATTGTCCGCGTCCTGGTTTCGATTCATGATAACCACTCCTGGGTCTCTTTCTTCCAGGACACGGGGCTGATTTCGCAATGGATCTTCCCTAAGCACTTCGACTACAGGAGGGGCCATCCTTCCTTGGTTTCCTACGTCGATTTCTGCCATATGTCCCAAGTTTTCTCGTGGGATATCCGCTACTGTGGCCTGATTTCTGGCTAAGGGGGGTAACCCCATGAATTCAGCCAATCTTGTCAGTTGCACCCCCAATTGTTGATTGGTCTGAGTTATATTTTGGATTAATGGTTGAAAGATTTCACCCATGGTTTGTGACAAGGTCTGAACCATTTGTAGGTTACTTTCATCCATCTGCTGTCTCAAACAGGCAACTGAGGTGTTGGTCAAATTGGGGCCTTGCGTCGAATACCCTAAGCTCTGGCTTTGGGGATTTCGACCCATGTTCACGCCAGACCCTGACCCTTGTAATGGGGAAGCCATTGCATGATCTGAGAATATGGGGGTGCACTTTGGAGCCCCTGGATCATAGCGGTGGGCATCCCATATGGGGGATTTCTTGGTGACTGTGAAAACCCAGGGGGAACGAACTGCCTGGAAGTCGAACTTCCCCTTAACAATATCTGAGGATTTGACGTTTGATGGCTAATATATTCCAACACCGGTTGATTATAAGGTCTTATCGTCATCGATCCAGTCCCAAGTACGGAGGGTGTCAGTACTGGCCTCACAGGAAGCACCGTTTGTTCTTCGGTCGATGGTATCAGAGGGGGAATCCATCGTCTCTTCGTCTCTTATTCCCTCACTGGAACCGTCTACCTGACGGTTGGGGTTATCTGGCTGGTTCATATCCGTAGCCATGTTCCTAATGTTTCGTCTTGGTCGTCTTTCTTCGTTTACAGTGGTAACTCTACCATTTCTCAGTAACATAAAATGCACTTCTCATGAAAAGGACCAACACGATTGCAAATTTTTGTAAATTTAGTTTTGTAAAATAAACAAACTTTTTAGCACTGTTCCACTGGGCGTGCCATTTTGTTTCCTTTGAAAATTGGAAAACAACTGCTGATCTTCCAAATCTAACTTTGGTGACTCACAGGATCGATCAGATTGATCCTAGGACATGTGCTAAAGGCTTTTTGTTTTGGAAATCTATCTAAGTTTCATACTTAGGCAGTATTAGGGTAAAAGAATCTAAAGAAACACCTTGTTCGACTACGGAATAACTTAAAAGATAAAATAAAGCTTTTAATAAAAGAAAGAAAGAAGTTTGTTTGGAGAGAGGAGATTAGATTAAGGGCGAAGAGAAAGGAAATGCATAGGAAAAAGAGGAAAGAAAGAAAATAAGGAAGAAGGGTGCAAAGAAAGTAAAAGACTTTGTAAAGTTTAAAGCAAGTAAAGTAAATTTCATTAAGATAAAAGATGGTGTGTTTACATCACGTACATTCTCTATAATACTCGCTTTCTCTACGCTCGAATACTTGGAGTGATTCTAAGAGTAATTTGTACAATGGTAAATTACAACACCCTTATTCATGTCTAAGACATCCTATTTATAATAGTAAAAAATAACTTCTAATAACCTCCAACATCACCACCTCTCGCCACTTGTCATAATGCATGGATCCACTGCTTATAAGGTGCCACGTGTCTTCTCAAGCATTTGGCAAACAAAACCGTTCCCTCCAAAAACTTTTAAATTTCAAACCTTCGACAAACCATCAACAGCAACAAACGGTCGAAGTCCCTGTTTCTCTTTTAATTTTGGTGTGTCCTTCGATCCTTTCCTTAGCTGCCTTACTCCTTTCGACCAATTTTTGTTCTCAACTTGTTTTTGGCATTTCATCTTGAATTCCTTTCTTTTGCAAGAGGCGTCGAATTTAGGAGTTAACACATACCCTCACAGAATGCTGAGCCATTCCTCAGCAGACTTTTCAATCAATTCATATGTTTATTTTCTTTTGGGTCTTAGGTCATATGTCGATCTTACCCTCGACCAATCCTTGTCCATCAACCCTTTGATGATGACATCCCAAGCAGGTTTCTCTTCCCGTCAACTCTTTGACAATGTGTTTATTCCAAAAAAATTTCTTTCCGTCAACTCTTTGACAATGTATCTCTTCAAACAAATCTTCTTTTCGTAAACCCTTTGACTAGTGTACGCTCGGTCAGGTTTTCTTCTCGTCAACTCTTTGACGATGTGTCTCCTCGATGGAATTTTTCTCTTCCGTCAACCCTTTGACGAAGTCAGTTTTTCTTGCCATCAACCCTTTGATGACGATATTCCAGATGTTATTTTTTCGTCAACTCTTTGACGAGATGTCTCTCTAATGAAGTTTTCTTGCCATCAACTCTTTGATGATGATATTCCATGTTTTCTCCCCGTCAACTCTTTGAAGATGTTAACTTCCTATCCATCAACTCTTTGATGATGTGCCCCTCTGATGAAGATGGTTGTCCTTCTGTTAACTCTTTAATGGATGGAATTGATGTTATTATAATCCCTAGCTTAGTCGTTTGTTAGATGTTATCCCAACTTTAGGTTGGTAGTCCATCGTTTTGTGGATGTTATCCCAACTTTTGGTTGGTAGTCCTCTTTTGTTTCCCTAGTGAAATCATCTTCCTTTCAGGTTGTAAGTCGGTTGATTCTACTTCCAGTGTATCCTAACTTTTGGTTGGTAAGCTTTTGGACGATCCCAACTTTTGGTTGGTAGTCTTTATCGTTTGTGTATTCATCCTCGGTCGGCATATGGGTGATCCTAACTCTTGGTTAGTAGCCTCTTTCTCACAACGTTTGGTTATAACTCTCTAGTGGTTTTGACTTTTGGTTAGTAGCCATTTTTATCTTCTTGATCAGTTACCTTTTCGGTTATGCCAACTTTTGGTTGGTACCCACTACTTCTTAAGCCCACCTTCGGCTGGCAATCACTTTACTCTACACATCCCCACAGGATGCAAATTTAGGGGTTGTTTTGTATGCAATCACCTTTTACCTTGAATGTTTGAAAGCGGTTGCTTTTC
The DNA here is from genome assembly GCA_963859935.3 of Lathyrus sativus. Lineage (NCBI taxonomy): Eukaryota > Viridiplantae > Streptophyta > Magnoliopsida > Fabales > Fabaceae > Lathyrus > Lathyrus sativus. The sequence goes on along the minus strand of OZ012735.1, from coordinate 488,771,118 downwards.
ATATCTATAAGTCCAAGTCAATTGAATAGGGGCAGCTGTTGTACCCTAAAATTTTCCCTAACTTTTTCTAACCTTAACAGACTTATGTTTGCATTCATCTGCATCTCCCATTAGGTAACCTCATAATTATACATTGCATTAGCCTTCTTTGACATGGGATCAAAGGACTTTCTTATTATTGGAGTTTTCCCTATTCAGAGGTGATTCAACCAGTTCTTACGTCAGTCAAGTTGAAGCAACGTTATTTAGAGGTTCATCAAGCTCAAAGGTTATCCTATTCAGAGGAGTCATTAGAAGCATTAGATCGTGGTTAATTGAGCTTACTGATTGAATTTTGGGGTACATCGAGAATGAAATATTGATTTGAATGGGAAGTTTGGTTTGAATCAAGCGTGTTAGGAAAGGTCCATGTGGATTACTTGGAATTCAGGATACAAGTCCATTGAACCATATCCAAATCTCTATCTGTATCCATTTCTATGTCATTATCCATATCATTTTCCTTTTATCCATTTCAAAATCCAATTAACCATTTATCCCCTATTTTCTAATTCACACCCAACTACCTTCATCTTATCCATTAAACCATACTCCACAGTTCTAATCCTATTATTACATGTTCAAAATTCCAAACCATCTTATCCATTAAACCAAGTCCAATTATCCATTTTGAAAATCCATAGTTATATACAACTCATTATAAATAACCATTGTCCATCATCATATCCATTTAAAATCCAAATGTCCATTGTAATACCCCAAAATTTTACCCCTTAGATCTTCATCATCATTTTAGGATCATACTCATTTAATTATCTAACCTTAACCCGTTTCGAGGTTGTCTTTGTTATGATACAGGAATCAGGGTTCCGCACAGCCGAAATCGAGGTTTCGAGGGTTAATCAGTCAACGTTTTGGATTGGTTCTCCTTGAGATAAGTCTCCATATCATCAAACATACTCCATGGGATCAAGTACAAATCCAATTTGAGGTTGTCACCCAGGAATCAAGAACAGTGCAGTTCAGGGTACCCGATTAGGGTTTTCGACTAGGAAAAGTCAACTGTGGTTTGACTTTTGATTTAAAAGGTGTTACAATGGTGGGATCATGATCCATAAAGTTCATATGGCTTAGTGAAGTCTAATCAAGAAGTTTCAAGGCCTCAAGGCCCGGGGCATCAACAGTCGACTCGGTAGTTACCGATCGATCGTTCGGTTGACCAAAAAGTCAACTCTTCACTCATAAGGAATTTGACCTCAAGATATGAATAAAAAATGTTCCTAATGACATATTTCACCTACCCATAAAATTTCATGACCATTGGATCAAGGATTGAGGAGTAATCGCAAAAGTCGGGAATTAGGGTTTTGAAAGGGGCAAGACCATAACTCCTTAACCACACATCCAATTGAGTTTCTTCAAAGCTCATTAGAAAGCTCTTGGCAAGTCCTACAAAAGTTCCAAAGTGGTCCATGAGCAGAAAATGCATAGATTTGGAGTTATGACCAAATTCATTACAAGAGGGGAAAGTAACTTAGAAAAATTCTAAGTTATTTCACTTTTAGGCTTGTTTTTAGCAACTTTGAGAGGTTTTTTGGCCAAGTTCCTTTGGGAATCTGAAACTCATGAAAACATGAAAGTTGTAGAGCTACATGAGGGATTTCCAAAATGTAGTAGAACTCCTCCATAGCCCTTATGAGCTGAGAGTTATGAATTTAACAAGATGAGGTTTTAACACTTGAGTCCCACATTGTCAATTTTTCACAAAATCATCCTTTGACCACTTGAGCTATTCTCAGCCCTTGGATCTTATTTCTATCTGATATTTAGAGGATTTGAAGAGGAGAAATGCAACAAATAAGGAAGTTTAGCAAGTCTTTCAACTTGGAGGCAAGTGGGAGTATTTTAATCATATAATAGGAAGAAAGAGAAACTTTTGGCACACTTGCAGCAAACAGCCCCCTATTGCCTAGCCACTCTAATCACCATTATGTCATCCATACCACTTGAGCAATGCATCAGTTGAGCCAAGGATTTGAATTTTGCAGCTGCACCAAACCTCAAGCAAAGGGTTACCTTTTCAAAATCCCTCAAAAAATGCCAAGTTACAAATCTGTCCTCACCCTTCATTTTTCCTATAAATAGAGGCTCCCTCTATGTTATTTACACACCAGAGCACTCTTAGAACCAAGAGAAAACCATAGCTCTCATTCTTTTCTTGCTTGCCTCATTTTCAAAATTCCAAGTTTTCTTCCAAAATCTGTCTTGGGCAGTTGGCTTCCCAAATCCATTTCCACACATTCCAATCCTTCAAAAACCATCTGCACAATCCATAAATGATGTGTAGAAGGTGTTCATACTATTAAACCACTCAAAAACACCATTCTCCCAAAAGTCAACCTTCAAACCAAGCAAGTTTGACCTTATACACAAAAACAAGCAAACCTATGTCCAGACCTGTTTTCATCATTCTAACTATCCACACACCTTTGATATATGATTCCTCAAATGTCCATAATATAAAGCAACCTCATCCTCATTTATTTTGAGATTTGTCACAAGTTCTTCACATTTCCTTCAAGTGCAAGAAAGTTGTTTTCATCAAAGTATTGGTTGGACAGTAGTTGGAGTGTTTTCAAGGTTTTCTTTACTACAATAAACTTGCTTGGAGGTCTAAAAGAGGTTAGTGGTCACTATCCCTTTTATTTATGTCATAAACATACTTGATATGTTGGTGTTTGAATGCAAAATATGTCTTATGTGCAAATCTGCCAGCTTTTTGTATCTACTTTGCTCATATCATGCTTAAGTGTTTTGTTGGCCATTTCATGATGTATCTTTGCACCTAAGTCATGTGTGAACTCTAGGAGATCTTTAATTCATAAATGTTGCTTAAAGTTGGATTTGGATGTTAAGCTGTCCTCATGAACATATGGGAAACTGTTTTGAAGCCAGTGTTGTTTGGTTCTGTTGTGTGAATATTAACCTAATGTTGCAACATTGCCACTTTCATGTCATGATCATGATTAGTTCATTTGTTGGTTTAGACACCCTCATGTAAGTATTTATGTGATGTTTGCACTGTTGAAACTGGTTTTGGTTTTGATCCTGCAACAATCTATTCTTGCATTTTCAGCCCATATGCATCTTTTCCACCAACAAGTCATTTTTGATCTACCATCTTTTGAGAGCATGAGCGTGTTGAAACTTGGTCTTTAATGTATTTTGAGCTTGCTTGTGAGTGGTTTTGCTTCATTAAACTTGCCAAGGTTGTTGGGATGACTCATTGGAATGATGAGGACCAAAACCTATTTTTTTTTTGATATCTTGATGATTGCAACTGTCTTGACATGTATTTTAAGTTTGATACTTGCCATCAGATATGTTAAGGTGTCCTTATATCACTTTGAGTTTTGTTTGGTGTTTGCTAACATAAAGTCCTTGTTGCCTTGAAATTATGATTTGTGCTTGGCACTATGTTTTGCATCAGTTGTTGTTTCTCATTTGGTTATGTGATATGACTGTCTCAACTTGATATGTTCATATGTCATTAAAGGTTGTGCTTGTCATTTGTCTTGTTGTGTATTGATTGATAACATGAAAACTATTATCTTTTGAATCATGGCATTGTTTCATCCCTTGCATCACCATTGTCACTTAGGCACTAGGATAAGGTTTTGGTTGTAACCATATTCTGTTCACATCTTGTTTACATTACCAATTGTGCTAACTTGTATGTTATTCTGATACTTTGCAAGCTTTTTGGTCTGAATCTGCTTGAACCTGCTAGACAGCCCATTTGGATTTTTTTTGAGCACTTGCATCCTTGTAGCATGTATTTTCTGTTAAAAAACCAACTGTCATGATACCTTTGATTTTTGCAAACTGTTGTGTGTATTAGGCATTCGAAACATTTGTTGATGTGTGCCAACCTTGCTTTTTGAAGATCCATACATACTGCCAACTGCCTAGGTCCATTTGAAAATTCCATAATACTATTTTGTTGTAGGTTGACATTTGACATATGTTTTGCAAATTGATATGTGCATATAAAACTAGGACTTACCATTGATCATTGATATTGCCATATTTGTTGTCATGTGCCTTGCTGTCATATTTATGTTTTTCTGTCTCAATTCATGTGCCATCACTTGTGCTAAATTCTTACATCTTGTTGAGATCTTTGATTCAATATGCATAATTCATTTTGTATGATAAAGGCATAGGTTGCATCATGAACTGTCTTCAAATTGCCAAACAGAATTTTAAGCATTCTTGTACAACCATGACAATCACACACCAATTTCTATTTAGAGGCATCTTTGCATAAATTTTGCATCCAAATTCCATGAACAATATATTTTTGGTTTGGGCATACCATTACATATCATCAATTCCTTCTGTCATGAGCTGGAGTTAGCATTTTGCATACCAAGCATTTTTTGCAACTTACATGACAACTTTTGGTTTGGAACTATTTCTGTTTGATCTAGGCATCTAGGATCATTAGACAACATGTTTATAAGATGTGCACACTTTCATTTGATCATGATCCCTCTTATTTTGAACTATGGCCATCATCATGCATTTTCAAAGCAATTTGTGCAACTTGCATGTCATTTTTTGATTGGACTTGATTTGGTATGACTTTTTGCATCAAGAATCATTGGTTCATGTATTTTGAAGTTGTGCATACCCTTACTTGTTCATATGTCTTGCTGTTTTGAGCTGTGACATTCAAATTGCAATTTCAAGCTTCACACTACCATTTGCACACCAGTTCCTTATTTAAAGCTGTTTCTGTTTGGCCTTGGCATCTAGAGTCATTAATTAACATATTTGAAAGTTTCTTGGACCCTTACATGAGTTTAAAAGCATTTGGTTTGATCCTTGGTTTTCAAAATGCATTCCTAAGCTTCAACTTGCATTTACATTTGAATTTTGAAATGTGTGCATCATCTTGGAAAACTGAAATCACCACTGATTCCTTAGGAAATTTCACTTGAGATAGGCTAAAACTTTGTTCAATTTGGTTGAATATTGATGAAGTTATGGTGTTGTCGTTTTTTATGTTTTTTGCTTGCCTTCATGTTTTGCCTTGCCCATATTTCATGCACCCATTTAAGTATTTAAATTTTAGGGGTGGCAAAATACACGGATGTATCGCCACCCCAGTGGTTAAACCCTCACATTCTCATGCGCCTTTCACATGCTTGTCCTGGGTTCGATCCATAGTGGAGATCAACCCTTTTTGTTATTTTTCGTATTTGCCTTGTTTTCTTTATTTTGTCCTTCCTTTCCTTCCAATTAACAAATATGCGCCCTGGCCCAGTTGGTGTAGTTTTAAGTTAGTATTCCAAGGGTGGTGGGTTCAACACCCACCAGGCGCCTACCCTTCTTTTTATCACTAATTGCTTTTGTTTTCTTATTTAATTGTTTAAATTTTATAAAAATCATAACTTCTTCATTTTTTATTATTTTTAATCGGTTCTTTTTGCAATTATCTCGTATTTGTATATATTTTCATGTGGTGCATTAACATTCTAGAATTTTTATTTGTGGAAACAATTTTTGCATTAAAAACGCTCATATTTCTTTTTAGGGTTTTTACCCTCCTAATCGTTTCAAGCTTTTGATTCATTCTTCTCCTATTTGTTGTTGTGCTTAATGTGAGCTCTATGTTTGTCAAACCCTTGATGTAATTGCAATTACTTGTTGCTTGTAAGCATGATGTTTGATTCATTTGCTTTCCATGTAATATCCCCATGTTTGACTTATTTGCATTGGTCGTTACCTTCGTCTTTGTCAAGATTTTGCGTAAGTCTTTATCCTTCATTGAGTCTTGTAAGAACTCATCTTTGCTCGCCTATTGTCATACGCTTGCATGCTTTGGTTGTAACCATTCCTCCTATTTGACGTACTTGCTTGTTGTAACATGCTTGTATATGCTTGGTTGTAACCATGTTTCTTGTATTCATGTTTGTTTAATGTTTATGCTTTGTTAAGTTTAGTTTCCCCAAGTGATGGAACTCTTTAGTTCTCATCCAAGTTGCCTCCCTTTCTATCCTTCCAAAGGAAAGTCTCTCTGTTGACCTTTGGGTCATAGATAGCTCATCTCCCTCCCTCGAGTCCGTTAAGTCATTCTACACTTAGTTAAGTTAGAACCTGTCCTTTAGACTTTGCTTAAAGTCTAAGAAGCCTACCCCTTGTTAGGAGTGCTCTTTCAATTAGAACTTAGGATAGAGTTTGTTAACTCTATGTAAGAATCATCGTCATGATTACTTACTTCCCTTTCTTGAGTGTTCAACTTAGATCTAGAGAGTTTCCTTAAACTCTACACAAGCATTATAATGTTTGTTCCCCTTTGAACCTTGATCATAATCAAGTGTTCTTCTAACCTAGTGAGGTGAACTACGATTGCTCTAATTCTATCTTAGTTAGGATACGTAGGCAGAAGATGCGATATCTTTGCGAGTAAACTTAGTGTATATATCTTTAGGTTTTAACCTACACCTTTTACCCAATCCATAGAAAACTTAGCATATAACAAACAAAAGGTTCCCGTAGAGTACTACAGATGTTTAGGATGTGAAATACCTACCCTATGCATAACCAACCCCCGATCCCCGAATCTCTTAGTGTTGTTGTTACATCGCGCAAAAGGTTCTTTCTCTCTTTAGACCTTTCCTTTGGATAAATTAAAGTCCGGTTGTGAATTCAATGAATTAAAGATTCAAGTTAATCAATGGCTTGGTATCACGATTCTCACCGCAACAGAAATGACGACTTCACTGGGGAGACTTAAACTTGAGGGTTTAGCCTACTTTGTTTGATTATGTGCTATATTTGTGAATATTTGCTTTACATGTATATTTGTATATATTTGTTTGGCTGTTGGATATTGGGACCTTTGAGTGGTGAGAAGGTCCTATACCCAGACTTGAGTGCAATTATGATAGGATGGTGGTATATTCAAGGAGGCTTATAGGGAGTTGATTCCTGACCAAGCTAACTTGAGAAACCACCGCTCAGTGTAGGCCCTCTTGAGAGTTTAGTATTGTTGATCGAGTATTCGTGAAAACAATGCTACTTTCGACGAAGGAGCCCATGACACTATGGACTTTTAGATTACATTCTACCCCACTTTAGCCTTACTAAGATGTAGTGCAATGGCTATAAGGAAGTATTTCTGAAATATTTGATACGCGATACTACACTTAGATGAGACTCTCTTGAGAGTATTATCGATTACCAAGTAATTTGGGAAGTTGATAATATCCGAAAGATGGGTTGATGACTGTGAGAACCATTTAAAACCCTGCTCTACAGGTTTGAAAATCCCTAGTACACCTTTTGTGGATGGGTACACCTTGGATCCACGCTCATCCTTTAAACCTAGGCTTGTGTTTGTGCATATCTGTGATCTTTGCATTACCTGTATTTGTGCATTCTTGCATTCATAAACATCATATCATAAAGTTTCATGGAACTCAGACTTTTTGTTTGTAAACATCAGAGATCGCAATGGATGGTGAAAGAAAGAAAACATTGAAGTATACTTACAGAGGTTTTAAACTAGATGACCTAAGGAGGTTGGGTACCTTGGTGACAGATCCAGAGGGTTTCCAGAGTAGGTATGGGAATTTTTTGTTACTATTGAAGATAAAAATGGATAGTGGACTTCTTTCTACGCTTCTCCAGTTCTATGATCCGCTCTACCATTGTTTCACCTTTCCTGATTATCAGCTAGTGCCCACGCTAGAAGAATACTCTCACTTGGTTGGGTTGCCCATTCTTGAAAAGTCTCCTTTTCCGATCATGGAGAAGGACCCTAAGGAGCAAGACATTGCCAAAGCTACACATTTGGGTTTGGTTGATATTCAAAAGAACATGACTACAAAAGGAGGAGTTTTTGGGTTGAGTGCAGAATTCTTGGTTGAAAAAGCTCAATACTATGCATATCATTTGAGCATGGATGCATTCGAGGCTATCCTTGCCTTTCTCATTTATGGTATCTTTCTGTTTCCCAACTTTGAGAACTTTATAGACCTCAATTCCATTAAGATATTCTTGAAGAAAAACCATGTACCTACTCTGCTAGCAGACGCGTATCATTCTGTTCATCTTAGAAATTTCCACAAGGGAGGGATGATCACTTGTTGTGCTCCTTTATTGTACAAGTGGTTTATTTCACACTTGCCTAAAGCTAACGCTTTTTGGGATCCGAAGAAGGGGTGGTGGTCACAGAAGATTATGGCTCTCATGCACTCTGACATTGATTGGTACAATCGAGACTATGAGGGAATAATGATCATTAACAGTTGTGGAGATTTTGGTAATGTACCTCTTCTTGGTGCCAGTGGAGGAATCAGTTACAACCCAGTCCTTGCTCGTCGACAGTTGGGATATCCTTTGAAAGACAAGCCCAACAGTGTCCATGTGGAAAATGTTTTCTTCAAGGAGGATAGTCAGGAGCAGAAAGAGAAGATTCTAAAAGCCTGGGGTCATTTGTACAAAAAAGGAAAGAAAGACCTGGGAAAACCCAATTGTGTCTCTTTGGAACCTTATCTCCAATGGGTTCGAAAGAGAGCCATTGAGTTGAAGATGCCCTATTCTCGACAAGAACCCATAGCTTTAAAGGAGGAGCACACCTTGATCTTCATGTCTGAAGAGGAGAAGCTAAGGATTGCCTTGAGCAAGGCGCGACAAACTGAAGACGCTTGGAAGCACAAGTATCAAGTGGTGGTCGAGGAAAATGTAGAGCTCCATAAGCAATTAGAGTTGAAGAATGAAGAAGTACTCTCCTGCAAGAAGAGAAAGGCACAAGAAGATTTATTTTTTCTAGCCCCCAGTCGACTCCGTGGAAGTTGATCATGGATAAGCTCATTCTTGAAAAGGCCCAGATGGAAAAGGAGATTGAGAAGCTCAACTTGAGACTATTAGGAGGACCTTCTTAGGACTTCTGTTAGCTTTTATTTAGCTTTCTGTTTAAGACTTTTGTAAGATGTACTAAATTTTGTAATTCAATGAAATTAAGTCTATGACGTTTTGATGTTTACAGAATCTGAGTTCCATGATACTTTGCGCATTTGCATTCACATTTATTAATCATTCAAGGAACTAAAGATTGTTTTGTAGATATTATAGGATGGATTCTGGAAAAAAGGCAGAGATTGTGTTCCGAAGCCCAAAATTGGAGAACCTGAGGAAATTGGGAAGTTTAGTAGAAGACCCTGAGGCGTTCAGAGAGAAGTATGGGAATATGCTGTCTTTACTAGAAATTCAAGTGGATGAAGAGATGTTGTCAACGCTTGTGCAGTTTTATGATTCGACCTATCATTGTTTCACGTTTCCAGATTACCAGTTGCTGCCAACTTTGGAAGAATATTCTGCCCTGATGGGATTAGGCGTCACTCCAAGACCATTTTCTGGAAGAGAAGGGACTCCTAGCGAAAGAGTAATTGCAGAGGCCGCACATTTGGAGGTGAATGAAGTACGATCTCATATGACTACTAAGGGAGGGCTATATGGATTTCCAGCTATGTTCCTGTATGAAAAAGGTCAATGTTATGCCGAGTCAAAGAATTCTGAAGCATTTGAGGCCATTCTGGCTTTGCTAATTTACGGACTTTTCCTGTTTCTGACTGTTGATAATTTTGTGGATGCGAGTGCAATCAACCTTTTCTTAATCAAAAATCTCATACCCACCTTGTTGGATGATGTGTATTTTTCTATCTATTGCAGAAACTGTCATGGAGTTGGACAGATTGTGTGTTGCACCGTTCTTCTATACAAGTGGTTTATTTCACACTTGCCAAGGCTACCAGCACTCTGGGATATGCAGAATGGACTTTCATGGACAGAGAGGTTATTGCTACTCAAACATTCAGATATTAAGTGGTATGACCCTATGTATGGAGGGATTGCCATGATTCTGAGCTGTGGGGATTTCCCAAATGTACTACTTATTAGCATGGATGGTTGCATTAGCTATAATCCCATTTTAGCTCGTCGCCAGTTGGGACGCCCAATGAAGAATGAACCAAACCTAGTTCTTTTGAGAAGTTTCTACATTGAAGAAGGGAAGGATCTAGCAGACAAGGCTCGGACTGTGTATGCTTGGCGTCACATCCACACAAGGGGAATAACTACTTTGGATTACCCTGACACTGCTATTTCAGAATCCTACTTACCATGGGCGAAAGAAGCAGCATTGAAGATGTTCTATACCTGCTTTGAGCCTGACTCAACAAAACTTACTTTTGTGGAAGAATTGAAAGCTACCTTGGCAAAAGCTGAAAGAGAGGGAAAAGATTGGAGAGATAAGTATTTCAAGGTTATGCAAGAGAAGGAAGAGCTTCAAGAGTTGGTCCATCAAAGTGGAAAAAAGAGTCAACCAGAAGACGAAGGACCCTCCAACCAGAAGATCTAGGATCTTTTTGTTTTCTGTGTTTTATCATGTATCTGTATTGGAGATCTATGTTTCAGTTTCAAATTGTTATTGTAAAACTCTCAGTTATTAATCTATGAAGACTTTGAATTTGCTTTATTTCCCCATTGTTATAATTTTTGCAAATATTTCTTTGGATTCCTTGAATGATTAATTTTGCATTTTGCATCTGCACCCATAGCATTTCATGTGCATTTCATGTGTTGTGTCTCATCTCACTGTCTTATCTCCAGAATCATACTGAATCCTCGCCATCAATACAACACACGAGCCCAAGCTCGTCAAAGAATGGAAGAACACAATTTGGCTCTAGATAGGGTTGACAACAAACTTGAAGATTTACGAGGAAGTGTAGGACGAATCATGGAAGTCTTACAAGTCATCAATGCAAAAATGGACACTCAGGCCACTGTAGTTTCTGAAATCACTAACGTAGTTGTGGAGCCAATCCCAACGGCAGTCACTGTTGCAAGTATACCACCGTATGGATTAATACCAGGTTTCGTACCTCCGCCACCAGTCATTCAACAATCAGTTCCTCTAGGGGCAGAGATTCCCCGAGCTGTTCTGACTTATACTCCAGCCTCTGTACAAACTCAAGTGCGCCCTGTTTTTCACAGCCATCCACAAGTGTTTGAAGTTCCTGATGGGTTTGAAGAAGGAAGTGGACGACATGATAAATTGAAGGAGAGTGTAGAAACTATAGGGAGGAAGGTTAGGGCAATGGAAGGGAATGATATCTTTGGTACGGATGCCAGAGATATGTGTTTAGTGTCTGGATTGGTAATTCTGCCAAAATTCAAAATCCCCAACTTTGATCATTAGACCGGTGCTACTTGTCCTCGGACGCATTTGATCATGTATTACCAAAGAATGGATGCACATGTAGAAGATGATAAGCTGGTGATCCATTGTTTCCAGAATAGCTTGAAAGGAGCCCCTGCTAAGTGGTATTTGAGCCTAGATCAATCTCGCATTCACAGTTTCCAAGACTTAGCCGATGCTTTCATAAAGCATTACAAATACATTATGGATTTGGCCCCTGACAGAAGACAGTTGTTGAGTATGACACAAAAGAGTTCTGAATCATTCAAAGAGTATGCACAACGATGGAGGGAGACTGCCTCTCAAATGGAACCTCCTTTAAATGAGAAAGAATTGACAGATTGGTTTGTGGACACGGTAAGACTAGAATTTTATGAGAAGATGATTAGCAGTGTGACATCGAGTTTCTCCGATATAGTGGCTGTGGGGGTGAGAGTTGAATTGGGGTTGAAGAATGGTAAAATGACTAGTAGTTCCAGTGGATCCAACAACAACAATGTTAATAAGTTCAGTGGTAATTTTCATAAAAAGAAGGAGGGAGAAACAAACGCCATAACAATGGGGAAAAGGAATCAGACTTGGAAGCAGCCCTACCAACGATATCAATGGCCTCCACAAGGTTATATTCAGCAGCCTCCACAAGGCTATGTCCAGCAACCTCAGCAAAATTTGACACAACAACCGATGTATCCAGTACAATATGCCCAACAACCATATGTTGCAGCTATAACGCCTGCTTTCAATCACCCTGTTTAAAATTATCAGACAGTACAACCAGCACCCATGTATCAACCAGTTCAACAACAAGGGTATCAACGAGCGCCCAACGCTCCACTCTATCATCAATATCAGCAGCCAAGGGCTCAGGCACCAAGGCAAAATTACCAAAATCGAAGACCAGCAACGAGGCCTCCATTCCCTCATATACCAATGACTTATACAGAGTTGTACCCGACTTTGGTGCAACAAGGGTTGATAACAACGCTTCCATTGAATACACCTTCAAACATTTCATCACCTCATTACAATCCGAATGCTCATTGTGCTTTTCATGAAGGTGCTACCGGCCATGACTTAGAGGGGTGTCTTGCCTTGAAACATATTGTCAGGGAGCTCATAGAGAAGAAGATTTTGTCTTTTGATGATGTACAACCTAATGTTAAAAGTAACCCATTGCCAAATCATGGAGGAGTTAATGCTATAGAAGAGGCTTCAGATGAAAGGTTAGTTTATGATGTGTCAGAGATCAAGACTCCATTGAGGTCACTTCATGAGAAACTATTAAAAGCAGGGCTTATTAAAGGTACCCATAGTGACTGTGAAGAGTGTTCTGTTAATCCTAAAGGGTGTAGTGTGATACAAAAAGATGTGCAAATTCTGATTGACGATGGATTGTTGCAAGTAGGTATCAAGGTAAAGAAGGAGGAAGTTTCAGTGGTTGAGCCTGTTTTCAATCTACCAAGGAAAAACGAGAAAGTCCCTGTGTTCAATATGATCAACAAAAATGTGAAGCCTGTTTTTGACAAATCTGCTGTTAATCAGCCTCGGCCAGTTGTTATTCAGAAGCCAAGATCGTTTCCTTTTGAGAACACAAAGGCAGTCCCGTGGAAGTATAATATGGTTGTGTTGGATTAAAGATCTGGGAAGATTATTCATAATGAGAAGGTAAAGGATGACCAGGTTGATGTGACAAATATTGCAGGAACGAGCAAGATGACCCGTAGTGGTCGAATATATCAACCCAAGATAACAGTGGTTGCTCCAAAAGAGGTTACCCCTGCTGTGACAGCCAAAGACAAAGAAATGCCCATCACTGAAGGAGATGCTGAAGAGTTCCTAAGGATCATCCGAAAAAGTGATTACAAGGTTGTTGATCAGCTCCATCAAACCCCCTCAAAAATATCAATTTTGTCTCTCCTGATGAATTCCCCGGCCCATAGAGAGGCTCTACAAAAAGTGTTAATGCAAGCATATGTGACAAAGGATATAACCCCTGGCCAATTTGATTCGGTGATAGCCAATATTACAGCCTGTAATACTCTAAGTTTCAGTGATGAAGAGCTGCCAAGGGAAGGACGTAATCATAACCGTGTTTTGCATGTATCTATCCAATTTCAAGAGGACACATTGGCGCGAGTTTTGGTTGATACTGGATCTTTGTTGAATGTATTGCCTAAAAGGTCGCTCGCAAAGTTAGCATATGCAGGGGCAGAGATGAAGCCGACATCGTTAATTGTGAAGGATTTTGATGGTTCAAGAAGAACGGTTGTTGGGGAAGTGGAGTTGCCAATTATGATAGGGCCTCACGTGTTCGATATCACATTTCAGGTAATGGACATTAACCCGGCTTACAGCTGTTTGTTGGGACGGCCTTGGATTCACGCAGCAGGGGTAGTGACTTCCACTTTGCATCAAAGGATGAAATTTGTTGTAAACGACAAACTGGTAATTGTGCATGGCGAAGAGGACTTGATGGTGATAATTTATCGTCATTCAGGTATATCGAGGCAGATGAGGATGCGTTGGAAACTTCTTTCCAAGCGCTTGAAATAGCTAACGCAGTAATGATAGAAAACACAGTGGCAAAGAGTGGTCCATCTTTTGCATCCGCCCAAAGCATTAAGTCTACGTTGGAAGAGGGTACTCCTGTAGGTTGGGGGGAGGTTATTGAAGTGAAAGCAAGACTGGGTCACCAAGGGTTGGGTTACAAACCAACTCATGTCGAAGCATCAACACACGCCGAAGGACGTCCAAAGACTATCCAAGAGGTGTTCATCAGTGGAGGATTCCAAGTCAATGTCGTGGGAGAAGATTTTGAAGACGAGGAAATTGAACATTTGGTATATCATTGTGAAGCTGCTTTAGGCAATTGGGAGGCTGTTGAGATTCCCAAGATCTTTCCTGTGTCGAAGTAATTTGTTTGTTTTTCTTTACTTGTTGTTGTTTTTTATCTTTAAACCTCCATAGCCATGCCCAAGGCTATAGGATGTATTTTGTAAGGGCCCCGTGCTTTCAAGAATATTATGATTAATGAACTATTTTGTTAAATCCTTCGTTTGTTTCCTTAATTGTTTTTTGTTTCCATGTTTAAAAAGAAGATGGCAATTTTCTAAAAAATCATCAAAACATTTTTTCTTGTTGCTGCATTTGTCCTTGTATGTGTTTTAATAAATTAAGCCATTCCAACATGCAGTGACACCCCAAAACCTGTTGAATCCATTGAATTTGCTTTCCCTCCTGACTTTGACTCACCAATATACCAAGCCGAAGATGAGGACGAAGATTTTGAGATTCCTGATGAACTGGCAAAAATGGCATGTTACGAGTACCCAGAGTTTCAACCTCACAAGGAGCAGGTAGATGTTATTAATCTTGGCACCGAAGAAGACAAGAAAGAGGTCAAGATTGGGGCAACACTTGGGGCAAAAGTCAAGCAGCAGTTGGTGAAGCTTTTAAAAGAGTATATGGATGTATTTGCTTGGTCATATCAGGATATGCCAGGTTTAGACACAAACATAGTGGTCCACAAGCTACCGCTCCGACCAGAATGCATGCCAGTCAAACAAAAGCTCCGAAGAACTAGACCTGATATGGCTCTTAAGATTCGAGACGAAGTGAAGAAGCAGATTGATGCATGTTTCTTGGCAGTATCCAAGTACCCTGACTGGGTGGCTAATATTGTACCTGTATCGAAGAAAGATGGGAAGGTCAGAATGTGTGTGGATTATAGGGATCTGAACAAGGCCAGTCCGAAAGACGATTTCCCTTTGCCGCATATTGATACATTGGTGGATAATACGGCTCGATTTGCAGTTTTCTCGTTTAGGGACGGTTTCTCCGGATACAACCAAATCAAGATGGATCTAGATGACATGGAAAAAACAACTTTCATTACTCCTTGGGGAACTTACTGTTACAAAGTCATGCCTTTCGGTTTGAGGAATGCTGGCACCACTTATCAAAGAGTCATGGTGACTTTATTTCATGACATGATGCATAAGGAGATAGAAGTGTATGTTGATGATATGATCGCCAAATCTCAGAGTGAGGAAGACCATTTGAACCATCAGTTGAAGTTGTTCAAGAGACTCAGGAAGTATCAGTTGAGACTAAACCCAACCAAGTGTACTTTTGGAGTGAGATCTGGGAAATTACTCGGTTTCATTGTTAGCCACCGAGGAATTGAAGTAGATCCAGATAAAGTTCGAGCCATTCAAGATATGTCGGCTCCTCAAACTGAGAAACAAGTCATAGGTTTCCTCGAAAGATTGAACTATATATCCAGATTTATTTCTAATATGACTCTTACTTGCGAGCCCATTTTCAAATTGTTACGCAATGATCAGACAGTTGTTTGGAGTTTAGATTGCCAACAAGCTTTTGATAAGATTAAGGGCTATCTTCAAGAGCCTCCGATCTTAAGACCTCCTGTTCTGGGAAGACCTTTTTTCATGTATTTAACAGTACTTGAGAATTCAATGGGTTGCGTGTTAGGTCAGCAGGATGAGTCCGGACGAAAGGAACATGCCATCTATTATTTGAGTAAGAAGTTCACCGACTGTGAAAGCCGATATTCACTTTTAGAGAAAACTTGTTATGCTTTGGCATGGGCTGCCAGACGTTTGAGGCAATACATGATTTGTGATACTACTTTATTGATTTCAAAAATGGACCCGATAAAGTATATTTTTGAGAAACCCGCTCAGACAGGAAGGCTCGCCCGTTGGCATATGTTGTTATCAGAATATGACATCCAGTATGTGGCCCAGAAGTCCATCAAGGGCAGTGCCTTATCAGATTATCTTGCAGATCAGCCAGTTGAAGATTACGAGTCTCTCAAGTTTGATTTCCCGGACGAGGACATTATGTTAGTGAAAGATTATGAAGAGCCAGGTCCTGATGAAGGTCCCGCGTCGGGTCTGTGGTAGAAAATGATGTTTTATGGTTCTTCAAATTACAGTGGGCATGGTGTAGGCGCCGTTCTGATGAATCCAGAAGGTGGTTATACCCCATTTACAGCAAGGTTAGACATTGAATGTACAAACAATATTGTAGAAGCACATTTCAATCTCAAGGTTTTGATGATGTCAACAAAGACTCAAGCTCATTCCTGATTGCAAGCAAAAAGTCAAAGCTTTCAAAATGATCAAGATTTTTACACTATATACCCGTGGGGGTATATGCACTGAGAAGCTGCTTGCACTATATACTCGTGGGGGTATATACACTGAAGATAAAACCAGAAGCATATCAAGACTATGGAATGTTGTCAAGCAATTCAAGAATCATGTGCAAATGTTCATTCAAGTTTCAGGATTTGGACTCAAGCTTCGGTATATCATTTTTCACTCTTTTAATTGATATACAAGTGTTCAAATATTTTAACATGATAACATATTGCATTTGCATATTTTTAAAGTCATTTGAATTGGTATACCACTTTTTAACTCAAGCATTTTTCTGAGTTTTAACAGTGTTAACCGATTAACCATATGGGTTAATCGGTTAACGACCTTAATTTTTGAATTCTTTGGGCCAACGTTCAAGTGTTAACCAATTAACCTATAGGGTTAACCGATTAACACTGAACGAATTTAGAAAAATTATTGCTGTTAAAATTCAAATGTTATTTGAATATTATACCTTTTCATGTTTTAATTCATACTCAATTATACCTTTTTGGAATGGTGTTTTGCTCATATAAATTCATAAAATTTCAAATTGAAAAACACCTCCAATAATTTTAAAAATATTCATTGAATCAAATTCACTACTTTTCAAATATTTTCAAATATTTTCAAAAAGTGTTCATATTGTTCATACAATTTCATATCCAGTTTTTGAACACTTGTGTTGATATTGAAGAGTAGATTTTGATCAAAAGGAGAAGATCGATCATTAGATTGATATTATCATTGTATCACTTTCTCAATTACAAAAATACAAAGTTATTACTATTGTGACTTGTGATCCAGGATTGTTGGACACAAGGGGTAGTGTTTGCAAGAGGATTGTTCTTGCACACTAGTTGTTGATTAGTTGTTAGATTGTAGGCCTCACCGATTAATGGTGTGATAGATTGTACATTCTAAAACTATAGTGAAAACTCTCTTTCATGTGGAAAGGGGAGTGGAGTACCTTCGGATTGTGAAGGGAACCACTATAAATCTCCGTGTTCATTTTTATTTCTGCCTTTACTGCTTTCATCACCAAGAACTTAAAGAAGAAGAATTCAAGAGGTTTGAAAAACCGGAAAAAGTTTCTAAAGCCTAATTCACCCCCCCCCCTCTTAGGCGTACTCTGAACTTACAATTGGCATCAGAGCAGGTTAAGGTAACTTGTTCCTAAAGATTCAGTATGGCTTCCGCTAGCACCAACCCGGTTTTCAAAGACGGTGGAAGTAGTAATAAACCACCACTGTTTTCTGGAGAGTATTTCGATTTCTGGAAAATCAGAATGAAGGCGCATCTTGAAGCCCAAGGAGAAGGTATATGGGAAGCAATCGAAGAAGGACCACACAATCCAGTAAATATGGTCAATGGTGTTGGAACCGCAAAGTTGAAAAGCACGTATGATGAAAATGATAAGAAAAAGATTCTTGATGAGAAGAAAGCAATCAACATACTCCAAAGCGCTCTTAGTATGGACGAATTCTTCCGTGTATCACAGTGTAGATCGGAAAAAGAGATTTGGGACACCTTGGTGGAAACGCATGAAGGAACTGCAGAAGTAAAAAGATCAAGGCTCAACACTTTAAGTCAAGAATATGAGATGTTCCGTATGCAACCCGGTGAATCTATTGTTGCCTTACAAAAGAGATTCGTTCATCTAACAAATCATTTGATTGCTCTCGGGAAGACCTTCACCAATAATGATCTCAACCTGAAAGTCCTAAGATCTTTGACAAGAGAATGGCAACCAAAGGTGACCGCTATCTCGGAAAATAAAAGTCTCTCAACGATGACATCTGCATCTTTATTTGGCAAACTTCAAGAGCACAAATTGGAACTTGGAAGACTCGAGAAGCATGAAAGTTAAGAAAAGAAGTCCAAAGGAATTGCCTTGAAGATTGACACAAAGGATGACAAAGACAACGAGACTTCCGAAGATGAAAATTTCATGCTTCTTGTAAAGAAGCTTGGTAAGTTTTTTAATAATAATAAAAATTCCTCTTTTCCTAAAAAGAATAGACATTTCAGGAAAAAGTATACTTCCACATCGAACCAAGAAGTCACCTGCTACGAATGTGGGAAGCAAGGTCACATAAAGCCGGATTGCCTGAAACTTGCAAAGAAAGGAGGATTCAAAGGCAAGAAGGATTTCAAAAATAAAAAGGCTTATGTTGCTTGGGACGATAACGAGATAAGTTCATCATCGGAGTCGGAAAGCGATGAATGTGCAAATATGGCTCTTATGGCGTCACATCATTCCGATGAAGAAATTGATGAGGTTAGTAACGATTTTTCTATTTATGATAATGATGCACAAGAAGTCATAGATGAACTTCTAAAAGAATGCAAGACTTTGTGTAAAAGCATCTCATCCCAAAAGAAAAGAATTTCATTTTTTAGAAGAACAGAATACTGCTTTTATAAAAAATATTGAAAATGAAAAACAAAAATTGGTGGATGAAAAACAAAGTCTTGTATGCAAAAATTGTGAATCCTTATCTTTCCAAATTGTTCAACTTAAAAGAGTGTTAGAAAGATATGAAAAAGGTCAAATTGGCTTGGAGGAAATTCTTAGGCACCAAAGATATTCTAATGATAAAAGTGGATTAGGATATTCTAATTTTTCCAAACCAAGCACAAATGAAACCATTTTTGTGAAAGCAAATGAACAAGTTGTTAAAGAAAAGGCAAACAACTCTAAAAATATGCATCAAAGTCATAAAAAGAAAAGAATTGTGAAAAAAAAGAATTATGTTCCTAGATATAGAAGTCATTTTCAAACTACTTGTTTTTATTGTGGAATCAAAGGCCATACATCTAATGCTTTCTATGTACGCAACATTGGTGTTGCTAAAGAGCATTATGTGTGGGTTGAAAAGGGTACTAACTATCAAGGACCCAAAGCAATTTGGGTACCTAACACTACTTGATTTTGTGTTGTAGGTGTGAGGGTAAACCGCCATTCACCACACGAGTTTGCAAGACATCACTTGATATGGGTTTCGATGATGACGAATTACAACCACAGATGAATTGGCAACTGTAAATTCCACATCTACAAAACAAATGCAACATATCACCTACCGTATCCTTTTACATTTATCTAAAAATTGTTATAGTTAATACAATATGTGTGGATAAAATGTGATCGTGACAAAATGCATGAAAAACCATCAGAATCTCAGTTTTTGTAGGTTTGCAGGGTATGAGTCGACCATAGGGTCCGCGCATACATCAGTGTGTTTTTCCACTGGTCAGCGCATGAAGGCTTGAGTCGACCGCAGGGTCGGCGCATAAAGAAATTACTCTTCAACGGGTCAGCGCACACCGACATTACGGTCGACGCATACTGTTACATTTTGCAGATTTCCAAAAGTGCAGACTATGTGTCGACGCACAGACCTGCTGTGGTTGACCGTTCGCGCGGAAAATGCTATTTTTAAATGACTCCCACTATTATTTGAAAAGTTGTTATGTCCTTGGTTGGTCTGGTACTATATATACAAGTCCAACTACTTATGTCAAAGTAACATTTGATAAAAACTGATTCATGTGTTCAAGAATAAGAAAGAGTGAAATAGGTGTCCAAGATTCATCATCTTCATCTTCAACATCTCACAACACATCAATTACACACAGCCATTTTTGAAGTGCATTGTGAGTGATTAAAGGTGATAAGGTTCGAAGCTTAGATTGGGTAATCTAGTTCGGGTTGAAGCTTGTGACAGGTTCTTTCTTGAATAAAACCGTTAGGGTTTTATCCTCCAAGATTGGTTTGATTTTTGGGGGGGGGGGTTTGGACGAGATTCTTCATCAAGGGTCAGCTGAGCGAAGGTGATTGTGAAGAGGTGTTCTTCAACAGTCTAGTAGCGGATTCAGTGATATTGAGGGGAAGATCTCGGGTTCGATTCATTGTAGTTGAGATAAGCCGGGCCGAAGGTTTGAAGAACTAAGGGTTATTCAATAAGGTGGCTGGAATCGGAGGTCTATCAACAACGATCAGAGGACTTGATTGATCTTGAATCAAGGCGCAAGGAGTGGAAGCAACATTCAACGTCTTGAGAATTCTGTTGTATTTTTGTTGTTCAATCCTTGTATAAATTGTTACATTCAACAGGTGATATCTATTAAATCTATCTCAATTCTAGTTTTAGAATTAAGGGCAGACGTACCCCGAAGCGAGGACGACGAGGGAACTGCCTCACCAAATACTTGTCTTCTCTATTTTTCAGCATTTTTGTTTTAGCTTAAAAATAAGTGATTTTTGTATAAGCATTATTGTCAAACTGTGATATCAATTGAGTAAGAGGTTAAAACTCTGTTTTTGAATCCAAAGTACAATAAGACATTGTACTAGGCTAGTTGAAATCACTTACTCAACATAAATATCACTTGGAGTGTTTTTGCACACCAAGTGTTTGACAAATTTCCTAAATCAAAATTATCTTACTTGTGTATCTAGTTTTGGTTTGCTCTTTAAATTATTGGAACTAGGAATCCTAACAAGTGAATTAGATCATTGATAAGTGTGATTAGTGTTGTGATTCTCTTTTCCATATTGTCATTAATCCAAAGGCTTAACGCATATCCGGTTTTCCAATAACCGTTCGTTTTAGACTATATTTTCCTCGGCCGCTTCCGCACTTAAAAAATATTTTCAAAACCAATTTTTAAATTGGTAGTGCCGACTCAAATTTTTAATTGGGATCTATTCAACCCCCCCCCCCTTCTAGATCCGTGCCATAGTCTAACAAGTGGTATCCAGAGCTCCGGTTACTCGGTGCTTCAAATACAACGTTGATAGAAAATGGCTAACGAACCTAAAGGGGCTTATAATAGAGCTCCCGTTTTCAATAGTGAAAATTATAGTTATTGGAAAGACTGTATGCGGGTGCACATAAACTCCATAGATAGAAAAATATGGAACGTTATCCTCAATGGTCCAATAGAAATTACCATGACCAATGCGGATAATGTAGTTGTGCCAAAGCCTGAAGCACAATGGACCGATGACAATGAGAAAAAATACAATTATGATTGGAAAGCCAAAAATATCTTAATCTCCTCATTAGGTGTAGATGAATACTATCGTGTATCCCATTGTCCTACTGCTAAGGCCATGTGGGATTCACTATAAATTGCCCATGAGGGGACGAACGATGTTAAGTTGGCTAGAATCAACACATTAACACAAGAGTTTGATCTCTTTTTCATGGAGCAAGGGGAAACCATTGCTGACATGCAAAAGAGATTTACTCATCTCATCAATCGTTTACATTTATTAGGTAGGCCTGTTTCTAATGATGTTGCTACTAATAAGATCTTGAGATGTCTTAACAGGGAATGGCAGCCGAAAGTGACCGCCATCATAGAAGCACATGACCTTACCTTATTAGACTTGACAACATTGTTTGGCAAACTACAAGAGCATGAACAGGTACTCTTGAGCCTAGACCAACGCGAAAAGAAGGAAAAGAAGGACAAAACGAAGGTGAGTGAAAAGAAATCGATAGCTCTTAAGACTTCCTCCTCGAAGTCTCAAGCAAAAGAGCAAAGTGATTATTCCTCAAGCGATGAAGAAGAAGAGGACAAGAGCGAAGATATGGGGTTGTTCGTTAAACGGTACAATCGTTAAGTGAGAAAGAACGGCATCCAACATTCCAAGAAGAACTTGGTAAACTTCCGGAAACAATCGAGGTACTCCAAAGATGATGACTCAAAAGGTAAAAAGACTAGAGGGTCGTGCTACAAGTGTGGGAAGCCCGGTCACTACAAACCGGACTGTCCGATGAACAAAAAGGCAAAGGAAAAGGAATCATCAAAGTCATACAAGAAATCATCAAAGCCAAGGAGAGCGTACATAGCTTGGGAAAGCGATAACGACTCTTCCTCCTCTGATGAAAGCTCTAGTGATGAAGAAGAGTCCGTGAATCTATGCCTTTCTGCACATCAGAAAAATAAGAAAAAGCAGGTACATCACTCTAAATATGAGAAGTCCTTAAATATGTCGCATTCAGAATTACAAACCGCATTTTATGCTTTACACAATGAAGCAACTGAATCCTTTAAGAGACTTGCCTCTAATAAAAGAATTTTTACTTAGTTAGAGCACAAAGTTAAAGAGTCCGAAAGGAAACTAGAGGACCTTAAGGCTTCCATTGTGGAAAGTAATAAATCGGATTGTGAGGACCATATAAATCCTTTTGACTTTGGATGTGCTACTTGTCATATTTGGCAAGGTGAAGTTAGAAACCTTAAGGCCAAATTAAACAAGGCACTTGAGCCTAAAGTTACATTTGCTATTGATAGAAAGGATTTTAGAAAAAGTATGGTGAACCCATATCAAAAATATGCATATGTAATTAGGGATCAAGCAAGTAAAAGTGATTCTAAAGTCGATTTTGCATGCTTATATTGTTGCAAGAAAGGCCATTCCATTGCTAAATGCCGATTTAGGAGATTTTTGGTTCCTAAAGGCATCTATCAATGGTTGCCCAAATGCAACCACCTTGTCGCTAACATATTAGGACCCAATATGCCATTGGGTACCTCCTCTTGCTAATTATGTTTTGATAGGTAAAATGTGTCGAGACCACCGAGAGAAGATGGGTTCTCGACAGTGGATCCTCAAGACACATGTCTGGAGACATATCCCTATTCATAGACTTCGTGGCTAAGAAGAAAGGGTATGTAACTTATGGTGATAACAACCGTGAAACAATACTAGGTAAAGGTAGTGTAGGTAACCCCTCTTCCACTACGATTTCTGATGTGTTGCTTGTCGAGGGCCTTAAACATAATCTGCTTAGCATTAGCCAATTATGCGACAAATGATACAATGTATCATTTTCAAAAGAATGTTGCAAAATTGTGCATGATAATGACAAGAAGAATATGTTTAATGGTTTTAGAGTAAACAATGTATATATGCTTGACTTAAATAAAGTATCGTTAACAAGCGACAAATGCCTCATAACAATGAGTGAAGACTCATGGCTATGGCATAGGCGTTTAGCGCATGTTAACTTTGACTTACTAAATAAAGTAGTCTCAAAAGACTTAGTCTTAGGACTTCCCAAAATAAAGTTCACCAAGGATCATCTTTGTGATGCTTGTCAAAAAGGGAAGCAAACGAGGATCTCATTTAAATCCAAAAAGATTGTTTCAACAACGAGACCTCTCGAACTTCTTCATATGGACTTGTTTGGGCCGTCTAGGATTAAAAGTCTAGGAGGAAACTATTACGGGTTCGTAATAGTGGACGATTTTTCTAGATTTTGTTGGACTATCTTTTAGTAAGTAAGAGTGATACATTCGCCGCTTTTGAAAGGTTTGCTAAGCTTTCCCAGAATAAGTTAAATACAAACATTGTGTCAATTAGAAGCGACCATGGAGGTGAGTTTGAAAATCACTTATTTGAAGAATATTGCGGTAACCATGGTATAGATCATAACTTTTCCGCTCCACGCACCCCTCAACAAAATGGGGTTGTGGAGCGTAAAAACCGAATTTTGGAAGAATTGGGAAGAACAATGATTAACGAAAGTGGTTTACCAAAATATTTTTGGGCTGACGTCATTAGTACGGCGTGTTATGTGTTGAATAGGGTGCTTATTCGCCCCATTCTAAATAAAACACCGTATGAGCTTTTAAAAGGGTGAAAACCAAATGTTTCTCACTTACATGTTTTTGGTTGCAAATGTTTTGTATTAAACAATGGAAAGGAAAACTTGGGCAAATTTGATTCCAAGGCCGACGAAGGTATCTTCCTCGGATACTCTCAATCGAGTAAAGCATATAGAATATATAATAAACGATTACTTGCTGTAGAAGAGTCTGTGCATGTTACTTTTGATGAGTCCTATCCGAGAAATGTCGAAAAGGATAGTGTTGTTCATGGTGCAGGTACATCTACGGAAGACATACTCAAAGGTGGCGAGACAGGGATTGATCAACCTGACGAAGCCAAAATTAAGGAGGATAAAGATGTACACCATGAGGTAACCGAGGAAGCTCATCCGCCTTCAAACGATGATCTCCCTCAAGCTTGGAAGTCTCCCAAAGACCATCCAATTGACAACATTCTCGGAGACATCACAACGGGTGTAACAACTCGATCGAAGCTAAGTAATTTCTATTATCACTTCGCGTTTGTTTCACAAATGGAACCTAAAAACCCTAAGGAAGCCCTACTCGATGAACACTGGTTTTTGTCAATGCAGGAGGAACTAAATCAGTTCACTAGAAATGAGGTTTGGGACCTTGTCCCTCCTCCGCGAGGTCATCGAGTAATCGGCACTCAATGGGTGTTTAGAAATAAATTGGACGAAAATGGAGTAATAACTCGTAACAAGGCGCGTTTAGTCGCGCAAGGGTATAACCAAGAGGAAGGCATCGACTATGAGGAAACTTATGCGCCGGTTGCCCGACTCGAGGCTATACGCCTTTTGCTTGCTTTCGCCTGTGTGAAGGATTTTAAGTTATTTCAAATGGACGTTAAGAGTGTGTTCCTTAACAGGAACATAAATGAAGAAGTCTATGTTGCGCAACCTCCTGGTTTTGAGTCTCATGAGTATCCTAATCATGTCTACAAACTGAAAAGGGCTTTATATGGTCTCAAACAAGCTCCTAGAGTATGGTATGAGAGACTAAGCAAATTTTTACTTGATCAAGGTTACTCAAGAGGAAAGGTTGACACTACTCTCTTCATTAAACGTCAAGGAAAGCACTTAATTCTTGTACAAATTTATGTTGACGATATCATATTTGGATCTACTAACATGAATCTCGTGAGAGAGTTTTCTGAGCTTATGCAGGGTGAATTCGAGATGAGTATGATGGGTGAACTCACATACTTTCTTGGTTTGCAAATCAAGCAACTGAAAGAAGGAACATTCGTGAGCCAGACAAAATATTGTTCGGAGCTTCTCAAGAGATTTGACATGGAAAATTCAAAAGCCATAGACACTCATATGCCAACATGTGTAAATCTGAGTAAAGATGAAAGTGGTAAGGACGTTGAGGTAAAAAGGTATAGAGGTATGATTGGCTCTCTTTTCTATCTAACTGCTTCTCGTCCCGACATTATGTTTAGCGTGTGTATGTGCGAAAGATACCAATCATGTCCTAAGGAATCCCATCTAAAGTCTGTCAAACGTATACTTCGATACCTATCCGGTACTCCGAAGTATGGACTATGGTATTCCAAAGGTAATGATTGCTTATTGGTAGGTTTCTCAGATTCCGATTTTGCCGGTTGCAAATCGGATAGGAAAAGCACCAGCGGTATGTGTCACTTATTTTCAAACTCCTTGGTCAGTTGGCACAGCAAGAAACAAGTGTATGTTGCTTTGTCAACCGCCGAAGCGGAATACGTAGCCGCCGGTAGTTATTACGCGCAAGTCCTATGGCTTAAGCAGCAACTATTGGACTTCAATTTAAAACTAGAACGTGTTCCCATATTTTGTGACAATACTAGTGCTATTAACCTTACCAAAAATCCTGTGTTACATTCTCGTACCAAACATATCGAAATTCAACACCATTTTCTAAGGGATCGTGTAGAGAAAGGTGACGTTGTCTTTGAACACGTTGACACCAAAAATCAACTAGCGGACATTTTCACAAAGCCGCTAGCCACTAAACCTTTCTTTCATATCCGCCGAGAACTTGGCATTCTCGACATTTTTGATCGGGTATAATGATTGCTAGTTTCGTATTACTCTGTTTACAACTATACTCTTGTACTTCTGACAAGTTGAGTTTGTTGCAAGCACAAGTATGTTGCTATCAACGTTGTCGGTATAGAGGTGATATTGCTCCTTCTCTCTCTCTCTCTCTCTCTAAACATTCATAATTTAAACTAGTATATCGTTTGACTATCATGGTATTTATATATATATATATATGACATTTGGTACAAGTACTATATGTTTTGGATGCAAATTATACTGTGAAATTGTAAATAGGCATCAAGTGTGGCATTCTACATGACATAAAATGAAAATCTGCGTTTTTGATCACTATGAGTCGACCAAAACAGGGCAGCGGTCGACGCATGTTGTACACTTTCAAAATTATCAAAAATCACACGGTATGCGTCGACGCATGTAGTGGTTATGGTCGACGGCTCGCGCAAAAACCCAGAATTTATTTTCGTTTGAAAACCGTTCCATCTTCTTACATTCTCCATTAAATGTGCAGTAAACATTTACTATGATTTGAAAGTGCATTTTCTTGTAACTTGCATCTAGTCATCTATTGTGTCCCCTTGTCTCCTCCCTCTCACCAAAACCCTAACTTTTCTTCTATAAAAAGGGATAATCCTCATCTTCTCCAAACCCGTCTCCAACTATCCTCTCAAAAGACATTGCAGTTAACCTCTACAAAATCTTCAGAAATCACCATCCATGGCTTCTCTAGTTCGAAAAAATACCGGCAAGAGAACAATGGCCTCAACATCCGCTTCAGTATCCATTACTACTGTCTCTCTAGTCCCACCACCTGCTGTTGACAACTTCGACAAGAATATCAGCAAGAGAGCAGTTGTTCCGCAGCATGCGTTCTACAAGGCACCGGCGGAGCGCATGCATCTCATCCAAATTATGTCTCTGCTGGAGTTTCGTGGGTTTATCAACTTTCTGGAGTGCAACACAAAATACAGTGAGGATTTAGTCCGGGTGTTCTACACTTGCCTGCGTGACAATTTTCAAGGTTAAAATTTCCACACCTCTGTCGGAAATAAACAGGTAAACGTGAATTCTGAAGTCTGAAATAAGTATTTTGATTTGACTGTAGCTGCTGATGCACAACCTCCTCATGAGGTAACGAACTCTCGCACTATGTCGGGATACGAGTTTAAGAGTGCCCTAAATGACATCCTCAAAAGGCCCTATCCTGATCATATTGTAAATAGTGATGCCTTTCCCAGAACGGTTACGGCAGGCAAACTCCAAACAGGGGAGCGCATCCTTCAATGGATTGTGGCTCGCATCCTGCGGCCGAAGAAAGGTGGCCTGTCCCGAGTTGAACAGGCTGAAGTGCATCTCATGTACATTTTGAAACATAAGATCAAATAAACTGGCCATATTATATTGCAAGCAAGATTTTTGCTCTGAGAGATTCAGGAAGAGGAACTGCTCTAGCGTACGGGTCGTTTATTTCGGAGGTTCTCACTGCAGCAAATGTTGTATATCCATCGTTTCCCTGTGTTTCAGTATCCTCTGACAAAGAATTCAGCACTAAAACCTTCGCCATGATGGGATATTTTTGGTGTGATGAACGACACTCATACAAGTTTGTCCGTAGAGCAAACATTCCTCGGGTGGTTGACGACTCTGATGAAAGTTCTGAACAGGAAGGCGAAGAACAAGATGAACAGGAAGATGAAGAAGAAAATGCAGCGGAAGAGGTACAAGAACCCGTATATGAGACACAAGACCATTACCAATCGCCGGACCAACATGAGGCTCCAAATACTGATTGGCTTCAGCACTCAGCTCTATCTGAAGAACAAGAAAAAGGTTACACAAATCAGGGATGGCGTAAGTGGTAGTACACAGGCTGGACCACCCTGGGTAGATTCTATGATTCATACCATGGCTACCCTCAAGATCATCAACCTTCTCATACTCATCATCTCCTCCACCATCGGACAACTCTGAAATCCTTAATATGCTGCAGTCCATGCAGTTAGATCAACAGACCTTTATGAGGAGTCAAGATACGCGGATGGAACAGATCCGAGCCGAGCTTCGTACTCAAAATGAACGGTTAAATTCATTCTCAACTAGGATGGATTCCCGCTTTGAAGCTCTCGTTGCATCCAGTGAGAGGCAAGACATGGAAATCACTGACAGTCTCCATCACCTCAATATGTCCGTGGAAGCATTTGTGGACTTCTCGGATCCTCACCGCAATCCAGATGTTGCATACTGGGGGAGGGGCCGATGTCAGGGCCGGGGATATTAATTACATAGTTACATATTCTCACTGTGTATTTTCTGTTATTTTATGTTATGCTTGTTGAACATTAAGCCCATTTGCATGTATTCTCCTCTTTATCTATTAATTCCAGTATCTTTTCATTATCATTCTTATGTGTGGAGTTTGGTAATTGACTTGCTATCACCTACAGAGTGTTTTTGTTAATTGACTAGTTCTCTTTCTCTTTTTGATGTTGTCAAAGGGGGAGAAGAACATGTAGCAAGTACCAAAGCCAAGCCAGGATGTTCACAATAGTTAACAGTTGTTTGTTTTGCAGCACTCGGATTACAAAAGAAAGGGGGAGTTTGTGTATACATTGCATATTGTTGTGTTTTGGTTGTATACAGGTTGTCATCATCAAAAAGGGGGAGAATGTGAGGGCAAACCACCATTCACCACACGAGTTTGCAAGACATCACTTGATATGGGTTTCGATGATGACGAATTACAACCATGGATGAATTGGCAACTGTAAATTCCACCTCTACCAAACAAATGCAACATATCACCTACCGTATCCTTTTACATTTATCTAAAAACTGTTATAGTTAATACAATATGTGTGGATAAAATGTGGCCATGAAAAAATGCATGAAAAACCACAAGAATCTCAGTTTTTGCAGGGTATGAGTCGAACATAGGGTCGGCGCATACATCAGTGTGTTTTTCCACTGGTCAGCGCATGAAGGCTTGAGTCGACCGCAGGGTCGACGCATAAAGAAATTACTCTTCAACGGGTCAGCGCACGCCGACTGTATGGTCGACGCATACTATTACATTTTGCAGATTTCCAAAAGTGCAGACTATGCGTCGATGCACATACCTGTTGTGGTTGACCGTTCGCGCAGAAATGCTGTTTTTAAATGACTCTCACTATTATTTGAAAAGTTGTTATGTCCTTGGTTGGTCTGGTACTATATATACAAGTCCAACTACTTATGTCAAAGTAACATTTGATAAAAACTGATTCATGTCTTCAAGAATAAGAAAGAGTGAAATAGGTGTCCAAGATTCATCATCTTCATCTTCAACATCTCACAACACATCAATTACACACAGCCATTTTTGAAGTGCATTGTGAGTGATTAAAGGTGATAAGGTTCGAAGCTTAGATTGGGTAATCTAGTTCGGGTTGAAGCTTGTGACAGGTTCTTTCTTGAATAAAACCGTTAGGGTTTTATCCTCCAAGATTGGTTTGATTTTGGGGGGTTTTTTGGACGAGATTCTTCATCAAGGGTCAGCTGAGCGAAGGTGATTGTGAAGAGGTGTTCTTCAACAGTCTAGTAGCGGATTCAGTGATATTGAGGGGAAGATCTCGGGTTCGATTCGTTGTAGTTGAGATAAGCTGGGCCGAAGGTTTGAAGAACTAAGGGTTATTCAATAAGGTGGCTGGAATCGGAGGTCTATCAACAATGATCGAAGGACTTGATTCATCTTGAATCAAGGGGCAAGGAGTGGAAGTAACATTTAACGTCTTGAGAATTTTGTTGTATTTTTGCTGTTCAATCCTTGTATAAACTGTTACATTCAACAGGTGATATCTATTAAATCTATCTCAATTCTAGTTTTAGAATTGAGGGCAGACTGTTATACCCTAAAATTTTCTCAACCTATTTCACCTGGGTTATGTTTCAGTTGCATTGTCATTTGCATAATAAGTCATGTACATAGTCTAATCATTTGCATAGAATAGCATAACAAGTCATCTAACAGGGGATCAAGTGCCATTCTTATCAGAAAGAGGCCCATCAAGGGGTTTTATTCAAGCTCAAGACCATCCAAGTAATCAAGGAATGAGTTGAAGCTTTGAAAAGTTTGAGGGTCAACCAGTGGATTTCTCTCCTAGATTAAGGAGTATTGAGATTCATCTATGGAGTATGAGCATGGAATTGTGGGTATGGAATGTGCACAAAGATCATGGAAGACCTAGAGGGTCGTTTTGAAGATGAGACAAGTCATTGATACAAGTACAAGAGCCAGAGTTGAAGTGCAGTCAACTAGGGTTTCATCTGGGTCAACCCTAGGTCAACTGAGGGATTGAAGAGCATCACGGCTTAGTTGAAGAATGTGGAATTCATGATTTGATATGTGAATATATGTTTGGTGTTGTGCCAAGGATAAATCAAAGAGAATAAAAAAGAAGAGGAGTTACTAAATTAGGGTTTCAGTGTAAAAAACCCTAATTTAGGCCTAACTTCCAAGCCAGATAAGTCAAAATGAAAGTTTCAAATGAATTCTTGGTCAACATGAAACTTGTAGAGCATATCAATAGATTTAATTTTAGTGGTGGAAGTCTTCAAGGAGATTTATAGAACTCAATTTATGGTTCTTGCAAGTTAGGGGTGCTTAGAGGACTCTGAAATTTATCTGTGAAAGTCACTTGACTTTTAAGCAACTTTTGCCTATCAAGGAGTTTTCAAATGGACTCTTGGACAACATAAGAGTTGTAGATCTTGATCGTAGATTTAATTTTAGTACTATAAGTCCTCAATAGGATTTTTAGAACTCAAGTTATGGTCTTGGCAACCCAGGGGTATTTTGGGAAAGTTGAATTACAGGTCATTTTTTAACATAGGTCCAAATCTCCATCTTCCACTCTTCAAATGAAAAAATGTTCAACATGTGATGTGTTCGAAATGATGTTTTTAGGCTAGATAAGAGATCATGAGAACTTGGAATGGCTTGCTTCACAAAATCATAAAAATGGCCTAAAATGAAGGTATATTTTAAATGAACCAAAGTGGGAAATTGGGATTTTTGACCTACACAACCAAACCAAGGCATATGACATACCAATTTGATTGTAAAAATCATTTTGAGAACATTGACATTGCCACAATTTTGAATTGAGGATTATTTTTAGGACTTGCTTTGTAAATGGCTTACTTGAATCATAAGGTACCATTGCAAAACCACTTGGCAAGGCAAATGTAAGGCTCATTTCCATCCATACACCTCCAATATCTCATTTGGAGAGATTTCAAACTCAGAACAAGTGCATTGTGTCACACCCTCATTTTCACCGTTAGCCTTTTATACCCTACATTCGGCATATCATACATCATTCTATTGTGTATCGAGCATGCGGGTTCACAAGGTACGAACTAGGCCGTTTGGTTGTAACTTGTCTATTTTCGGACTACATGAAAAAAGGTTCATCACCTAAGGTTTGATCTAAGGAAAAAGTCTACTCATGAAAATTTTGGCAAGGGGAAGTTACTTGGCAAAATACAAGGATATTCAAGATAAATATTAATAGACATGAATGCTAGGCCAAATCCAAAGCTCCTTCATACATGTTTATTTTTATGGCATAAGTGAAGTGCAAATTATTAAGGCATGAATCAAGATCATCAATGCATAATTCAAGATTTCATTTTTAAGCACATGAGGGAATCCATCATCCAAAATTCAATATTCATGAATGGAGATAAAAATAATACTAAGAGGAATTTTGTGACATTACAATCATGTCATTTGTTACAAAAATTCCAACTCTAGATAATGTTTAGAAATTGATCTATTTCTAAATCTTCATTCAAGTCTTTAATCAAATCTATGATATGGTACTCTTCATACTACACCATTTTTTTTTCATGTGCTACATTATGTTCACAAACATCCAAGAAATATGCAAGAATTAAATCAACATTGGAATGTTTATGGGCCAAGATTATGCATGTTCAATCATAGGCAAAACAGCCCCATGCAAGAGTTGAAGAATTACTACATGTCACAAAATCAAGAGGACAACATGTACTATGTTACAAGATCATTTTTATGTCACAAAGTCAAGGAAATAGCATGCAAATGATATATTTACTTGCTAAATATCAGTTTGCAAATGCTGTCAAAGAGTGGTAACAATTGGCTACATGGCAAGATACAAAGCAATACCATCCAAGAGACTAATGGGCAAAAAGAGGGATAGTAGTATAGTATGCTACAGCAGAAAAATGCAGCAAGTCATACTAGAAATAGAAGGGAAAAGTGGGGCTGCACAAAAGGAAGAAAAAGGCATTGCCAAGAATGGAAAGTTGGTGATGAAAAGGTGTGCAAAGTGTGTGGCTTTAGGACAGCAGAAAAAGTTGACAGAAAAGGTGGAAAATGGGCTGCAAGCAAGCATAGAAAACATAGTATTCCTTACTATCAAAACAGAACAGAACACAAGAAGCAAGCAGGGTAGAGACTACACATAGAGAGCAAAGAGTAAGAGCAAAAAACCAAAAAATAGTTAGCAAGAAACCCCCAAAAAAACAGAAAAAAGAGAGTGAGATAGAGACACAAGAGGATCATTGAGAAACCAAACCTTCACAACATAGAGTGAAGAGGGGAGAGCACATCCAACAAAGGTTATTGGAGTACTTGCAAGAAGAATAGAAAGCTCTTGGTATCCATTTCTTCAAATCTTTCTCCTTTTATTCTTTGCTTTTATATTCATTTCATTCACTCTTTTATGTGTTGTTGAACTGTATATCATGTAAGATCCCCTAAGGGACTAAGAAACCATCCTCAAGGAACCACAAAAACAAAACGAAAACATAAAAAAAAATGTGAGATTTCGACCTGGACCAGCAACACGGGCCGTGTCACACGACACGGCCGACCGTGTCACGCTACTGTATGAAGTTTTTTTCCCCAGGCCTTGCAACACGGGCCATATCACACAACATGGTCGGGCGTGTTGCATCACTGTTTCAACTTTTTTCACCCGTGTCACACCACTGTTTCCTCCATATTTTTTTACCGGTTTTACCTTAAAAAAAAAATTTTCAAAGAGTTCGCCCGTTTTTTTTGTGTGTCTCGATTTTTTTGAGTCGTGTGGCTTATGTTTGTATGATGTTTGTATGTGAATATTGTTATGGCCCTTGTTGACCTTTGTTTCCAAAAACTATTTTTAAAAGTAAACTCTCGATTTTATCGAGCCATTTTTGACCATGTAAGTCGGATGCCTTGTGCACCGCCATCGACCTAAATCGCATCACTTCAAATATCTTTACAAGCAATAAATCTTGATCCAACATCAAGTGTTTCTCTTTTCGCATAAAAATACAAAAAAAAACACAATAAAATATATGATTGGAATTATGCACCATGAACTTTAAAGTGGTGGAGAAGGAATGAGAATGGAACCCTCCTACACTCATTCTGAATGTTTCGAATACAAGGCGCTCGACTTGGTTATTCGATACATTCATCTCTATCCAAAGTCTTTTGTATAATCCTAGTCAAGAACACATTTTCTTCAAAAAAAAAACTAAAAACAACATCAAATCATCAAACTATTTTTGCCTTAGGGCGTCAATCCAAAAAAACCTTTTTCAAGGTATAAAATCAACCAACAAACAACAATTTCATAAAGCCTCCGAACTACGGAGCTCTGATTCTTCACTTCTTTTAAGTGAGGATACGTAGGCACAAGGGCCACAATCCTTGGCGAGCATTAAAATAAATAAACCAATCCCTCTTTTCCTTAAACAAGCAAACTTTTAGAATAAAACACTCATTCACGCGAAATAACCTAGGAGGTTCCCATCGAGTACGATGGATGCGAGGGGGTGCTAATACCTTCCCCTCTCATAACCGACTCCCGAACCCTAAGACTTGGTTGCGATGACCACGCTCTTTTCCCAAAGGTTTTATCGCTATTTCCCTTTCCCCCTGTGGGATAAATAAAATCCGGTGGCGACTCTGTGTCATTTTTCGCGTAGCGACACATTGCAAGCTAGGAGCATGAGATGATAAGTGCATATCATAAGGAGAGAATTTCATGACATGAGATGGTGAATTTCTCATTAGATCAATCTAGATCTTTCCAGAGTCTTCAGTCACACTCTATATATGCATATGAAGAAGTTCAGAGCAAGAGTTAGAGAGAATTGGGAGAGATTGGTGAGATTGCGATTTGAAACTTCCATGTGCAAGTCAGAATCGGTTACAAGCATTTCATCCATTTCAATCCAAGATTTTGGTTGGTATAGGTTCCATTGATACTAGTGAGTGTTTCCAGATCAATTTCCAAGCAAGTTGGTGGCTGAATCGTGTTCTTGCAATTGAATTTCATCACCTGTAACTCAGAATCGGTTTCCACAATTCAACACTCCTCAACCAATTCTTTTGCATACAGAAGCAAGCTTGTGATTCATTGAAGGTGTAGTAAAGTTCTCACAACTTGATTTGGAGATTTCCTACCTCTGTTCATCTCAAATTCGCAGGTAGGTAAACTTCAATCCACAACTTGATTTAGGTGGTTTCAATTGGTTTTTATTAGTTAGATTCATTGTAGATGATCATGTGGAACTTTCTGGTAGCTTTAGGATCAATTTAGAGACTATTGGTTAAGTGATGCAAAATCTGTTCATGCGTGTATCTTGTTGTTCTTGATGATATAACCTTAGATCAATGGTTAGAAATGATCAGTGTGAAGTAGGGAAGAGATTGAGCCACTCAATTTCAAGTTTGGTGAGTTTTGATCATGGACCAAATTCTGAAGGTTGATTCGTGTTTTGAGTTAGGTTGTGTTTCAAGGCTTGTGATTACCATGGTTAGATTCCTTGTGAAATTTGGAGCATGTTAGGGTTTTGATTTTTTGCATTTGATGAGGATTTGAGGGAGTACGAATTGGGGGAAGATGAAGTTCTAACTCTGCTCAGCCATGGCTTTTCCCTCCATGAGAGTTCAAAGGAAGAAGACGGTCTGAGCACCCTTGGATCAGAGCAAGACTTTGACTGGAATCAAGATCCAACGGCCATGTTTTGTTTTCAATTTGTGAAGGAATTCAGAGTTACCAAAACACACCGTTTCATTTAAAACGTGACATTGGGCTTAAGTGATAATTGTTATCCACACCCCTAGTCAGAGGCCCATGTGATATTACACTGAATTACATTGCTTCCTACACCAAGTTTTTTCCAATTTTTCAATGTTTTTTCATTTTATTTTCTGGTGGATAATTGGGCTTAGGCGCTTGTCTATCTACACCCCTCTCTGGGCCCAGTTAGGGAAATGCATTGATTCTGATTGCTATTCAACACGCATCTCTTTCATTTTCTCATATTTTTCTTTATTTTCACATATTTCTTTTTATTCTTTGAAATTTCATAATAAATTCAAAAATAGGTATTTTTGCATGGGAGTTTTTTCTACATTCTCATAATTGTATCAAGAAAATTTTAGAAAAATAAAATTAGTATTTTAGTCATTTTTCTATTTCTGGTGAATTTTTACATTTAGTTGCTTTTATTGCATTTTATTTTGTATATCCATTTTGCTGAATTTTGTTTAGCCATTTTATTTTACATTTTGATGTGATTCTTTTTGCCATGATTATATTAGAGTATTAGGTTCCCCTTGGAATTGTATCACATTTTTGTGATTTAATTTTAGTTAGTTTTGAACATCAAACATTAGGTGTGCTAGAATTAGGGTTTCAACTTGACATAGGTGCATTCAACACATAGTTTTTGGTTTTTTAGTTTGATTTAGGCCTTGGGGTTTATGTGGGGTATAGGGTACATAGTTAGGGTCCCTTAGAAAGTAATCTAGGATTTAATGATGAATATTTCCATTTTATTTGATTTTTGCAAGTTGATTGATATTGGTGTGTTTCCATCTTGGGAAGTTGCTTTGTTTGTTGGGTTTGGGCCTTTTCTTTGAGTGTTAAGGCTTGTGCTTGGCTTGAGGATGGTGTGAAGGCTCTGAGGATGATTGAAGACAAGTAATGATGCTTGGAGCTTGTGCTTGAAGATTTCTCGATGAAGACTTAGGAGATAGGAGATATAAGGAGAGCTCTAGAATAGACTGATTTCTTCTGTCAAACATAGAGAGCTTCTTGTGCCTCTATTCCGTCCTATGACACAAGGTCCCCTAAAAGAGTTCCATCTCTCCTTAGGAGGGATGTAGAGCATGCTTTGATTGGGTAGAACCTTGAGGATACCTGTCACTAGCTGTGTTAAGATCTTGGTGATTTCCCTGGGTTATCATTAAGCATCTCAACATCCCAACTTCCTATATTTCTTGATTCTCTCCTGTGAGTGTCTACATTGAAGATGAAAGTCTGTTGAAGATAAGAAGTTCATTGAGGATTAGAGAAGATGAAGCCTGTGCCTGTCAGAGATGGATATCTGTGGAGATTAGGGTTTTACTGTTATTTGAAGATGTCTACTGGTTATGATTCAGTGCTTGCTAAAATTGAAGATAAGAGCTTATCTGAAGCTTGAATGTCATTGAAGTAAAGATAGGATCTTGCCTAAAGTTGTTACTGTCAACCTTTTGCTGTTTATCAACTGTAGCTGCCAAGAGTTTATGCTGTTTGAACTGCTGTCTGTAAAAGCTAGTGTGGTTGTCTGAGCTGGTGTTGGGTGTGGGTTTCTTTGTTGTATTGTTTGTTAATTTTCCCCTTAGGCTTAAGGTGAAGCTGTTTCACTTTGCCTATTGTTTGTTGCTGCATCTCATGCATATTTTACTGCTTTACGATGTATCTGCTGTTTCTCTTCCGTTTATCCCCTAGGATATCTGATTTCCTCTGTGCATGAGGGAATCATGACAGACATTAGGTTGTAATCCATGCATGACAACATTAGGGTAGTTTTGATTCCCTTTCAAACCCTAGGATTTTTTAGACTTCTTTCTCTTCTATCTCAGAACAATCCAAAACACAGTAATAAGGATAATCGATGTCGTACGCTACGAGCTTTAAGCTATTTGAGAAAGGTTGCTGGAGGGTCACTCTTCAGTAATCTGATTGCTTAGTGTGTTACCCTTAGGGTGACATACGACGTAGTCACTCTCAAATCACAGTCTCTAGTGCGTCAGAGATTGCAAACATCATAAAAGACAGTTCTTGCATGAAAGACTGAAAATAAACATCAAAGTGTCATTTTTGTTCGCTTGGAATCTTAATCAGGAAAAACCCTTTCATAAGGAGATAAAAACAGTCAGACAAACTTGTGTCCTCCATAGCCCGAACTACGTTTGCTCTGATCTTTCATGCTGTATGAAAGTACGTAGGCATATGATGCAATATCCTAGCGAGCAACCTTCCCCTCCTTTCCCGTAGGTAGGCGAACTACGTTGACTCTGATTTCTCGTTCCAGACGGGAATACGTAGGCATAAAGTGCAATACTTTGCTGAGTCATTTTCTTTTCTTTTTAACCCAGGCCTGTAGAGTAGATAGAATAACAATCCGTACTAGAAAACAAGCGTGGATCCCGTCGAGTACGACAGACGTGAGGGGTGCTAATACCTTCCCCTTGCGTAACCGACTCCCGAATCCAGGATTGTTTGCGATAACCATTCCTTTCCCGTCTTTGCAGTAGGTTTACTTCGAGCGTTTCCTTTCCCTCCTTTGGGATAAATAACGCACGGTGGCGACTCTTCTGTTCAGCCGGCGCCGATTTTCGCAGTAGCGACAGCTGGCGACTCTGCTAGGGACAAGAATATCCCCTATGCGAGTCAATCCTAGCGTTTGTTTTCCCGTCATGGGTGTTGTATAGATTTACTTTTCTGTCTTTACTTTCCGCATTTTATTATCAGCTCTATACTGTTATTGCTGCTGTGGGAAAGGGTAATTTGTTCAGAGAAAAGCCGGACCTGGGCTTGAGGTTACACATAGACTTAGAAGTAGAGAGTAGTGGTTAGCCTGCTTGCTTAGCTCGCACCAGCTAGCCACGAAGATTACGCTTGGACGAGATTCTCTTTGATGCTTATTGCCTGGCCCTTAGGGCTCGACAAGTTGTCTGACCCGAGGATTGTTGACTCTGGGAACCTATCAATTAGGATTCAACTAAGTGAGGCCGCTTCAAGGGATGATGATGCCACACCTTCTGGGTATCGTATCATCGCTCTTGAAAGTTTGTGACGTTGAACCCGCATAGGATGTCGTACCTCGTCTGCGAGTTAAGTACATACCTGTGAGGGGTAGGTAGGGTCTATTTGCAGGAAACCTTTGACCTCAGAACACTCGGTTTATCTCTGTCAGTGAGATGTGGTTACAAGGTTCAGTTGAGTGGTTGGCTTGGTTTGAGATGAAGATTGGATGGTTCTCAAGCTTCAGTACAGAGCAGCCCAGTCTATCAGCATTGCACTTGGTCCCTTGTTTGCATATGCATGTGCATTTTCATGATTGCATTTCATTAACATGTATTTATGTTGCAGGTGATCATTTCCCTCTGATTCTAGTATATCTTCTAGCCAGACATGGAGTCCCTGAAGAAGACAGTTGCTTACCGGTTGCATTCACCAGACATCAGTTCATTGTTGGGTTTAGTTGCTCTGGTAGATGAGAGTGTGAGGGCTGAGTTCAGAGTATCTTATGGGAGATTGCTTAGCTTGTTGTACAGACCTTCTGCATTTGAGACAACTGGGGTATATACTTTGTTACAGTTTTATGAGCCGCAGCTGAGATGTTTCTTATCTCCTGACTATATTCTGGCACCCACATTGGAGGAGTATTCTGCGATGTTGGGAATTCCTGTGTTGGACCAAATGCCCTTTGTACATGTTGATGTTGAGCCTGAGTTATCTGCACTTGCTGAGATCGTCAGTTTGGACGCTTTTGAGTTTCCTGGAGGGTTGGTTAAGCTGAATGGAGCCTATGGCTTTCACTTGTCTGTCCTAGTTGAGAAGGCTACACAGTGCGCAAAGAGTGGATGTTGGGTTGCCTTCAGTGCTATTCTAGCTGTCTGCATCTATGGGATTGTCTTGTTTCCTAATGTGCCAGACTTTGTCGACTCAGATGCCTTCTTGATTCTTGCCTCGAAGAATCCAGTTCCTACTCTCTTTGGCGATGTTTATCATTCCATTCACTATAAGAATGAGAAATGTCGTGGCAAGAATGTTTCCTGCTGTCTTCCTCTCTTGTACAAGTGGTTCCAGGGGCACCTTCCGAAGACAGGACCTTTCGTTGATGTTGTTGATACTTTGGATTGGCCTTCTCGGTTGATGGGACTGGCTGCTAAGACTATCATCTGGTTTGATCGGAGTATGCTTGGTACTGATGTTATATATAGTTGCAGTGACTTCCCGAATGTCCCCTTGATTGGACGGAAAGTTTGTATCAACTATAACCCTTCATTGCTGGTACGATAGTTCGGTTATGCTTTGAGGGACGCTCCCATTGAGAAGGAGATACAGGAATCTCTGTATCTCACGGGCTTATTGTACACGGCTGTTTTGATCAGATTGAGACATGCATGGGATAACATCCATAGGAGAGGG
This sequence comes from Lathyrus sativus, assembly GCA_963859935.3. Taxonomy (NCBI): domain Eukaryota; kingdom Viridiplantae; phylum Streptophyta; class Magnoliopsida; order Fabales; family Fabaceae; genus Lathyrus; species Lathyrus sativus. Next base: position 488,731,469 of record OZ012735.1, on the reverse strand, counting down.
AAAGCTTCGACAGCAGAGCTTATGATCCTTATTTGGCTTGGATCCACGAGAGAGCCGGTACTTCTTTGATGCCTTATCCTGTTGTGGAACCTCTGTATCTCCCATTGATTGAGGCACCTCCTTCGGAAGATAGTGAGAAGTATAACAAATTGTTGGCTGAAAACGAGGAACTGAAGAAAGCCAATGAGGAGTTAGAGAAGGAGATCTTCCTGTTACGTCGTGAGAAGAAGGAACCCACCTTCACTGTGAAGGAACAGACTGAGTTGATTAACAGGTTGGGATCGGAGCTGACGGAAGAGACCAACAAGAAAGAAAAAGTGGGAATAGCCTTAAACGGTGTTAGCAAGGTGCTTACTTCCAAGAAGGAACTTCTAAGCAAGGCTTATGCCCGTATCAACACGTGGGAAGCCTTGTGGAATACCACGCTTACCAAGCGGAAGGAGCGCGAAGACGAACTGAAAATGCAGATTGCCACGCTAGAGGCACAGATTAGAGCCCAAGACGCAAAGATTGCTGAAGAGACATCACTTAGGAGCGCTGCGGAGTTCAGAGTAAGTGACATTGACGAGAAGCCGAGAGGGTATGAAAAGAAGGCCGGTTCCAAGAGGTACAGATTTGACGAGAGTTCTGGCAAAAGAACCTACCAGGATGACACCCAGAAGCTGAGATCCACTACCGAGCGGCATACTCTACTGATTCAGGAGCTGATCTCCCGACTAGGGCACTCGGAGATGATGAGGATATTGGAGGACGTCAGGGCCCGCCATCTGGCCTGATTTATCTCTGTCTTGCCTTTGTTATTTGTGCTTGTATTTAGACCATCGCCAGGCTTGTTGGCCGAGGTCTCTTCAGTTGTATTCAGTTGTACTCTTGTACTCAGCCTCTTGGCATGTGTTTATATATGAGGGTTTTCTGATTCCTTGCTTGCTGGATAGGGACTCCATTGTCGTGATGGCATTTTCTCCGAAACTAGAATTAGTGGGGGATATAACCTATAGCATATTTACATAATTGCATTTGCATTCATATTGCATGACCGGTATTCGTGAATCTGTATCTTATTTCCTGCATCTTCAGGTTTCCAGGATTGACGAATAAAGAGTTCACCGCTATTCAACCCGAAACAATTGCAAAAGGATCATGGATCAAGTCCAAGTAGAGATGCAAGAGATTCGCGAGAAGTTGAACCTGTTCATGCAGGCAATGGAGAGTATTGCTAAAGGCCAAGAGAATCTCCAGACATTGGTGCAGCCGCTGCTGACGCGGGCTAATGGGAACGACAATAATGACCACAACTCTGTGCATGTCGAAACTCTTCATGAGGATGGTCCCCCTACTCCTGTGGTTCCTCCTGTGGTGACCCCACCTATCGTGGCTGTAAACAATGACGTTGGCGCTGGCAACGACAACACAGGGAATGGAAATGAGACGGTTGTTAACAATGTGGGATTTGGAGACGCCAATCTGGGCGGTGGTAACTTCAATGGTGGTAATGGTTTTGGTAACAATGGGTTCGGCTATAATGACCAGGGGTTTGAGTACGACAATCAGGGCGGAAAGTTCGGCTTCAACACTCAAGGTTTCGGCTACGACGGTTTCGGTAACGCTAACCAGGGTTATGGTGGAAATAGTGCTGGATTGATTCCTGTCAATACTGGTTTCGGGCATGCCGGGGTTAATCTAGGATATGGTAATGGGGGACGAGGTCCCATGACTAATCAGCAAGGGTTTGGTCGCAACACTGGTTATAACGGGTACGGAAATGAAAATGTGAACTGGGGCGAAGACTGTCAAGAGGACGCCTTTTCCGGAAGAGATCTGGGATTTGAAGGACCCGGTGACAATACTCAGAGGATTAAAATGCTTGAAGAATAGGTGAAGGGTATGGCTAATCAGAATTCTACTGGACTAGACATGACTACTATGGGCTTAGTGCCTGGGCTGAAGGTACCGCTGAAATTCAAAGCCCCTACTTTCGACAAATATAAGGGGGACACTTGCCCTAAGGTGCATGTCCGCGCTTATTACAGAAGGATGTTCGCGTATTCGGATGACGAAAGGATGCTTATGCATTTCTTTCAAGACAGCCTATCAGGACCGTCACTCGAGTGGTACATGGGGTTGGAGCCCGCTCAAATCAAAACCTGGAAGCAATTGGCGGATGCTTTCGTCCTGCATTATAAGTATAATAGTGATCTGGCACCGAACCGAGTTCAATTACAAGGTTTGTCGCAGAAGAAAGAGGAAAGCTTTAAAGAGTATGTGCAGAGATGGCGCGATATGGCAGCAAGAGTGCATCCTCCGTTGGCTAAGAGAGAAATGAATAGCATGTTCATTGGGACATTTACGGGGATATATTACGAAAATTTGTTTAATGTTTCGTTGAGTAGTTTTTCAGATTTGATTCTCATGGGTGAGATGGTCGAAGACAGTATTAAGGTTGGAAGATTCCACGCAGGTGAGTCTACCCCCGCATGAGGTACAAGAAAGGCATTCGGCGGTAGACGTCAAGGTGATTCTAGTGCTGTGTTTGGCGGCAGAGGTCGGGGCAGAGGACGAAGTCAGTATGCTCAGCATCAACAGATCGCTAGTGTTACCATCCCGTTTCCACCACCACAACAACAACAGCAGCCGCAGCAGCAACAACAACAAAGGCAACACCCCACCCAATGCAGAATCCTAGAGGGTAAGTCAAGGAGAGTATTTGAAACGCCTCCTTCAACATACGCTGAACTGCTCCAAACATTGTTAGGGTTAAAGTTGGTTGAGAAGAGGACCATGGCGCCGTTAACGGGCAATCCTCTGTTTGGCTATGATGCTGGTAAACACTGTGATTTTCACTCTGGGGCGCCCGGACATGATATCGAAGGCTGTCATGCGTTTAAACATAAAGTCCAAGACTTGTTGGACAGCAAAGCTATTAACTTTGGGCAGGCGGGTCCAAATATAGTACAGCAGCCTATGCCCAATCATGGGGCAAACGCCATCCTGACCGAGGAGAGTTTGAATCTAGTGACGGATGTCAATGAGCTGAAGACACCGTTGGGTGAGATCAAAAGCAGGTTGTTAAAAGGGGGTGTATTCTCGGGGTGTGACGAATTTTGCTTGGATTGTTGGTTACAGCCAGAGGGTTGTAATGAGTTGAAACAGGGTATTCAGGCGTTAATGAACGAAGGAACATTGCAGTTTGATAGAACCGCAGTTGAAGAGCCTGTAGAGGCATTGTGTGAGGAGCGGAACGATGTTGCGACGGTAACAATTCCAAGGAAAACAATAACAATAACGGCGCCCGCCAGGCGGCCAACGATCACTATTACCAAAGCAGGGCCGGTCCCTTTTGAAAGTACCAAAGCAGTGTCGTGGACCTACGGGTTGGAGGTTTATTGCGATGGTGAGAAAATTGAAGTAAATAAACAACCAGCTGGGGTTGTAGATAATGTGGTCGGAACAGGAGGTATGACCAGAAGTGGGAGAATCTTCACATCGCCTGAGGTAGAGGCAGAAAGATTGGCAAAGGGGAAAGCCAAGGTAGATGAGAGTGGCCCCTCGCAGATAAAGGAAAAGGAAACATCACTTAAGGATGTGGAAGAGTTTATGAGGCTTGTCCGTAAAATTGATTACAAAATTGTAGAGCACCTCCAGCAAACGCCATCAAAGATCTCGATCTTGTCGCTGCTATTATGTTCCGAGGCCCATCGGAACGCTTTGCTGAAGATTCTAGACACGTCATTTGTTCCTCAAGACGTTTCGGTTAACCAGTTAGAAGGGGTGATGGCACATGTTAATGCAGGCCATAGTTTGGGATTTACGGATTTTGATTTGACCCCGAGGGGGAGAGAGCATAATATGGCGCTGCACGTCTCAGTTGAATGCAGGGGCACGGTCATGTCCCTTGTTTTAGTGGATACGGGGTCTTCCTTGAATGTGCTTCCGAAGAAAGCAATGATGAAATTGGATATCAGGGGGATTCTCTGCACGCCTAGTGACCTGGTGGTCAGGGCATTCGATGGTACGAGGGGGTCAGTCTTCGGATCGATAACATTACCGTTGCAAAAGGGCCGGAAATTTTTGAGACTGAATCCTACATAATGGACATCCAACCAGCATATAGTTGTCTCCTGGGACGCCCATGGATCCATGCTGCCGGAGCAGTCACATCCACGTTGCACCAAAAATTGAAGTATATGGTGGGGGATAGTGTCGTCACCGTTTGTGGAGAAGAAGATATTCTGGTTAGCCATTTGTCTTCATTCAGATATGTGGAGGTCGGCGGCGAGATTCATGAGACGCCCTATCAAGCATTCGAAGGGCTAAAGATTAAAGACAAAGCTCCAGTACCCAAGATATCAGATGTAGCAGTGTCGTCGTACAAAGAGGCTCAAGCTCTAGTATGGGCAGGCGAAACAAAGGGCTGGGGTCAGGTGTTGGAGATTCCCGTGAAGAACGACAGGTTCGGGCTTGAATATCATCCTTCGTCATCAGCATCCTCTTCCGGAGCGCCCAAGTTCAAAGGGCCAATAACCATTACGCCAAGTGGAGTGAGCTTCGAGACCATCAATGCTGTTTCCGATTCTGAGGAAGGAGATAGCGACTGTGATATGGACGCGTGGATCAAGCCAGGCGTGCCAGGACAAGGGCTTTGCAATTGGTCTATTCAGGAGACTGTTCCTGTGACAACTAAACAGTAATGATTTGTTTTTTTAATTTGTTGAATAATCCTGTGCCCTACTTGGGGAACAATGATTTTGCTTAGGGCCATTTTGGTTATGTACAATACATTGTTTAATCATGAATAAAGGCGTTTTTCATATACAAATATTGTGATCCTTGTTTTTCCTGTTTTTATTTTTACAATAAAATGGCAACGTAGTTATTTGCTTTGTCTGCGTTTTGAAGCATTTAACCATTTCCTTTGCATGATTACTATTTCAGATGACATCTATGAACCGCCTATGACTCACTTCGACTTCGAGCACCCGGTATTTCAGGCTGAGGAAGAGATTGTCGAAGATGGCGACGTACCAGAAGAGATGACCTGGTTATTGAAACAAGAAGAAAGAATCATTCTGCCTCATGAGGAAGTCATTAAGATCGTCAATTTGGGGTCGGAAGGGGTTGAAAGGAACATCCGTATAGGGGCTGCACTGCAAGGCAACGTCAAGCAGAGGTTGGTTGAGATGCTCAAAGAGTACATTGATATTTTTGCTTGGTCGTATGAGGACATGCCTGAGCTAGATACGGATATGGTTGTTCATTGTCTTCCATTAAAAGAAGAATGCCCGCCGATTAAGCAGAAACTCCGAAGAATCAGACCGGACATGGCTGTGAAGATTAAGGAGGAAGTTCAAAAACAGTGGGATGCTGGTTTCCTAGCTGTTACAAAATATCCCTCATGGGTCGCTAATATTGTGCTAGTACCAAAGAAAGACGGTAAAGTGAGAATGTGTGTAGACTACCGTGATTTGAACAAAGCGAGCCCGAAAGATGATTTTCCACTTCCTCACATCGATGTGCTGGTTGATAACACTGCTCAATTCTCCGTATTCTCCTTCATGGATGGCTTCTCGGGCTATAATCAGATCAAAATGGCGCCAGAAGACATGGAGAAGACTACTTTCATTACTCCTTGGGGAACATTTTGTTACAAAGTGATGCCCTTCGAATTGAAGAATGCTGGGGCAACATATCTACGTGCTATGACGACTCTCTTTCATGACATGATGCATAAAGAGATCGAGGTTTATGTTGATGATATGATTGCCAAATCCCAGACAGAGGAGGAACATTTGGTTAATCTGCTGAAATTGTTCAAGAGGCTTAGGAAGTTCAGGCTAAGACTGAACCCTAACAAGTGCACCTTCGGGGTGAGATCGGGTAAACTGCCGGGGTTTATTGTGAGCGAAAAAGGAATAGAGGTTGATCCTGCGAAAATAAAAGCAATACAAGATATGTCGACGCCTAAATCAGAAAAAGAAGTACGCGGGTTCTTAGGGAGGTTGAACTATATCGCCTGGTTCATATCTCACTTAACCGCAACATGCGAGCCATTATTCAAGCTGTTAAAGAAGGACCAGGTCGTGACCTGGAATGAAAATTGTCAAAAGGCGTTCGACAAAATAAAACAATATTTGCAGGAACCTCCTGTTTTGATACCCCCAGTGGCCGGGAGACCGTTGATTATGTATCTGACAGTTCTTGAGGAAAGTATGGGTTGTGTTCTCGGTCAACACGATGAGACTGGGCGCAAAGAGCATGCGATCTACTATTTGAGTAAGAAGTTCACAGATTGTGAGTCCAGATACTCAATGCTCGAGAAAACGTGTTGCGCGCTAGCCTAGGCCACCAAACGTTTGAGGCAATACATGCTAAATCATACAACCCTGCTCATTTCAAAGATGGATCCAATCAAATACGTGTTTGAGAAGCAAGCACTCTCCGGAAGAATTGCCCGATGGCAGATGGTGTTAACCGAATATGACATCCAATATGTCTCTCAAAAGGCTATCAAAGGTAGCGTCTTGTCAGAGTACCTTGCGGAGCAGCCCATTGAGGACTACCAATCGATGAGGTTTGATTTTCCTGATGAGGATATCATGTACCTAAAGATGAAAGATTATGAAGAACCGTTGTCGGACGAAGGACTAGAATTGGGTTCCAAATGGCAGTTAATATTTGACGGAGCTGTGAATTCCTATGGTAGCAGAATAGGCGCAATTATTACTACTCCTCAGGGGTCGCACATCCCATTTACTGCCCGATTGACCTTTCCGGTTACCAATAATGAAGCTGAATATGAGGCTTGCATCATGGGTCTTGAAGAAGCTATTGATTTACGAATCAAACATTTGGATGTATACGGAGACTCAGCTCTAGTGGTAAACCATATCAAAGGAGAATGGGAGACACGACAGCCCAATTTGATACCATATATGAATTATGCAAGGAGATTGTTGCCTTTCTTTGACAAGGTGGAATTGCATCATGTGCCGCGAGCAAAAAATCAAATGGCTGACGCCTTGGCGACATTGTCTTCCATGTATAAAGTTAACTTCTGGAACGAGGCTCCCCGGATTGTTATTTCTCGGCTTGACAGACCTGCCTTCATATTCGCTATTGACGAAGCATCTGATGATAAACCCTGGTACTTTGACATCCAGAATTTCCTGAAGAGCAAGGATTATCCGGCTGGGGCATCCAGTTGAGATCAGAAGACTCTCAGGAGATTGGCTGGCAATTTCTATTTGAACCCTGACGGTGTCCTATACAAAAGAAACCACGACTTGGTGTTGCTACGCTGTGTAGACGAGAAAGAGGCGAAGTTGCTCATGGAGGAGATACATGAGGGTACATTTGGTACACATGCAGGTGGGCATGCTATGACGAGAAAACTGCTGCGGGCAGGTTATTACTGGCTAACTATGGAAACAGACTGTTTCAAGTTTGCAAAGAGGTGTCATAAATGCCAAATTTATGCGGACAAGGTCCATGTACCCCCAAGTCCTCTGAATGTGATGTCCTCACCATGGCTGTTCTCGATTTGGGGAATTGATATGATCGGAAAGATCGAGCCTACAGCATCAAACGGACACCGGTTCATCTTGGTGGCAATCGATTACTTCACCAAGTGGGTGGAAGCAGCGTCATATGCCAATGTCACCAAACAAGTGGTAGCCAGGTTTATCAAGCGAGATATTATCTGCAGATATGGAATCCCTGAGCGGATCATCACCGATAACGGTTCGAATTTGAATAACAAGATGATGAAAGAGTTGTGCCAGAATTTTAAGATCGAGCATCACAACTCATCTCCTTACCGACCCAAGATGAATGGCGCTGTTGAAGCGGCCAATAAGAACGTAAAGAAGATTGTTCAAAAGATGCTTGTGACGTATAAGGATTGGCACGAGATGCTACCTTTCGCTTTGCACGGTTATCGTACGACGGTACGCACATCAACCGGGGCAACCCCTTTCTCATTGGTATACGGGATGGAGGCAGTGTTACCGTTGGAGGTTGAGATTCCTTCCCTGAGGGTATTACGAGATGTCCAACTTGACGAGGCAGAATGGGTTAGAGACAGGTTGAATCAGCTGAGCTTAATGGATGAGAAGAGGCTAGCTTCTCTCGCATACGGTCGGTTGTACCAGAGCCGGATGAAGAAAGCATACGATAATAAGATATGTCCGCGAAGCTTTCAGACGGGCGACCTTGTGCTGAAGAGGATCCTCCCGCCACAAACAGATCACAGGGGCAAGTGGACCCCTAATTACGAAGGGCCTTACGTTGTCAGGAAAGTCTTCTCAGGAGGAGCCTTGCTACTATCTACAATGGATGGTGAAGACTTTACGTCTCCTGTGAATTTGGACGCAGTTAAAAAATACTTTGCTTGAAAGTGACCCGCTGGACAGTAAAAAGAGAGTCCAGGCAAAAATGGGGTATCCCGGCGAACCAAAAACAGAATAAAAAGGTTCGGGCAAAAGTTAGGGATAAAATTGAAAAGATGTACACCCGCGAAGTCGAAAACCTGCATTGGGCGACTTCGGCAAAAAAGGGTATCCCGGTGAATTGAAAACCCGCAAAGGGCGATTCACGCAAAAGTTAGGGATTTAAAAAGCAAATGACTGCGGTCCGAATCTGATACTGCATTGCTTAGTGGTTTGGGGAGCACCTGAGGGTTCGTTTATCCAATACAATCTCTTCCGAAAACTGAATACCGGGAAAGCGCCAGAGTCAGGCGAGTCATAGGAGGATCAACTCACGATGTTTGTCTGCCCCACGTTACCGGCATGTGTACAAATTCGAGTTGTATTTTTATTTTTATGCTTCCTGTGCATATATGTATGTGTGTGTACGTAACTTTCTCTTTTCAGGAGTTGCATCCGATGTACAAAACTTTGCCTATTCAGAGGCCTGCAATCAATAAAACATGTTATTCAGTATTTGATACTTGTTCTTTATTGTTTTGTGTATGGAAAACGCCAAGGTTCCGATGAACTTGCATTTGCATAACTTTGTTGGCCCTTGCCAATAATTGATAAAACTTCGAATTGACTGAAGTAATGTCACGGACACTAACCTGAATAGATTTGGTTGTGTAGATTTTGTCTTGTCTCGTTTGTGTTTTGCAGGGTTCTCGCCTTTAAAGCGGACAGCCAGAAGTTATGGCCCCCGGCCGGAGGTTCATGGTGAAAGACTTAATTTTGTATGACGCTAATCCCCATGCAGGTCGCATATCATCTTCAGAAGTTGAGAAAATGTTGTCCCTTGTCGAAAGAGAGATCAATTTCCCCAGCTAGTCGCAGTTTATCCCCAGAGGATATCCCCCAGCCAGTCAAAATCAATATCCTCTGCAGAGGTGACACTCCCCAGGGAGTCGAGTATGTGAATGATCAATCCCCAGTTTGGAGGATTCCCGCAAAGTTTAGCCAAGTCATAGTTGGTCCAGAAGGGTTATTCCCATAGAAGATGGTTTTCTCCCCGCAGGTCATCATGCCTTCGTCAGGATGATTATTGTAACACCCATTTTAATTATTTAGTCATTTTAATATTATTTCAAATATTATGTGTTGGTGTGCCCTTTGGTGGGGGTGTACTTGGTGATGTTTGGTGGGTGTCCCTAATGTGGGAGGACTATTGATGGTATTTTGGTGTGGAATATAATAATATAAAAATAATAGTAACATTGGTGGGGGTGTTATTATTATTATTATATTTGTTAATATTATTAATATTATTATTAATTTGGTGAAATAATAATATTAGTATTATTATTATTATTATTATTATTATTATTATTAATAAGTGTTATTATTTATATTAGTAATATTATATTAGTATTACTATTAAGATTATTATTATTATTATATTATTATTATTAAGTTATTATTATTATTGGGATCAGGGAATTAAAATAGAGAGTGTGAGGGGTTAGTAGTTTACGATACATTGTGAGAAGTTAGAGAAAGTGGAAAAAGAACGATAGAAAGGAGAGAAGTGAGAAGAATGATGGAAAATTGCGATCTAAACGCAGCGGAAAACAAAAATTTCCTTTAGTGATCCTTACGAATGAGCATGGTCAGTGATAGAATCGTTACCTCTTTGTGGCGATTCAGATCTTTGATGCAGCGATCACAAGCGTTGATGAAGTGCAACGCCTCTACTCAGTCCACACGAACAGCTTCCGGTCACAGTGCTAGCTACTTACGAACGGAATTATTTGAGTGAGAAAAGAGAATCAAAAACGAAATTGCATCAAGTGAAAGCTTCATCACAAGGGTTCCTTTTATAGACTCTCTTGTGGGCTGCGGGCTAAAAACCCAATTCACATGATCCATAATAATATTATATATTATTATAATAACTATTATTATAATAAATATATTTATTTTATTATTATTTTATAACTATTATAAAATAACAATAATTATTATTATATTATCCGAATTTCTATTTTTCACTTAAGTGCACCGTACCTTACAGTGTTCCTTTGATTTCTCTATCTCTCATCAAATTGTCCTTATGTGTGTGACCCTGTAGGATTTCGTAACGTTGGTAATTATATTAAATTATATATTTAACATAATAAACAGTAAGCGGTATCTAGCAACACATCACTGCTACCCAAGTCACGAAAATGTCATGTGATCTGACAAAACCTTTTTCGTGATAATATATGTTTGTACAATTACCCTTTTGCCCCTATGTCTATATTGAACACAAGGCATACACTGTGTCATCCTTGTCCAGTTCAATATTGGGCCCTTAGACATTTCTCCTGTTATGCAGGATTGGCAAATTCCATCTAGGACACTCATGTCCCTCAGCATGCTTCGTGGAGTGCCCATCAACTGTCTTTATGATCATCCAGTTACGGATAATGTTTGATCAGCAATAAAGCACCCGACTCTACATCTAGGGTCCATAGTGGTTTCAGGTCGAAGGGTGGTAATACACCATTATCACCATGAGAATAACTTATGACACTTTGCATAACATACTATGTAGTATTCTCATAGCGGGTCAATCCGGTATAAATATTACTCCTAATATTTATACCTATGTCAAGACTTGATAACTCTTTATCCATGATCCATGAGATGTGATCATCAGTCTATCTTCATAATAGTCTCTATGCTTTTAATGTTATCCCACTTTGCAATAAAGCTTGACTACGGATATTTTAAGAATAATGTCTTTATGTTTAATGGGATCTCATGATTAAGTCACACTTAACATTTCATTAAACAGACTAACTATTCTAAGGACTTTATTATTCTGAAAGACAAACATAATAAAGAAATGCCTTTTATTATTAAACGAATAATCCGATACAAGTACCAAAAAGTATTGGCCTCTAGGGCTTACACCAACAAAGAACGGAAAAGGGAACGGAAAAGGGAGCGAAGAACGAAGGAACAGGGGAAAATCAGAATTGGCCAAACCTTGGAGGATTCTTTCATTGATCAACCGCTTAACAAGGTAAGGGGGGAGAAACTTGATTGGGAAAGGTTTATACATGTATAGGATAGTTGGGGATTCCTTAACCCCGTTGGAAATTGATCGATATATGATATATATATATATATATATATATATATATATATATATATATATATATATATATATATATATATATATATATATATATATATATATATATATATATATATATATATATATATATATATATATATATATATATATATATATATATATATATATATATATATTGATATGTTATGATTGATGATGATTGTTGTTAATTGTATAATAATCGTTAATGAATTGTTGTTTTTGGTTGATTTGGCATATAGGGCATATAGGGTGTTTTACGGTTTTTAGGGAAAGTTCTGTATGGCTTTTGAGGTATCGATAAAGTGTGTAGGTGATGATTTTGGGAATAGGAATTAGAAACCGATTGTTTACGGTAATAGGCAAGATTGGTACTAGAATAGGCTGGGAATCTGAGTTGAGATGATAGGCATAATTTTGGCCTAGAATAGCACTGCAGAATTGTGAGGAACTGATGAATCGCAGCGTTCGCTGGGCTTCGCCTGGCGAGTGTTGGCGAAGTTTCGCCTGGCGAGTGGAGGCGAGTGTTCGCCTGGCGAGCTGAGGCGAGTGGCAGCGAATAATTCAGAATTAAGTCCCAGACCTAAAGGGTAGGAACTTCGCCTGGCGAGTGTGGCCAGCGAAGGTTCGCCTGGTGAATGATCCCTTCGCCTGGCGAATGCACGATAGTGGAAAGGGGGCTTCGCCATCAGGTTCGCCTGGCGAATGCTAGCGAAGGTTCGCTACGGGGCTTCGCCTGGCGAATGTCAGCGAACGTAGCAGAACCAGAATGTGAGTGTTGTGATATTTTGGCCTTGAGCTCTGGACTTGTGTGATTCCTTTGGCCTTGATGCCATGTATGAATGATGACTGTGGGAATTAACTGGTGTACTCAGTGATAGTACATGTTTCCCTTGATATTGTCGGTGGACAATTAGTTGAGGTATATGCATGTAGTGATCAGTAGGATCGTGTACCCCCGAGTGGTGGGATATGTTTATATCTTGGTGGTAAAGTATGAACTTGTTTACTATCTGGTTGATTTATATGGTGTTGGTGTATGTTATATCTGTACATATATGCATTGATGTATGATGATATGATCAGGAGGATCGTGTGCATGTTGAGTGCCTAAATATATTAGTTATGCATTGGTGTGTGCATATCATGGTGTTTTGGTGGGATGAATCATGTCTCAGGAGGAGCGTAAGTGATTCATCCGTACTCCTTTGTGGAGAATGGTGGGGGATAGATCATGTCTCAGGAGGAGCGTAAGTGATCTATCCAGGTTCGATTGAATGAACCAACGAGTCGGTACCGCATGCATGGTGTTGTGTTGCATAATTGCATTATAACCTGTTGTATTGTAATTTGAACAGTAGGTTCGTTATATGGTGTTGTTAGGGGTGAATCTTGGTGTGTTGGTGTGTTGTACTACCTTATTTACATGTATTACATTACCACTATATTTTTGATCATGTTTTCTCACCCCTTTCTTGTTGTTGTGGTCTGTGCTTCTTCGGAAGTACAGATAATCCAGGTGCTTAGCTAGCTTGGATATTGGTGTGATTGTCGAGTCTAGGATGCTCTGATACGTAGCACGGGACTTGGGCGTTTTTATTTGTTTTATGTTGAACTTATATTTTAGTTCCCTGTGAACGTATCAAACCTTTAATGGATTTTAATATTTTTAACATTCCGCTGTATTTTGGAGGAAAACCTTTTATAAAGGAATTGTTGTTTTTATGTGATATCCCACTGGGGAGAAATACTCTAATGTTTATTTATGATGTTTATTAATTTAATTGATTTTGGGAAGTGGGATGTTACAATTGGTATCAGAGCAGGTCAGTCCGTCCGGCCAGTGTTGTTGAGTCGAGTTGAGTCTGTCCTTATGGATGGAGTTGAATATCTTTTAAACCTGGTGTTGTTGTTTTGAGCAGTATGGAAGGAAGGAAAGATGCTGCATTGGCTGCTGCTATGCAAGCAATGGCGCAGGCGGTTGCTAATCAGAATCAAACTGCAGATGCCCAATTCAGGAGTTTGGCGCAGTTTCGGAGCAACAAGCCGCCAACGTTCGAAGGGGAAATTCTGGACCCTGAAGTTGCTCAGAAGTGGCTGAAGGCAATTGAAAAGATCTTCAGGACTATGGAATGTAGCGATGAACAAAAGGTGAGGTTTGGTACTCACATGCTGGAGGGTGAGGCTGAAGCCTGGTGGGACAATAGTCGCCAAAGGTTGGAAGCTGCTGGAACTACCATTACTTGGGAGGTGGTTCGGAAAGGTTTTCTGGAGAAGTATTTCCCGGAAGATATCCGAAGCGCTAAGGAAATTGAATTCTTAGAGCTGAAACAGGGTAGCATGACTGTAGCAGAATATGCTGCCAAGTTTGAGGAGCTGGTGTAGTATTGTCCCCACTATAATGTGGAAGGGGAAATGACCTCTAAGTGCTTAAAGTTTGAGAATGGACTGCGTCCAGAGATTAAGTTGGGGATTGCTTGTCAGAAGATCAGGAGCTATCCTGAGCTGGTAAGCAGGAGCAGGATTTATGACAATGATAACCGAGCAAGGATTGCGCACTACAAAGCTGTTAATGACCGTAAGGGTAAGCAGAGGTTTAGTGGTACTCCTTATAGTGTTGCTGCTGATAAGGGAAAACGTAAAGCTGTTGTTGATAAGAAGCCTAGAGATGGGAGAGCATCTGCTGAAGGGAAATGTTTTCGGTGCGGTGGTATGGGACACCATGCTAATGATTGTCCTAATGAGGCCAAGAAATGTTTTAAGTGTGGGAAACCAGGTCATGTGATAGCTGATTGCAGAGCAACTATGCCGACCTGTTATAACTGTGGTGAGAAGGGCCATATCAGTACACATTGTGAGAAGCCGAAGAAGCCTCAAACGTCTCCAGCTGGTGGAAAAGTGTTTGCCTTGGCAGGAACTCAAGCTGCCAGTGATGAGCGTGTGATCAGAGGTACTTGTATTATCAATAATATTCCTTTGATTGCTATTATTGATACGGGTGCAACGCACTCGTTTATTTCTGTAGATTGTGTGGAGAGGATAGGTTTGGTGCCGTCCACTCTGGAGATACAGATGACTATTGAGACACCCTCTATAGGTTCAGTGACTACTTCTTTGGTATGCCTGAAGTGTCCGCTGACTATTTTCGGTAGAGAATTCGGAGTGGATCTGATTTGTCTACCACTTGGTAAGTTGGATGTTATTCTGGGTATGAACTGGTTAGAGTTCAACCGAGTCTACATCGATTGTTTTCGGAAGGAATTGTTGTTCCTGACCCCTGAAGAGGAAGTTGTGGCAAGTTCTTTGTCTAACAAAGAATTGAGGGCCTTGTTGGAAGATGAAACTAGAGTGTTTTCTTTATTTGCAACTTTATCGATGGATAACAAAGTGCCAATGGAGGAATTAGCGGTGGTGAATGAATTTCCGGAAGTGTTTCCTGACGACATTACGGAATTGCCTCCGACGCGAGAAGTAGAATTTGGTATTGATCTTGTTCCTGGTACGAGACCTATTTCTATGGCGCCGTACAGGATGTCTGCAGTGGAATTGGCTGAGTTGAAGTCTCAGATTGGAGAATTGTTGGATAGAAAGTTTATTAGACCAAGTGTATCTCCGTGGGGAGCTCCAGTGTTGTTGGTGAAGAAGAAGGATGGCAGTATGCGTCTGTGCATCGATTACCGTCAATTGAATAAAGTGACTATTAAGAATAAGTATCCTTTACCTAGGATTGATGATTTGATGGACCAGCTGGTGGGAGCTCGTGTATTTAGTAAGATCGACTTAAGATCGGGTTATCATCAGATGAGAGTAAAAGAAGGTGATATTTGTAACAGCCCAAATTTCATTAAATAATTAATTATAGTAATTAATTGATTTAGTGGGATTTTATTAATGTTGGAAAATTATTTTTATTAATTGGAATTAATAGAGAATTGAAAGGGAATTGGAAGGAAGGAAAATAAAAGGGATATATAAGAGAGAAAGAAAAGAAAAGAAGTTAGAAAACATTTGGAAAGAAAGAGGAAAGAAGAAGAAAGGAGAGAAAGAGAGGAGAAGAAGAGGAAAAGTGGAAATCATCAAGAACCAACATCAAAGCTCCGATTAATCGAGGTAAGGGTGAGAAATGTTTCTATTTGATCATTGTATGATGTTATGTATGTTGGGTTAGGGTTTTGGTAGAGTTTCCATCACTTTCCATTTAGGGCAAAATGTTGGATAATTGGTAGATTGATGATTTAATCGGTTGAAACTGAGTAATAATGCCGTAGAATAGTTGGGTAACATGTGTTGATGCTGTTTGTACTGATTTTGTTGTTTGAGAAGTTGGATGATGGTGGATGGTGGAGGTGGAACAGAATAGGGTTCTGTTCTGCGCAGGTTCGCTGGCTCTCGCCAGGCGAGCGAAGGCGAAGCTTCGCCAGGCGAAGCCTAGCGAATGTTGGCGAATAATTATATTTAAGTCCCAGTAGACTTCGTTGGTGGGTTTGCCAGGCGAAGTGGGATAGCGAAGGTTCGCCCAGTGAAGGTGCTGGCGAATGGTGGCGAATAAGTCAGTAGCTACTGACTTGGGCTCGCTGGGAACTCTCGCCAGGCGAAGCCTAGCAAGTGTTCGCTGAGGGAGTTTGCCAGGCGAAGGTTCGCTGCGAGGGTTCGCCAGGCGAATGAAGGCGAATGTGGCAGTATATTTTCTTTGCTGTGTTATCCAAATGGTGATTGTTTGGTTGATTCACATATGTTTATACTTCTATGTTATGAATGAGTATGTGATCTATTATGGTAACATGTGCTGTGGGTAGCCTTCGGGCGTGAATCCTAGAGTTGTGATATGAATGATTAATTGTAATCGGTTAAAATACATGAGAACATAATGATGATTATGTGTGTATTAATTGATGAGTTGTGAATGTTTGATTGTTGTGTACAATTATGTAATGAGTATGCATGAGAACATTTTGAATATGTGTGCATAACTTATAATTGTATGATTGGTATTGCGATGTGAATACCTTGATTGTTGTGATAATTAGAGATACATGGGAATAAAATGAGGAATGTATGTGTATCGTCTAATGAATTGTGAGTGCATATATGTATGCGATTGTTGTATGAATGCATGGGAACATATGTGATATGTGTGCATTGTTGTTGAATATGATGATATGTGAACTGAATACATTGATAAATGTTTGATATATGTTGTATGTGCAATCATGATGAAATTCTAGAAGGGGTGAATTATTCGAATACATGGGATTAAGACGCGGGAACGGTCTTAAGTGCATTTATTGTGATTGGTTGATTGTACATGCATCATTCAGTCAAGAGGCAATGTCTGTTAGTTTCGTGGAAACTAGTGGCTTGTCCCAAACCTAGAAGGGTGGGTTTGAAGCCTAGGGGACGGGCTTGGTTGTTATCGGTCTAGAAGGGTGGACCCGGTTTAAAGTAAAAACCGAAAAATGATAACAAGTTATCGGTCTAGAAGGGTGGACCCGGTTTAGAGTGAAAACCGAAAAAAAGATAACTAATGTCGGTACCGCATTGCATGAGTTGCATTGGATATGTTGAGTCATATTGCCTAATATTGTTGTTGTACAAATGTGCTTGTTAATGATTGTGAAATTAAGCATGAAGGGATGTGCTTGTGAATGTTCATAATGTTGATATATGTGAACAAAATATGATTTATGATTATGAGAATGAAGTGTGGTGAGAAATGTGAATATGTGTTATATGATACCTATATATACGTAATCTTATGCCTTGATTATTATGGTTATATTTCTCACCCTTCTGCTGTTTTATAATGCTCTATGAGGCATTGCAGATTAGGATGCTGGAGTGCTTTGTGAAGATTAGTCTTCACTCTTTTGAGTCTGCTGCTCTGATATGTAACACCGGGTAGTTAGACTAGTATAGTCATTCTTTTGTGATACATTGCGATGTATCAGCTGATGTGGTTTTGTAATCTAACTGATATGATATATTAATTTGGATTAACTTATGTGCATTTGAATTAATATTTTGGAACTGATGAAATGATGTTTCTCTTCCGCTCAAATTAATTGTTGAAATGTGATTTCTAAAACTATGAAAATGTTACATATTTTTATGGAGCAAAAATGTGAAAGTGTTTTATTGGTGGAGTTGTGGCATTCTTCTTTTATACCTTATTATAAAACCTTTTTACTCTGATAACTTGTACGTGCTTAATTGTTTTATATGCATTTATCTGGGGTATAGAAGGGGGTGTTACAATAGTGGTATCAGAGCAGGTCGGTCCGTCCGGCCAAGTTGTTAGAGTGTTTTTCCCTGTGTGTTATTGATATGCGTGTGATGCATTATCAATATTGGTTGTTCTTACGTGGTTCTGTGGTTGGAATTAGTAAGATGGTTGCAGGGAGGAACGACGAAGCGATTGCGGAGGCATTGACGAGATTGGCGGGGGCAATTGGGCAGAATCCTCCGGCCAATGTGAATGTGAGGGATCATGCTGATGATAGATTCCGTGCTTTGGGGAAATTCCAAAAGAATAACCCTCCGGTCTTCAAGGGAACTCATGAACCGGACAAGGCACAAATTTGGTTGAAAGCTGTGGAAAAGATTTTCCGAGTTATGAATTGCTCGGATGCACAGAAGGTGCAGTTTGGGACCCATATGCTCGAAGAAGAAGCTGAAGATTGGTGGGGTAATACTCGCCAAAGATTTGAGGAAGATGATATTGTGATTACTTGGGATTTGTTTAGAGAAACCTTTCTGGAGAAGTATTTTCCAGAGGATGTGCGGGGGAAGAAAGAGATCGAATTTCTTGAGTTGAAGCAAGGTAATTCGACGGTTGCTGAGTATGCGGCGAAATTTGAGGAGTTGATCAAATTTTGTCCTCACTATAATACTGGTAATGCTGAGAGGTCTAAGTGCCTCAAGTTTGTGAATGGTTTGAGACCCGAGATTAGACAAGCTATTGGATATCAGGAAATCAGGCGGTTTTCTGAGTTGGTTAACAAGAGCAGAATTTATGACGAAGACAGTAGGGCTAGATCCAGCCACTGCAAGAGCCTAAGTGATAAGAAAGGAAAAGGTCAATTCAGAGGAAAACCTTATGTGACTCCTGCGGATAAAGGGAAGCAGAGAATGGGTTATGGCAAGAGGCCAAGTGGGGGAGTTCCTACTCCGGTGAGATGTTATAGGTGCGGTGAAGCAGGACATCGTGCTCCCGAATGCAAGAGTGTTGAGAAGGCGTGTTTTAAGTGTGGCAAGCCAGGCCACAAGGCGCTTGAGTGCAGAAGCGGTACGGGTGTTACTTGCTATAACTGTGGTGAGCAAGGACACATTAGTATGAAATGTGATAAGTCGAAGAAGAATCAAGGGAGCGGGAAAGTGTTCGCTCTATCTGGATCTGAGACTGCTAGCGACGATCGATTGATCAGAGGTACGTGTTTTATTAATGGTATACCTTTGATCGCTATAATTGATACCGGAGCTACGCATTCTTTTATTTCTTTGGATTGTGTTAGAAGGTTGAATCTTGAGTTGTCTGTGATTGGTGGCGGTATAGTTATTGATACTCCTGCTATGGGTTCGGTAACTACACCGTATGTTTGCTTGAATTGCCCGTTGAGTATTTTCGGGAGAGATTTTGGGATTGATTTAGTGTGTCTTCACTTAGATCAACTGGATGTCATTCTTGGAATGAATTGGTTAAAATTCAATCGTGTGTATATTAACTGTTTTGACAAAACGGTTATTTTTCCCGATTTGGAAGTTGAAAGGGAGTTGTTTATGACGAGGAAACAAGTGAAGGAATCGGTACAAGATGGGGCTAAGGTATTTATGCTTATGGCAACTATGAGAATCGGTGGAAGTGAAGAGATTGATGCTTTGCCTATTGTTAGAGATTTTCCAGAAGTATTCCCTGAAGAAATAAAGGATTTACCGCCGGAGCGAGAAATGGAGTTTTCGATAGATTTAATTCCTGGAACTAGTCCGATATCGATGGCTCCATATCGTATGTCGGCCTCGGAGTTAAAGGAGTTGAAGAGTCAACTTGAGGATTTGCTTGAAAAGAAGTCTATTCGTCCGAGTGTGTCACCGTGGGGTGCACCGGTGTTATTGGTTAAGAAGAAAGAGGGTTCTATGAGGCTCTGTGTGGATTACAGACAGTTGAACAAGGTGACTATTAAGAATAAGTATCCACTTCCAAGGATTGATGATCTGATGGATCAGTTGGTTGGTGCAAGCGTGTTCAGCAAGATTGATTTGAGATCTGGGTATCATCAGATCCGTGTGAAAGCTGAGGATATTCAGAAGACGGCCTTTCGGACGAGGTATGGACACTATGAGTATTCCGTGATGCCATTTGGTGTGACTAATGCACCAGGTGTATTTATGGAGTACATGAATAGGATTTTCCATCCGTATTTGGATAAGTTTGTGGTGGTTTTTATTGACGACATCTTGGTTTATTCGAAGAGCGAAGGAGAGCATGCCGAGCATCTGAAGATTGTGTTATCTGTGCTGAGAGAGAGGCAGTTGTTCGCGAAGCTTTCTAAGTGTGAATTTTGGTTGAAGGAAGTTAGTTTCCTTGGTCATGTGATTTCTAGTAGTGGTGTTGCGGTCGATCCGTCGAAGGTTGAAGCGGTGTCGCAATGGGAGACTCCGAAGTCAGTTTTTGAGATCAGAAGTTTTCTTGGTTTAGCCGGTTATTATCGGAAGTTTATTGAAGGATTTTCTAAGTTATCGTTGCCGTTGACGCAGTTGACTAGGAAGGGTCAAGCCTTTGTTTGGGACGCCAAGTGTGAAGCGAGTTTTCAAGAACTCAAGCGAAGGTTGACGACAGCTCCTGTTTTGATTCTGCCAAATCCAGAAGAACCATTCGTTGTGTATTGTGATGCTTCTTTGATGGATTTAGGAGGTGTGTTGATGCAGAATAACCAAGTTGTAGCTTATGCTTCGAGGCAACTCAAAGTGCATGAGAAGAATTATCCGACGCATGACTTAGAGTTGGCCGCCGTTGTGTTCGTGTTGAAACTTTGGAGGCATTATTTGTTTGGTGCGAGGTTTGAAGTGTTTAGTGACCACAAGAGTTTGAGGTATCTTTTTGATCAAAAGGAATTGAATGCAAGACAAAGAAGATGGCTTGAACTTTTGAAGGATTTTGATTTTGGCTTGAATTACCATCCGGGTAAAGCGAATGTAGTAGCGGATGCATTAAGTCGGAAATCATTGCATATGTCGGCATTGATGGTGAAAGAATTAGAATTGGTCGAGCAATTTCGAGATTTGAGTTTGGTATGTGAGAGAACTTCTTTTGGATTTAAGTTAGGTATGTTAAAGCTTACAAGTGGTATTTTGGATGAAATTCGAGAAGGACAGAAATCGGATTTGAGCTTAGTTGATCGGTTGACTTTAATCAACCAAGGCCAAGGTGGTGATTTTCGGATTGATGAGAATGGGATTATGAGATGTCGGGATCGAGTTTGTGTTCCAAATGTTGTTGAGCTGAAAAAGAGTATCCTTGAAGAAGGACATCGTAGCGGATTGAGTATTCATCCGGGTGCTACTAAGATGTATCAGGATTTGAGGAAAGTATTTTGGTGGCCTAGTATGAAGAAGGATATTGCGGAATTTGTGTATTCTTGTTTGACTTGCCAGAAGTCGAAGATTGAGCATCAGAAGCCATCGGGTTTGATGAAGCCGTTGTTTATTCCTGAGTGGAAATGGGATAGTATCTCCATGGATTTCGTATCTGGTTTGCCGAGGACGCCGAGTAATTTTGAGGCTATTTGGGTCATCGTGGATAGATTGACAAAATCTGCTCACTTTATCCCTATGCGTATGGATTACCCTTTGGAGAAGTTGGCTAAGTTGTATATTGAGAGGATTGTGTGTCTGCATGGTATTCCGTTAAGTATTGTTTCGGATAGAGATCCGCGGTTTACTTCGAGATTTTGGGAGAGCCTGCAGAGTGCTTTGGGTACTAAGTTGCGTTTGAGTTCAGCGTATCATCCTCAGACTGATGGTCAGACGGAGAGGACGATTCAGTCGCTTGAAGATCTTTTGAGAGCTTGTGTATTGGAAAAAGGAGGAGCTTGGGATAACTACTTGCCTTTGATTGAGTTTACCTACAACAACAGTTTCCATTCAAGTATTGGTATGGCACCATTTGAGGCGTTGTATGGTAGGCGGTGTAGGACACCATTGTGTTGGTTCGAGTCCGGAGAGGGTTCGGTTGTTGGACCCGAGTTAGTTCAACAGACCACTGATAAGATCAAGATGATTCAAGAGAAGATGAGAATTACTCAGAGTCGTCAGAAGAGTTATTATGACAAGAGGAGGAAGGCACTTGAATTTCAAGAGGGAGATCATGTGTTTCTTCGAGTCACTCCGATGACAGATGTTGGTAGGGCACTGAAGTCGCGCAAGTTGTCGCCGCGTTTCATTGGTCCTTATCAGATTTTGCAAAGGATAGGAGAAGTGGCCTATCGTGTGGCTTTACCACCGTCGCTTGCTAATCTTCACGACGTATTCCATGTATCTCAGTTGAGGAAATACATTGCGGATCTGTCTCATGTAGTCCAAATAGATGATGTGCAGGTAAGAGATAACCTGACTGTTGAGACATCACCTATGCGGATAGAGGATCGGAAATTGAAGCAGCTTCGAGGTAAAGAGATTGCGTTAGTGAAGGTCGCTTGGGGAGGACCGGCTGGTGGAAATGTTACTTGGGAGCTTGAGAGTCGGATGAAAGAGTCTTATCCAGAGCTGTTTGAATCAGGTAACATTTTCGAGGACGAAAATTCCTAAGTGGGGGAGAGTTGTAACAGCCCAAATTTCATTAAATAATTAATTATAGTAATTAATTGATTTAGTGGGATTTTATTAATGTTGGAAAATTAATTTTTATTAATTGGAATTAATAGAGAATTGAAAGGGAATTGGAAGGAAGGAAAATAAAAGGGATATATAAGAGAGAAAGAAAAGAAAAGAAGTTAGAAAACATTTGGAAAGAAAGAGGAAAGAAGAAGAAAGGAGAGAAAGAGAGGAGAAGAAGAGGAAAAGTGGAAATCATCAAGAACCAACATCAAAGCTCCGATTAATCGAGGTAAGGGTGAGAAATGTTTCTATTTGATCATTGTATGATGTTATGTATGTTGGGTTAGGGTTTTGGTAGAGTTTCCATCACTTTCCATTTAGGGCAAAATGTTGGATAATTGGTAGATTGATGATTTAATCGGTTGAAACTGAGTAATAATGCCGTAGAATAGTTGGGTAACATGTGTTGATGCTGTTTGTACTGATTTTGTTGTTTGAGAAGTTGGATGATGGTGGATGGTGGAGGTGGAACAGAATAGGGTTCTGTTCTGCGCAGGTTCGCTGGCTCTCGCCAGGCGAGCGAAGGCGAAGCTTCGCCAGGCGAAGCCTAGCGAATGTTGGCGAATAATTATATTTAAGTCCCAGTAGACTTCGCTGGTGGGTTTGCCAGGTGAAGTGGGATAGCGAAGGTTCGCCCAGCGAAGGTGCTGGCGAATGGTGGCGAATGAAGTCAGTAGCTACTGACTTGGGCTCGCTGGGAAGTCTCGCCAGGCGAAGCCTAGCGAGTGTTCGCTGAGGGAGTTCGCCAGGCGAAGGTTCGCTGCGAGGGTTCGCCAGGCGAATGAAGGCGAATGTGGCAGTATATTTTCTTTGCTGTGTTATCCAAATGGTGATTGTTTGGTTGATTCGCATATGTTTATACTTCTATGTTATGAATGAGTATGTGATCTATTATGGTAACATGTGCTGTGGGTAGCCTTCGGGCGTGAATCCTAGAGTTGTGATATGAATGATTAATTGTAATCGGTTAAAATATATGAGAACATAATGATGATTATGTGTGTATTAATTGATGAGTTGTGAATGTTTGATTGTTGTGTACAATTATGTAATGAGTATGCATGAGAACATTTTGAATATGTGTGCATAACTTATAATTGTATGATTGGTATTGCAATGTGAATACCTTGATTGTTGTGATAATTAGAGATACATGGGAATGCAATGAGGAATGTATGTGTATCGTCTAATGAATTGTGAGTGCATATATGTATGCGATTGTTGTATGAATGCATGGGAACATATGTGATATGTGTGCATTGTTGTTGAATATGATGATATGTGAACTGAATACATTGATAAATGTTTGATATATGTTGTATGTGCAATCATGATGAAATTCTCGAAGGGGTGAATTATTCGAATGCATGGGATTAAGACGCGGGAACGGTCTTAAGTGCATTTATTGTGATTGGTTGATTGTACATGCATCATTCAGTTAAGAGGCAATGTCTGTTAGTTTCGTGGAAACTAGTGGCTTGTCCCAAACCTAGAAGTGTGGGTTTGAAGCCTAGGGGACGGGCTTGGTTGTTATCGGTGTAGAAGGGTGGACCCGATTTAAAGTAAAAACCGAAAAATGATAACAAGTTATCGGTCTAGAAGGGTGGACCCGGTTTAGAGTGAAAACCGAAAAAAAGATAACTAATGTCGGTACCGCATTGCATGAGTTGCATTGGATATGTTGAGTCACATTGCATAATATTTTTGTTGTACAAATGTGCTTGTTAATGATTGTGAAATTAAGCATGAAGGGATGTGCTTGTGAATGTTCATAATGTTGATATATGTGAACAAAATATGATTTATGATTATGAGAATGAAGTGTGGTGAGAAATGTGAATATGTGTTATATGATACCTATATATACGTAATCTTATGCCTTGATTATTATGGTTATATTTCTCACCCTTCTGCTGTTTTATAATGCTCTATGAGGCATTGCAGATTAGGATGCTGGAGTCCTTTGTGAAGATTAGTCTTCACTCTTTTGAGTCTGCTGCTTTGATATGTAACACCGGGTAGTTAGACTAGTATAGTCATTCTTTTGTGATACATTGCGATGTATCAGCTGATGTGGTTTTGTAATCTAACTGATATGATATATTAATTTGGATTAACTTATGTGCATTTGAATTAATATTTTGGAACTGATGAAATGATGTTTCTCTTCCGCTCAAATTAATTGTTGAAATGTGATTTCTAAAACTATGAAAATGTTACATATTTTTATGGGGCAAAAATGTGAAAGTGTTTTATTGGTGGAGTTGTGGCATTCTTCTTTTATACCTTATTATAAAACCTTTTTACTCTGATAACTTGTACGTGCTTAATTGTTTTATATGCATTTATCTGGGGTATAGAAGGGGGTGTTACAATATTCAGAAGACTGCCTTTAGGACACGATATGGACATTACGAATATGCTGTAATGCCGTTTGGAGTGACTAATGCACCGGGAGTATTTATGGAGTATATGAACAAAATTTTCCATTCTTACTTGGATCAGTTCATTGTAGTGTTTATTGATGATATATTAATTTATTCTAAATCTGATGAAGAGCATGCAGGACATCTGAGAATCGCCTTGCAAGTGTTGAAGGAAAATAAATTATTTGCTAAACTGTCAAAGTGTGACTTTTGGTTGAAGAAAGTAAGTTTCTTGGGGCATGTAATATCTGAAGATGGAATAGCGGTGGATCCGTTAAAAGTAAGTGCAGTATTGCAGTGGGAGCCGCCGAAGACAGCGACAGAGATTAGAAGCTTTTTGGGGTTAGCCGGTTATTACCGCAGGTTTATTGAAGGGTTCTCTAATTTGGCGTTGCCATTAACTCAGTTGACGAGAAAGAACCAAGTTTTTGTATGGGATGCTGCTTGTGAAGAAAGTTTTGAGGAGTTGAAAAAGAGATTGACTACGGCACCGGTGTTAGTGTTACCGACTCTGAGTGAACCGTTTGTGGTGTACTGTGATGCGTCTAAGATGGGATTAGGCGGGGTTCTGATGCAGAATGGTAAAGTAGTAGCATATGCATCGCGACAATTGAGAGTGCATGAGCGAAATTATCCGACTCATGATCTTGAATTAGCTGCGGTTGTTTTTGTGTTGAAAATTTGGAGACACTATTTATATGGTTCAAGATTTGAAGTGTTTAGTGATCATAAGAGTCTGAGATACCTGTTTGATCAGAAAGAGCTGAATATGAGGCAGAGAAGATGGTTGGAATTTTTGAAGGATTATGACTTCAGTTTGAGTTATCATCCAGGAAAGGCCAATGCAGTGGCAGATGCTTTGAGTAGGAAAGCAATTCATATGGCAACTCTGATGGTGAAAGAAATTGAGTTAATTGAACAGTTTAGAGATTTGAGCATGGTTTGTGAGACTACTGCAGATAGTGTAATGTTGGGTATGTTGCAGGTAAATAATGACTTCTTGGATATGATTAGAGAAAATCAGAAGTTGGATGTGAAATTGGTAGATTTGATGCCTGGAGTAGGGAGTGACTCCGATAGTGACTTTAAATTGGATAGTACAGGTGTGTTGAGATTTAGAGGCAGGATTTGTGTACCAGATGATGAAGAATTGAAAAAGTCAATTTTGAGCGAAGGACATCGTAGTAGCCTGAGTATTCATCCGGGAGCTACGAAAATGTATCATGATTTGAAGAAATTATTTTGGTGGTCTGGTATGAAAAGAGACATAGCTCAATTTGTGTATGCCTGTTTGACATGTCAGAAGTCGAAGGTGGAACACCAGAGACCTTCTGGATTTATGCAACCATTAGAGATTCCGGTTTGGAAATGGGATTGCATTACTATGGATTTTGTGACAGGTTTGCCGAATACGGCGAGAGGTTTTGATGCTATATGGGTGATTGTGGATCGATTGACGAAGTCTGCACACTTTGTGCCGCTCAATATTAGTTTTCCGTTAACGAAGCTGGCGGATATTTACATTCGGGTAATTGTGAAGTTGCATGGTGTTCCGTCCAGTATTGTGTCGGATAGAGATCCACGGTTTACTTCGGAATTTTGGAAGAGCTTGCAGGAAGCTTTGGGAACTAAGTTGAAATTGAGTTCAGCTTATCATCCGCAAACTGATAGTCAGTCGGAGAGGACTATTCAGTCGCTTGAAGATTTGTTGAGAGCTTGTGTGTTAAAAAAGGGCGGTGCGTGGGATACTCAGTTACCATTGATTGAGTTCACGTACAATAACAGTTACCATTCTAGTATCAGAATGGCACCGTTTGAAGCTTTGTATGGGAGGAGGTGTAGGACTCCTCTGTGTTGGTATGAAACTGGTGAGAATATGGTGCTTGGGCCAGAAATTGTACAGCAGACTACTGAGACAATTCAAATGATTCGTGAGAAATTGAAAGTGTCTCAGAGTAGGCAGCAAAGCTATCATGATAATCGGAGGAAAGAGTTGGAATTCTGTGTAGGTGATCACGTATTCCTAAGAGTTAATCCGATGACTGGTATGGGTCGTGCATTGAAGTCCAAGAAGCTGGATCCTAAGTTTATTGGACCTTATGAGATTTTACAGAGAATTGGGGATGTGGCTTATAGGGTGGCGTTACCGCCTGAGTTGTCGAATCTACATGATGTGTTTCATATGTCGCAATTGCGAAAGTACGTTTCCGATCCATCTCATGTTATTCAGAGAGATGATGTTCAGATTCGGGAGAATCTTACTGTTGAGACGATGCCGTTGAGGATCGAGGACCGTAAGATGAAACAGCTCCGAGGGAAAGAGATACCTCTGGTGAAGGTAGTTTGGGGAGGTGCTGCTGGAGGCAGTGTGACCTGGGAGTTGGAAAGCAGAATGCGAGAAGCGTATCCGGAGCTATTTCCATCAGGTAATTTTCGAGGACGATAATAATTAAAGTGGGGGAGAGTTGTAACACCCATTTTAATTATTTAGTCATTTTATTATTATTTCAAATATTATGTGTTGGTGTGCCCTTTGGTGGGGGTGTACTTGGTGATGTTTGGTGGGTGTCCCTAATGTGGGAGGATTATTGATGGTATTTTGGTGTGGAATATAATAATATAAAAATAATATTAACATTGGTGGGGGTGTTATTATTATTATTATTATTATATTTGTTAATATTATTAATATTATTATTAATTTGGTGAAATAATAATATTAGTATTATTATTATTATTATTATTATTATTATTAATAAGTGTTATTATTTATATTAGTAATATTATATTAGTATTACTATTAAGATTATTATTATTATATTATTATTATTAAGTTATTATTATTATTGGGATCAGGGAATTAAAATAGAGAGTGTGAGGGGTTAGTAGTTTACGATACATTGTGAGAAGTTAGAGAAAGTGGAAAAAGAACGATAGAAAGGAGAGAAGTGAGAAGAACGGAAAAGGGAACGGAAAAGGGAGAGAAGAACGAAGGAACAGGGGAAAATCAGAATTGGCCAAACCTTGGAGGATTCTTTCATCGATCAACCGCTTAACAAGGTAAGGGGGGAGAAACTTGATTGGGAAAGGTTTATACATGTATAGGGTAGTTGGGGATTCCTTAACCCCGTAGGAAATTGATCGATATATGATATATATATATATATATTGATATGTTATGATTGATGATGATTGTTGTTAATTGTATAATAATCGTTAATGAATTGTTGTTTTTGGTTTATTTGGCATATAGGGCATATAGGGTGTTTTACGGTTTTTAGGGAAAGTTCTGTATGGTTTTTGAGGTATCGATAAAGTGTGTAGGTGATGATTTTGGGAATAGGAATTAGAAACCGATTGTTTACGGTAATAGGCAAGATTGGTACTAGAATAGGCTGGGAATCTGAGTTGAGATGATAGGCATAATTTTGGCCTAGAATAGCACTGCAGAATTGTGAGGAACTGATGAATCACAGCGTTCGCTGGGCTTTGCCTGGCGAGTGTTGGCGAAGTTTCGCCTGGCGAGTGGAGGCGAGTGTTCGCCTGGCGAGCTGAGGCGAGTGGCAGCGAATAATTCAGAATTAAGTCCCAGACCTAAAGGGTAGGAACTTCGCCTGGCGAGTGTGGCCAGCGAAGGTTCGCCTGGCGAATGATCCCTTCGCCTGGCGAATGCACGATAGTGGAAAGGGGGCTTCGCCATCAGGTTCGCCTGGCGAATGCTAGCGAAGGTTCGCTACGGGGCTTCGCCTGGCGAATGTCAGCGAACGTAGCAGAACCAGAATGTGAGTGTTGTGATATTTTGGCCTTGAGCTCTGGACTTGTGTGATTCCTTTGGCCTTGATGCCATGTATGAATGATGAATGTGGGAATTAACTGGTGTACTCGGTGATAGTACATGTTTCCCTTGATATTTTCGGTGGACAATTAGTTGAGGTATATGCATGTAGTGATCAGTAGGATCGTGTACCCCAGAGTGGTGGGATATGTTTATATCTTGGTGGTAAAGTATGAACTTGTTTACTATCTGGTTGATTTATATGGTGTTGGTGTATGTTATATCTGTACATATATGCATTGATGTATGATGATATGATCAGGAGGATCGTGTGCACGTTGAGTGCCTAAATATATTAGTTATGCATTGGTGTGTGCATATCATGGTGTTTTGGTGGGATGAATCATGTCTCAGGAGGAGCGTAAGTGATTCATCCGTACTCCTTTGTGGAGAATGGTGGGGGATAGATCATGTCTCAGGAGGAGCGTAAGTGATCTATCCAGGTTCGATTGAATGAACCAACGAGTCGGTACCGCATGCATGGTGTTGTGTTGCATAATTGCATTATAACCTGTTGTATTGTAATTTGAACAGTAGGTTCGTTATATGGTGTTGTTAGGGGTGAATCTTGGTGTGTTGGTGTGTTGTACTACCTTATTTACATGTATTACATTACCATTATATTTTTGATCATGTTTTCTCACCCCTTTCTTGTTGTTGTGGTCTGTGCTTCTTCGGAAGTACAGATAATCCAGGTGCTTAGCTAGCTTGGATATTGGTGTGATTGTCGAGTCTAGGATGCTCTGATACGTAGCACGGGATTTGGGCATTTTTATTTGTTTTATGTTGAACTTATATTTTAGTTCCCTGTGAACGTATCAAACTTTTAATGGATTTTAATATTTTTAACATTCCGCTGTATTTTGGAGGAAAACCTTTTATAAAGGAATTGTTGTTTTTATGTGATATCCCACTGGGGAGAAATACTCTGATGTTTATTTATGATGTTTATTAATTTAATTGATTTTGGGAAGTGGGGTGTTACAATTATCCCCGACGGAGTGGTGGCTCCAAGTTTGTAAGCTGTACCCGGACAACATCGTTTCCTCCAGAAGGATTTTCTCGCTCCCCAGCTGAGTCGTTCTTGCTCAGTCAGTTTACTTTCCCCAAGAGTGTCGATTCTTCCCCAGCAGAGTTACTCTCCCCAGCAGGTGTTTCTTTCCTCCCAGTGGAAATCAAAGTTTAATCTCCTCGAAAGAGTTGGTAATATTACTGGCATTTATTTTGCCGGAGGGCTTTATCATACCCGTTCATCCCCAACATGGTGGTATTCGCTCTCAACAGCTGTGTTGAAGCAAGCTTGTCAAAGTTTCCCCAGCAGCTTGAGCCAGCATTTGCATTTGCATATAGTGTCATATTTGCATTTACCCAAAAACACGTAGCATATCCGTGCTGTACGGAGCATTACGCCATTGTCAAACATGTGCATTTTGAAACATAAGCCAGGTCGGTTAACCTTTGATTTTCAAGTGTTGTTTCCCTTGCAGGTGGAGAAGTGCTCTTGCTCAGATCAATTACCAAATATTAAAAGTCTCAGCATGAGACAGGCGATGATAATGCTAGTCTTGTCATTATTCCCCACAAATTTGCTTGTTCAAGTTTCTCTTACCCTTCCAGTGGAGTATTTCTTCAAGATGGTTGTTATGTCAGTACCAAAGAGATTTCGTAAATCAGTTTTTGGAAATTGCCGCCTATGTCGAAGTAGGTGTCTGGCAGTTTGAGTTCAGAAAATCCCCAATAGAGTCCTTTTCAGATTTATTGCCATGTTAGCATTAAAGATTGAAAGAGCGGACCATTATGTGTTACCCATTTGACTGATGGAGTTAGCTACTGCAAGGATAGGCAGATGAGCTGTATTCAAGAGAGTCTTACCCGTAGTGATGGCGGTGTTATTTTCCTGTAGTGATGGCGGAGTATTACCCGTAGCGATGGCCGTGTTGTTTACCCGTAGCAATGGCGGTGTTATTTTCCTGTAGTGGTGACAGAGGGTTATTACCCGTAGCGATGGCGGTGTTATTTTCCTGTAGTGGTGATAGAGAGTTATTACCCGTAGCGATGGTGGTGTTATTTCCCGTAGTGATGGCGGAGTATTTCCCGTAGTGATGGCGGAGTCATTACCCGTAGCGATGGCGGTGTTATTTCCCGTAGTGATGGCGGAGTCATTACTCGTAGCGATGGCGGTGTTATTTCCCGTAGTGATGACGATATTATTTTCCCAAAGTTATTTTCCCGTAGTGGTGGCGGAGCTCTTTTCCTGTATCGTTGGCAGAGTTATGTTTGTTGACAGAAGTACTTCCCCAGTGAAGTTGTCCAGATTATTCCTATATTGACAAGTTTGGTGCTGCGCAGGCAGTTAATCAGATCTGTATCAGGTAGTTGATCGGTGGTTACCGTAACAATCAGGTTCAGTTGACGAATGTTGTTCCCCAAGCAGTGGTGCAGTTTATCTCTACGGTTGGCAAATTTCCGGGTTCTTGGTATTCAACCGTCTCGTACCTCGAATGTTTGAAGGTCGTTCGCTCTTCACCCAGTCGGGTCCTAGCCGCTTGAATAGGGGCAGCTGTTGCACCCTAAAATTTTCTCAACCTATTTCACCTGGGTTATGTTTCAGTTGCATTGTCATTTGCATAATAAGTCATGTACATAGTCTAATCATTTGCATAGCATAGCATAACAAGTCATCTAACAGGGGATCAAGTGCCATTCTTATTAGAAATAGGCCCATCAAGGGGTTTTATTCAAGCTCAAGACCATCCAAGTAATCAAGGAATGAGTTGAAGCTTTGAAAAGTTTGAGGGCCAACCAGTGGATTTCTCTCCTAGATTAAGTAGTATTGAGATTCATCTATGGAGTATGAGCATGGAATTGTGGGTATGGAATGTGCACAAAGATCATGGAAGACCTAGAGGGTCATTTTGAAGATGAGACAAGTCATTGATACAAGTACAAGAGCCAGAGTTGAAGTGCAGTCAACTAGGGTTTCATCTGGGTCAACCCTAGGTCAACCCTAGGTCAACTGAGGGATTGAAGAGCATCAAGGCTTATTTGAAGAATGTGGAATTCATGATTTGATATGTGAATATATGTGTGGTGTTGTGCCAAGGATAAATCAAAGAGAATCAAAAAGAAGAGGAGTTACTAAATTAGGGTTTCAGTGTAAAAAAACCCTAATTTAGGCCTAATTTCCAAGCCAGATAAGTCAAAATGAAAGTTTCAAATGAATTCTTGGTCAACATGAAACTTGTAGAGCATCTCAATAGCTTTAATTTTAGTGGTGGAAGTCTTCAAGGAGATTTATAGAACTCAAGTTATGGTTCTTGCAAGTTATGGGTCCTCAAAGGACACTGAAATTTATCTATGAAAGTCACTTGACTTCCAAGCAACTTTTGCCCATCAAGGAGTTTTCAAATGGACTCTTGGCCAACATAAGAGTTGTATATCTTGATCTTAGATTTAATTTGAGTACTATAAGTCCTCAAGAGGATTTGTAGAACTCAAGTTATGGTCTTGGCAACCCAGGGGTATTTTGGGAAAGTTGAATTACAGGTCATTTTTCAACATAGGTCCAAATCTCCATCTTCCACTCTTCAAATGAAAAAATGTTCAACATGAGATGTGTTCAAAATGATGTTTTTAGGCTAGATAAGAGGTCATGAGAACTTGTAATGACTTGCTTCACAAAATCATAAAAATGGCCTAAAATGAAGGTATATTTTAAATGAACCAAAGTGGGAAATTGGGATTTTTGACCTACACAACCAAACCAAGGCATATGACATACCAATTTGATTGTAAAAATCATTTTGAGAAAATTTACATTGCCACAATTTTGAATTGAGGATTATTTTTAGGACTTGCTTTGTAAATGCCTTACTTGAATCATAAGGTACCATTGCAAAACCACTTGGCAAGGCAAATGTAAGGCTCCTTTCCATCCATACACCTCCAATATCTCATTTGGAGAGATTTCAAACTCAGAACAAGTGCATTGCAAGCTAGGAGCATGAGATGATAAGTGCATATCATAAGGAGAGAATTTCATGACATGAGATGGTGAATTTCTCATTGGATCAATCTAGATCTTTCTAGAGTCTTCAGTCACACTCTATATATGCATATGAAGAAGTTCAGAGCAAGATTTAGAGAGAATTGGGAGAGATTGGTAAGATTGCAATTTGAAACTTCCATGTGCAAGTCAGAATCGGTTACAAGCATTTCATCCATTTCAATCCAAGATTTTGGTTGGTATAGGTTCCATTGATACTAGTGAGTGTTTCCAGATCAATTTCCAAGCAAATTGGTGGCTGAATCGTGTTCTTGCGATTGAATTTCATCACCTGCAACTCAGAATCGGTTTCCACAATTCAAGACTCCTCAACCAATTCTTTTGCATACAGAAGCAAGCTTGTGATTCATTGAAGGTGTAGTGAAGTTCTCACAGCTTGATTTGGAGATTTCCTACCTCTGTTCATCTCAAATTCGCAGGTAGGTAAACTTCAATCCACAGCTTGATTTAGGTGATTTCAATTGGTTTTGATTAGTTAGATTCATTGTAGATGATCTTGTGGAACTTTCTGGTAGCTTTAGGATCAATTTAGAGACTATTGGTTAAGTGATGCAAAATCTGTTCATGCGTGTATCTTGTTGTTCTTGATGATATAACCTTAGATTAATGGTTAGAAATGATCAGTGTGAAGTAGGGAAGAGATTGAGCCACTCAATTTCAAGTTTGGTGAGTTTTGATCATGGACCAAATTCTGAAGGTTGATTCGTGTTTTGAGTTAGGTTGTGTTTCAAGGCTTGTGATTACCATGGTTAGATTCCTTGTGAAATTTGGAGCATGTTAGGGTTTTGATTTTTTGCATTTGATGAGGATTTGAGGGAGTACGAATTGGGGGAAGATGAAGTTCTAACTCTGCTCAGCCATGGCTTTTCCCTCCATGAGAGTTCAAAGGAAGAAGACGATCTGAGCACCCTTGGATCAGAGCAAGACTTTGACTGGAATCAAGATCCAACGGCCATGTTTTGTTTTCAATTTGTGAGGGAATTCAGAGTTACCAAAACACACCGTTTCATTTAAAATGTGACATTGGGCTTAAGTGATAATTGTTATCCACACCCCTAGTCAGAGGCCCATGTGATATTACACTGAATTACATTGCTTCCTACACCAAGTTTTTTCCAATTTTTCAATGTTTTTTCATTTTATTTTCTGGTGGATAATTGGGCTTAGGCGCTTGGCTATCTACACCCCTCTCTGGGCCCAGTTAGGGAAATGCATTGATTCTGATTGCTATTCAACACGCATCTCTTTCATTTTCTCATATTTTTCTTTATTTTCACATATTTCTTTTAATTCTTTGAAAATTCATAATAAATTCAAAAATAGGTCTTTTTGCATGGGAGTTTTTTCTACATTCTCATAATTGTCTAAAGAAAATTGTAGAAAAATAAAATTAGTATTTTAGTCAATTTTCTATTCCTGGTGAATTTTTACATTTAGTTGCTTTTATTGCATTTTATTTTGTATATCCATTTTGCTGAATTTTGTTTAGCCATTTTATTTTACATTTTGATGTGATTCTTTTTGCCATGATTATACTAGAGTATTAGGTTCCCCTTGGAATTTTATCACATTTTTGTGATTTAATTTTAGTTAGTTTTGAACATCAAACATTAGGTGTGCTAGAATTAGGGTTTCAACTTGACATAGGTGCATTCAACACATAGTTTTTAGTTTTTTAGTTTGATTTAAGCCTTTGGGTTTATGTGGGGTATAGGGTACATAGTTAGGGTCCCTTAGAAAGTAATCTAGGATTTTATGATGAATATTTCCATTTTATTTGATTTTTGCAAGTTGATTGATATTGGTGTGTTTCCATCTTGGGAAGTTGCTTTGTTTGTTGGGTTTGGGCCTTTTCTTTGAGTGTTTAGGCTTGTGCTTGGCTTGAGGATGGTGTGAAGGCTCTGAGGATGATTGAAGACAAGTAATGATGCTTGGAGCTTGTGCTTGAAGATTGCTTGATGAAGACTTAGGAGATAGGAGATATAGGGAGAGCTCTAGAATAGACTGATTTCTTCTGTCAAACATAGAGAGCTTCTTGTGCCTCTATTCCATCCTATGACACAAGGTCCCCTAAAAGAGTTTCATCTCTCCTTAGGAGGGATGTAGAGCATGCTTTGATTGGGTAGAACCTTGAGGATACCTGTCACTAGCTGTGTTAAGATCTTGGTGATTTCCCTGGGTTATCATTAAGCATCTCAACATCCCAACTTCCTCTATTTCTTGATTCTCTCATGTGAGTGTCTACATTGAAGATGGAAGTTTGTTGAAGATAAGAAGTTCATTGAGGATTAGAGAAGATGAAGCATGTGCCTGTCAGAGATGGATATCTGTTGAGATTAGGGTTTTACTGTTATCTGAAGATGTCTATTGGTTATGATTCAGTGCTTGCTAAAATTGAAGATAAGAGCTTATCTGAAGCTTGAATGTCATTGAAGTAAAGATAGGATCTTGCCTAAAGTTGTTATTGTCAACCTTTTGTTGTTTATCAACTGTAGCTGCCAAGAGTTGATGTTGTTTGAACTGCTGTCTGTATAAGCTAGTGTGGTTGTCTGAGCTGGTGTTAGGTGTGGGTTTCTTTGCTGTATTGTTTGTTAATTTTCCCCTTAGGCTTAAGGTGAAGCTGTTTCACTTTGCCTATTGTTTATTGCTGCATCTCATGCATATTTTACTGCTTTACGATGTATCTGCTGTTTCTTTTCCGTTTATCCCCTAGGATCTCTGATTTCCTCTGCGCATGAGGGAATTATGACAGACATTAGGTTGTAATCCATGCATGACAACATTAGGGTAGTCTTGATTCCCTTTCAAACCCTAGGATTTTTTAGACTTCTTTCTCTTCTATCTCAGAACAATCCAAAACACAGTAATAAGGATAATCGATGTCGTACGCTACGAGCTTTAAGCTATTTGAGAAAGGTTGCTGGAGGGTCACTCTTTAGTAATCTGATTGCTTAGTGTGTTACCCTTAGGGTGACATACGACGTAGTCACTCTCAAATCACAGTCTCTAGTGCGTCAGAGATTGCAAACATCATAAAAGACAGTTCTTGCTTAAAAGACTGAAAACAAACATCAAAGTGTCATTTTTGTCCGCTTGGACTCTTAATCAGGAAAAACCCTTTCATAAGGAGATAAAAACAGTCAGACAAACTTGTGTCCTCCGTAGCCCGAACTACGTTTGCTCTGATCTTTCATGCTGTATGAAAGTACGTAGGCATAGGATGCGATATCCTAGCGAGCAACCTTCCCCTCCTTTTCCGTAGGTAGGCGAACTACGTTGACTCTGATTTCTCATTCCAGACGGGAATACGTAGGCATAAAGTGTGATACTTTGCAGAGTCATTTTCTTTTCTTTTTAACCCAGACCTGTAGAGTAGATAGAATAACAATCCGTACTAGAAAATAGGCGTGGACTCTGTCGAGTACGATGGACGTGAGGGGTGCTAATACCTTCCCCTTGCGTAACCGACTCCCGAATCCAGGATTTGGTTGAGATGACCATTCCTTTCCCGTCTTTGCGGTAGGTTTACTTCGAGCGTTTCCTTTCCCTCCTTTGGGATAAATAATACACGGTGGCGACTCTTCTGTTCAGCCGGCGCCGATTTTCGTAGTAGCGACACAGACGTACCCCGAAGCAAGGACGACGGGGGAACTGCCTCACCAAATACTTGTCTTCTCTATTTTTCAGCATTTTCGTTTTAGCTTAAAAATAAGTGATTTTTGTATAAGCACTATTGTCAAACTGTGATATCAATTGAGTAAGAGGTTAAAACTCTGTTTTTGAATCCAAAGTACAATAAGACATTGTACTAGGCTAGTTGGAATCACTTACTCAACATAAATATCACTTGGAGTGTTTTCGCACACCAAGTGTTTGACAAATTGCCTAAACCAAAATTATCTTACTTGTGTATCTAGTTTTGGTTTGCTCTTTAAATCATTGGAACTAGGAATCCTAACTAGTGAATTAGATCATTGATAAGTGTGATTAGTGTTGTGATTCTCTTTTATATATTGTCATTAATCCAAAGGCTTAACGCATATCCGGTTTTCCAATAACCGATCGTTTTAGACTATATTTTCCTCGGCCGCTTCCGCACTTAAAACATATTTTCAAAACCAATTTTTAAATTGGTAGCGCCGACTCAAATTTTTAATTGGGATCTATTCAACCCCCTCCCCCCTTCTAGATCCGTGCCATAGTCTAACAGTAGGTATGCTTGAAGACAACTTCTAATCAATGGTATCTTGATAGCGGTTGTTCTAAGCATATGAGGGGAGACATAAACAAATTTTCAAGTCTATCATTAAAGGCCAAAGGATATGTTACTTACGGTGATGATAATAAAGGAAAAATTCTTGGAGTTGGAACCGTTGGTGCACCTCCATGTACAATCATCGAAGACGTTCTTTATGTGGAAGGCCTTAAACACAACCTACTTAGCATAAGTCAATTGTGTGACAAAGGGTTCCGAATCAACTTCATGAAGGATGAATGTTTGATAGAACATGAAGTCACCCATGACATCTTGCTAAAAGGTAAAAGATTTAATAATATTTTTATGATCTCTTTTGATGACTCTTCCTTGAAGGTAAAATGTCTTATGGCAAACAACAACGAGGTGTGGCTTTGGCATAAAAGATTTGCTCACATTCACATGGAGCATTTAAACAAGTTGATAAAGCATGTTCTAGTTGTTGGTCTTCCAAAGATAAAATTCATCAAGGATAAATTATGCGATGCTTGTCAAAAGGGAAAATAGACCAAGACAACTTTCAAATCCAAGAAAGTGGTTTCTACATCAAGACCACTTCAATTGTTGCACATGGATCTCTTTGGTCCATCGAGAACGAAAAGCTTCGGAGGTAGTATTTATGCTTTAGTTATTGTTGATAATTTCTCTCGATACACATGGACATTGTTTTTAGTGCAGAAAAATGATGTGTTCAAAGCATTCAAGAAGTATGCGAAGCAAATTCAAAACGAGAAGTCACTCACCATAGCCTCCATAAGAAGAGTCCATGGTGGAGAATTCCAAAATTCAGACTTTGAAGATTTATGCTAAGAGCATGGAATTTCTCACAATTTTTCCGCACCAAGGACTCCTCAACAAAACGGTGTCGTAGAACGGAAGAATAGGTCACTGGTGGAGCTTGCAAGAACAATGCTTAGCGACTCGAATCTTCCTAAATATTTCTGGGCAGAAGCGGTTAGCACGGCGTGTTTCATAAGCAACCGTGTCAATATTTGACCATTCTCAAGAAGACTCCGTATGAGCTGTTTAAGGGTAGGAAACCAAACATAGCATTTTTCCACATATTCGAATGCAAATGTTTTGTTCTCAACAACAATAAGGACAATCTCGGTAAGTTTGATGAGAAGTCCGATGAAGGTATATGTCTTGGTTAATCTCTTTCTAGTAGAGCTTTTAGAATTTTTAATAAAAGAACTCTTAATATTGAAGAATCCATTCATGTTTCTTTTGATGAGACTAACCCCTCGAAAGAGGATAATATTATTGTGGATGATGATGATGATATAGTAGGTTCTTCACAACAACAAGAAGAGACTTCAAAGAATCAAGTAATACCACAAGAAGATGTCACTCAAATCATCGAAGAACATCAAGATCTTCCGAAGGAATGGAGAACGCATAGAGATCACCCAATAGATAAAGTTATTGGTGATATTAGCCAAGGCGTTGCAACTCGACTAAATCTTAAGGATGCTTATCTCAACATGGCTTTTGTGTCTCAAATTGAACCAACCAAGATTGATGAAGCCTTAGGCGTCGACCAATGGATTGTAGCGATGCAAGAAGAACTCAACCAATTCGAAAGAAATCAAGTTTGGAATCTCATACCAAGACCTGACAAAAAGCACGTCATAGGAACGAGATGGGTGTTTAAGAACAAACTTGACGAGAATGGGATCATAGTTCGTAACAAAGCAAGATTGGTCACACAAGGCTATAACCAGGAGGAAGGAATTGATTTTGATGAAACGTTCGCTCCGGTAGTAAGGTTAGAAGCAATTAGATTATTACTTGCTTACGCTTGTTCTATGAATTTTCAGTTGTTCCAGATGGATGTCAAAAGCGCTTTCCTGAATGGATACATCAATGAAGAAGTCTACGTCAAACAACCTCCGGGTTTTGAAGACTTCAAGAATCCCTCGCATGTTTACAAACTGAAAAAGGCACTCTACGGACTTAAACAAGCACCAAGAGCATGGTATGATCGCCTTAGCAATTTATTATGTGAAAAGGGATTTACAAAAGGAAAGGTTGACAAGACGTTGTTCATAAAGAAGATCAAGGGTAACACCTTACTGGTTCAAGTCTATGTCGACGACATCATC
Source organism: Lathyrus sativus (assembly GCA_963859935.3). Taxonomy (NCBI): domain Eukaryota; kingdom Viridiplantae; phylum Streptophyta; class Magnoliopsida; order Fabales; family Fabaceae; genus Lathyrus; species Lathyrus sativus. Next base: position 488,692,342 of record OZ012735.1, on the reverse strand, counting down.
TTTGAATCAACAAACAAAGAGCTTTGCGAAGAATTTTCACTTATGATGCAAGGCGAATTCGAGATGTCCATGATGGGAAAATTGAATTATTTTCTTGGACTACAAATCAAGCAAACAAAGGATGGCATCTTCCTCAACCAATCAAAGTATTGCAAGGAATTGTTGAAGAAATTCGATATGGATGGTTGCTAGGTGATGTCCACTCTTATGGGATCCGGAACGTACGTTGATCAAGATGAATCTGGTACTCCAATTGATATTACAAAATATCGAGGTATGATCGGTTCATTATTATATTTGACGGCAAGCCGTCCTGACATTATGTTTAGTGTTTGTCTGTGTGCACGCTTTCAAGCAAGTCCGAAGGAATCACATCTCACTGCCGTGAAGAGAATCATAAAGTATCTCAAAGGAGCAATGAACGTCGGATTATGGTATCCAAAAGGTAGTACTTGTTCTTTAATTGGTTATTCTGACGCTGATTATGCAGGATGTAAGACCGATAGAAAAAGCACGAGTGGTACGTGTCACATTCTCGGGAATGCACTAGTGTCATGGGCCTACAAGAAGCAAGCGTGTGTGGCACTCAGTACAGCCGAAGTGGAATATATTGCAGCAGGAAGTTGCTGTGCACAAATTCTGTGGCTCAAGCAACAACTCCTCGATTACGGTGTAGATCTCGATTGCATTCCTCTTCGATGTGATAATACAAGTGCCATCAATATTACAAAGAACCCGGTCATGCATTCAAGGACAAAGCATATAGATATCCGGCATCACTTCCTTCGAGATCACGTACTAAATGGAGATGTAGATGTTACTTTCGTCGATACACACAATCAACTCGCTGACATCTTTACCAAACCATTAGCGAAAGAACCGTTCTTCAAAATTCGACGAGAACTTGGAATTCTTAATGAAGGTGATATCTGATCTTTTCTCTGGTTTATGTATGCATAATATTTATTTTCCAATGTTTGTGCATTCTGTTTTTAGCAATTTTCCAAAATTCACGTGTGTTAATCGATTAACCTATATGGTTAACCGATTAACACTGTTAATTTTTCACTTCTGTCATAATTTTTTAATGTGTTAACCGATTAACCTATATGGTTAACCGATTAACACTGATACTTTTTATTTTGGAAATTAATTTTTAATGTGTTAACCGATTAACCTATATGGTTAACCGATTAACACTGTTAAAATTTTCAAAAATCAGAAACAAAAAATTAATTAAAATTTTGGAAAACTAAGTGTATTAAATGTGTTATTTATGTGTGGTTAATATTTTCTTGAACATCCAAATCACTATCCAAAGAATTCTTCTTCTTCTTCTTTGACTACACTTTTGGACTTCCAACCAACATTAAAACCCACTCACATAACACTACATATATATTGTCCCTTCTTTATCATCTCCTCCATCTCTCAAAACCCTAACTCCTTCAAAGAATCCAAAACCCTCAGAGTCTCTCAAACTTCATCCATGGCATCTTCTCACAAAGGCAAGGGAAAATTACCGGAATACGACTCTGCATCAGATGGAGACAGTATTCCTATGGAGACAACCAAGAAACGCCGGATGGATTTCAAGATTTGTGTCTGTCATATTCTGCCGGTAAAGTATGTAAACCTTAAGGCTTTTCCTGCTTCATCCTTTGATTTTCCTGCTCTGCTCAAATATTAGAAGATAGATAAGTTTGTTTCTGATTCTGGAAATTGTTATCATGATTTGGTAAAGCATTTTTGAATAAGTTATCTGTGTATTTGAATGCTGACGATAAGCACATTATGGAAACCACTGTTCGAGATTGCTTATTGAAAGAGAATCTGACAGATATTGCTGCGAAACTGAAAGTTCCATCCTCTGGCTACTTTCTCCGGAAAGGAGTTAACCACGTGGAAGGACCTTGGTCTAACTATGACAAAATGGAATACTATTATCAGATCTGCAAGTTTCCAAAGGAGAATGTTGTAGCAAATCAACGAACGGCTCGCATGCTCTATTATGCGAAAAATCTGACGGTTTTGGACCGGATGCTACATTACATAATCTGCTATGTGCTGATTCCGAAGGATTTGAATCATGCTCAGATCAATGACCTGGAAATGCAGCTTCTTTTCGCAATCAAAAACAAGATAAGGGTAAATTGGATTTTGACAATCATGTATCATCTTCAACAACAACTTTCTCTGTCGACTCGTCTTCCTTATGCAAGGTTGATTTCAAGAATTCTTGAGTTGACGGATTTGGACTTTAACAGGGAACCGTTCACCAAGATGAAACCAACAACCAATGAGATAAATGAGATCACCATTGTTAAGAACACTGGTATTATCAAAGACGTTGACGGCATTTATAAGTATGCAGGCGAAGGATCCGCCTCCAACCAAGTCTATCCCGTTCCCGGAGGGGGTATTACAAATGAATTTCTCTATACTACCATGATGACCCAACATCGAGAATCTATGAATTGTCACCGAGAAACCTCCAGGGCAATTGCTTCACTTCGCAACCTTATCCTTACCGCTCATCCTTCCAACCCTGGGACTGTTGAAGAAGAAGAGGCAGATGATGAAGGTAGTGAAGAGGAAGAAGCAGAAGACGTGGATATGTCCGATGAAGATGTTTAAGAAATATTTGTTTCTGTTGTTTTTATTGTTTTTTTTTCCGGATATTGTTTAAGTTTTTAAGTTGTAACCGTACACTATTTGATTCACTTTTATGTTTACTGCATTATTTATTTCGATCAATTTTGTTGTGCTTGATTATATGTTGTCTTGTATGCCGATATTGCTTTTGTTTGTTTTTTGAAAGCTCCTTCCTTTTTGTTAATGACAAAGGGGGAGAAGAGCTTGCTGTCTAATATCTCTCTGTGCAGAATTTTTGCCTCTGTTTAGATAGGGGGAGTTGATGGACATAGGGGGAGAAACAAGAAGCAAGCCATAGAACGAACATCGTCAAAAGATATCGCACAAGACGCACTTGTTTGTCATCATCAAAAAGGGGGAGAATGTAGAAGCATATTTCAATCTCAAGGTTTTGATGATGTCAACAAAGACTCAAGCTCATTCCTGATTGCAAGCAAAAAGTCAAAGCTTTCAAAATGATCAAGATTTTTACACTATATACCCGTGGGAGTATATGCACTGAGAAGCTGCTTACACTATATACCCGTGGGGGTATATACACTGAAGATAAAACCAGAAGCATATCAAGACTATGGAATGTTGTCAAGCAATTCAACAATCATGTGCAAATGTTCATTCAAGTTTCAAGATTTGGACTCAAGCTTCGGTATATCATTTTTCACTCCTTTAATTGATATACAAGTGTTCAAATATTTTAACATGATAACATATTGCATTTGCATATTTTTAAAATCATTTGAATTGGTATAACACTTTTTAACTCAAGCATTTTTCTGAGTTTTAACAGTGTTAACCGATTAACCATATGGGTTAATCGGTTAACGGCCTTAATTTTTTAATTCTTTGGGCCAACGTTCAAGTGTTAACCGATTAACCTATAGGGTTAACCGATTAACACTGAACGAATTTAGAAAAATGATTGCTGTTAAAATTCAAATGTTGTTTGAATATTATACCTTTTCATGTTTTAATTCATACTCAATTATACCTTTTTGAAATGGTGTTTTGCTCATATAAATTCTGAAAATTTCAAATTGAAAAACACCTCCAATAATTTTAAAAATATTCATTGAATCAAATTCACTACTTTTCAAATATTTTCAAATATTTTCAAAAAGTGTTCATATTGTTCATACAATTTCATATCCAGTTTTTGAACACTTTGTTGCACCCCAAAATTTGCCCAACCTTTTCCTTCTTGTTTTTGCATTAGCATAACATCATCATAGCATTATCATAGCATTGCATTAGCATTTATGCAGGGGATCAAGTGTGATATACATCAAGAGAGGCCTATCTAGAGGTTTTATTCGAGCTTGAGGAATCACTAAAGTCATCAGGAAGTGGTTCATGCCCTTGAGAAGTTCAGATGCTTGTGTGGGGTTCATCCCCTGACTCAGAGGCCAACTGAAGGTTATCAATGAGTTGGAAAACTATGATTACAAGTCATAAAATTACAGGTCATAAAATTACAGGTCAAGTTCAATACTTTGCATAACTCAAATAGACTTCTTTCCAACATGAAAGTTGCTCCGAATGGCGTCATTGGGTCAACTAAACCTCAAGGTTTTAATGGGTTAGCTCAGGGTGGAAGTTTGATAAAAGTCACTTTGGTGAAAACATGTGAAAAGGCATAGTTTGGTATTTCTTTAAAATTCGATCAAATAAGTCCATGTTTGTACTTATTTTGAGTGGAAATCTCATTTTAAGAACAATGACACTTTTACATTTTTCATTTGAAGCTTTCTTCATGACCTATTCCAAGATTTCTTCACACTTAAGTAACACTTTGAATCTAAGCCCTTAAGATTGAAACAAGGGATAATTTTGGACCCTAGATGTATCTTATGATGCAAGATATAAAACCAAATGGAGCCAAGGCAAAAATCCTCTTCCATGATCATTTTTCACACTTCACATATTTGAAAAAATTGAATTTTCAATCCTTGGATTCTCCCACTTTTCATTCATTTTCTCATTACCAATCAATCACACAACAATTATACACATTGTTCATCATCTTTTTGGAGAGAATTGGAGCAAGAATAGCATTGTAGCAACATGAAAAAGTGGTGAAAAACTCAAATTCGATTTTCAAGTTCCACTGCAATTCAAGGTTGTTCTTCGATTCAAACATCTCACCAACAATTTTAGAACGTGTTCATACAATTTTCTTGAAGGTTTAGCGGCTGTGTGAAGCTCTAGGAAGTCAAATTCGGAGGTTATGGAAATTCAAGTTTTCTCCCTAATTATGAGTCTCTTCCATGCCATTTTTATAGTATTACATCACCCTTGAGTAGTACATCGTTTCTGGTAAAGAAAGATCCATTTTTATGACATTTTTGTGTTCTTGAAAGTTTGAGATTCATTCACGGTTTTTGAGTTAGAGGCTATTTCAATGAAAAATAAGGGCATATTTGGATTCCTCTCGAAAAATCCCACAATTTTCATTCAAGAATCACCTCGTTTGGACAAGAATTGAGAGAGATATGGACCTTTGAATTTTTTCCGGCCACCCCCCTCATTGCCGTCGGCCACCATGTTCAAATGCTGAATTTTTCCCTCATAATTTCATCCAAGTGGAGAAGACAAGCAGTAGCCATCGGATCAATGCAGAAAAGTGGACTTTTCCACACATCCAAGGGCCAGGCGCTATGCCACGTGTCCCAGACCAAAACTACGTCGTTTTGGGCTAGTGCAGGGGTTGGGAGAACGTGGGTTCGATTCCTCCCCCTGCCACTTCTGAATTATTCACTTCGTCACCTTATTTCTCATATTTTCCTTTATTTCCATGTTCTTTCATTTCTCTTATTTTTATATGCTGACTTCAAATAATCATAAAAAATAGCATACTTAGTCTTTTTAATCCCCATTTTTTTGTGCAGAATCTTTAAGATGTGTAGAATTTAATAAAATTGGAATCACGATTTTATCACATTCTAACATTTTCTTAGAAGTTTTTACATTTAAGTGGTCATAAAAAATATCCTAATCAAGTCATGATCTTGTGAATTTTCTTTGACCCATCAATATGTCATTTCAAGGACTAACCTTTTCCAGGGATCTCATACACATGTTGAGGTATTATGATATATTTTTGTGGGAATTTTATTGTACCATTTTAATTGGTTTTGGATGCTTTCTTTAATATGCTCCATTTTAACTTTTCCTTTGGTATACATGAGATATCTTGCAATGTTTTCATCTTATTTGACCATTTCTCTTTGGATATATTTGTGGTATCTCTCACCCCTGGTTTGTGACTTGATGTAGGGCATTGGAGATTTTTATTTGAATTTTTTAGCACCTTTTGCTATTTTTTTGTATTTTTGTATTCGGACTTGTAATTTGGACATTCGAACGGACTTTGGTTTCATTTCGGCTCCAACGGCCTCGATTTGTTTGTGTGGTGAATGCTAGGGTTCTTATGGATTGTTATAGACATTATATAGGATGTGTAGATCATTGATTGGCTGGTTTTATCATACATAATTGCCCATTAGGTTCCATATTTCCATGATAATGCGTTATGTTTCCTAATCGTAGTATACGTATGTCATTCGTAGGTTTTATTGCCTCGTATCACTTTATAATCACTTGTGGCCAAGATTGTATGTTTAAAATAGGCCATTTTCCATTCATTATGGGCTTGAGGTTGAGATGACTTCCTTCCTCACTTGCATTGCATGTTTACCTTTCTACACTTTGCATTTCATGTATGTTGTTACTTCATCTGTTTTCTGTTGCTTCCTTTGCCTTTCCCTTAGGATCTCCATTCTTTCTGGTTGAAGATAGAATGTGATAGACATTAGGCTTTGCAACCATGTATGACAACATTAGGGTAGTCTTCCCCTTTGCAAACTTCAACCATAGGACGAACATTGCATGATAACATTTAGGGCTGTGTAGTTTCCCTTAGAGGTCTGTTTCTCTTTCTCATCTTCAAACATTCTTAAAATACTTAATAAAGGTTAACATGTGTCATGCGTTATAAGCCTTAAGCTACTTCAGAAAGAATTATGGGAGGGTTTCCCTCACATAATTTGAATGTTTAGTATGGTACCCTTTGGGTGACATGCGACGCATTCACTCTTAAGTCCAAGTCTTTAGTGCGACACGAGTTACAAACAAAACTCAAAACACTTCTTCTTAAAAGACACAAAACCAACATTCAACTCCTTTTTGTCCTCTTGGATCGAGCTGCATACACCAAACTGCGAGAACCATTTGTTAACCCTACTCGGGTTAAAAACAACTTAAACCAAACCTGTAGTCTAGTTAGCCCGAACTACGCTTGCTCTGATCTTTCATACCAGATGAAAGTACGTAGGCACGAGATGCGATATCTCGGCAAGCAACCTTCCCCCATTTTACCCGTAGTTAGGCGAACTACGTTGACTCTGATTTCTCGTTTCAGACGGGAATACGTAGGCATAGAACTGCTGTGTTTTGCCGAGTCACTTTTCTTTTGTTTTGTCCTTAAGCCCTTAGTGTAGATAGTATTAATCAACCCTTCGAGATAAACAATTAAGCGTGGATCCCATCGAGTACGATGGACGTGAGGGGTGCTAATACCTTCCCCTTGCGTAACCGACTCCCGAATCCAGGACTTGGTTGCGATGACCATTCCTTTTCCCTCTTTCGTTAGGTTTTCTCTGAGCGTTTCCTTTCCATCCTTTGGGATAAATAACGCACGGTGGCGACTCTTCTGTTCTGCCGGCGCCGATTTTCGCAGTAGCGACAGCTGGCGACTCTGTTGGGGACTGCGATGGTTGCCTATACGAGTCTCGCCTTGGATTTTTTTCCTAGCTGTCTGGGTCATCCCCAGCAGCTGGCGACTCTGTTGGGGATCCAACGTCCCTTATGCGAGTCAGTCCTAAAGCTTGTTTGTTTATCTTGTGGGTTTTGTACATACCTGTTGTATCTTAGCTTTACTTTCGCGCATTTTATTTTCCCACGGTTTATTTTCAGCATTATATTATATCCTTATTATGTTGTTGTGGGAAGGGATTGATTCTGATGAGTGATAAGCCAGACCCAGGCTTGAGTGTACCTAGCATTAGTTGTGGAAAGTAGTGGGCGCGTGCTTGCTTTGCAGGTACTAGTGTCTCACGAAATCCACGCTCAGACGAGATTCTCCCGGTTGACTTCTTTTCTAGCCCTTTGGGCTTGAGGGGTTGTTGGTTTGGAGGGTTGTCGACTCTGGGGACCGATCATTTGTGATTCAGCTAAGTGAGGCCGCTTCAAGAGATGATGATGCCACACCTTCTGGGTATCGTATCATCGCTCTTGAAAGTCTGTGACGCTGATGAACGCATAGGATGCCGTACCTTATCAGTGGATAGGTCCATACCTGTGAGAGGGATTGGGTTATGCAGGAAACCATAGCTCCAGATCACCCGGTTTTCTCTACAGTGTGAACTTTTGGGTTTGATATCAGAGGTCTTCAGTATCAGTGATCTATGTCATACAATGATATATGTTATGCAAAGGCGAAGCTCTGGTTATTCTCAAGCTACAGCACAATAAGCTTCTGATTATTATTGCTACAGCACAGCACAGCTACCTTGATCCCCTATAGCATCCTTGCATTTTTTCATTTCTCATCTGCATTGATTACATGACATTGCATTAACATTGCAGGTGCATGTTCCCTTTGATTCTAGCTATCTCGCTTGTCGTCATTCGTGCTCAGATACTTGTGCTTGTAACTACCTATATGGTCTTCCATCTGTATATGAGGAGTTTTTTACTATTGTTGTCTGAGGGGTTTCCATTGTCATGTGTTTCACCCGGAACTAGAATTAAGGGAAATATTCCATATGCATATATACATTGTTAGCATTTTGCATATTTTTCTTTGTGTTTGCAGGTACCTTCTTAAGCCTCGTTCTTATGTTTTGTTGTCTTTTTAGAGTTGTTTCAGGATTGCTGACCAGAGACTTCACCGGTATCCTACTAGAAACAATCTCAAGAAAGCCATGGATCACGTTCAGACTGAGATACAAGAGATGAGGGAGCGCATGACTCAGCTCATGGAAGTCATGCAAGGTATGGCTCAAGGACAGGAGCAATTGAGAACAATGGTCCATCCCCTGGTAGCTAGGGTTGATCTTAATGGAGTTCTTCATGGAGGTATTGCTGCTAATACTCCCCGCAACGATACAGAAATTCCTAACGCCACTGTTGTGCCTACCGGATGCACCCCAATTGCTGCAGGGGCCGGGAATGGTAGTGATGTTGGCGTCCGCCATGCTGGTCTGGGTAATGCCGCTGGTAATGCAGGTTTGGGTAATGCTGGTAACGCAAGTCTTGGTAATACTGTTAACTCGGGTTGTGGTAATGGTACTCATAATGCTGGGTTTGGACCTGGTGCTGCTAACCATGGTCTTGGTAACGTTGGGTATGGTTACACCGTCAATCGAAACGTCTATGGTCCGGAGGGTGCCTATGCTGGGTATGGAAATGGGGACCAACGATGGAATGAAGATCATCAGGACGACGTGTTCTCTATGAGGGATGTAGGCGCTGAGTTGCCTGCTGAAGCTGATCGTAGATTCAGAATGCTGGAGGAACAGATGAGGAATATAACAAATCAGAACTCCATGGGGCTCGACATGGCCAATTTAGGGTTGATCCCTGATTTACGAGTACCATACAAGTTCAAAGTTCCTACCTTAGATAAATACAAAGGTGTCACTTACCCAAAGGTGCACATACGTTCATACTACAGAAAAATGTTAGCCTATTCAAATGATGAGAAGATGCTCATGCACTTTTTCCAGGATAGCTTGTCAGGGCCGTCACTCGAATGGTATACGGGTTTGGAACCCTCTCAGGTTCGCAGTTGGAAGGGTTTGGCTGAAGCATTACCAGTACAATAGTGACCTTGCTCCCAACAGGGTCCAACTTCAGAATGTCGTCCAGAATAGCGAGGAATCTTTCAAAGAGTACGCCCAGAGGTGGCGTGAGCTTGCAGCCAGAGTGCAACCCCCAATGGTAGAGAGAGAGTTGATTGACTTGTTTGTATCGACGTTATCTGGATGTACTATGAAAAGCTCGTCAACTGTATGTCCGGGAGTTTCTCTGACCTTGTCGTCACTGGTGAGCGTATAGAAAACGGCATCAAGATTGGGAAAATCTAGGTCGTAGAAGTACCTTCGTCAGGTGGAGGAAAGAAAGTGTTCGGAAATAAAAAGCGTGAAGACGACGCTAATTCTGTGTCAAGCTCTCGGGGTAGAGGCAGAGGCAGATATCAAGATCAGTGTCATCATCATCAGGCTGCAAGTGTTATCATTCCGATACCACCACAACAACAACAACCACAACAGCAGCAGAATCAACAGGGCTACAGGAAGTACCAAAATTCGAGGGGAGCAAATAGAGTATTCGATACGCCGCCAATGCCGTACTCCTAGATGCTTTAGACGTTACTACAACTGCAGTTAATCCAGAAGAGAACCTTGGCCCCTCTGACAGGCCGACCACCACCTGGCTATGATGCAAATGCCCACTGCGAATTCCACTCGGGGGGCACCCGGGCACAGCATTGACGATTGTAAGGCTTTTAAGCACAAGCTACAAGATTTAATTGACAGTAAAGCCATAGACTTCTCGCATGAAGTGCCCAACATTGTGAAAAGTCCCATGCCAAATCACGGACCGGCAGGAGTTTGTGCCATTCTGGAAGAGGAAAGCTTGAATCTAGTGACGAGGGTTGAAGAGTTGATGACTCCGCTGGGTCAGGTGAAGAAAGAATTGCTGAGAGGGGGAGTGTTCCCTGGTTGTTCTGAAACTTGTGCTAATTGTGTGGACCATCCAGAAGGGTGCGAAGATCTGAAGAGACATATTCAGGCTTTGATAGACGAAGGAACGTTACAGTTTGACCGTGCTATGGAAGATAGACCTGTTGAGGAAGTGACAGAGGAGCGGGATGAAGTCGCGACAATTTCAATCCCTTACAAAACGATCACAATACCAGTGCCTCCCAAAAGGCTGACCGTCATCATAACTAAAGCTGGGCCAGTCCCGTATGAGAGTACTAAGGCGATTCCGTGGAATTACGGAGCAGAAGTCTTTTGTAATGGGGAGAAGGTGGAGTTGAAAAGTTCTTCAGCAGACTCAGTGGATAATTTGGTGGGTACAGGTGGCATGACCCGCAGCGGCAGGATCTTTGCATCACCAAAAGTAGAGGCTGAGAGAGCTGCAAAAGGGAAGAGTAAGGTTACAGAAGAAAGCAATTCTCAGGGGAAGGAAAAGGAGTCTTTGACGAAAGACGTGGAGGAACTCATGAGATTAATCCGGAAAAGCGACTACAAGATAGTCGAGCACTTGCAGCAGACGCCGTCTAAAATCTCTATATTGTCATTACTGCTATGTTCTGAGGCCCACAGGAACGCCTTACTGAAAATCCTTGACACCTCATATGTTCCCCAAGAGATCTCGGTCAATCAACTTGAGGGGGTGATGGCCCACGTGAATGCGGGGCACGGGCTCGGCTTTACGGATCTTGATCTGACACCTAAAGGTCGTAATCATAACAGTGCACTTCATATTTCGGTTGAATACAGGGGCATAGTCATGTCCCGTGTGTTGGTTGACACTAGATCTTCCTTGAATGTTCTACCCAAGAAGGCCCTAATGAAGCTGGATACCCGAGGTATCATTTGTACGCCTAGTGACCTGGTGGTGCGCGCTTTCGATGGGACGCGTCGTTCAGTGTTCGGAGAGCTGACCTTACCCATCCAAGTGGGACCTGAAGTTTTCGATACTGTGTTCTACATAATGGATATACAGCCCGCCTACATTTGTCTGTTGGGTCGGCCCTGGATTCATGTAGCGGGGGCCGTGACGTCTACACTCCATCAAAAGTTGAAGTATATGGTCGGTGGCAGCATTGTCACCGTATGCGGTGAAGATGACATACTGGTAAGCCACTTATCGTCATTCAAGTATATAGAAGTGGACAGTGAGATCTACGAGACTCTGTGTCGGGCCTTCGAGGAGGTTCAAGTTAAAGATAAGTCTCCAACTACGAGCAAAGCGCCGGAGGTAGCAATGTCGTCGTTCAAGGAAGCCTAAGCAGTGGTTCAGACTGGGGCAGCGCAAGGTTGGGGCCAAGTTCTGGACATCCCCAACAAGCAAGACAAGTTCGGTTTAGGGTACTGTCCTGCATCATCATCACAGAGCGCTCCACGATTCAAAGGGCCAATTATGTTCACTCCAGGAGGAGTCGTGTTTGAACGAATCAATGTTGTGTCCGATGTTGAAGGCGGAGACAGTGCTCGTGACTTGGATTCATGGATAAAGCCCAGTTCCTAGAAGCTGGCAATTTTCATTTTATCATGTCATTGCTTTACATTTGTAGTTTCTTTCCTGTCTATGTGCAATTCTCACTTGTAAAAACTTGTTGTTTCTCAATTGATATTGAAAATGAAATAAATATGCATGTTTTGAATTAATCCATTCGTGTTCACTTTATTGCTATCTTTTATTTCAAACGCTTGTTTAAGTGGAATCCGGGGAGGATGACGAAATTGAAAGACGTGTAAGCTTCCGATTGTATGCTATTGGATAGAAAAACCTGTTGATGATATACAGGCATTGTTTCAAATCCATAAACACCGGAGATATAAGGAAGATAATCCCTTGTCAACCCCGTTGAGCCTTGTAGTAGGAGTTTCTTTCTGAAAATGAAAAACCCTCAATCTTAACCTGGGGCAGGGTAGGCGTCAGTTAATTTGACCAAGCGTCCAAATTGCGAAAGGAGTGTCCGTTCGAGGAACAATCACACCTGTATAGGTCGTGCCTAAAGGACCACAATGGTTAAACCTTGCCGATAAGGAGTGAAACAGTCACAATCTCTTTTAACAAGTCAGACAAGCCAGTGTCACATGATTTGTTCAAAAAGAAAAAAATCAAAAGAAAAAGCCCGCTAAGTCGAATCTTGGGAACAAGCGACTTAGGCAAAAATCAGGGTATCCCGCTGGACTTCAAAATCAGAAACTCAAAAGAGTTAGTCCAGGCAAAAATTAGGGAACGGAAAAAGCGAAAAAAAAACGAAAAGGATTACAAGAGAAAAATCCTCAAGCAAGAACGAAATCGTGTGACTCCAGGCACTACGAAGACGGAAAGGGAATGACTGTCACTTCAGAAAGCATGTGATTTCCTGAACCATCACTCCTATCATTCCACCTTTGAAAGGTGAACGCTAAGGTCGAATTAGCTGAACATAGGATTGGAGAACATCAAGGAGAATGGGTGGGTTAAAATGAATTTTGAGCCTTATATCCTTCCTTGTTAACCGTGAACCCGACCACGTTACAACCTTCAAAAGTCCTAATTGAAACAGGTTTAGTTCGAGAGCATACTTCGGTAAAGATCGCATCGAAACTGACTCCAAAAAGGATTCCTCTTACAGTGTTGTATTAATTTTGACACTTTGATAATTGATTCGTTCATTATATGTCATAAATTTTTCCAGTGAACAGGATTGGGTTTTGAAAAAAAACTGGCACATGCATTGCATTTAATGTATCTTTTTGCAAAATAACTTGTTTTACTTGCGAGTAAGCGCTCGACCACAGGAAAGTTTCCACAGTGGAAAGTTTGATCAGGATAGAATGTAGAACGCCTGAATACTCCGTTGAGTTGTGGCCAGCTATTATCAAATAACCCCCAGTAAGGTCAGCCATCCAAGAATCAGTTAATCTGGGGCAATCAGGTCGAAATTTGGTAAATCTCTCGCAATCGCGGGTACCGCTTCGCAAACTAGTCAATCAGGGGCAAAGCCATTGCAAGGCTGGGGCATGCCGCCCTATGAGGAAAAGAATTTGTTCTTCTCCATACCTCTAGAGCTTATCCGAACTATTCAACCAAGGATCCTCTCACGGTCCAGATTCTAGGGCAAGCCATCTCGGGGTCGTCTCATGGAAAGCTATTTTCTTCTCAGCGTAGACCTTCCCAAGAATCAGACTAGGGCAGGGGCATTACGCTTGGGGCGATTTCTCAGAGAGATTCGGATGAAGCTCATTTTTCCAACAATCAAAGATCATTCCCCAGCAGTTGGTCAGGCGTACCTCTAATCCCCACAGAGTACGAGTATGGGTTTGTTCCCCAGCGAGTCGAGATCAGATTTCTCTCCACCAGGCATGTGTGGAATATCCTCCGACAGGTCGTTCGTGACCCCAACAGTGTAACGTGTGTTCCAGGGAGGTCATGCATGACCTTTACTCCGTCCCTCAGCAAGAGTTGCTCATTACCAGCAGAGACTTGTTCATCTCCAGTAAAATTTGTAACTCCAGGTTTGTTGGTATGTCCCTCAGCAGAGTTGTGATTGTATCTTCCAAAGTTGTTCAGAGTTTTTCTCCCCAGCATGGAGCTGTGGTATTCAGACATCAGTTTTTACGTTGAGTATTCAGGCTCTGGTAAGTACGTTGAGTGTTCAGACTCCGGTAAAATCAAGCAAGGGTCCAGACCCCTATTAGTGTTCGTGGCTATTTCGTCGAGTATCCAGGCTCCGGTAATCTCCAGTTTGTATTGATTCTTTCTCTCGTCGAGTATCCGGACTCCGGTAAAGATTTTGTAAGGTGATCTTGATAAGTATTTGTAGTATTCTCTTTCCGATTTGTAGCTTCGTTGAGTATCCAGGCTCCGGTGCGTTTTAGTTGAGTGTTCAGACTCCGGTTTGCTACTTCATTGAGTGTTCAGACTCCGGTAAAATCAAGCAAGGGTCCAGACCCCTATTAGTGTTCGTGGCTATTCCGTCGAGTATCCAGGCTCCGGTAGTCTCCAGTTTGTATTGATTCTTTCTCTCGTTGAGTATCCGGACTCCGGTAAAGATTTTGTAAGGTGATCTTGATAGGTATTTGTAGTATTCTCTTTCTGATTTGTAGCTTCGTTGAGTATCCAGGCTCCGGTGTGTTTTCGTTGAGTGTTCAGACTCCGGTTTGCTACTTCATTGAGTGTTCAGACTCCGATGTGTTTTCGTCGAGCATCCAGGCTCCGATTTATTTATTGCGTTGAGTATCCAGGCTCCGGTGTGTTTTCGTCGAGCATCCAGGCTCCGATTTGTAGCTTCGTTGAGTATCCAGGCTCCGGTGTGTTTTCATTGAGTGTTCAGACTCCGGTTTGCTACTTCATTGAGTGTTCAGACTCCGATGTGTTTTCGTCGAGCATCCAGGCTCTGATTTGTTTGCTTCGTTGAGTGTTCAGACTCCGGTGTGTTTTCGTTGAGTATCCAGGCTCCGATTTGTTGCTTCGTTGAGTATCCAGGCTCCGATTTGTAGTTTCGTCGAGTTTTTAGACTCTGGTTTTCTTCTTTGAGTGTTCAGACTCCGGTTTGCTGCCTCGTTGAGTGTTCAGACTCCGATGTGTTGCGTTGAGCGTTCAGGCTCCGGCTCCTCCGTTGAATACCCAGATTCCGGTGAAATTTTTCAATTTGTAATGTTTTGCTTTGTCCGTTGAGTGTTCGGACTCCGATAAAGGCAGTTGGGTATACAGATCCTAGTAAGTGTTGCGATAGTACTTTCTCCATTGAATGTCCAGATTCCGGTGAATGTTCGGTTTGTGATGTATTGTTTCGTCCATCGAGTACCCAGGCTCCGGTAAATCCCTAGTGAAATCACCAGTTACGTCAAGCATCCAGGCTCCGGTCAGTGCGTTGAGTATCCAGATTCCGACAGATTTTGATGTGGCCCTATCGTGCGTTGAGTATTCAGATTCCGACGATTTGAAAGATTGTCCTTTGGCCCATGCGGTGTTCAGACCATGGCCAGTTACGTATTTCCTGAAGCAGAGTTACTTGATTAAGTTTCTCTTTCCCTTGGTGGGATGTTCAAGATGTTCATTATGTTCGGTTTCTTCGGAGATTCTATCCTAATCAGAGTTTACAGTTTATTTCTGCGGTTGGCAAATTTCCGGGTTCTTCGGTATTTAACCGCCTTTTACCTTGATTGATTGAAAGTCGTTCGCTTTTCACTCATTCAGGTCCAAGTCGCTTGAATAGGGGCAGCTGTTGCACCCCAAAATTTGCCCAACCTTTTCCTTCTTGTTTTTGCATTAGCATAACATCATCATAGCATTATCATAGCATTTCATTAGCATTTATGCACGGGATCAAGTGTGATATACATCAAGAGAGGCCTATCTAGAGGTTTTATTCGAGCTTGAGGAATCACTAAAGTCACCAGGAAGTGGTTCATGGCCTTGAGAAGTTCAGATGCTTGTGTGGGGTTCATCCCCTGACTCAGAGGCCAACTGAAGGTTATTAATGAGTTGGAAAACTATAATTACAGGTCATAAAATTACAGGTCAAGTTCAATACTTTGCATAACTCAAATAGACTTTTTTCCAACATGGAATTTGCTCCGAATAGCGTCATTGGGTCAACTAAACCTCAAGGTTTTAATGGGTTAGCTCAGGGTGGAAGTTTGATAAAAGTCACTTTGGTGAAAACATGTGAAAAGGCATAGTTTGGTATTTCTTCAAAATTCAATCAAATAAGTCCATGTTTGTACTTATTTTGAGTGGAAATCTCATTTTAAGAACAATGACACTTTTACATTTTTCATTTGAAGCTTTCTTCATGACCTATTCCAAGATTTCTTCACACTTAAGTAACACTTTGAATCTAAGCCCTTAAGATTGAAACAAGGGATAATTTTGGATCCTAGATGTATCTTATGATGCAAGCTATAAAACCAAATGGAGCCAAGGCAAAAATCCTCTTCCATGATCATTTTTCACACTTCACATATTTGAAAAAATTGAATTTTCAATCCTTGGATTCTCCCACTTTTCATTCATTTTCTCATTACCAATCAATCACACAACAATTATACACATTGTTCATCATCTTTTTGGAGAGAATTGGAGCAAGAATAGCATTGTAGCAACATGAAAAAGTGGTGAAAAACTCAAATTCGATTTTCAAGTTCCACTACAATTCAAGGCTGTTCTTCGATTCAAACATCTCCACCAACAATTTTAGAACGTGTTCATACAATTTTCTTGAAGGTTTCGCGGCTGTGTGAAGCTCTAGGAAGTCAAATTCGGAGGTAATGGAAATTCAAGTTTTCTCCCTAATTATGAGTCTCTTCCATGCCATTTTTATAGTATTACATCACCCTTGAGTAGTACATCGTTTCTAGTAAAGAAAGATCCATTTTTATGACATTTTTGTGTTCTTGAAAGTTTGAGATTCATTCACGGTTTTTGAGTTAGAGGCTATTTCAATGAAAAATAAGGGCATATTTGGATTCCTCTCGAAAAATCCCACAATTTTCATTCAAGAATCACCTCGTTTGGACAAGAATTGAGAGAGATATGGACCTTTGAATTTTTTCGGGCCACCCCCCTCATTGCCGTCGACCACCATGTTCAAATGCTGAATTTTTCCCTCATAATTTCATCCAAGTGGAGAATACAAGCAGTAGCCATCGGATCAATGCAGAAAAGTGGACTTTTTCCACCCATCCAAGGGCCAGGCGCTATGCCACGTGTCCTAGACCAAAACTATGTTGTTTTGGGCTAGTGCAGGGGCTGGGAGAACGTGGGTTCGATCCCTCCCCCTGCCACTTCTGAATTATTCACTTAGTCACCTTATTTCTCATATTTTCCTTTATTTCCATGTTCTTTCATTTCTCTTATTTTTATATGCTGACTTCAAATAATCATAAAAAAAGCATACTTAGTTTTTTTAATCCCCATTTTTTTGTGCTGAATCTTTAAGATGTGTAGAATTTAATAAAATTGGAATCACGATTTTATCACATTCTAACATTTTATTATAATTTTTTACATTTAAGTGGTCATAAAAAATATCCTAATCGAGTCATGATCTTGTGCATTTTCTTTGACCTGTCAATATGTCATTTCAAGGCCTAACCTTTTGTAGGGATCTCATACACATGTTGAGGTATTGTGATATATTTTTGTGGGAATTTTATTGTACCATTTTAATTGGTTTTGGATGCTTTCTTTAATATGCTCCATTTTAACTTTTCCTTTGGTATACATGAGATATCTTGCAATGTTTTCATCTTATTTGACCATTTCTCTTTGGATATTTTTGTGGTATCTCTCACCCCTGGTTTGTGACTTGATGTAGGGAATTGGAGATTTTTATTTGAATTTTTTAGCACCTTTTGCTATTTTTCTTGTATTTTTGTATTCGGACTTGTAATTTGGACATTCGAAAGGACTTTGGTTTCATTTCGGCTCCAACGGCCTCGATTTGTTTGTGTGGTGAACGCTAGGGTTCTTATGGATTGTTATAGACATTATATAGGATGTGTAGATCATTGATTGGCTGGTTTTATCATACATAACTGCCCATTAGGTTCCATATTTCCATGATAATGTGTTATGTTTCCTAATCGTAGTATACGTATGTCATTCGTAGGTTTTATTGCCTCGTATCACTTTATAATCACTTGTGGCCAAGATTGTATGTTTAAAATAGGCCATTTTCCATTCATTATGGGCTTGAGGTTGAGATGACTTCCTTCCTCACTTGCATTGCATGTTTACCTTTCTACACTTTGCATTTCATGTATGCTGTTACTTCATCTGTTTTCTGTTGCTTCCTTTGCCTTTCCCTTAGGATCTCCATTCTTTCTTGTTGAAGATAGAATGTGATAGACATTAGGCTTTGCAACCATGTATGACAACATTAGGGTAGTCTTCCCCTTTGCAAACTTCAACCATAGGACGAACATTGCATGATAACATTTAGGGTTGTGTAGTTTCCCTTAGAGGTCTGTTTCTCTTTCTCATCTTCAAACATTCTTAAAATACTTAATAAAGGTTAACATGTGTCATGCGTTACAAGCCTTAAGCTACTTGAGAAATAATTATGGGAGGGTTTCCCTCACATAATTTGAATGTTTAGTATGGTACCCTTTGGGTGACATGCGACGCATTCACTCTTAAGTCCAAGTCTTTAGTGCGACACGAGTTACAAACAAAACTCAAAACACTTCTTCTTAAAAGACACAAAACCAACATTCAACTCCTTTTTGTCCTCTTAGACCTTTAATCATTAGAACCCATTTTCGTAATGAGAGTTTCGTTAACTCTCGGTTCTCCCGCAAACGGTAACGCCTAAGTCTCCAATGGTCGAGCTGCATACACCAAACTGCGAGAACCATTTGTTAACCCTACTCGGGTTAAAAACAACTTAAACCAAACCTGTGGTCTAGTTAGCCCGAACTGCGCTTGCTCTGATCTTTCATACCAGATGAAAGTACGTAGGCACGAGATGCGATATCTCGGCGAGCAACCTTCCCCCCTTTTACCCGTAGTTAGGCGAACTACGTTGACTCTGATTTCTCGTTTCAGACGGGAATACGTAGGCATAGAACTGTTGTGTTCTGCCGAGTCACTTTTCTTTTGTTTTGTCCTTAAGCCCTTAGCGTAGATAGTATTAATCAACCCTTCGAGATAAACAATTAAGCGTGGGTCCCATCGAGTACGATGGGCGTGAGGGGTGCTAATACCTTCCCCTTGCGTAACCGACTCCCGAATCTAGGACTTGGTTGTGATGACCATTCCTTTTCCCTCTTTCGTTAGGTTTTCTCTGAGTGTTTCCTTTCCCTCCTTTGGGATAAATAACACACGGTGGCGACTCTACTGTTCTGCCGGCGCCGATTTTCACAGTAGCGACACACTTGTGTTGATATTGAAGAGTGGATTTTGATCAAAAGGAGAAGATCAATCATTAGATTGATATTATCATTGTATCACTTTCTCAATTACAAAAATACAAAGTTATTACTATTGTGACTTGTGATCCAGGATTGTTGGACACAAGGGGTAGTGTTTGCAAGAGGATTGTTCTTGCACACTAGTTGTTGATTAGTTGTTAGATTGTAGGCCTCACCGGTTGATGGTGTGATAGGTTGTACATTCTAAAACTATAGTGAAAACTCTCTTTCATGTGGAAAGGGGAGTGGAGTACCTTCGGATTGTGAAGGGAACCACTATAAATCTCCGTGTTCATTTTTATTTCTGCCTTTATTGCTTTCATCACCAAGAACTTAAAGAAGAAAAATTCAAGAGGTTTGAAAAACCGAAAAAAGTTTCTAAAGCCTAATTCACCCCCCCCCCCCCTCTTAGGCATACTCTGAACTTACAAATATCGCCGAATATGAAGCATGCATTCTTGGCCTCAAAGCGGCTATTGATCTAAGAATCATACTTCTCGAAGTAAGTGGAGATTCAGCTTTGGTTATTTATCAAGTTACAGGTGAATGGGAGACCAGACATGAGAATTTGATCCCGTACAGAGCCTACATCGTTGAAATGATTGAATACTTTGATGAGATCACTTTCAAGCATGTTCCGAGATCTGAAAATCATATTGCCGATGCTCTAGCCATGTTAGCCTCAATGTGGAAAATCAGGTATCTCAATGATGCTACTCTCATTCGAATTGAATGCAAGACTGAGCCTGCCTACTGTTAGATGGTTGAAGAAGAAATTGATAACAAGCCATGGTTCCACAACATAAAGAATTATCTGTTGAAACAAGAGTATCCAGTTGATGCTACATCACTTGACAAGAAAACCTTGAGAAGATTGGCATCTAAGTTCTTTCTCAGTAATGATGTGCTCTATAAAAGAAATCATGATATGGTCCTGCTTAGATGTGTCGACAGACGAGAAGCAAATTTGTTAATGTAATATATTCATGAAGGAACATTTGGCACTCACGCCAATGGATATGCCATGTCCAAAAAGATTTTGAGGGTTGGGTATTACTGGTTGACTTTGGAAACTGACTGTATTCAATATGCCAGGAAATGTCACAAATGCCAAATTTATGTGGATAAGATGCATGTGCCTCCAACGTTATTAAACGTGTTGACATCACCTTAGTCGTTCTCTATGTGGGGCATTGATATGATTGGGGCAATCGAGCCAAAGGCCTCCAACGGACACCGATTCATTCTGGTCGCTATTGATTACTTCACAAAGTGGGTTGAAGCTGCATCCTACGCCAATGTTACTCGACAAGTGGTGGCCTGTTTTATAAAAAAGGAGATTATCTGTCGATACGGAATCCCAAGCAGAATCATAACAGATAACGGTACCAATTTGAATAACAAAACCATAAAAGAGTTGTATGGTGACTTCAAAATTGAACATCACAATTCTTCTTCTTATCGTCCCAAGTTGAATGGAGCGGTCGAAGCTGCGAATAAGAACATCAAGAAGATTTTGCAAAAGATGGTAAAAACATTGGCATGAGATGTTGCCATTTGCCTTGCATGGGTATAGAACGTCTGTTCGCACTTCAACAGGGGCAACCCCTTTTTCTTTGGTGTATGAGATGGATGCAGTACTTCCTATTGAGGTTGAGATACCTTCCTTAAGAGTCATAATGGAAACCAAACTTGAAGAAGCTGAATGGGTGAGGGAAAGATTTGATCAGCTGAACCTTATTGACGGAAAGCGCATGACTGCGGTATGTCACAGCCAGTTATATCAGAAAAGGATCAAGAGAGCTTTTGACAAGAAGGTTCATATCCGAGAATTCCGAGAAGGAGAGCTTGTACTCAAAAAGATTTTGCCAGTTCAACAAGATGCACGGGGAAAATGGATGCCCAATTATGATGGCCCGTTTGTTGTAAAAACAGTCTTCTCAGGGGGCTCGTTAATTCTCACAACAATGGATGGGGAACAACTTACACACCCGGTGAATTCTGATGCAGTACAAAAATATTACGCCTAAAGAACCCGATAAGTTGAAAACCCGCAAGGGAGGCTTATGCAATAATGGGTATCCCGCTGGATCATAACCTATGAAGGAGGTCCATGCAAAAGTTAGCGATGAGATAAAAAATGATGAGCTCGCTAAATTGAAAACCCGAAAGGGAGGCTTAGGCAAAAAAGAGCGTCTCGGTGGATTGAAAACCTGAAAGGGAAATCCAGGAAAAAGTTAGGGACAAAGGCGTTTCACTGCATCATATGGGTTTTCACCTCTGCAGAAGAGTTTACAGGAAGTCCATGTCAATCGTTCTTGTTAGAAGCAAGGTTTTGGAAAGTTTTAGTCATTAGGGGTAGATTGTCAGCGGATTCAATGTAACCTTTTTCATGTTTCCGTTTTCAATTGTAAAAGTTCCATGGAGTTCTGTCATTGACAAACTTCCATTCTTAAATGAAATCAGTTTTTGGACCATTCTTTTGCAATTTACCATTTTCTTTATCTTCTTTATTATGAAAAACATCGTTTATTGATCAATGATAATTTTGAAAGCACCGGGTTCAAATTAAAAAAAAAATAATAACTTTTGAAGATTAACAAAACATAAAGTACTTTGGCTCACGGAAAGATTTGGTGGAAATCATACCCCTCGAAAGGTCTTAACATGGCAGAAGCTTTGATGTGCAATCTCAATACATCTCCCATTGAAACGTCTGTTGAATTGATTTGATAGGTTGATCATTCGGTCGTGTGTAGTTACCAAGATTGAAGACCCTCTCCCCAGGATTTCTCTATGAGATACGTTCTTGTGATGATGGACTCATCCTCAGTGGAAACATTCAGAGCATCTATTTAGAGTTACGCTGTCAATTCTGGCAAGCTTCCCTAAAGCTTTATTTCCCAAGCGAAGTGGGTTTATTTCCTAGAGAATCTACAGATACCTTCGTTTGAGGAATTCAATGTGATTCATTGTGTCCCTAGAAAGATAGATTGGCTTATCTATCTTTCCCTTTGAGTCTCCAGGTCTTTTGTCCCTCGTTAGAGTTGGTTCTTGCATATCATTAATCATCGGCATCATGTGCATCTGTTTTGCCTCTGTGGTCTTTGGATGTTACCTTTTGTCTTGATTGTTTCTTGGTTGTTACCAGCGGTCTTGTTTGTTATTCTCTGGGTATCCTCCGTCTTTTTAGGGTTTTGGTCGTCACCAATTTCTATACTTCAGTTGTTACTGATTTTGTTTGTGGTTATAGGTCGTCACCTGTATCCCATTTGATTCTAGTCGTTACTAGTTCCTTTGGATGTCCTTTTGCTACTGATATCGTCTTCCTGGTCGTCACCAGTCTCTTTCCTTGAAGTCTAGTCGTTACTAGCAATCCACATTGTTTAAAGTCCAATGGTAATTGGCAGCTCTTTTGAAAGTCCAGTGGTAACTGGCACTGTTTAAAGTCCAATCGTTATTGGTATTGTAGCTTTGGTCGTCACCATATCTCTTGAAAGTCCAGTGGTAACTGGCACTGTTTAAAGTCCAATCTTTATTGGTATTGTAGCTTTGGTCGTCACCATATCTCTTGAAAGTCCAGTGGTAACTAGCACTGTTTAAAATCCAATCGTTATTGGTATCATTGGTTTGGTCGTCACCATATCTTTTAAAAGTCCAGTGGTTACTGGCTCTGCTTGAAAGCTAATCGTTATTAGTACCGAGAGTTGGTTGTTACCAATTTCCCCAGCCGGAGTCCTATATTGTATCAGTGTGATTCGGAGTTCCCAATTATTGGTTTGGTCGTCACCATCACCCCCTGTAAGTATCATAGAAACTAGCACCCTTTGAAATTGTTTGTTGTTCTGGTCGTCACCAGTGTTCCCAGCAAAGCGTTGCTTTCCCATTCGAGTCTCAAAGATCTAGTGGATACTAGCATCCCCGGTGTGTCTGATCTTGTTTCTGTTCTTTTCCTGAAGATCCCGTTCGAACTCTTCGCTATAGGAAATTCCTCATTTGATTATCTCTAGTGAGGTTTGCGTCTCCTTTCTTTCGTTTCCCCGGTGGAGAATTGCCTTCTTCCCCAGTGGAGTGTTGTCTCCTTTTCTCCAATGAAGTTTTGTCTTCCCTATTGGAGTTTGCGTCCCCTGTATGAAAGATTCCCCCTGAGCAGCAGCTTTAGTCACGTTTGAACTATTTTGTTTGTTTTGCCTTGGATCTTTCCCTAATGCGTTGGGTCCCCCATGAGTAGTTACTTGTTGTATTGCCGTTCTTTTATCTTTGCTCGTGTGTCTTCATCTGCCTTGCATTTAAGCATCATAAAGCATCATTTAGACTCATGGCATATTCGCATTTGTCCTTTTTGCATACCATCGGATCTAAGGGACAAAATTTTTGGTTTGCTATATTTAAATACCTTTCACTACGATTCTGCGAGGATTGTCACCTCTCATTGTCATCTAGTGAAAATATTTAAATAGGGGCAACTGTCATACCCCAAATTTTGACCCCTTAGATCTTCATCATCATTTTAGGATCATACTCATTTAATTATCTAACCTTAACCCGTTTCGAGGTTGTCTATCTTAAGATACAGGAATCAGGGTTCCGCACAGCCGAAATCGAGGTTTCGAGGGTTAATCAGTCAACGTTTTGGATGGTTCTCCTTGAGACAAGTCTCCACATCATCAAACATACTCCATGGGATCAAGTACGAATCCAATTTGAGGTTGTCACCCAGGAATCAAGAACAGTGCAGTTCAGGGTACCCGATTAGGGTTTTCGAGCAAGAAAAGTCAACTGTGGTTTGACTTTTGATTTAAAAGGTGTTACAATGGTGGGAACATGATCCATAAAGTTCATATGGCTTAGTGAACTCTACTCAAGAAGTTTCAAGGCCTCAAAAGGCCTGGGGCATCAACAGTCGACTCGGTAGTTACCAATCGATCATTCGGTTGACCGAAAAGTCAACTCTTCACTCATAAGGAATTTGACCTCAAGATATGATTAAAAAATGTTCCTAATGACATATTGCACCTACCCATAAAATTTCATGACCATTGGATCAAGGATTGAGGAGTAATCGCAAAAGTCGGGAATTAGGATTTTGAAAGGGGCAAGATCATAACTCCTTAACCACACATCCAATTGAGTTGGTTCAAAGCTCATTGGAAAGCTCTTGACAAGTCCTACAAAAATTCCCAAAGTGTTCCATGATCATAAAATGAATAGATTTGGAGTTATGATCAAATTCATTACAAGAGGGGAAAGTAACTTAGAACAATTCTAAGTTATTTCACTTTTAGGCTTATTTTTCAGCAACTTTGAGAGGTTTTTTGGCCAAGTTCCTTTAGGAATCTAAAACTCATGAAAACATGAAAGTTGTAGAGCTACGTGAGGGATTTCCAAAATATAGTAGAACTCTTCCATAGCCCTTATGAGCTGAGAGTTATGAATTTAACAAGATGAGGTTTTAACACTTGAGTCCCACATTGTCAATTTTTCACAAACTCATCCTTTGACCACTTGAGCTATTCTCAGCCCTTAGATCTTATTTCTATCTGATATTTAGAGGATTTGAAGAGGAGAAATGCAGCAAATAAGGAAGTTTAGCAAGTCTTGCAACTTGGAGGCAAGTGGGAGTATTTTAATCATATAATAGGAAGAAAGAGAAACTTTTGGCACACTTGCAGCAATGCATCAGTTGAGCCAAGGATTTGAATTTTGCAGCTGCACCAAACCTCAAGCAAAGGGTTACCTTTTCAAAATCCCTCCAAAAATGCCAAGTTACAAATTTGTCCTCACCCTTCATTTTTCCTATAAATACAGGCTCCCTCTATGTCATTTACACACCAGAGCACTCTTAGAACCAAGAGAAAACCACAACTCTCATTCTTTTCTTGCTTGCCTCATTTTCAAAATTCCAAGTTTTCTTCAAAAATCTGTCTTGGGCAGTTGGCTTCCCAAATCCATTTCCACATATTCCAATCCTTCAAAAACCATCTACACAATCCATAAATGATGTGTAGAAGGTGTTCATACTCTTAAACCACTCAAAAACACCATTCTCCCAAAAGTCAACCTTCAAACCAAGCAAGTTGTACCTTATACACAAAAACAAGCAAACCTCTGTCCAGACCTGTTTTCATCATTCTAACTATCCACACACCTTTGATATATGATGCCTCAACTGTCCATAACATAAAGAAACCTCATCCTCATTTATTTTGAGATTTGTCACAAGTTCTTCACATTTCCTTCAAGTGCAAGAAAGTTGTTTTCATCAAAGTATTCGTTGTACAGCAGTTGGAGTGTTTTCAAGGTTTTATTTACTAAAATAAACTTGCTTAGAGGTCTACAAGAGGTTAGTGGTCACTATCCCTTTTATTTCTGTCATAAACATACTTGATATGTTGGTGTTTGAATGCAAAATACGTCTTATGTGCAAATCTGCTAGCTTTTTGTATCTACTTTGCTCATATCATGTTTAAGTGTTTTGTTGGCCATTTCATGATGTATCTTTGCACCTAAGTCATGTGTGAACTCTAGGAGATCTTTAATTCATAACTATTGCTTAAAGTTGGATTTGGATGTTAAGCTGTCCTCATGAACATATGGGAAACTGTTTTGAAGCCAGTGTTGTTTGGTTCTGTTGTGTGAATATTAACCTAATGCTGCAACATTGCCACTTTCATGTCATGATCATGATTAGTTCATTTGTTGGTTTAGACACCCTCATGTAAGTATTTTTTCACTGTTGAAACTGGTTTTGGTTTTGATCCTGCAACAATCTTGTCTTGCATTTTCAGCCCATATGCATCTTTTCCACCAACAAGTCATTTTTGATCTACCATCTTTTGAGAGCATGTGTATGTTGAAACTTGGTCTTTAATGTATTTTGAGCTTGCTTGTGAGTGGTTCTGCTTCATTAAACTTGCCAAGGTTGTTGGGATGACTCATTGGAATGAGAGGACCAAAACCTTTTTTTTATATCTTGATGATTGCAACTGTCTTGACATGTATTTTAAGTTTGATACTTGCCATCAGATATGTTAAGGTGTCCTCATATCACTTTGAGTTTTGTTTGGTGTTTGCTAACATAAAAGCCTTGTTGCCTTGAAATTATGACTTGTGCTTGGCACTATGTTTTGCATCAATTGTTGTTTCTCATTTGGTTATGTGATATGACTGTCTCAACTTGATATGTTCATATGTCATTAAAGGTTGTGCCTGTCATTTGTCTTGTTGCATATTGATTGATAACATGAAAATTAATACCTTTTTAATCATGGCATTGTTTCATCCCTTGCATCACCATTGTCACTTAGGCACTAGGATAAGGTTTTGGTTGTAACCATATTCTGTTCACATGTTGTTTACATTACCAATTGTGCTAACTTGTATGTTGTTCTGATACTTTGCAAGCTTTTTGGTATGAATCTGCCTGAACCTACTAGACAGCCCATTTGGATTTTTTTGAGCACTTGCATCCTTGTAGCATGTATTTTTCTGTTAAAAAACCAATTGTCATGATACCTTTGATTTTTGCAAACTGTTGTATGTATTAAGCATTAGAACCATTTGTTGATGTGTGCCAGCCTTGCTTTTTGAAGATCCATACATGCTGCCAACTGCCTAGGTCCATTTGAAAATGCCATAATACTATTTTGCTGTAGGTTGACATTTGACATATGTTTTGCAAATTGATATGTGCATATAAAACTAGGACTTACCATTGATCGTTGATATTGCCATATTTGTTGTCATGTGCCTTGCTGTCATATTTATGTTTTTCTGTCTCAATTCATGTGCCATCACTTGTGCTAAATTCTTACATCTTGTTGAGATCTTTGATTCAATGTGCATAATTCATTTTGTATGATAAAGGCATAGGTTGCATCATGAACTGTCTTCAAATTGCCAAACAGAATTTTAAGCATTCTTGTACAACCATGACAATCACACACCAATTTCTGTTTAGAGGCATCTTTGCATAAATTTTGCATCCAAATTCCATGAACAATATATTTTTGGTTTCAGCATACCATTACATATCATCAATTCCTTCTGTCATGAGCTGGAGTTAGCACTTTGCATACCAAGCATTTTTTGCAACTTACATGACAACTTTTGGTTTGGAATTGTTTCTGTTTGATCTAGGCATCTAGGATCATTAGAGAACATGTTTATAAGATGTGCACACTTTCATTTGATCATGATCCCTCTTATTTTGAACTATGGCCATCATCATGCATTTTCAAAGCAATTTGTGCAACTTGCATGTCATTTTTTGATTGGACTTGATTTGGTATGACTTTTTGCATCAAGAATCATTGGTTCATGTATTTTGAAGTTGTGCATACCCTTACCTGTTCATATGTCTTGCTGTTTTGAGCTGTGACATTCAAATTGCAATTTCAAGCTTCACACTACCATTTGCACACCAGTTCCTTGTTTAAAGTTATTTCTGTTTGGCCTTGGCATATAGAGTCATTAATTAACATATTTGAAAGTTGCTTGGACCCTTACATGAGTTTAAAAGCATTTGGTTTGATCCTTGGTTTTCAAAATGCATTCCTAAGCTTCAACTTGCATTTACATTCGAATTTTGAAATGTGTGTATCATCTTGAAAAACTGAAATCACCACTGAATTCCTTAGGAACTTTCACTTGAGATAGGCTAAAACTTTGTTCAATTTGGTTGAATATTGATGAAGTTATGGTGTTGTCGTTTTTTATGTTTTTTTGCTTGCCTTCATGTTTTTCCTTGCCCAGATTTCATGCACCCATTTAAGTATTTAAATTTTAGGGGTGGCAAAATACACGGATGTATCGCCACCCCAGTGGTTAAACCCTCATATTCTCATGCGCCTTTCACATGCTTATCCTGGGTTCGATCCACAGTGGAGATCAACCCTTTTTGTTATTTTTTGTATTTGCCTTGTTTTCTTTATTTTGTCCTTCCTTTCCTTCCAATTAACAAATGCGCGCCCTGGCCCAGTTGGTGTAGTTTTAAGTTAGTATTCCAAGGGTGGTGGGTTCAACACCCACCAGGCGCCTCCCCCTCTTTTTATCACTAATTGCTTTTGTTTTCTTATTTAATTGTAAAATTTTATAAAAATCATAACTTCTTCGTTTTTTATTATTTTTAATCAGTTCTTTTTGCAATTATCTCGTATTTGTATATATTTTCATGTGATGCATTAAAATTATAGAATTTTTATTTGTGGAAACAATGTTTGCATTAAAAACGCTCATATTTCTTTTTAGGGTTTTTACCCTCCTAATCGTTTCAAGCTTTTGATTCATTCTTCTCCTGTTTGTTGTTGTGCTTAATGTGAGATCTATGTTTGTCAAACCCTTGATGTAATTGAAATTACTTGTTGCTTGTAAGCATGATGTTTGATTCATTTGCTTTCCATGTAATATCCCCATGTTTGACTTATTTGCATTGGTCGTTACCTTCGTCTTTGTCAAGATTTTACTTAAGTCTTTATCCTTCATTGAGTCTTGTAAGAACTCATATTTACTCGCTTATTGTCATATGCTTGCATGCTTTGGTTGTAACCATTCCTCCTATTTGACGTACTTGCTTGTTGTAACATGCTTGTATATGCTTGGTTATAACCATGTTTCTTGTATTCATGTTTGTTTAATGTTTATGCTTTGTTAAGTTTAGTTTCCCCAAGTGATGGAACTCTTTAGTTCTCATCCAAGTTGCCTCCCTTTCTATCCTTCCAAAGGAAAGTCTCTCTGTTGACCTTTGGGTCATAGATAGCTCATCTCCCTCCCTCGACTCCGTTAAGTCATTCTACACTTAGTTAAGTTAGAACCTGTCCTTTAGACTTTGCTTAAAGTCTAAGAAGCCTACCCCTTGTTAGGAGTGATCTTTCAATTAGAACTTAGGATAGAGTTTGTTAACTCTATGTAAGAATCACCGTCATGATTACTTACTTCCCTTTCTTGAGTGTTCAACATAGATCTAGAGAGTTTCCTTAAACTCTACACAAGCATTATAATGTTTGTTCCCCTTTGAACCTTGATCATTATCAAGTGTTCTTCAAACCTAGTGAGGTGAACTACGATTGCTCTGATTCTATCCTAGTTAGGATACGTAGGCAGAAGATGCGATATCTTTGCGAGCAAACTTAGTGTATATATATTTAGGTTTTAACCTACACCTTTTACCCAATCCATAGCAAACTTAGCATACAACAAACAAAAGGTTCCTGTAGAGTACTATAGATGTTTAGGATGTGAAATACCTACCCTATGCATAACCAACCCCCGATCCCCGAATCTCTTAGTGTTGTTGTTACATCGCGCAAAAGGTTCTTTCTCTCTTTAGACCTTTCCTTTGGATAAATTAAAGTCTGGTTGTGAATTCAATGAATTAAAGATTCAAGTTAATCAATAGCTTGGTATCACGATTCTCACCGCAACACCCATCCAATTTCAAGTAAATGTTCGAAACCAAAATTCAATAACAAATGGAGTGCCCCTGTTTAAATCCAGGCCCAATGACAAAAGAAAGATCTATGCTGCTACAAAGAATAGTTTAATAGGAGAATGGTTTAGGTTTATTGCTTGTTGCCATAGGAGTTAACATTGCTCAAACAATTAGCGCTAATTCTCAATCACAACCTATGCTACCTTGATGTTGGTGTTAGCGCCTACACTCCAATGAGTCCTAGCAGTGGTGATTGTTGTATTGCTCATAGAGTATTCCCTGGTATTTTGCAATCAGGTGTTATGTGCATAGCCTGTGGATTCACATCAACAATTTGACCCATGCATAGACATCTCACTGGACTCAGAATAAATTCATAGTAGGTCTTAGCAGCAAAATAAAATACAAAACAAAAGTTTAACACAACAATACAGTGCGTCACAGAAATTGCAAGGTAGTAGGAAAAACATTTCTGACAAAATTCACAACTTGAACAAACTTTTTCTAACAGAATTTAAATGAAGTACTATTCTACCCCTCAAAATCCTCTAGAAAAACTAAGTAGCTGTAGCAGAATTCATCATCAATTTCCGCAATTTTCACCATACCAAAACCTTCAGAGAAGCTGCTCTAATCTTCGTCAAATCATCAACACCATTTTCACCAAGCTTCAGCATCAAATTCTTCAATCTTTGTTCACCATTTTTTTTGAAACCCCACGCCAAAACCTTTTTCCTGCAAAAACAAAGAACCTGCAAGAGAATTAAACACAATAATTTCACCACAAAATCAATAACAACAAGCAGTGAATTAAGAAGAAGAGTTCACAAGATTCGAATACACTCGCAGAAGAATCAGAAGGGAATTATGAACTAGAAGAAGGAAGAGGAGTGGAAGTGACGTTACCTCTGGTTTTCTATTCATATTCGCTGATATGAAGGAGCACTGAACTCTCTCCGGTAGGTATGCCAACCTTGCTCTAAATCTTGTTGTTGCGATGCAGTTTTTGTTTAGTTTGTTCTTGTATTTGATGGCGAACTGTATTAGAATTGTGCGTAAGGAGACAAAGTCAAGGTCCCGTGTGTCTCGACGGAGGCCATGTTTTCAACGATGCGATTTGAAGATGAGCAAAACATCAAGATGAAGGGATTGCGACGTTGTTGAGGGCTTTGAGAGAATTGAGAAATTTTTGATAGAAGAGGGTGTGATGCGAGAGTAGAAGAGAGGTAGAGTTGGAGAAAGATGAAGCATTGTGTTGGAGGAGAGGTGAACGACAGCGAGATTTTGTGCGACGATGCAGAGAGGTAGAAGGTTGAGCGAGAAAGGTAAGGTAGAAAGAGGGTCACGACGGCTGAGTGAAGAAGATTAAGGGAAAGTCATGTTGATTGTGTTTTATGTTGGGAAACCTAATTTCATCCGGACTGGGCCTTAAGCCCTTTAACCTTTTTTTTTCCTGCTCCTTCCCAAACATTCGTGCACCCTCCTGAGCAGCATAGTTTAAAAGTCCTTGGGTCTAAAAACTGCAAAGTCCATGCGCCTATTCATTTTTGCACCACCCTTGTTACTGCTGCACACTTCTAGTTTTTTTGTTTAGTTGGTTTTGATATATTTAATTTTATTATATTTGATTTTGGTTAATTGATAATTAGATTAGATTTAGAATTAGATTTTAATTTTGATTTAGACTTTAATTCTAATTTTTTTTATTAACTTTTAATTTGAATTTTGATTAAAATTTAATTTTAATTTTAGGCAAATTGTCAATTACCTTTTAATGTTAGTTTTAATTGTTGAATTGACTTTTAACATATCTTGTTTTTAGTTGTTGATTAACTTGGATTTTAATTTTAGTTTTTATTTTAGTTGTGACGCTAATTGTGCTTAGATTTTGATTGAGTTTAATTTGTGACTTTAGTTTTGATTAGATTTTGACTAATCCATGGTGATACTTGTGACTTCTTTCCCTGATAATACTTGTAAATATTTCTTGATTTGGTCATGATTTTGATGCATATTCTGATTAATTCCTGATTAAATTCTAAATTCACCTCGAGCTTGGTACTTTGTCATGAACTTGTTTTGTGTGTGATTTCTCTTTGTGATTGAGTTGTCTCGTGTTCACTTGTGTTTCATATTCACATGATCCCTTAGGATTCCTAGCTCGAATTAATTTCCGATTAAGTTCGAGATAGGAAAGACATTAGGCTCTCAATCCAAGCATGACAACATTAGATTAGCTCCCTCCTAATCCTGACCTTAGGGTCACATTGTATGATAACATGTAGGATTCAGTTTCCCTTAGACCTTGCATGCGTCTTTCTTTTCTCTCTCAAAGCAATAATCAAAACACTTAATGAATACGATGAGTATTGTGCACCACGAGTCTTAAGTACATGGGAAATGATGAGAGATGGGTTTCTCCTTGCTTGTCTAGAGTGTTTAGCATATGCCCCTTGAGAGATATGCGGCGTATTCACATTATGTCATAGACTTTAGTGCAATACGCATATCAAACAATGTCAATTCACTTCTGTTAAGGCGTTTCAGGCCCAGAGTCTTTTCTCTCGCCCCCTTGCGATCGAGATCCTGTTTTACCATAGTAGCGTGAACTATGGATGCTCTGATTCCTTATTCCTTAATGAGGATACGCAGGTACGAGGATTCCTATCCTTGGCGAGCACACTAATAACTAACTTTCCCTGTTCTCTCGCCTCAGTGCGATCGAGACCAACCTGTTATCTGAACCTTTTCTCTCACCTCAGTGTGATCTAGACCTTTTCCCGTAGTTTCCAGAACTAAGTTTGCTCTGATTTCTTAGACCAGATGAGGATACGTAGGCATGAGACGATAATGTCTTGGCGAGCAACCTTCCCCTATCACCCGTAGTTTTCCGAACTACGTTGACTAAGACTTTCCCATTGCACGGGGGAATACGTAGTCATAGGGCGGCGATGTCCTATCGAGTCTCCTTTTTCTCTTCCCTCCCTTGTTTAGCAGTAGCTTTTAGATAACTCACCCTTTGATTAGACAACAAGCATGGATCTCGTTGAGTACAACGGATGTGAGGGGTGCTCATAACTTCCCCTTGTGTAACCGACTCCCGAACCCAAGATTTGGTTGCGATGACCTTGTCTTTACTTTTCTCTTAGGTTTTCTTTGATCATTTCCTTTCCCTCTCTTTAGGATAAATAACGGTCGATGGAAACGCTTCTGTTTGTTTTCGCCGCCCCTTTTCGCAGTTGCGACAACATGCATTGTTGATTTGAGTTCACATTCAGATGAGGTTTTCTTGGGAGATGCTCTGTCCTGTATGTTTATACAATAGCCATAGCTTTCATATGGGAGCTTATGACTCTGGAGACCGTTCATGGGAAATTAGTTGAGGCCTCCTTGATTGGTGATGATGCCAAATCAGAAATGGTGAACGTATAATCATTTCTCGAACTGAGAGCCAGTGAGACTGGGGACCTGCTAGAATACCTTGTCCAAGACAAGAACCCACATGCGAGAGGGGATGGGCTTTGTAAGAAACCTTGACCTTCAAACTACCGGGTTTTCTAGTTTTCTTATCGATATGGACTTATGAACCTAGTATTCTGATTATTCCGGTGTTCTGGTATTTTGAATTTATCGTCAGACTGGTATTCTAATTATTTTGGTATTTTGGGTATTCTGGTTTTCTCGTCAGAGCAGAGTTTTGAACCTATCTTGTCAGCATCACGACAGTTATTCAGAATTTATGGAAGCTTTGATCCCATGTCTATTACATTAATATCATTACATAACATAAATATGTGTGAATCATTTTGCATATCATCCTTCAACCAGCCAGAACTCTCATCCCGCCATTGTTTATGAGTGGTCAGTTGATTCCTCGGTACTCGTTATGAATAAGTGATGACTATTGAAAGACGACAAAGTGTTTGGAGCAAGATCAAGCAGTGTCAAGAAGTAAGGTCAAGTTGGAAGATGTTGGTAGCTATGTCAAAGAACAACCTTCATAATGTTGATCCCCCATCATATTTTACTGTGACAATTAACCCACTGTACAGTTTTCTACCTAATGAGGATTCTTTACAAGTGGACAACCTTACTCAAGCTCAGTAGTCTGTTGCTCGAAGTGAACATTCCACTTCTCTTGATACTACAGACTATCGTGGTTTCACATTCTCTATGCCGAATTCTCAAAGGGAGGTCCTGTTGATGAAAACCAAGGACCCGAGAGCTCTTGATTTTGCTAAAAGATATCGTGTGCTGGATAAGAAACTCAAATCCTTGGAGGTTCAAGATGCTCTTGGTTTCGATGCTTCAAATATGTGCCTGGTATCCGACTGTCGCTACCGCGAAAATAAGGTGCCGGCAAAACAGAAGAGTCGCCACCTTTCGTTATTTATCCCACAGAACGGGAAAGGAAACGATCGGAAAAACCTGACCAAAAGGTATAAGACAAGGTCATCGCAACCAATGTCTGGGTTCAGGAGTCGGTTACACAAGGGGAAGGTATTAGCACCCCTCACGTCCATCGTACTCGATGGGATCCACGCTTGTTGTGTTTATCTGACGGGTTGATTTTATCTATCTACGCTAAAAGGTCTGGTCTGAAAAGAAAAGAAAATAACTCGGCAGAACACAACAGTTCTATGCCTACGTATTCCCGTCTAGAATGAGAAATCAGAGTCAACGTAGTTCGCCTAACTACGGGTAAAAAGGGGTGGGAAGGTTGCTCGCCAAGATATCGCATCTTGTGCCTACGTACTCTCACACAGCGTGAAAGATCAGAGAAAATGTAGTTCGGGATACGAGAGACACATGTTTGTCTTTTTTATCCGAGTATGGTTAACAAACGGTTCTAGCAGTTTGGTGTATGCAGCTCGACCTTTGGAGACTTAGGCGTTTACCATTTGCGGTAGAACCGAGAGTTAACAAAACTCTCCTTATGAAAATGGTTTCCAAGGATTAACGGTCCCAAAGGACAAAAAGATGTTTGATCTTTGTTTTAAAGTTTTTTTACGGAAGAAGTATCTTTTATGGATGTTTGCAACTAATATCTCACTAGAGACTATGACCTGAGAGTGAATGCGTCGCATGTCACCCAAAGGGTGCCATACTAAACGTCCAAGCTGTTGAAAAGAAACTCTCCAACAACCCTTTCTCAAGTAGCTTAAGGCTCGTAGCGTACGATATCAATTAACCTTTATTATTATATTTTGAGTTGTTTGAAGATGAGAAGAGAAAGGACACAACTAAGGGGAAACTAGTCCAATCCTAGAGTTGTCATGCAAAGTTCATCTTATAGTCAAGGTTAGGAGGGAACTACTTATTTTTGTCATGCATGGTTAAAGTCCTAATGTTTATCACATTCTATATTGAACAAGAAAGAATGGAAATCCTAAGGGAAGGAAGACAAAAGAAGAAGAAGGAAACAATTGTACAAATGCATACATGAAATGCAAGTATAGAAAGCGAAGATGCAATGCAAGTGAGGGAGGAAAATATGTGTGGGGCTGAAGCCTCCATAAGCCCATCTCAACCTCAAGACAATTATGAAAATAATGCAAGAGACTAGGAGAAGAAGTGCAACAAGAGCAAATTACAAAAACATACAAAAGAAGTCCTCAAGGATTCACCACTTTAGGCATGCCTTAGAGACCTCCAAAGGAGGGACCCAAAACTTCCTTAAATAACACACCAAGGTCATTGGACAGAGAGTTGCATATTCTAATCATACAACCTAAGCCACAAATGAATATAAAGGATAAAATGGTAAGGAATCAAGAGAAACCTATAATGAAAGTACATAAACCACCATATAGAATCACAATGTACAAGCATGAAAGTATAACATCAAATGGGCAAGCTATGTACAATATATACAGCCACAAAATGGTCCACAAGACCTATAATATGTCCATAACAAGAAGAAATCACTATAATATCCATCACACAAGCAATACAAGGCTTTTGGAGCCAAAACAATACAAGTGTCCAAGTGAAGGTGCCAAATTATGAGCCAACTTGCAAAATAAGGAAAAAATAGTAAAATACATCCAAAAATGCCAAATAAATTCTTCAAGCACCTAAAAAGTGTTATTAATCATAGTTTCAAAGGGTAGCAAAATAATACAAAGGGAAGTGCCTAAACAGAGGGAAAACATAAAGGGTGCTCCAGAACTAAGGCAAACTAGAGCATGAACAAAATGGCACTCAAAACCAATGAAAATGGTACAATAAAATCCATAGAAAAATATACACAAATCCCTAAAGATGTACACAATAATCCCACAAAATATTAGGAGTTTATTCATTGTTTTGGCACCTCAACAAAATTCTATAAGAAAGATGGTACAATTTCGTATTTTTAATGACTATTAAAAATAGAAAAAATCAAACAAATTGAAAATAAATCCAAAATCAGTTTTTCCAATTACTGGGATCTCTAATCACGTCAAAGATTATGGTGTAAAAATCTCAAGAATTTAGGAACAAGATTACTATTTTTCATTCAATTAAAGAAAACAAGCAAGAAATAAGAAAAATAAGGAAAACATGGAATATAGACAAATCTGCGTGGTAAGTAGCAAGAATACTCAGTCTAATCCATTGGGCCTGGCATAATGGGGGTGTGGATAACAAGTCACTTAAGTGCAGCTGAGGTTTTCAGTGAAATGGTGAGGTGGCGAATTTCTGGTTGTTGGATGTGCATACTTGGTCATTCTTTTTGATCTAATCCAATGGTGAATGGATCATCTTCTTCATTTGAACATTTGAGAGGGGGGAAAATCAGCCCGTGAACAGTACGACGGTGGGGCGGCCGGAGGTGCGCCGGTGAGCTTCTCCAATCTCTATCTCTCTAGTTTCTTAACCAAATTGCATGTTTCTTGAACCAAACTTGTGGCATTTTTCGTGGGGAATATGAATATGCTATCAAAACTCACTTTTATCCATTAATTCTTCAAAACCGAATGCATCCAAGAAAACTTCAAGAACACTAAACTTGCATAAAAACTCTCCAATTCAGCCCGGAATCCTTCTACTATAGGTGGGGTTTGCAAATATGTGAAAATGGCATGGTAAAGATGCTTGTATCATGTGCTATGGTGAAATTAAATTACCTCCGAAAATGCTTATGGTGAACCTTCGAATATCCAACAAACCTTCAATTTCTTTGCCCGGAAACACTCAAAGAAGGTTGTAGAAACTATTTGGAACCTTGAATTGCCTTGAAATGATGTAGAACTCCAAATTCGAAATTCACTTTTTCTCCACTTTTTCAAAGTTGTAATGGCTCCAACTTGCATCAATTTGCATCAAACTTGATCTGAAAATATTCTATATTACTTATAGAATATGTTTTTGATTAATTGGGGGCCCAAACATGGCTTAATCATTTAATTGGATTTTTGAATTTCAAGCTTATGGAAGCCCATGGAAATGCTTCAATTCATGGTCAAAACTCCTTGTTTTTTATTCAATTCCATTCCTTGTAATGTAAGGAAGATTTATGGCTCACAATTACTCCTTGTTTCCATATCAGTGGCTATGATCCAAAGTGTTGCTTAAACATGAAGAAACCTTGAAATGCACTATGAAAAGTATCTCAATTGCAATTGATTTTGGTGCCAATGTTCTTAAAACATAATTTGCAATCAGAAAATGCACAAATATGACAATATTTGGTTAAAATTTGGCAAGACCCCAAACTTGGATTTTCACATGCTTTTACACAAAATCTCCTTCACCAATCTTCAACTACAAGCTAGCCGATTGATAACTTGAGGTTTGGAGGACCAAATGACACCATTTGGAGCAACTTTCATGTTGGAAAAAATTCCATTTGAGTTATGCAAAGTGGTGAACTTAATCTGTAATCAAAGTTTCCCAAAATACCCCTGAGTTGTAACCCTCATAACTTGAGTTCTACAGATCAGATGAAAGACTTCTAGTACACTTTGGATAGCTAAGATCGTGAGGATCAACATTCATGTTGGCCAAGGATTGAGGAGAAACATCCTTCTAGCTCAAAAATGTCCTGGAGGTTGGTTGACTTTTGACGATAAAAATCACATTCATCTGAGGACCTGTAACTTGTCTGCCTCATAACTTGAGTTCTAGAAATCCAATGAATGACTTCTAATACTCAAATTAAAGGTATGAACATGCTATACAATTCTCATATGGATATCAAGATGAGATGAGGCTTTCATCTTGAATTATGTGGTCTTGAAGTTAGGCACTAAACCAGGGGATTTTACACTGTCGAGCATAGCAACCCTAGCCTAGCAACTTCTCACACTCTTGAATATTGATGAAATAATATTGGAATAATCTTTAGTGTGTCTCAACACAACATCACATGATCATAAAGACTTGGAATTGAGTCTTAATCTCCTTCAGTTCAACTGTTGACTTAGGGTTGACCAGGTGAAAACCCTGATTGCACCAATCTTGACTGTGGCTCCACAAACTTGATATAATGACGGACATAAGCTTCGAAATGACCCTCAAGGTCTCCCATGAGTTCTCACAATATTCTCCACCCATACCCATGGATTCAAAACCACTTGATGACCTTCATAGACCCCCAAGATAGGAGGTACACCATTCTTAACCAATCCACTCCTTCTGATGAGCTTTGGCATTCTTCTGATAATGATAAGCACTTGATAGCTTGAATATAACCCCTTGATTAGGCTTAGACCTTTGATAGCCCTCTCTTGATAAGCACACACCCCTCAATCCCCTGTTCATGGACTATGGTATGCAAATGCTAATGCTAGGAATGCAATGATAAATGCAATGAAACAAAAGCTAGATAAAGCAAAAAGTTGGGGCAAATTTCAGGGTGTAACAGCTGCCCCTATTCAAACGACTTGGACCGGACTGGCTGAGAGGTGAACAACCTTCAGCCAATCGAAGTAAAAGGCGATTGAATATCGACAAACCTGAAAATTTGCAACCTGTACGAACACAAAATAGCGAATGCCAACCAAGGGTTGGAATACCGATATGCCAAGGATAATAATCCAATATAATCTAAAATTCATCCAAAAGATGCCAACCAAGAGTCGAGAAAACGCCCAGAGGACACCAACCAAGAGTTGGAACAACCAAAGGCCAACAGATACCAACCAAGAGTTAGGAAACAACCAAAGATACCAACCAAGAGTTGGGACGCAACCAAAGATACCAACCAAGACTTGGGACGAAACCGACAACAAATACCTATCGAAAGTCAGGATAGCGAACTCAGAATACCAACCAAGAGTTGGAAAAACAAACAAATAGGGTACCAACCAAAGGTTGGGGTGACAAAACCTCGGATACCAACCAAGATTTGGAACAAAGACCAACAGATACACCAACCAAGAGTCGGGATAACGTCCAACAGGTACCAACCAAGAGTTGGGAAACAACTAGAGGATACCAACCAAGAGTTGGAAGAAAACTCGGGATACCAACCAAGAGTCGGACTAACAAACCATGGCTACCAACCAAGAGTCGGGATGAAACAACCAACAGATATCAACCAAGAGTTGGGAAACAACTGAAGGATACCAACCAAGAGTTGGAAAACAAACTCGGGAATACCAACCAAGAGTTGGAAAATCACCACAAATACCAACCAAGAGTTGGGAAACAAACTCTGGAATACCAACCAAGAGTTGGGAAACAAAGGTACGAACCAATAGTTAGAATCACCAAGGAACACCATTGATCAAAGGTCGGAACACAAGCTGCTAACCAAGAGTTAGGATTGCTGAGGAAACAAAGAATACCAACCAGGCGTTGGGATAACATCCACTAAGGAACACCCGTACTGCTAACCAAGAGTCAAAAGAAACGTCCATCATGAAACTATCAACTGAGAGTTGGAATAATGACGCTGCAGGGGATAAAGTCCGACCAGAAATCAGGAACTAAAACTGCTAACCAATAGTTAGAATCAACGGGACCTACTGACTGGAGATGAATTGGCAACAGCTGAAAACTACCAACCAAGAGTTGGAAACAAGCAACTCTGCTATGGAGGAACAGGACTACCACCCAATAGTGGGAACAACGTCCAAAGAAAAACTACCAACCAATAGTTGGAAGCGTCAAATAAAGGCCACCAACCAATAGTCAGAACTGCAAGGAAAATCACCAACCAATAGTTAGAACCAAAGCATCAACCAATAGTTGAAACCGTGGAATAAAGCCACCAATCAATAGTTGGAACAACGAGGAGACTGCCAACTAATAGTCGGAACAACGAGGAGACTGCCAACCCATAGTCAGAACAACAAGGAGACTACCAACCAATAGTTGAAATCGTCACAGGACTACCATCAACCAAAAGTTGGAATAATGAGGAGGACTACCAACCAATAGTCGGAAGAAACAAAGAGAAACTATCAACCAATAGTTGAAACCGGCAAAGGACTACTATCAACCATTAGTTGAAAGAGAGAAAGAAGGACTACCAACCAATAGTTGGGAAGAGCGAGGAGACTGCCAACCAATAGTTTGAAGAGCGTACAAAGAGCACCAATCCACGGTTGGAAGGGCGAACAAAGACCACCAACCAATAGTCGGAACAATGAATAAAGACCGCCAACCAAAAGTTGGAAGCGTAAACGGAGGACTATCAACCAATAGTCGAAATAACAGGGGAAGACCGCCAACCAATAGTCGGACGAGTAAAAGGGGGACTACCGACCAATAGTCAGAAAAACGACTGCGAGGGATAACATCCAACCGAAAGTTGGTAAACCAGGCTGCTAACCAAAAGTCAGAACACAAGCCACTAACTAAGAGTTAGGATCGCCAGGAAAATAAATCCTCATCAACAAAAAGTTGGAACAAAAACTACTAACCAAGAGTTAAGATCGCAAAGATTGCCAACCAAAAGTTGGAACAAAAGCTACTAACCAAGAGTTAGAATCGCAAAGATTACCAACCAAGAGTTGGAACAAAAGCTACTAACAAAGATTGCCAACCAAGAGTTGGAACAAAAGCTACTAACCAAGAGTTAGAATAAAAGCTGTTAACCAAGAGTTAGGATAACCAGGAAAAGTAGACCTTCCTCGACCAAAAGTCGGAACAAAAGCTGCTAACTAAGAATTAGGATAAAAGCTGCTAACCAAGAGTTAGGACAAGAGCTGCTAACCAAGAGTTAGGATAACCAGGAAAAGTGGGCCTTCCTCGACCAAAAGTCGGAACCAAAGCTGCTAACCAAGAGTTAGGATAGCCAAGATTGCCAACCAAGAGTTGGAAGAAAAGCTACTAACCAAGAGTTAGAATAAAAGTTGCTAACCAAGAGTTAGGATAAAAGCTGCTAACCAAGAGTTAGGATAACCATGAAAAATAGATCCTCCTCGAACAAAAGTCAGAACCAAAAGCTGCTAACCAAGAGTTAGGATAGCTAGGGGGCGCTACACGAAGCTGACTCCACCACAGGAGACTACCAACCAAAAGTTGAGATGATCACCCAAAATCATCAACCAAGAGTTGAAATAAAAGGCCACTAACTAAGAGTTAAAATAACAAAGATTGCCAAACAAAAGTTGGAACAAAGATTCTGCGAAGGGGAAATCAGAGATTACCAACTGAAAGCTAGGACAAGACACCTCGACTTACCAAAACACCAGTCACCATGAATTGGACTACGCTGGGGAATGCCGACCAAGAGTTGAAATAAGAGAATCAACAGAATCATAAGAGGGGGTTTGGATCAATAAGACTCCATTGGGACGAAGACCAGATGGCCAATACCGGGAATGCTTCCAACCATATCCTGAATCAAACAATTTTCGTTCTTAACGGTAATCGGTACCAAAACTAGCTTATGTCTCTGATGCATATGTTTGAGAATGGCGTAATGCTCCATACGAAATGGAAATGCTACGCGTTTGGGAGGATTCTATACAAC
The DNA here is from genome assembly GCA_963859935.3 of Lathyrus sativus. Taxonomy (NCBI): domain Eukaryota; kingdom Viridiplantae; phylum Streptophyta; class Magnoliopsida; order Fabales; family Fabaceae; genus Lathyrus; species Lathyrus sativus. The sequence goes on along the minus strand of OZ012735.1, from coordinate 488,650,641 downwards.
GACGAAAAATGCAGAGGGATCTCCCTTAGCAAAATAAATGCTAGAGAAGAGAGACCGGCTTCGCTGGGGAAAACCGGGTATCACAGAATTACTCCAGCAAAATAAATGCTGGAAAGGTGAAACCGACTCCGCTGAGGAATAACAGAAGGTGTCAAGTATGATTGAACTTTCCTAGGGATAGCTTGCGCGTGCCAATGATGATTGGGCTTTGCTGGGGGAAAACAGACGAAGTTTTCCTGCGTACCAATGGCAATTGGATTCTGGACCGATGCGTCAACACGGATTGAGCTTCCTAACAACCACCGATATCCTGACTAGATTCAAAGGTTTTGGTTGAAGGGTCGAGGGATAGTAGCACGGCTTCCCGACATTCGTCTTGAACTTGAAGGTTGATCAAACCTGCTTGAGTAGCTCTGACGATACAGAGATGAACGATTCCTTTGTTTCCATACTTTGCCCCAGCTTGTGGGATTTCTGCGGGGATGTTCCTCGAAGGGAAATATGCAATCTCTGCACCCTGATCTGCCTCAGCATCTTAAACCTCGAAGAGGTGCTTCACATTAATTGCCCCACAGGCAAGAAATAACTTCTGCACTCTTAGGGTGGCCTGCCCCTGTCCTGCAACGACTTTGCCCCTGATTGGCTAATCTGTGGGGAAATACCCTGGTTGTCCTCGAGAGATTTAGCAAACCTCGACCTGACTGCTTCAGATCAACTAATTTCTGGACGGCTAACTCCTATGCTGTGATCGTTTGACATAGTTTGCCCCGGTTCACCAGAATTCAGGCATTCTACATTCTATTCTGGTCAGACTTTCCATTGTGGAAACTTCTCTGCTGTTAAACGCTTACTCGCTAGTAAAACAAGTTGTTCTGCATAAAAGACATATTAAATGCAACACATATGACAGTTTTGAAACTCCAATCTAGTCACTGGAAAATTTTGTGACATACAATGTATGAATCATTCATCAACATGTCAACATTAATACAATGCTGTAAGAGGAATCCTTTTGGGAGTCAGATTCGATGCGATCTTTACCGAAGTATGCTTTCGAAACAAACCTGCTTCAATTAGGACTTTTGAAGGTTGTAATATGGTCAGGTTCACGGTTAAAGAAGGAAAGGATATAGGCTCAAAATTCATTTTAAACCACCCATTCTCCGTGATGTTCTCCAATCCTATATTCAGCTAATTCGACCTTAGCGTTCACCTTTCAAAGGTTGTATGACAGGAGTGACAGTTCGGGAAACCACGCATTTTCGGAGTGACAGTCACTCGCTTTTCGCCAGTGGGCATCCGGAGCCACACAATTCCGTTCTTGCTTGAGGATTTTCTCTTTTGTAATCCTTTTCGTTTTTCGTTTTTTCATTCCCTAACTTTTGCCTGGACTAACTCTTTTGAGTTTCTTCGATTTTGAAGTCCAGCGGGATGCCCTTATTTTTGCCTAAGTCGCTTGTTTGCAAGATTCGACTTAGCGGGCTTTTTCTTTGATGATTTTTTTTCTTCTTTCTCTTTTTTTTGAATAAATCGCGTGACATCGGCTTGTCTGACTTGTTTGAAAAGAGATTGTGACTGTTTTACTCCTAATCGACCGGGTTTAACCATTGTGGTTTTTTAGGTATGACCTATATAGGTGTGATCTATCCTCGAACAGGAACTTCCTTGTGGTAATTTGAACGCTTGGTCAAATCAACTGACACCTACCCTGCCCCCGGTTATGATTGAGGGTTTTTCATTTTCAGAAAGAAACTCCTACTACTAGGCTCAAAGGGGTTAACAAGGGATTATCTTCCTTATATCTCCGGTGTTTGGGATTTGAAACAATGCCTGTACATCATCAACAGGTCTTTATTCAAAAGCATACATTCGGAAGCTTGTGCTTCTCAAAATTTCGTCATCCTCCCCGGATTCCACTTAAACAAGCGTTTGAAATAAAAGAAAGCAATAGAGTGAACACGAATGGATTAGTTCAAAAACATGCATATTTATTTCATTTATCAATATCAATTGAAAACAACAAGCTTTACAAACGAAATTTGCAATTAAACAGGAAAGAAACTACAAATGTAAAGAAATGACATGAAAAATGCAGATTGCCAGCTTCTAGGAACTGGGCTTTCGAACTTGATTCGCCGCTAAGGCAGCCATCTTCAGAGTTACTCGTCGAAGTCAGTCTGTAAGTCTTCTGAACCTTCATTCTCGGGGAACTTTGGGGATGAAAGCAGGAGTGTCTATCTTTTCTGTAATGCCTGGAATGAGACCCTCTGTTATACTCGTGTCACCCGACGCGAACTTAACGGCCTTTGAATCGATCAAATCCTGAACTACGTGCTTAAAAGCTTTGCAGTTCTCAATGTGGTGTCCGGGCGCCCCATTATGGAAATCACAATGGGCGTTTGCATTATAGTCAGGTGGTGGGATCCTAGTTAGTGGATGTCACTTCCGTAGTTCGACCAATCGAAACTGAAGCAAGACTTGTAGCAACTGAGTGTAAGTCATGGGGATCTTATCAAAAATTCTGTCGGGCTGCTTCAGCCTCGGCGCATACCTCCTGGCCTTAGGAGTGTCTTGGGGAGTGAGAGAAAGTTGTTGACGTGGCAAATCTGGGATCTCAGGTCGTGCCACAGATCTTCGAGGCACATCACGCCTTGGGACAGGTTCCATGGATAAAAGCGGAGCGAGCAAAGCTGTTGCGGCTTCAGGCACCGGGTCACCTTCTTCTCTGAGCACCTTTCTTACTACCTCCATGATCAAACTCACATAAGTTTTCAACTGTTGGTTCTCCTCTCTGAGTACCTGCTGGTTCGAACACAACTCTTGCATCTTCCCCATAACCTGCCTCATTTAGCCTCGGACCTCACTCAACTCTTCTCGTACCTGTTCCATAGCCTTGTGGGGATTTCTGTAATCTTCCTGATCGGATATCCTGCAACAACTAATTTAGCACAGGGAATAAGATCAATGGTTCTGCGGTACCTGCTATGCAAAATGATATGCGTTGCACCCCAAATTTGTCCTACCTTTACATAGTTTCTAGTGTCACTTTATTTCGAATGAATAAAATGGCACAATTGGCAAGAGACCGTGTGTGAGGAGTTATGAGTGTGAGAGGTCGAGAGTTCGAATCCCACCTTCTTCATTTTTTGTTTTTCTTTTATTTTTATTCTAATTTTTCTATTTTCATAAAAAAAATAACAAAAATAGTTTTTTTTATTATTTAATTATTATTTTCGTATTTTATTTAAATTATTTTTTAAAAAATATTATTTTTTCACTTTTTTCCATATTATTCATAAAAACATCCAAAAATCATAAAATTAAAAATATTAGAAAAGATTTTATTCTTTTAAGTTTGTTTTTTTAGCTTTGACTTATTATTTAAGTTGGGGTTTAAAATAGGCATTAGGTTAGAGTTAACCCTACTTTGTTACCTATATAAACATGAGTTGCATTTGAGAAAGGGGGAAAGGAGATAAAAGAAAAAACGGCGGCCGTTCTCACAACTTATCAGAAGAAAGGAGGAACCCACGAACCCAGAAGGAGAAAAAAGGGACGGTTCTTCGAAGAAGAAGACGGAGCTTCCTTCGTTAATCATCATCATCGCGACTCAGAGAAGTTCAAGCTCTCATCATTGTCCTCCTTCCGGAACTGCTTCAAATCTCATCTCAAGAATCTGTCGCCGTTACCGTAAGCTTTTCCTAACTTTTTAGATTTAGTTAATATTAAAATGAATTTTCTTAATTAAAACTCCTCTTGAACCAAAATTCTTTTTTTAGAGGTTAGTGCATTATTTTTAATTAAACCATTTTTAAAAAAAGAAATACAACAAAAGAAACATAAAGCTAACATTAAGACCTTTTATTCAACATTAAAGCTTTTTTTTGAACAAGATTTAAAACTCTTTTATTAAAGTTAAAACCTCTTTTAAAGTTTTTTTTTTCTTCCAAAATTAAAATCTTTTCTTAAAACTAAAACTTTTTTTTCCAAATTTAAACCACCTTTTTAAAATTTAAATCTAAGTTTGTAAATTAAAACCATTATTTAGTTAAAGTTACTACAAACCTTTTTAAAAATCTATATATATCTATAAAAAAACATATAATTAAAAACTATTTTTTATAACTTATAATTAGTTTATTTTTTTTAATAAGTTGAAATTATATTTTTTCTGATGACTAATAATTAAAAACATTTTAATAGCTTATAGTTAGTATTTCTTTTTCTTTTTTATAATTTATAGTTAGTAACAGTTTTTTATGATTTATAGTTAATTTAGTTTTTAATAAATTTTAATTAAAAAAAAACATTTAGATTTCTAATTTATGACGTTCCTAACATTTTTTTTCTCAGTTGTATAGTTTATTGATCCTTTATTTTTTGCACTCCAATTTATAGTTGTAATTTACGCGAGGCAATCGTCGCTCTTATTTCATTATTATTCTTGCATTTTCCATAGATGTAATTTACGCGAGGCCATGGTCGCGGTTTATTTTTTATTTCGCATTTTTTGGGGATTTTTAATTTACGAAGTGATTGTCGCGATGCTTTCTTTATCGCTTTCATTATTTTCCGTACTCTATTTCTGCCGTATAATAATTTGCTATATCTTGCATGATTTGCCGTTAGAATCCCCTCCGAAGGAATTAGGTTTAGCCGTTTGACCGTCGAGTCAATCACCCTAATTTTTGACCATTTCAAACCCTAATAGTCTAGGTGTTCCGCCGTGGACGAAAATACCCTTTACCCTAGCTTTAGGTCAAAGAGTCGTCGTACTCTGCTTTAGGGTTTCCCGCCGTGGAATCCATAATTTCAACCCTAATTTTAATTCAACTTTTCAACATAGAAATAGGAGTTTCAAGACTCCACGTAAGCGTGTCCTTAAGATACGTTTACTCCCATTGAAACCTTGACCACAGTCAAGAAGTTTCTAACCCCCCTTTCAAGGGGAACTACAATTACTCTGATTCCATTCCCGTCAGGATATGTAGGCACAAGATGCAACGTCTTGCCGAGTAAACTTAGGACTAACCCTTAGGTCTTTTAGGTCATTCTATCTCTTAGCTCAATATATATATTAAAGCAGATAATAAAATAAAATAAAAAGCATACAATAAACAAAAGGTTCCTGTAGAGTACTACCGAAGTTTAGGGTGCTAGTATCTTCCCTAAGCTTAACCAACCCCTTACCCAGATCTCTCCCCGCATTGTCTTTACGATGCAAAATTAGGTTTTCCTCTTTTGACCTTTTCCTTCGGATAAATCAAAGAGCGGTTGTGAACTAAAGATGCAATTCAAATTAATTAATAATTTGATATCATATTCTAACCGCAACAGAAAATGGCGACTTCACTGGGGACCCTCCTAATTTTTAAAGGGTTGCCCCTATTTTGTTTATTGTATGATATTTCTATTTTATTTTATTGTCTGTATATATTGTACCTTGCTTGGGGTATCTTTGTTGTGAGATAATTCCTACACCCGGACTTTAGTGTCATTATTATAGGAAGGTGATATATTCAACGAGGCTTATAGGGAGTGATTCCCGACCAAGCTGACTTGAGAATCACCGCTCAGTTGAGACCATTTCGAAAATGGTTCGGTTGAACGAGTATTCGTGAAAAATTTTACTATTGTCGATTGGAGTTCGTGATACTGGGGACCGTAGTACCTTAACACCACTTTGGCCTTATCTAGGACGTAGTGCAAGGACTATGAGGGAATATTCCCAAAATAGTTGCTACGCGATACTACACTCAAAAGAGGCTCTCTCGAGGATATTATTAACCACCGAGTCAATTGGGAAACTGATAATATCCGAAAGATGGACTGATGACTTTGGGCACCTCTTTAGAACCTTGTTTTGCAGGTACAACTACCCCATAGTACATACCTTTTGGGAAGGATAGACCTTAACTCCATTCATTGTTCCTCTAACCTAGGACTTTGTTGTTTGTGTGTATTTGTCCATGGCATTCATAAAACATCATTCCTAGTTTCAAGGAATTCAACAGTCCTTTGCGAATTCAAAAGTCCTACATTACAAAGTTTAAGACCGTTTCCAACTTTCCTAAAAAAGAAATGTTTGCAATCGAGCGTTAAAGTTCTTGAAACTATTGCATTGCATTAGCATCATGTCTTGCATGGCATCTTTCCCCGGGTTTCTCATGTCCATTTGTCTTTATCTTCCAGTGTTCCGTTGAGTCGTCAAGCTGATTCCTCGACACAGATATCAGACTATAGCTAACTATAGACGCCAAATGTCAGAACAAGAGGAACATTTTGCGGATAATCCTCCAAATGTCCAGAAGAATCCTTTGCCAGTGCATCAAAAGTGAAGCTTCCCAGCGGATTGTTTGTGTTTCAGACAGGACGGCTCATGGATTTAGTCATTAGACCTTTGTTTCTCGTTGTTTGTACTTTCCTTATTGTTACATTAACTGTTTGCTTTCGAATTATGTTTGTACTTTTACATTAATGAACTGAGCATTGCAACTTTTGATTTAATTTATTTTATATATTATTTGCATCTTTACACTTTATCTTTCAAATGTTTACTTCTTGTCCAAATTCTTAATATGCAAAGATTGGAGGGAGGATGACGAAAACGTTATACCCATAACTGCTGTCAGTATGCTTTCAATCAATCCTTGTTGACGATGTGAGGCATTGTTTCAACTCCCAAACACTGGAGAAATAAGGAAGTTATCCCCTTGTCACCCCCTTCGAGCCTAGAAGTTGGAGTTTCTTTCTTTACAAAAAAAAACCCGCAATTTTAACCTTGGGGCATGGGTAGCTCTCAGTTAACTTGGTTGTGCTTTCCTACAATACGCCTTTCATATAAAGGTCGCACTCACAATTTTCCTTCGTACACAGCAAGCGTTGAAGATGCTTTTTTTTAAAGCCAAAACGCCAATGATGGTTCACCGTAATCATTTAAGATAGACAGTCTCTTTCTTTCGGAAAAAACAAAATAAAATATAAAAAGCCCGCTAAGTCAAAACCTATGAAGGAGACTTAGGCAAAACTGGGGCATCCCACTGACTGTAATCTTCACAAAAAAAAACAGTTCTGGCAAAAGTTAGGGATAATAAAAAGAGGAGATCTTTAAATCCTTACCCTGAAAATCCTCAATGTCAAAAGAACCATATGTTGTAAAGAAGCAGTGGCTGCCTTTTCATAGGTCACTTGACTTCTGAACCATCATTGCTACCATCAGTGCAATTCCTAACCTATAGGAACCTGAATGCAAATATGAGTTAACTGAGCATAGGACTGGAGATCATCACGTAGATTGGGTGGGTACAAACAAATTTTGAGCCTTTATCCTTTGTTTCATAAACTGTAAACCAGACCACGTTACAACCCTCAAAAGACCTAATTGAAACAAGGATATTTTGAAAGCGTGCTACAGCAAGGTTGCGTAAGCTGACTCCTAAAGATCTTTGTGAATCATTTATTTTGGCCGTATACCTGTATTAAACTTTGAGCGTCCTGGACTACCGCGTTCTAACCGATGACTCATTTATTTTTCATCTTTCAAAAACAATTTTGATTTCAAAAGTTGCATGAACTTTGCATTACCATGTTTATATGAATATTTTTATTTGCAAACTGGCTTTCCTCTAAGGAATTTTCGAACAATCGAGAAACTTGGTCAAGTGATCCTATCAGGGGCAAAGTCTTCTCAGATCTGGTTTATCCATGAGATTTTCAAGACTCGGACTGGGGCAAACCTTCCGAGGGTACAGTAAAACAGTCATTTTCAGAATCAGACAAGCTGAAGCAATTATCAGTTCATCTGTAATGGATAATTTAATCTGGGGCAGTTTATTTGAAAGATCTCCAAGCGGCTTTCCATCCTTCCTATGAGGACCATCAACCTGATTACGATTTAGCAAGTGGCAGTGATCTCCGGGTTGAGGAATCAGTTTTCCAGTCTTGTCATCTTACCAGAAGAGTCGAGCCTTGTTGTTGACATCTGCATTTGTATTTGATCATATCTCATAACATAATTCATATACATATACATTTCATACCTATGCATAGCATGAGTGTTTCATCCTCATTTGCATTTCTCCCGAGGTCGTGTTTTATCCAGGTCTTACCTTGTGGTCGAAGTCCAACTTACTTGGCACCTACCAAACAACTTTGTGTAGTGTCCATCTGATGTTCTTCCAGATATGATGTTTTTCTTATCCGATGGTTTTCCAGATATGCCTGTTCCTTTTACGTCCAACACTATTCTCATATATTGTGTTTATACCTTTCATTCAAAGACATTATTGGATGTCTGGTACCCTGATTTTAATGTCTCTTTCTGATGGTTTTCCATATTGATTCTCGTTGTTCTAATGTTCTTCCAGAACTTCGTTGTTACGTATCTGATGGTTTCCCAGATATTTTCCTTCGATTCTGACGGTTTTCCAGAATCTATCTGATGGTTTTCCGGATTTATTCCTCTTTCTGATGGTTTTCCAGATCGAGTCCTTTATCTGATGGTTTTCCCATATATTTTCCTTCAATTCTGATGGTTTTCCAGGATCTATCTGATGGTTTTCCGGATCTGTTTCTCTTTCTGACGGTTTTCCAGATTGAGTATCTCTTATCTGATGGTTTTCCAGATATTCTTTTACGATTCTGGCGGTTTTCCAGAATCTTTCCGATGGTTTTTCGGATAAATTCCTCCTTCTGATGGTTTTCCAGATCGAGTCTTTGTTCTGATGTTCTTTTAAAACTCTATCTGACGATTTTCCAGATAACCCTGTGATTCTGATGGTTTTCCAGAATCTTATCCGATGGTTTTCCGGATCTGTTCTCCTTCTGATGGTTTTCCAGACTGAGTTTTTGTTCTAACGTTCTTCCAGAACCCCCTTGTTGCTTATCTGATATTATTCCAGATAGGTCTTCAAAACTTGCCCCGTACATTTATTGCTTTCCTAAATGTTTTGGATTTACCTTCAGAACTTGTCTTCATCTCATGCTCCTATAGATGTCGTCCTTTTGTTTTTGGATATAGCCCAGGGTTTATTCGATGTTTTTCCGAGTATCTCTGGTATGTTTTAGAATTCATTCGATGTTCTTCCGGATGTCCCTGAAATTTGTTTCTTTGACCCTGAGGTTATTCGATGGTTTTGCCGAGTATCTCTGGTGTTTGTTTCTCTCTGTATAATTTCCGATGATTCCTGAAGATCCCGCTCGATCTCTTTGCTTAAAGGAATGACCCGGAAATTCAAGCACTTGTTGTTTACTAGATCCTACCGCCGTGTGGATCCTGTGTTACCGTTCGTTCTAAAGTGACAATTGTCGCACTATTCCACCAGTGCGTCGTATTCCCCTGTGTAGTTACTCGTCGCGTCTGTCCCCTATGTCGTTGTGTTGTCTGCATCCTAGCATTCATCATTCCATCATACGCATCATATTAGATTCATGGCATTGTCAGCATTATAGTTCATGTTATTTTGTCCATATCATTGCATATCACAACATCTAGGGGCCAAATTTTCGGTTATCTATATTTAAATCCCTTTCACCGCGATTTCTCGAGTCTCTGCTGCTCAAATCATCCGGTGAAGCTATTTAAATAGGGGCATCTGTTGCACCCCAAATTTGTCCTACCTTTACATAGTTTCTAGTGCCACTTTATTTCGAATGAACAAAATGGCACTATTGGCAAGAGACCGTGTGTGAGGAGTTGTGAGTGTGAGAGGTCGAGAGTTCGAATCCCACCTTCTTCATTTTTTGTTTTTCTTTTATTTTTATTCTAACTTTCCTATTTTCATAAAAAAAAAAATAACAAAAATAGTTTTTTATTATTTAATTATTATTTTCGTATTTTATTTAAATTATTTTTTAAAAAATATTATTTTTTCACTTTTTCCATATTATTCATAAAAACATCCAAAAATCATAAAATTAAAAATATTAGAAAAGATTTTATTCTTTTAAGTTTGTTTTAGTTTGTTTTTTTAGCTTTGACTAATTATTTAAATTGGGCTTTAAAATAGGCATTAGGTTAGAGTTAACCCTACTTTGTTACCTATATAAATATGAGTTGCATTTGAGAAATGGGGGAAGGAGATAAAAGAATAAACGGCGGCCGTTCTCACAACTTATCAGAAGAAAGGAGGAACCCACGAACCCAGAAGGAGAAAAAAGGGACGGTTCTTCGAATAAGAAGACGGAGCTTCCTTCGTTAATCATCATCATCGCGACTCAGAGAAGTTCAAGCTCTCATCATTGTCCTCCTTCCGGAACTGCTTCAAATCCCATCTCAAGAATCTGTCGCCGTTACCATAAGTTTTTCTTAACTTTTTAGATTTAGTTAATATTAAAATGAATTTTCTTAATTAAAACTCCTCTTGAACCAAAATTCTTTTTTTAGAGGTTAGTGCATTATTTTTAATTAAACCATTTTTAAAAAAAGAAATACAACAAAAGAAACATAAAGCTAACATTAAGACCTTTTATTCAACATTAAAGCTTTTTTTTGAACAAGATTTAAAACTCTTTTATTAAAGTTAAAACCTCTTTTAAAGTTTTTTTTTCTTCCAAAATTAAAATCTTTTCTTAAAACTAAAACTTTTTTTCCAAATTTAAACCACCTTTTTAAAATTTAAATCTAAGTTTGTAAATTAAAACCATTATTTAGTTAAAGTTAATACAAACCTTTTTAAAAATCTATATATATCTATAAAAAAACATATAATTAAAAACCATTTTTTATAACTTATAATTAGTTTATTTTTTTTAATAACTTGAAATTATATTTTTTCTGATGACTAATAATGAAAAACATTTTAATAGCTTATAGTTAGTATTTTTTTTTTTATAATTTATAGTTAGTAACAGTTTTTTATGATTTATAGTTAATTTAGTTTTTAATAAATTGTAATTAAAAAAAAACATTTAGATTTCTAATTTATGACGTTCCTAACATTTTTTTCTCAGTTGTATAGTTTATTGATCCTTTATTTTTTGCACTCCAATTTATAGTTGTAATTTACGCGAGGCAATCGTCGCTCTTATTTCATTATTATTCTTGCATTTTCCATGGATGTAATTTACGCGAGGCCATGGTCGCGGTTTATTTTTTATTTCACATTTTTTGGGGATTTGTAATTTACGCGAGTGATTGTCGCGATGCTTTCTTTATCGCTTTCATTATTTTCCGTACTCTATTTATGCCGTATAATAATTTTCTATATCTTGCATGATTTGCCGTTAGAATCCCCTCCGAAGGAATTAGGTTTAGCCGTTTGACCGTCGAGTCAATCACCCTAATTTTTGACCATTTCAAACCCTAATAGTCTAGGTGTTCCGCCGTGGACGAAAATACCCTTTACCCTAGCTTTAGGTCAAAGAATCGTCGTACTCTGCTTTAGGGTTTCCCGCCGTGGAATCCATAATTTCAACCCTAATTTTAATTCAACTTTTCAACATAGAAATAGGAGTTTCAAGACTCCACGTAAGCGTGTCCTTAAGATACGTTTACTCCCATTAAAACCTTGACCACAGTCAAGAAGTTTCTAACCTCCCTTTCAAGGGGAACTACAATTACTCTGATTCCATTCCCGTCAGGATATGTAGGCACAAGATGCGACGTCTTGCCGAGTAAACTTAGGACTAACCCTTAGGTCTTTTAGATCATTCTATCTCTTAGCTCAATATATATATTAAAGCAGATAATAAAATAAAATAAAAAGCATACAATAAACAAAAGGTTCCTGTAGAGTACTACAGAAGTTTAGGGTGCTAGTATCTTCCCTAAGCTTAACCAACCCCTTACCCAGATCTCTCCCCGCATTGTCTTTACGATGCAAAATTAGGATTTCCTCTTTTGACCTTTTCCTTTGGATAAATCAAAGAGCGGTTGTGAACTAAAGATGCGATTCAAATTAATTAATAATTTGATATCATATTCTAACCGCAACAATATGCAAATGCAAAAATGCAGCAAGGGATCAAGAGTGTTGTGCTGTTGACTGAAGGAGAACCAAAGTTCTACCTTGACAAGAACATGGCACTGTTCTGATAATAAGACCCTGATATTAATGCCACTGATCTATTCTGTCGAGAAAACCAGGTTGTCTGAAGGTTAAAGTTTCCTGCATAACCCCAGCCCACTCACAGGTATGGACTTAATTCGCCAACGAGGTATGGCATCCTATGCGTTCATCAGCGTCACAGACTTTTCAAGAAACGATGATACGATACCTAGAAGGTGTGGCATCATCATCTCTTGAAGCGGCCTCACTTAGCTGAATCCCAAATGATCGGTTCCCAGAGTCGACAACCCTCAGATCCAAAATCCCTTCGAGCCCAAAGGGCCAGGAGGAAAATCATCAAAGAGAATCTCGTCTGAGTGCGGATTTCATGGCTAGCTGGTGCATACAAAGCATACAGGCTCACCACTAATCTCCACTTCTAAGTCTAAGTCTATACTCAAGCTCAGGTCCGACTTATCTCTCAAAGTGAAACCCCTCCCACAACACAACAATAATAATATAGTGCGGAAAGTAAAAAGCGAAAGATAAAAGCAGAAATGTAAACCTAAAAGATAAACAAACAAGCGCTCGAATTGACTCGCATAGGGAATCGTTGGAGTCCCCAGCAGAGTCGCCGGCTGGCGCTACCGCGAAAATAAGGTGCCGGCAAAACAGAAGAGTCGCCACCTTTCGTTATTTATCCCACAGAACGGGAAAGGAAACGATCAGAAAAACCTGACGAAAAGGTATAAGACAAGGTCATCGCAACCAATGTCTGGGTTCGGGAGTCGGTTACACAAGGGGAAGGTAGTAGCACCCCTCACGTCCATCGTACTCGATGGGATCCACGCTTGTTGTGTTTATCTGACGGGTTGATTTTATCTATCTACGCTAAAAGGTCTGGTCTGAAAAGAAAAGAAAATGACTCGGCAGAACATAGCAGTTATATGCCTACGTATTCCCGTCTGGAACGAGAAATCAGAGTCAACGTAGTTCGCCTAACTACGGGTAAAAAGGGGGGAAGGTTGCTCGCCAAGATATCGCATCTTGTGCCTACGTACTCTCACACGGCGCGAAAGATCAGAGCAAACTTAGTTTGGGATAACGAGAGACACATGTTTGTCTTTTTTATCCGAGTATGGTTAACAAACGGTTCTAGCAGTTTGGTGTATGCAGCTCGACCTTTGGAGACTTAGGCGTTTACCGTTTGCGGTAGAACCGAGAGTTAACAAAACTCTCCTTATGAAAATGGTTTCCAAGGATTAACGGTCCCAAAGGACAAAAAGATGTTTGATCTTTGTTTTGAAGTTTTTTTACGGAAGAAGTATCTTTTATGGATGTTTGCAACTAATATCGCACTAGAGACTATGACCTGAGAGTGAATGCGTCGCATGTCACCCAAAGGGTGCCATACTAAACGTCCAAGTTGTTGAAAAGAAACTCTCCAACAACCCTTTCTCAAGTAGCTTAAGGCTCATAGCGTACGACATCAATTAATCTTTATTACTGTATTTTAAGTTGTTTGAAGATGAGAAGAGAAAGGACACAGCTAAGGGGAAACTAGTACAATCCTAGAGTTGTCATGCAAAGTTCATCCTATAGTCAAGGTTATGAGGGAACTACTTATTGTTGTCATGCATGGTTAAAGTCCTAATGTCTATCACATTCTATCTTGAACAAGAAAGAATGGAAACCCTAAGGGAAGGAAGACAAAAGAAGAAGAAGGAAACAATTGTACAAACGCATACATGAAATGCAAGTATAGAAAGCGAAGATGCAATGCAAGTGAGGAAGGAAAATATGTGTGGGGCTGGAGCCTCCATAATCCCATCTCAACCTCAAGCCAATTATGAAAATAATGCAAGAGACTAGGAGAAGAAGTGCAACAAGAGCAAATTACAAAAACATACAAAAGAAGTCCTCAAGGATTCACCACTTTAGGCATGCCTTAGAGACCTCCAAAGGAGGGACCCAAAACTTCCTTAAATGACACACCAAGGTCATTGGACAGAGAGTTGCATATTCTAATCATACAACCTAAGCCACAAATGAATATAAAGGATAAAATGGTAAGGAATCAAGAGAAACCTATAATGAAAGTACATAAACCACCATATAGAATCACAATGTACAAGCATGAAAGTATAACATCAAATGGGCAAGCTATGTACAATATATACAGCCACAAAATGGTCCACAAGACCTATAATATGTCCATAACAAGAAGCAATCACTATAATATCCATCACACAAGCAATACAAGGCTTTTGGAGACAAAACAATACAAGTGTCCAAGTTAAGATGCCAAATTATGAGCCAACTTGCAAAATAAGGAAAAAAATAGTAAAATACATCTAAAAATGCCAAATAAATTCTTCAAGCACCTAAAAAGTGTTATTAATCAGAGGTTCAAAGGGTAGAAAAATAATCCAAAGGGAAGTGTCTAAACAGAGGGCAAACATAAAGGGTGCTCCAGAACTAAGGCAAACTAGAGCATGAATAAAATGGCACTCAAAACCAATGAAAATGGTACAATAAAATCCAGAGAAAAATATACACAAATCCCTCAAGATGTACACAATAATCCCACAAAAGATTAGGAGTTTATTCATTGTTTTGGTACCTCAACAAAATTCTACAAGAAAGATGGTACAGTTTCGTATTTTTAATGACTATCAAAAATAGAAAAAATCAAACAAATTGAAAATAATTCCAAAATCATTTTTTCCAATTCCTGGGATCTCTAATCACGTCAAAGATTATGGTGTAAAAATCTCAAGAATTTATGAACAAGATTACTATTTTTCATGCAATTAAAGAAAACGAGCAAGAAATAAGAAAAATAAGGAAAATATGGAATATAGACAAATCTGCATGGTAAATAGCAAGAATACTCAGTCTAATCCATTGGGCCTGGCAGAATGGGGGTGTGGATAACAAGTCACTTAAGCCCAGCTGAGGTTTTAAGTGAAATGGTGAGGTGGCGAATTTCTGGTTGTTGGATGTGCATACTTGGTCATTCTTTTTGATCTAATCCAATGGTGAATGGATCATCTTCTTCATTTGAACATTTGAGAGGAGGAAAAATCAGCCTGTGAACAGTACGACGGTGGGGCGGCAGGAGGTGCACCGGTGAGGTTCTCCAATCTCTATCTCTCTCATTTCTTCACCAAATTGCACGTTTCTTGAACCGAACTTGTGGCATTTTTCGTGGGGAATATGAATATGCTATTAAAACTCACTTTTATCCATTAATTCTTCAAAATCGAATGCATCCAAGAAAACTTCAAGAACACTAAACTTGCATAAAAACTCTCCAATTCAGCCCGGAATCCTTCTACTATATGTGGGGTTTGCAAATATGTGAAAATGGCATGGTAAAGATGCTTGTATCATGTGCTATGGTGAAATTAAATTACCTCCAAAAATGCTTATGGTGAACCTTCGAATATCCACTAAACCTTCAATTTCTTTGCCCGGAAACACTCAAAGAAGGTTGTAGAAACTATTTGGAACCTTGAATTGCCTTGAAATGATGTAGAACTCCAAATTCGAAATTCACTTTTTTCTCCACTTTTTCAAAGTTGTAATGGCTCCAACTTGCATCAATTTGCATCAAACTTGATCTGAAAATATTCCATATTACTTATAGAATATGTTTTTGATTAATTGGGGGCCCAAACATGGCTTAATCATTTAATTGGATGACTTGAGTTCTAAAAATCCAATGAATGACTTCTAATACTCAAATTAAAGGTATGAACATGCTCTACAATTCTCATGTGGATATCAAGATGAGATGAGGCTTTCATCTTGAATTATGTGGTCTTGAAGTTAGGCACTAAACCAAGGGATTTTACACTGTCAAGCATAGCAACCCTAGCCTAGCAACTTCTCACACTCTTGAATATTGATGAAATGATCTTGGAATAATCTTTGGCGTGTCTCAACACAACATCACATGATCATAAAGACTTGGAATTGAGTCTTAATCTCCTTCAGTTCAACTGTTGACTTAGGGTTGACCAGGTGAAAACCCTGATTGCACCAATCTTGACTGTGGCTCCACACACTTGATATAATGACTGACATAAGCTTTGAAATGACCCTCAAGGTCTCCCATGAGTTCTCACAATATTCTCCACCCATACCCATGGATTCAAAACCACTTGATGACCTTCATAGACCCCAAAGATAGGAGGTACACCATTCTTAACTAATTCACTCCTTCTGATGAGCTTTGGCATTCTTCTGATAATGATAAGCACTTGATAGCTTGAATATAACCCCTTGATTAGGATTAGACCTTTGATAGCCCTCTCTTGATAAGAACACACCCCTCAATCCCCTGTTCATGGACTATGGTATGCAAATGCTAATGCTATGAATGAAATGATAAATGCAATGAAACAAAAGCTAGCTAAAGCAAAAAGTTGGGGCAAATTTTGGGGTGTAACACCGACCTAGTGTTACCTCCAAGTTTCAAAGCACCGAAGTTTGAGAAGTACAAGGGGAATAGTTTCCCAAGGCTGCATTTAGTGATGTTTTGCAAAAGAACAACTTCGTATGTTCATAACGACAAGCTAATGATCCACTGTTTTCAGAATAGTCTGAATGGGGCATCTTTATATTGATACATGTAGTTAGAGAGTGGTCACATCCGGTCATGGTTGGACTTAGCTAAATATTTTCTGAAGCAGTATGAATACAATCTTGACATGGCTCTCAGTCGCATGCAGTTGCAAGGCTTGTCTTAAGAGAACAACGAATCCTTTAGAGGATATGCTCAAAGATGCAGAGAATTGGCTTCCAGAGTGTAACCACCACTTCTAGACAGGGAATTGGTTGACATATTCATAGATACTTTGCAAGGTCCGTACCCGGATAAGATGATCAGCAATGGGGTATCAAACTTCTCTGATCTGGTAATAGTCGGAGAACACATTGAGAGTGGCCTAAAGAGTGGAAAAATTTAAGATGTCTATAGCAGTCAGGCTAGTGAGACTGAATCCCTCAGCAACTCCCAAGAGGAAGAGGAAGATGAAACCAATGCAGTCATGGCAAATGTTGGGTATTCTTAGAATGCACCGGTAAAACCTTTTGGTCCTTCATTTTCTCAGCAGCCAACCATGCCTAGGGCACTATACCAGAGACCTTGGACTGCTCCCCATGAAAATTAATGATCCCGTGGCTGAGATTATCAGAATCAGCATCATAATCAATGCCAAAATTATAATAGGCCTCACAACAACTTAGAAAGAAGGAATACTCCTCTTCATCCAGTTCCTATGCCATACAGTTAACTTTTGCCATACCTGGTTCAGAACTCACTGGTAGAGCTCGAAGCTCTCAAGCCTGTCCCAGAGCCATACCCTCCTGGATACGATCCCCATGTGCAATGTAGATATCATGAAGGATCCATGGGGCACTCAGCTGAAGATTATAAAGCCTTCCAAGCCAAGGTATAACATTTGATTGACAAAGGGTATATATTCTTTCCAGAAGGAAATTTAGTTGTGCACGTCAACCTCTTGTCTATTTGAGCTCAAAAGCTTCAAGGGGTATCTCGTTAAGCTGGTGGCTCATATAGGAAGACATCCTCAGAGCTGGCAATCATTGGATATTTTTTGTCATTTGCATTGTAATATATTTCGTGTTAAGTGTTACTTGTTTGTTAAACATTATTGTTTCGAATGGTAATATTAATGAAGCGTCCATGCATTTTTTGAATTAATTATGTCGCATTCCCTCATTTTTCTTCAAAAAAAAGTATATACATCAATGTTTCTCCCATTCACTCCACTTTATCATTGTCGTTTTAGCAAAGACTTGAGGGAGGATGACGAAAACAAAATACCCATACTTGCAGATGGTGTGCTTTCAGATAAAATCCTATTGATGATGTACAAGCATTGTTTCAACTCCCCAAACACGGGAGATATAAGGGAGATAGACCCTCGTTAACCCCTTTGAGCCTTGAAGTAGGAGTTTCTTTTCGCCTAAAAAACCTCACATTTAACCCATGGGCAGGGTAGTTGTCAGTTGATTTTACCGAGCGTTCAAATTTAAAAAAGGAGTATACATCCAATGATCTATCACCTGTTATTACTCACATATCAGGAGGTCAAAGATGTGAGACCATAACGGTTATCCTTCACCGACCAAGGAATGAGGCGGTCACAACCCTTCCAAAATCAATACAACTAGTGTCACACGATTTTCTCAAAAGAAAAAAAGTAAAAGGAAAGAAAGCCCGCTAAGTAGAAAACTCGAAAAAGAATGAATTAGGCAAAAGTTAGGGCATCCTGCTGTACTTCAAAATCGAAAAGATTAAAAAAGAATCAGTCAAGGAAAAAGTTAGGGAACAAAAAAATGAAAAGGATTGTAAAATAAAAATCCTCAAGCAAAAGCAAGTCGTATGACCATGTAACACAAAGACAAAAGAGGTGACTGTTACTCCAAAGACCTCATTGGTTCTCAGGCCATCAAGGTCATTGGTTCCTTAAACATCACAAAAATCCTTTCGAGGTATGAGCGTTTGTGCCAAATTATCTTAACGTAGGAATGAAGATCATCACGAAGAAGGGGTGGGTTAAAAAAAATTTTGAGCCATAAATCCTTTGTTTCAATAACCGTGAACCAGACCATGTTACAACCCTCAAAAGTCCTAATTGAAGCAGGGTTTATTCTGAAGGTATACTACAACAAGGTTGCGCAAACTAACTCCTACAAGATTTGCTAATCTTCTTCTTGATGTATCTTTCACTAGCTAAATCAACACTGCGTTTGGACTATTGGTCCATTCGTCACACACTATCACATCATTCTAATAATGATGGATTTTTTCAAAATCTGCATGAGCATCGCATTAAAAGTACCATTCGTGAATGACACTTTTAATTGCAAGTCAGTAATTGACATTGAGGAAATTCCAACAAGGAGCAATCGAAGAGGATTGGACCATTCATCAAAGTTGATAAGTATAAAATATATCTTGTAGCCTTATGGATCTGGGGCGTGGACATCCAATGAGTATGGAATTAGTCAGTCTAAAGTAAGTCCTCAAGAATCGGTTGATTATGGGGAAAATCATTCAAGAACAGGTTGATCAGAAGTGAAACATCACGAGACTCTACCAGCCAGGGGCAGGTCACCCATGGTTTCTTTGATTAAGGGCTAGTCCCTCCAGTGTTCAATCAACACAAATTAAGTTGCTTCAACGCTCATCCTGGGGCAAGGTATCTCAAGAGTACATCGAAGCCAACCGCTCCAAGAGACGGTTAATCAAGGATAAATCCTTTCATGATGTAAATTTGGAGGCAAACCATCTCGAGGTCATCTCATGGAAAGCTGCTTCCAACCTCCTTTCAAGGTGAACCTTCCCAAGGACCAGACTGGGGCAAGATGAACTACACTGGGGAAATACCTCTCCTTTCTTTCAAGCTACTCAAGAAAATTCTATTTTGTCACTAACTGTTGAGTTCAAGACGAGTGTCAGGGAATCATGTTATCACCCCATCAGATAACCTTTTGCCTTCAAACAAGAGCCTTTCTATAAAGGCCTTCTTACCTACTTCAGGGGCATTTATGGAAACCTGCATAATCATTTCATAAATCATCCTCATGAAGTAGTCATGTCGCTTCGCTCAAGCATAAAGCATTGCATTATGTCATCACATATAACTCATAAACCTGAATCTGACATCAGAGGACTTTGTACCCCCAACATCACTCAGCCGTTCAAAGTTCAGTTCTCGTCTGACAAACTTTCACCAAATACCAGTTCCCGTATAGTAGGTGGTTTTCTAGTCCAGTTATCGTCTGGTAAACATCATTTTCAAAACCAGTTCCCGTCTGGTCACTTATTCTTCAGCCTACCATTTAAGCTCCAGTTCTCATCTGGTGGTCGACTTTCTTTTCATAACTAGTTCCTGTCTAGTAAGCACCATCTCAAAGTCTAGTTCTCGTCTGGAAAACCACATAATCAATTCTTGTCTGATACAAAAAACAAGAAGTCAGTTATCATCTGATATCTTACCCTTTTGCTACCAGTTCTCGTCTGGTAGTCTACCCCTTTTAAAACCAATCCTCATTTGGTAGTTCACCTTCAAAGTCCAATTAATTGGAAACCAAGAATAAATCCCTAAAAATCCAATCACTATAAATATGGTCCTACACCTAACCACACTTGGCACAATCATCCCTCATATCCCTAGCATGAGGCTTGTTTTACTCTTTTCCCCAGTAGAGGTTCTCTCCTTACAGAATACTGGTATATCCTTTCCTCATCAAGATCAAATCGGTGTGGTTTGTCCCTTTTACATAGTCATCATTGCATTGCGTCCTCAAACACGTAGCATGGAAAATTTCAAACATGCATTCGAAGCATAAGCCATGTTTGATACCCTATTTTCCAAACCTTTCTCCAGCAGAAAGTGATGTAACTCTGGAGAAAGCATTTAACTTTATCCCCAAGCAGATGCTCTAAGATCATCATTCACTAGCAGGCTTACCTGTCTAAGATTCCATTCTTCCCTCAGAGTCGTTTAGCGATTAATTCTTGACTCTTTCACCCATCGTTCGAATGTTAGATGCGTTAATCTTGATATTTTTGTGATACTCGGGTCCAGTCAACACTCGTCCGTGTTTGCTTCAATTTCATCAATGCTCGTCTATATTGATCTTAGACACTCGTCGTAATCTTTCAACACTCGTCGTGTTTGTTTCAGTTTCATCAATACTCGTCTGTATTGATCTTAGATTTTAGACACTTGTTCATGTTCTTTCATCACTCCTCCGTGTTCGATTAATTTCATCAATACTTAGTCCGTATTGACCCTAGACACTCATCGTGTTCTTTCAACACTCGTTCGTGTTCGACTCGTTTCATCAACACTCGTCCGTATTGATCTTAGACACTCGTCGTGTTTGTTTTAGTTTCATCAATACTCGTCTGTATTGATCTTAGATTTTAGACACTCGTTCGTGTTCTTTCAACACTCGTCTGTGTTTGATTCAGTTTCATCAACACTCGTCCGTATTGATCTTAGACTTTCGTTGTTACCCATAACACTCGTCTGTGTTTATCTCCAGTGTAGTTGTCACTCGTCCGTATTAATTTCTTTTTTATCAACACTTTGTCTGTATTGGTTCCCCAACTCCGGTTTCCGTTGAGTATATGGTTTCTACTGCTAAATTTCCATAAGTGATTTCGTTGGTTGTATTCCCTAGTGGAGTCATCTCTCCCCCTGCAGATTGCAAATTTTATGGTTCTGTTGGTATTCAATCTCCTTTTACCTTGAATGTCTAAAAGTCGTTGTTATCATCCCTTCAGGTCCAAGTTAATTGAATAGGGGCAGTTGTTGCACCCTAAAATTTGCCCTCACTTTTGCTCCACATTCATGTGCATTGTCACTAGGACATTATAATCACAACCATGCATCTTATAGACATGGGATCAGAGTTTTCTTTGTGGTGCAGTTTTTCCAAGGGTTATTACACTCAAGCAAAAATCGAAATTTGAAATCATATCATCATTTGAATCTATCAAGGCGTAAGGTTATCTTCTTCGATACCCTCTCAACGCATTATTATGTGTGTTAAGGCTTTTGGCCATCAAGGCAAATATTTTACGAAGCACTAAGACGTGAAGCAAAATATCAAGTTGTGAATTCGTGTTTACTCATTGTTTACTATTGATGATACAAGGTATTGATTGAACTGGGATAGGTACACCTGAGTTTAACTTGTTCAAGGTTGTCAAGAAATTTTCAAGAATTATTGCAAGTGGTTAGGTACACCTGAGTTTAACTTGTTCAAGGTTGTCAAGAAATTTTCAAGAATTATTACAAGTGGTTCAAGCCTATCGTGGTTGGGGTTTTTAGATATTAATATTAAGCCGTGTTGAAGACCTTTTCAAGATTGCCTCGGATAATATCACAAGTTGCTGGCCCATTACTATGAGTTAAAGACCAAGGTAGCCACATTTTTTGTACTCTTTGCCAGGAAGACTTTGTTATATTGCATGAAGCATCTACTAGGCATTTGCATTATCATGAATCTTTAATTGTCAAGGCAGTCATTCCAGCTAGAAATCTAAGCTTAGAAGAATTAATGTCTCTTACCAACACATGTCTTTGGTGGTGCTGAAAAGGATGTGCATAAGAGGATGTTTTCAATATCAATTGTTGGATAAAACAACATAAATTCTATGTTTTTGGGACCCTTTGGTGTCATGAATGTGCACTTCAATGCTATACTGCCAAATTGCTACGATTCATACACCAACATCAGCCTATTATGTCTCACAAGGTCGATTTTTTCCTATGACCTTGGTTTAAGATAGTATTTGCCATGCACCTCCACAGTTTGCGAAAGAACAAGTGTAAAATATTGTGGAACACATGGATATTGAAGTGTACAATTATATTCTGGCTCCATCAATCAGTAATAAAATTAATATAGAAATAAGAATCAAAGGTTGTGTACATATAGAGTTTGAGTACAGATGCTGACATTAATAATATTAAGTTATCATTGAATTACATTTTGAGAAAAGGATGGAGATATACTTGAGTACTATGATTGTTTCGCAATAATTCGAGTCAGAAGGCCTCTCATGTCCCTTCAATAAGCGTACTCCAAGAGTCGAGGATGGCGAAAGTTCATTTGGATTCTTTGACATCTTCGTCGACGAGGGGAGTGGGAACTTAGCGCCTAAATTGAAAGTTAAACCAATTCCTCGATAGCTTCCGCTAACACAACCAACTCAGGCTGTTGAATGCTTCCGCCGTGCTCTATTGGTGAGAAGTAGAATTGTCTTACACTTCCAAATTGAACAAGGTGTATACGGATTTGACACACCTAAGAAAAAATAATAATAAAATGAGCTGCTGCACTTGTGTCGCACACTGTGAAAGATAAGAACAGTGAGTCTAAACGGCATCAATCACGGTTTCATAACCAAGACACAATCAGGCATAACAATATGAAATTCGAAAGAGCCCTAAAACCGGAGTAAATTCATAATCAAATCACATCCATCAAACTTGGCGAGACGAGAGTGACAAATCATCATCATCACATATTCATGGCCAACCGTCATGCACAAACAAAAAACTGCAAGTTTCAATTACAAATATTCACCACAATCAGCCATCGTATTGCTTTCCAAATCGAAAATGGAAAATTTTCAATCACACAATCATGCGATCATCAAGAGAAATCAATGAAAATCAGTAGGGAATCATACAATTACGCAAGACGATCACATTTCAGAAATTCCGAATTAAAAAAGGAAGGTTTGATTCACTCTCATAATAACTGAATCACAAAAAATCATCTCCCATTCAATTTCAAAATCACAAATTTAATGCCTTAAGCCTATAAAAGAGGACATTCAGAGTACAAGAATTCACGATCCACACAATACATCCCACATACATACCATACGACAGAATCTCACGCGTAACCGTAAGGAGGAGCTCTCATACGAATTTCAATACCAAAATTGAGAAGCATAATAGTGAGCAAAACATCACAAACACATAGATAGAGCTTCACACCATAGCCAAATCATAGAAATACAAATACAAAAATATCAGGAATTTCACAGTACTAGCAGAATTTTATAGCAGCATCACACACGGGGTTTTCGAGGCAACATACACAAACGGTTTCCAAAAACAAGCGACGCAGGGCAGAGAAACACAGTTTTGAGTGATTGAAACACACTGAAGAAGAATGGAGCATTAATACAATAATATCGAAAACACACAGCAGAAAGAAATCACATACACACATGGCAAATAATACGCAGAGGAATCAAAGTAACACCACAGTAGCAGCTCAGAATCAACAAAAAGTTGGGAGGAGAAGAGAAATAGAAGAAGTTACCTTCGAAGTCGTCGTGCCGAAACCGTCGCGATTCAGAGGTACGCATATCCTTGTTTGAATTATATGAATTCTTGCTCCAATCACGCAATTGCAAGGAAATCGAATTCATTTGGGGCGGATATTATTGGTTAAAATCCACGATGGTTGTGAGGCGATGTCGAATCGAAGGCGAGTTCTAACGTGGTGGTTTCGGTGGGTCGCGGCTGCGTTGTTGACATTGATGAAAAGAAATTGTTTTGGGAAAAAAGGTTGTTTGTGCGATGGCCGAAAGAGTTGGACGGAGGGAGTGGCATTGATGCACAGTAGCGAGAGGAAGAAACCGAGAGGGATGGAGAAAGAAGTGGGTAATTTTGCTGGTCTTTTTTTCCTTTTTGTTTTTTTAACGGGCAATGTTGTTTGGGTCGGGTGAATGAGGAGGAAACCGGGCCAATGTTTTTTTTTACTTATTAATATAATTTAATTTAATTTTGCTAATTTATTTTATTTACTTTTGTTTAATTTGGTTTTTTTTCAATGAGGATAAGCTAATTAGGATAGACTGGTTTTGGTCTTGGTGTTAAACTTTATAATTAATTATTGATTTAAATTTGGGATTATTTTTCAATTTAGACTTATGATTAATTCTTAATATTTTTGGTAATTTTTTATTAAGTCCATGCTTTGAAGTTTGCGATTAAATCCACGTTTTAGAATCATCAAGATGTGACCAGTCATTCACAAGTTTCCTGAGGCGTATTTGTTGATTGATTTATATTTGGATTTTGATATTGGTGCTTGATGACTGTTCTTAACTGTAAGTGCTCTTGATTGGCTGCATTTTGTGGCAAAACTTTAGAGTGTGCATGTATGTCATCCTAAATGTTAGGACATATTTAATGATGTGTGTGCAGGGTAAGTTTACTATAAGTTAACTTAGTTAAGATGAATGTCATACAGAATGTCATGACACTGAACGTATGACATCCAGCGGGCAAGTTTGTTTTTCTGGTATCTATAAACCAGAAAACAGAATAGGAGCTCAAGCTGGATATCAGGAGATTTTCTAGAAGCCCTAGGCGAACTAAAAGATCCCTGAATTAAGTGGCAAGTGTGCAAATCATTGAGAATAGGTTTGTTATGAATAAAACCTAATTAATGCACCAAGGCTCAAAAGGACTGACAACTGTTATAAAGATCAGAAAATGCAATCCTGAGCAGCAGCTCTTGATAGAAGAATATAAAGTGCAGATTGCAGAGTCCTTGTGAGTGAAAAATGTAACACCCATTTTTAATTATTAAGTTTTTTTTGTGTTTATTGTATTTTGGGGTGCCCTTATGTGAGAGTGTGCCTGAGAGCGTTGGGTGGGTGTCCTTAAGTTATAGGAGCTATTTAATAAAAGGTGGAATTTAATTATAATATAATATAATATGATATTGGTGGTAATATAATGATTAATAATATTATTAGTCTTATTATTATTATTATTATTATTATTATTATTATTATTAATTATTATTATTATTGGGATTAAATAATTAAAATAAGAAATTGAGGGGTCAGTATGTTTTACGATACATTTGGAAGTTAGAGAAAGTGGAGAGAAGGGAGAAGTGAGAACACGATAAGCGATTCTGAGGAGAACAAGGCTAGAGCGATCAATTGGTAGGGGATTCTTCATCAATCGAAGATATAATCGAGGTAAGGGGGAGAAACTGATTGGGATGGTATATACATGAACTGGGTAGAGGGGATTCCTTAACCCCGTAGGGATTTATCGATGTATAAAGTTGTATATTGGCATGCTTGTAATTGTTGCTGATATTGTTGATTTTTGATGAATTGTGTATATATGATGATATGTGATGATTTGTTGTTGCCCTTGATGTGTGGGTGTTGATGTTGATATGGATTGGGCAAGTTCTGAGTAACTCTGAGAGTGCCGGCAAAGTATCTGATGTTGGTATTAGAGTAAGAATTATAGGTCGATTGGCAAGTATGATGTTATGGTCTGTAATAATGATAGAATAGGAGATAGAAGTAGCATATTAGGCTTGGAATTGGCTCAGATAGCATTGCAGAACAGTGGGGATTTTGGGGTATCGCAACATTCGCTGGGTTTCGCCTGGTGAGTGTTGGCGAAGGTTTGCCTGGCGAGTGTTAGCGAGTAGTGGCGAGTAATTCCAAATAAACTCCCAGACCTAAATGGTATAAAGTTCGCCTGGCGAATATGGCCAGCGAGGCTTCGCCAGCAGGTTCGCCTGGCGAGCCATAGCGAGCATTCGCTGCGGGGCTTCGCCTGGAGAATGGTTCAGCGAACGTGATGGCAGAATGTGGTTTTGTGTTATTTTGCCTTGTGCATTAGCTTTGTAGGGTCCCTTCAATCATGATAAGTGTAGAGACGGTGATCGAATGTTGGCGAGTGTGCAATTGGTGATAGGAAGTGAATTCCTTAATACTTTATGTAAGTGCCTGATTGATTGGTGTGTGACATATTGTTGCACCCCAAAATTTGCCCAACCTTTTCTTACCTGGTTTATGTTCATTGCATTAACATTTGCATAGTTATATCATTTGCATATCATGGTATCATTCATATAGCAGGGGATCAAGTGTGATTCTTCTCAAGAGAAGCCTAGCAAAAGGTCTCATTCAAGATTGAGGAGTGGTCAAAGTCATCAGAAGGTGGTTTGAGTGCCTAAGGGTTTAGATGTTTGAGTGTGAATCTTCCCCTAACTTGAGGATCAATTGAAGATCCTCAAAGGGTTGTGAAGTGTTGAATGTGAAAAGAGGATGTGTATGGAGCTCATAGAATTCCTAGAGGACCATGGGAGAGTTTAATCAAGTCATTGGGTCAAATGCAAGAGGCACAGTTGAGGTGCAAGCAATTAGGGTTTCATCTGGATCAATTCTAGGTCAACTGTGCAATTGAAGGGTATCAAGGCCTACTTTTAGGTCATGGAGTTCATGAAATGATATGATGAGACATTTGTGGTGTTGTTCCAAGATCAAGTCAAGAAAATTCAAGAGTGTGGGAAGTTGCTAAACTAGGGTTTTAGTGCAAAATTCCCTGTTTAGTGCTTAACTTCATGACAACATAAGTCAAGATACAAGTTTCAAATGGATCTTTGGCCAACATGAAACTTGTATAGAATCTCAATACCTTTAATTTGAGTACTAGAAATCCTCAAGGGGATTTATAGAACTCAAGTTATGGTCCAGACAAGTTACAAGTCCTCAGATGCCTCTGAAATTTGTCTGTGAAAATCATATGACTTCAAAGCTATTTTTGACCTAGAAGGAGGTTTCACCTGAACTTTTGGCCAACATTAAAGTTGTTCCTCATGATCTTAGCTTTCTAAATTGTACTAGAAGTCTTCCATATGATTTGTATAACTCAAGTTATGAGGTTTACAAGTCAGGGGTATTTTGGGAAAGTGAGATTATAGGTCATTTTCAATCATAGACCAAAATCTCCAACTTGAATTTGTCAAATGGATTTTTGTTCAACATGAAAGTTGTTCAAAACTGGTGTTTTAGGCTAGCCAAGAGGTCATGATGGATTGATTAGGATCATAGCAAGACTTGGTTTGAAATGGTTTCAAAAAGGGAAATTTTCAAATGGATTAAGGAGGGAAAATTGATTTTTTGAGTTAAAGGACCAAAACATGTCAAGTAACTACATTTTTTTGAATGAAAATTGAATTCTAAGCACTTTGGCATTACCAGAATTTTGAGTTTAGTCCAAGTTTCATGAGTTGTCATTTGGTTTCTTCATTTGCAAGTCACACATCCAAAATACTCACTAAGGCATTTCAAGCACTCTTTTTGGTCTGAAAACATTCACAAGGTAATTTGCAGTTGAAAGGGAAGCTTCTAGAGCAATTTTCATGGCCAATTCGTGACTGTTACATTGCACATGGGAAGAGAAAAACAGAAAATTGGATTGGCTGGATTGGGCCTCAATTGATTTCAGATCAATTTTGGCATTCATTTCGTGAAGAACACTGAAGTTGCAGTTGAAAAATTCCAAGAAGCAAGTGAAATCGTGTTTTGAGTTCCAGGCTGATTCAGAGCAAATTGAAGCTTACAACATCTTTCTCTTGCATCCTTGAATGGTTCTGGAGAGTTTTGAAGGTTGAATCAAGCTCTAGCTACCTCTGTTACTAGATCTACAACAGGTTAGTAACTTTCAACTTTCCACATGAATTAGCATGATGTAGTTAGATTTGAACTTGTGGTTAGGATCTAGACAAGATGTAGATTGTTTTAGGATCAATTTGGAAGCATTTGGTGATGATTGATCATGACATAGCATTTCTGTTTTAATTCAAATCTCTTGATTCATGGAGAGTTAAAGCAATTTAGATAGATCAGAGTGATGTATGTGACATGAGGATGAATTCTATAGCCTTAGATTTGAAATTGATGATGATTGATCTGGATGTGTGTTTTGAACTTTGCTTCGAATCTTGGAATCTATGGAGAGTTAGGACATATGGATAGGAGATTTGAATTCCTGATGAAATTCTGAATGAGATTGGTATAAGGATTGTTGTTTCTGGACACCTGCAACCACCTGCTTACCGGAGAAGACGATCAGAGTCTTCTCCGGCCACCACACTGAGTCTAACTCAGGCCAGTCTGAGTTTTGGAGAAGATGATCTTTGCACCATTGGATCTTGCCTTGACCAACGACTAAGCCAATCATCCAACGGCCACGATGTCGCTACCGCGAAAATCGGCGCTGGCTATGACAGAAGAGTCGCCACCGTGCGTTATTTATCCCAACGGAGGGAAAGGAAACGCTCAGAGTAAACCTAACACAAAATAGGAAAGGAATGGTCATCGCAACCAAATTCCTGGATTCGGGAGTCGATTACGCGAGGGGAAGGTATTAGCACCCCTCACGTCCGTCGTACTCGACGAGATCCACACTTGTTTTCTAGTACGGATTGTTATTCTATCTACTCTAAAGGTTTGGGTTAAAAGGAAAAGAAAATGACTCGGCAAAGTATCGCACTTTATGCCTACGTATTCCCGTCTGGAACGAGAAATTAGAGTCAACGTAGTTCGCCTAACTATGGGAAAGGAGGGGAAGGTTGCTCGCTAAGATACGGCATCCTATGCCTACGTACTTTCATACAGCATGAAAGATCAGAGCAAGCGTAGTTCGGGCTACGGAAGACACAAGCTTGTCTGACTGTTTTTTATTACCTTCAAAAAGGGTTTTTCTTGATTAAGAGTCCAAGTGGACAAAAATGACACTTTGATATTTGTTTTGAATCTTTTACGAAAGAAGTGTTTTTAGTTTGTTTGCAATCTCTGACACACTAGAGACTATGATTTGAGAGTGACTACGTCGCGTGTCACCCAAAGGGTACCACACTAAGCAGCCAGACTACTGGAAAGAAGCTCTCCAGCAACCCTTTCTCAGATAGCTTAAGGCTCGTAACGTACGGCATCGATTAACCTTATTACTGTATTTTTGAGTCGTTTTGAGGTAAGAAGAGAAAGAAGCTCTAAAAAGCCTAGGGTTGAAAAGGGAATAAAAACTAACCTAATGTTGTCATGCAGGGATAAGAATCCTAATGCCTGTCATAATTCCCTCCTGCACAGAGGAAATTAGAGATCCTAGGGGATAAACAGAAAAGAAAGCAAGCAAATACAGTAAAATGCATGCAATGCAGCAATACAAGCGAGGCAAAGGAGTCCCACTCAACCTCGAACCTGGGAAAACAACAGGCAAAGTGAATCAACATTCACTTCAAACCTAGGGGACAAGCAACACAAGCCAACACACAATACAGAAAACAAAACCCAGAGCAGAGGAGGCAGCCCAAGCAGCAGCTCTAAACAGCAACAGTTGATTAAACAGCAAAAAGTTGTCAGCAACAACCTTCATCTTCATGCTCCACTAAACCTTCAATCTTCAACAAGCACCAAGCTTCAACAAGCTTCAAACTTCAACCAGTAAATAGCTTCAACAAGCACTAAACCTTCTCTTTACCAAACTTCAACAAGCACCTCCAAGGGAGAATCATTCAACAAGATCAAGTTGAAGTGTTAAGAAACTCAATGACAACCAAGGGAAGCCATTAAGATCTTAACACTATAAATAGGAAGGCATCCTCAAAGTTCTACTCTTAAAGCATGCCATTCATCCCTCCAAAGGAGATATATGACTTCTTTAAGAGGACTTTATGTCATTGGATTGAATGGAGATGAACAATATACTCCATGTTTGAAGAAACAAGCAAAACTAATCTAATGCTCTTCCTAAAACCCTAGTTTTCCTAAAGCTCTTGACAAGCACTCCACAAGATGAGAAATTCTTCACATCCAAGCTCCTTCAAGCTCTCCAAAGCATCTTCAATTTGTCTTCATCTTCATCCAAGCACAAAAGCAACACCACCCTAATCTAAGAAGAACTATTGAGTTAAACTAGCCAAGTTAGTGTGTTAGAAACTCCTAAATGTTTAGTCTTAAAACTAATTCTAATTAAAATACTAAAAGTGATTGTAAAATCCTACAAAAAATTCTAAGGGTTCCTAAACCTCTTAAGAATATCTCCATACAAAACCAAGGGGTTAATCAACCATTAAGACCTAAAACTATGCCCTAAATCTAAGGGTACTATCTTAAAACCCTAAATCTACAACACCTAAAGTTTATTGTTCAAAATAACCTAAAATTATCTCACAAAAATATGAGAAAATTACTAGAGGTACATGCATATCTAAGCTATTTATCCCAAAAAGAATCAACTCAAAAATCAAAACCAAATGGCCATACCAAAATCAGCAAGATCAAGCATCAAACAAATTCAAAATAAAACCAATTAAAATACAAAAAATGCAAATAAATTCTAAAATGCATGAGCTTTGCGCCACCGTCGTCTCCGGCGAGGCAATCCCAAAAAGGCATCAAACGCAACAACTAAACACCCTATCCTCCTCAAAATTTCATCCTGATCACGAATATGACCTTAGAATTTATTGATTCTCACTCCAACTCCAAAATCGATCCAAGTTTCAGAAAATTCACCAAGTCTTGAATCACTCAATTCTTGCAATTAATGATCCTAACCTTATATACGCGCATCAGGCTTCAAAACTCACTATCCAAACATGCTTGTAGCCTCAAGAATCAAGAGATATCCTCACTAACAAAAATGGTGCCATGCCTAGTTTGGTCTCTAATCATTCAATTCCTGTACTGAAATCCAACCTAGCATCATCACTATCCTAACCACATAATCATTTCTACTCAATTACCTACAAATTAAGCTAAAAAATGAAAAATGCAAACCTGGTTTGAAATGATGAACTGATGAAGATTTTGCTCGAATCAACCTCCAATCTTTTCCAGAATCACTCAAGAACCACTTCCCAAGCTTCTACAATGGACAATTTTCCTTGAAATTCCCTCTATCTCCAAACCCGATTCTGAGATGCAATGAAGAAATTTCAGTTGCTCTTTCTTATTTCCCTCCAATTCTTGCCCAAAAAACCCTCTGAACCAGTTGCAATGCATATATAGAAGTTGTTAGAAACCTCTAGAAACTTCTGTAACAACCACAATGAGAAATTGAAATTCTCATATTTCTTGAAAATCTCATATGTGACAATTATGAATATGCCCTGTTCTTAGCCTGATCTTGCTTGAATTTCTCACCTCATGACATTTTGAAATGAATGGGATGTGTAATTCCCTTGTTTTTGATCCCATGGTGTGTGATTGTTATGTTACTTCAATC
Source organism: Lathyrus sativus (assembly GCA_963859935.3). NCBI lineage: Eukaryota > Viridiplantae > Streptophyta > Magnoliopsida > Fabales > Fabaceae > Lathyrus > Lathyrus sativus. The sequence goes on along the minus strand of OZ012735.1, from coordinate 488,619,023 downwards.
TTAAGCTACCAAATGGAATTGATGGAAAATGACCCCAATTCAAAAATGTAACAAGGTCATTGTCTTTAAAATGCCTTTTCTGATCAAAATGACATATAGCATGAGCTTGTTTGACCCTAAATCAAGAAATTCCATTTTTTGACCTTTTAATCACTTTAATTTCTTCCTTTTTAAGCCATTTCAAGCAACTTATTGTTACAAGCCAATCCAAAATCCCATAACTACTTGGTTGCACTCAAAACACCATTTTGAACAAGTTTCATGTTGGACAATTTTTCATTTGAGGCTTGCAAGTTGGAGTTATGGACCTATGATCACAAATGACCTATAATCACCAATACCCAAAATACCCCTGGCTTGCCAAGATCATAACTTGAGTTCTACAAATCCTATCAAGGACTTATAGTACTCTATGGAAAGCTAAGATCAAGATATACAAATCTCATGTTGGCCAAGAATCCATTTGAAACCTCCTTTAAGGGCAAAAGTTTCTTGGAAGTCAAGTGACTTTCACAGATAAATTTCATAGTCATCTGGTGACCTGTAACTTGCAAGGACCATAACTTGAGTTCTACAAATCCCCTTGAGGACTTATAGTACTAAAATTAAAGGTATTGAGATGCTATACAAGTTTCATGTTGGCCAAAGATCCATTTGAAACTTGTATTTTGACTTATGTGGCTTTGAAGTTAGGCACTAAATAGGGGATTTTACACTGAAACCCTAATTTAGCAACTTCCCACCTCCTTGATTCTTCTTTGCTTAATCTTGGCACAACACCACACATGTATCAACATACCAATCCATGAACCCCATGACCTCAAAGTAGGCTTTGATGCTCTTCAGTTACTCAATTGACCTAGGATTGACCTAGATGAAACCCTAATTGGCTGCACTTCAAATGTGGCTCTCATACTTGAATCAATGACTTGTATCAGCTTCAATATGGCCCTCTAGGCATCCCCTGAGATCCATACACACCTTAAATTCACATTCCATGCTTCACATACCACTGATGATTCTCAATATTCCTCAAGATAGGAGCAAAACCCACATGTAGGCACTCAAACTTCTCAAGACTTCAAATCACTTTTTGATGGCTTGGATGATCTCTCAAACTTGGATAAGACCTCTTGCTAGGCTCTTTTCTTGATATACACCCTTGGTCCCTTATTGGATGCATGCTATGTTATGCCAATGATTAAACTATGTATATGATGTGACTATGCAAATGAAATGCAATGAAACAAAAATCAGGCAAGAAAAGGTTGAGCAAATTTTGGGGTGCAAAAACTGCCCCTATTCAAACGACTTGGACCCGACTGGGTGAAGAGCGAACGACCTTCAAGCAATCGAGGTACGAGACGGTTGAATACCAAGGAACCCGGAAATTTTCCAACTGCAGAAATAAACTGCACTGCTTGGGGAACGACATCCACCAACTGAATCTGGTTGTTACGGCAACAACTGATCCAACGTCTGATAATAATTCTGATTTCCAACTTTAACCACCTATGTAACACCACAGGTACTGAACAATTTTGCAAAAACACCTCTGTCCACAACTGGACTAACCTTGTCAACACAAGAAGAGAAACAAATTCGTCAACACAAATAGAGATTCTGTCGTCACAGGAGTAACCTTGTCCACATCTGGACCCAAATTTCGTCAAATCACGAAACAACAAACCCGTCCACGTCAGGACTCACATTTCGTCCACCCGAAGAAATCTCAACAATACCGGAATAGAACACTGTCCATGTTAGGATGCTTGTTTCATCAACACGAAGAAATCCCCTCAACAAGAGCAAAACTTTTTCCACGTTAGGACGCACACTTCGTCAACACGAAGAATCTCAACAACACAGGAATAGAACTTTGTCCAAGTTAGGACGCTTGTTTCGTCAACACGAAGAAATCCCCTCAACAAGAGAAAAACTTTGTCCATGTTAGGACGCACATTTCGTCAACACGAAGAATCCCATCATAAACGTGTCCACGTTAGGACTCCACATACCGTTAACACGGAGAAATCCCGGCGACTTCGCTGGGGATGAGTTGTCCGCATCTCGTCAACACGAGAAAATCCTATCAACATAGGCATAAATCGTCCACGTCAGGACTCACATCTCGTCAATCACGAGGAAATAAACCCGTCACCATGAAGAGAAATAAATTTGTCCACGTCAGGACTCCATCTCGTCAACACGAAGAACGGTAAACTTGTCCACGTCAGGACTCGCATCTCGTCAACACGAGGGAAGGTAAAATTGATTTGTCCATGTCAGGACTCACATCTCGTCATCACGAGAAGATCCTATCAATATAGGAGTAAATTGTCCATGTCAGGACATCGTTTCATCAACACGAAGAAAGATAAATTCGTCCACGTCAGGACTCGCGCATCTCGTCAACACGAGGAACTATGACCTTGTCCACGTCAGGACGCACATTTCGCCAATACGAAGAAAGACATCTAAATGGTCCATGCCAGGACACCATTTCGTCAACACGAAGAATAACCAATTCATCCACGTCAGGACTTCACATTTCGTCAACACGGAGAAATCAAATATGTCCACGTTAGGACTAGCACATCTCGTCAACACGAGGAAATAAATCTGTCCACGTTAGGACGCAAACTTCGCCAACACGAAGAAATCCCGCCAATACAGGAACAAATTGTCCATGTCAGGACTCATATCTCGTCAACACGAGGAACTCCTATCAACATAGGCAATAAAATTTTGGCGACTTCCGGGGAAGTACTTCTGTCAACCAGTAGGAAAATGCATCCGTTTATCCATACGGGAAGATACTCTGAATACAGTTTCTCTGCTTATCTCTGCAATAGCTAACTCCATTGGTCCCAACCCATAAACTTTTTAGTACTGACGTGACAGCGAATTTGAGGTGGACTCTACTGGGATATTTGGAAACCAACTGTCGGACGCCTGTTTCGATAAACGGCGGCAGCTTCAGAAATTTTGATTCATGAAACCCTTTGACGCTGATGTAACAGCAAATTTGAAGAAAATAATCCGCTGGCCGGATAAGAGAAACTTCAACAAGCAACTCTGTGGGGAAAATAGTAAGATGAACCGTATCATCACACGTCTCACGGCGAGACCTCGAATACCTGGTAATAGATCTGAGCTAGAACTCCATACTCCTATTGAGCAAACACGCCTGAAAGCAAAAGGTTAACCAACCTGATTTATGTTTCAAAATGCGTATGTTTGAAAATGGCGTAATGCTCCGTACGGCATGAAAATGCTACGCGTTTGAGTAGATGCAAATATGAAGATATATGCAAATGCAAATGCAAGCTCAAGCTGCCGGGGCCACTCTGATAATGATGTCTCAACAACATGAATGCTGAGGATAAAGCCAACTCCGCTGGGGAGAACAAGTATCATAAGGTATCCTGGTAAAATAAATGCCGGAAACACGGTCAACTTTGCCGGGGAGAGATTAAACATCAATTTCTACTGGGAGGAAAGAACAAACACCCTGTTGGTGAACAAACTTAGCTGGGGAAGAAGCGACACTTCTGGGCAAAGCACATTGTCTGGGCATAGTTTACACATTCAGAGTTACCACTCTGCTAAGAATCAACATCCTGTCAATGGCATGACGACTTATGGGGAGCAAGAAACCCATCCTTCACGGATATAAATCTTTCGAACCAACAACTTGGTTAACTATTGCGGGAATCTCCCATGGTGGAGATTGAACGTGCACATCTTTGATTCGCTGAGGAGCGCAACCTCTGCAGGGGACATTGATTTTGACTTGCTGGGGTTAATCCTATGGATGGATTTCCATGAGGACACTCTCCTGGGGAAAATAATTCCCTCCTTCGGGAAGGGATAAATGTCATTTCAAATCTTTGGGGATAAGCTGCGACTAGCTGAGGAATGACATCAACTGGAGTCAGGTCTTAAGTCAAGCGACCTTGGCCGGGGAATACAATTCCTGACCGTTTGCTCCAAAGGTAAGAACCCTGCAAAACACAAACGAGACAAAACAGGCCTATACAACATAATCTATCCGGGTTAGCATCTGCGACATTACTTCAGTCAATTCAAAGTTTTGGCAATTATTGGCAAGGGCCAGCAAGATTATGTAAGTGCAAGTTTATCAAAAACATCGGCGTCTTTCACAAACAAAACAGTAAAGAACAAGCATCGAGTACTGAATAACATGTTTTATTGATAACGGGCCTCTGAATAGGCAAAGTTTTGTACACTGGATGCAACTCCTGAAAAGAGGAAGTTACGCACAAACACGCATAAATATATGCAAAAGAAGCATAAAGAAAATACAAAACAATATTTGTATACATGTCGGCAACGTGGCACAGACAAACACCATGAGCTGATCCTCCTATGACTCGCCTGACTCTGCGATTTCCCGGTACTCGATCTTCGGAAGAGATTGTTTTTTGGATAGACGGCCCCAGGTACTCCCAAACCACTAAGCAATACCGTATCAAATCCGGACCGCAGTCATTTTCTTTTTCAATCCCTAACTTTTGCGTGAACCGCCCTTTGCGGGTTTTCAATTCACCGGGATACCCTATTTTGCCGAAGTCCCCCTTTTCAGGTTTTCGACTTCGGAGGTGTACATATTTTCAATTTTATCCCTAACTTTTGCCCGAACCTTTTATTCATTTTCTATGGTTCGCCGGGATGCCCCATTTTTGCCTGGACTCTCTTTTTACTGTCCAGCGGGTCACTTTCAAGCAAAGTATTTTTTAACTGCGTCCAAATTCACAGGAGACGTAAAGTCTTCACCATCCATGGTGGATAGTAATAAGGCTCCTCCAGAGAAGACTTTTCTAACAACGTAGGGACCTTCGTAATTGGGAGTCCACTTGCCCCTGTGATTTGTTTATGGTGGGAGAATCTTTTTCAAAACAAGATCGCCCGTCTGAAAGCTTTGAGGGCACACCTTCTTGTCGTAAGCTTTCTTCATCCGGCTCTGATACAGCCGACCGTATGCTAGAGAAGCCAGTCTCTTCTCATCCATTAAGCTGAGTTGATTCAGTCTATCTTTAATCCATTCTGCCTCGTCGAGTTGGACATCACGTAAAACCCTCAGGGAAGGAATCTCGACCTCCAACGGTAACACCGCCTCCATCCCGTATACCAATGAGAAAGGGGTTGCCCCGGTCGATGTGTGTACCGTCGTACGATAACCGTGCAAAGCGAAAGGTAACATGTTGTGCCAGTCCTTATACGTCACAACCATATTCTGAACAATCTTCTTTATGTTCTTATTGGCCGCTTCGACAGCGCCATTCATCTTGGGCCGGTAAGGAGAAGAGTTGTGATGCTCAATCTTAAAATTTTGACACAACTCTTTCATCATTTTATTATTCAAATTTGAACCGTTGTCGGTGATAATCCGCTCAGGGATTCCATATCTGCAGATAATATCTCGTTTGATAAATCTGGCTACCACTTGCTTGGTCACATTGGCATATGATGCTGCTTCCACCCATTTGGTGAAGTAATCGATTGCCACCAAAATAAACCGGTGTCTGTTTGATGCCATAGGCTCAATCTTGCCAATCATGTCGATTCCCCACATCGAGAAAGGCCACGGCGATGACATCACATTCAGAGGGCTCGGAGGCACATGGATTTTGTCCGCATAAATCTGGCATTTATGACACCTTTTTGCAAACTTGAAACAGTCTGTTTCCATAGTTAGCCAATAATAACCTGCCCGCAGCAGTTTTCTCGTCATAGCATGCCCACCAGCCTTTGTACCAAATGTACCCTCATGTATCTCTTCCATGAGCAACTTCACCTCTTTCTCATCTACACAGCGTAGCAACACCAAGTCGTGGTTTCTTTTGTACAGGACACCGTCCGGATTTAAATAGAAATTGCCAGCCAATCTCCTGAGAGTCTTCTGATCTCGACTGGATGCTTCAGCCAGATACTCCTTGTTCTTCAGGAAATTCTGGATGTCAAAGTACCAGGGTTTACCATCGGGAGCCTCGTCAATGGCAAATATGAATGCAGGCCTATCAAGCCGAGAGATAACAATCTGGGGAGCCTCGTTCCAGAAGTTAACTTTATACATTGAAGACAATGTCGCCAGGGCGTCAGCCATTTGATTTTCTGCTCGTGGTACGTGATGCAATTCCACCTTGTCAAAGAAAGGCAACAATCTCCTTGCATAGTTCATATAGGGTATCAAATTGGGCTGACGTGTCTCCCATTCTCCTTTAATCTGATTCACCACTAGAGCTGAGTCTCCGTATACATCCAGGTTCTTGATTCGCAAATCAATGGCCTCTTCCAGACCCATGATGCAAGCCTCATATTCAACCTCATTATTGGTAACAGGAAAAGTCAATCGGGCAGTAAATGGGATGTGCGACCCATGAGGAGTAGTGATAATTGCACCTATTCCGCTACCATAGGAATTAAATGCTCCATCAAATATCAACTACCATTTGGAACCCAACTCTGGTCTTTCGTCCGACAACGGTTCTTCGCAATCTTTCATCTTCAGGTACATGATATCCTCGTCAGGAAAATCAAACCTCATCGATTGATAGTCCTCAACCGGCTGCTCAGCAAGGTACTCTAACAGTACGCTACCTTTAATAGCCTTTTGCGAGACATATTGGATATCGTATTCTGTTAACACCATCTGCCATCGGGCAATTCTTCCGGAGAATGCTTGCTTCTCAAACACATATTTGATTGGATCCATCTTTAAAATTAGCATGGTTGTATGATTCAGCATGTACTGCCTCAAACGTTTGGCGGCCCAGGCTAGTGCGCAACACGTCTTCTCGAGCATTGAGTATCTGGACTCACAGTCGGTAAACTTCTTACTCAAATAGTAGATCGCATGCTCTTTACGTCCGGTCTCGTCGTGTTGACCGAGAACACAACCCATACTTTCCTCAAGAACCGTCAAATACATAATCAAAGGTCTTCCGGCCACTGGGGATATCAAAACGGGAGGTTCCTACAAGTATTCTTTTATCTTGTCGAACGCCTTTTGACAATTTTCATTCCAGGTCAACACCTGATCCTTTTTCAACAACTTGAATAACGGCTCGCATGTCGCAGTTAGGTGAGATATGAACCGAGCGATGTAGTTCAACCTCCCTAAAAACCCACGCACTTCTTTTTCTGTTTTAGGCGTCGGCATTTCTTGTATAGCTTTTATCTTTGCAGGATCAACCCCTATTCCCTTTTCGCTCACAATAAACCCCAGCAGTTTACCCGATCTCACCCCAAAGGTGCACTTGTTAGGGTTCAGTCTCAACCTGAACTTCCTAAGTCTTTTGAACAGTTTCAACAGATTAACCAAATGCTCCTCCTCTGTCTAGGATTTGGCAATCATATCATCAACATAAACCTCGATCTCTTTATGCATCATGTCATGAAAAAGAGTCGTCATAGCACGTTGATATGTTGCCCCGACGTTCTTCAGTCCGAAGGGCATCACTTTGTAGCAAAATGTTCCCCAAGAAGTAATGAAGGTAGTCTTCTCCATGTCTTTTGGTGCCATTTTGATCTTATTATAGCCTGAGAAGCCGTCCATGAAGGAGAATACGGAGAACTGAGCAGTGTTATCAACCAGCACATCAATGTGAGGAAGTGGAAAGTCGTCTTTCGGGCTCGCCCTATTCAAATCACGGTAGTCTACACACATTCGCACTTTACCGTCTTTCTTCGGCACTGGTACTATATTAGCGACCCATGACGAATAAGTTGTAACGGCTAGGAAACCAGCATCCCGCTATTTTTGAACTTCCTCTTTGATTTTCACGGCTATGTCTGGTCTGGTTCTTCTGAGTTTCTGCTTAACAGGCGGACATTCCTCTCGCAGCGGCAGACGGTGCACAACCATGTCCGTATCCAACCCAGGCATATCCTCGTATAACCAAGCAAATATATCACTATACTCTCGCAGTATCTCAATCAGCCTTTGCTTGATGTCGTTCTGCAGCGCAGCCCCTATACGGATATTTCTCACCACTTCTTCTGACCCCAAGTTGATAATCTCAATTTCCTCCTGATGAGGCAGAATGATTCTCTCTTCCTGTTTCAACAAACGAGTCAGCTCCTCTGGCAAGTCGCTATCCTCAACAATCTCTTCCTCTGCTTGGAACACCGGGTGCTCGAAGTCGAAATGATTCATAGGCGGTTCGTAGGAGATGTCATCTGAGATATTAGTCCTGCAAAGGAAATGGTTAAATGCTTCAAACCGCAGACAAAGCAAATAACCACGTTGCCATTTATTGTTAAAGTAAAAACAAGAAAAACAAGGATCACAATACTTGTATATGAAAAACGCCTTTATTTCATGATTAAAACAGTGCAATACACATAATCAAGTAGCCCTAAGGTAAAATCACTATGCCTCGGGTAGGACATATGATTATTCAACAATTGACAAAACAAATCATTACTGTTTAAGAGTCACTGGGACAATTTCCCGGATGGACTAGTTGTAGAGACTTTGTCCTGGCACGCTTGGCTTGATCCACGCGTCCATATCGCAGTCACTATCTCCGTCTTCAGCATCGGAAATAGCGTTGATTGTCTCAAAGCACACCCCGCTTGGCGTAATTGTTATCGACCCCTTGAACCTGGGCGCTCCTGAAGATGACGCTGACGACGTTGGTCGATACCCTAGCCCAAACTTGTCATTCTTCACGGGAATTTCCAGTACCCGTCCCCAACCTTTAGTCTCACCAGTCTGCACTAGAGCTTGAGCTTCCTTGTAGGATGACACTGCCACCTCTGGCATTTTGCTGGGACCCTGGGCTTTGTCTTTAATCCGCAACCCTTTGAAGGCTTGACAAGGTGTCTCGTGTATTTCTCCGTCGACCTCAACATATATGAACGATGACAGGTGATTGACCAAAATGTCCTCCTCCCCGCAAACGGTAACAACACTATCACCCACCATGTACTTCAACTTCTGATGCAATGTGGACATTACGGCCACTGCAGCGTGGATCCATGGGCTCCCAAGAAGGCAGCTATAAGCTGGATGGATATCCATGATGTAGAATTCGGTATCAAAAATTTCGGGCCCCACCTGAAGCGGTAATGTTATTGACCCAAACACTGATCTTTTTGTCCCGTCAAACGCCCTCACAACCAAATCGCTGGGCGTGCAAATAACTCCCCGTATGTCCAATTTCATCATGTCTTTCTTTGGCAGTACGTTCAACGACGATCCAGTATCCACCAATACACGCAACATTACGGTGCCCCGGCATTCCACCGATATATGCAAAGCCATGTTGTGCTCTCGACCCCTGGGTGTTAGATCAAAATCTGTGAAACCCAGGCTATGTCCAGCATTTACATGTGCCATTATCCCCTCTAACCGATTTACAGAAACTTCTTGAGGCACAAATGACGTATCCAGAATCTTTAGCAAGGCGTTCCGGTGGGCCTCGGAACATAACAACAACGACAAGATAGAAATCTTCGACGACGTCTGCTGTAGGTGTTCAACAATTTTGTAGTCGCTTTTGCGAATCAGTCTCATGAACTCCTCTACGTCCTTGAGTGACGTATCCTTTTCTTTCAACTGAGTAGGCCCGCTTTCATTTACTTTGGCTTTGCCTTTGGCCAATCTCTCTGCTTCTATTTCAGGTGAGGTAAAGATCCTTCCGCTACGGGTCATTCCCCCCCGTTCCAACGACATTATCAACAGCCCCAGCTGGCTGGCTATTCACCACAATCTTTTCACCGTTGCAATATGCTTCTAATTCGTATATCCACGGGACAGCTTTTGTACTCTCAAAGGGAACAGGCCCTGCTTTGGTAATCGTAATAGTTGGCCGCCGGGCGGGTGCCGTTATCTTTATAGTCTTCCTCGGGATCGTCACCATTGCAATATCATTCTGTTTATCACATAATGCCTCCACAGGCTTCTCAACCGCAGTTCGATCAAATTGCAAGGTCCCTTCGTCGATCATGGCCTGAATGCCCTGCTTCAAATCAGTACAACCCTCAGGCTGGGTCCAACACTCTAAACAGTATTCATCACAACCAGGGAATACTCCCCCACTGAGCAACCTGCTTTTCACCTCACTCAATGGTGTCTTCAGTTTGTTAACATCCATCACCAAGTTCAAATTTTCTTTTGTCAAGATGACATTTACCCCATGATTAGGCATAAGCTGTTGTACAATATTGGGCCCCACCTGGCCAAAGTTGATGGCTTTACTGTCCAACAGGTCTTGAACTTTATGCTTGAAAGCATGACAAGATTCTACATCATGTCCGGGCGCCCCGGAATGGAATTCGCAATGCTTAGTAGCGTCATACCCGTAAGGAAGTGTCGGTCCTGTAGGCGGTTCCAATGTTCTTTTCTCAACCAAATTCAACCCCAGCAGTGTCTGAAGAAGCTCTGCATATGTCGACGGAGGCTTATCAAATACCCTCTTCGGCTTTACATTCTGAAACCTCCTCTGACCCTGATTCTGCCTTTGTTGCTGCTGTGGTTGTTGTTGTTGTTGTTGTTGTTGAGGAATTGGAGTAGTAACACTGGCTATTTGTTGAGGTTGAACGTACTGATTTCTGCCTCTGCCCTGACCTCTACCACCAAACACAGTGCTTGTATCACCTTGTCGTCTTCCGCCGAACGCTTTTCTCGCACCCCCAGCTGAAGTAGATTCGCTCGCCTGAATCTTTCCGATTTTAATTCCATTTTCGATCCTTTCTCCCATAAGGATCATATCGGAGAAGCTACCCATCGAAACATTGAGTAACTTGTCATAGTACATTCCTGTAAATGTCCCCACAAACATGTCATTCATCTCCATTTCAACCAAAGGAGGATGCACCCGAGCTGCCATATCGCGCCACCGCTGCGCGTACTCTTTGAAACTTTCACCACCTTTCTGCGACAGACTCTGCAACTGAACTCTTTTTGGCGCCAAATCGCTGTTATATTTGTAATGCATAACGAAAGCATCAGCCAACTGCTTCCAACTTCTAATCTGAGTGGGCTCCAGTCCCATGTACCATTCCAATGATGGTCCCGATAAGCTGTCCTGAAAGAAATGCATGAGCATCCTTTCATCATTGGAATATGCAGACATCCTATTATAATAAGAACGTACATGGACCTTTGGGCAGGTATCCCCTTTGTATTTGTCGAATGTTGGAGCCTTGAATTTTAATGGCACCCTCAGCCCTGGTACCAACCCCATAGTAGTCATATCTAACCCAGCGGAGTTCTGATTAACCACACCTTTCATCTGCTCTTCTAGCATTCTGATCCTCTGAACAGGGTCAATGGGGCCCTCAGGTCCCATACCTCTTCCCGAAAAAGCGTCGTCCTGGTGATCCACATTCCAGTCATTGCCATACCCATCGTAGCCCATGTTACGGCCAAATCCTTGCTGATTGAACACATGACCCTGTCCTCGGTTGCCAAACCCTAGATTGACCCAAACAGGTCCAAAACCATTGTTGAAAGGAAATGCTCCAGCGCCGTTGTTATTCACATTACCAAATCCACCATTACCGTGGCCATACCCCTGATTGTTGCCGTAACCGTCATTACCAAAGCCTTGATTGTTGAACCCGAAGTTCCCGTCCTGATTGACATGGCCATACCCATTATTTCCCAAGCCATCATTGTCACCGAATCCTTGATTATCATCCCCAGTGTTGCCATTGTTGTTAACAACATGCCAATCACCATTTCTAGTATTGCCATTACCAGCGCCAGCACCTGCACCAGTACCAGTGTGTCTGTTGACAGTCACAACAGGTGGAGTAACTACCGGTATCTCATCCTCCCGGTGAGGATTTCCCACAGAAATATGGTCAGTATTGCCATTTCCTTTTGTCCGCGTCAGCAGCGGCTGCACCAAAGTCTGAAGATTCTCCTGGCCCTTGGCCATGCCCTCCATAGCTTGCATGAACAGGGTCAGCTTCTCACGGATTTCCTGCATCTCGACTTGAACTTGATCCATTATCTTCTTGCAGTTGTTTCTGGTTGAGTAGCGGTGGATTCTTTGGTCGTCAATCCTGAAAAACCTGAGAAATGCAGGAAATAAGACATAGATTCAACAAGTAACTGGCAATGCAAAATGAATATGCAGATGCAATATGTGTCTGTGCATTAGGGAGATCAACCCTCGATTCTAGTGCCAAAGTGCCAATGCAGTGACAGTGATAGTGATAAGAAGCTTGGATCCATTCACGGGGATAAAGTTTCTCATATATTGCTGAAAAGCCCATCAAGGCAGAAATACAATGTCACTGAGTGTACAATAACAAGAAGGCATGACCTCAACCAACAAGCCTGGTGATGGTCAGCAATATGCAAATAAAGCATATACAACAGTGCATAAGGTAATCAAGTGCGACCATATGCCCGATACTCCTCTAACAATTTCTTAGTCTTGGGATGGTCCGGCTGGGAAAGCAACCCTTTGACGAGCGAGTCTCTTTTCCTGATAACACGCTGGAGATCCCCAATGGATTCCTCCTAAGCACCTTCTCCAAAGCACTCCTCTAGCTTCCGCTTCTGGGATGCAGACTCTTTCTTACGCTTGATAACTTTGTTCAACGAATTCTGAACATCGTATCTCCACATAACCTCTTCTTCAAACTTTTTCTGGCTAGCTTTCAACTGATCTTCCAGTTCAGAGATCTGTTGCTTCAGTTTGTCTTCTCTTTCTTTGTTACTTGCCAGTGTAGCATTCCAGGTTTTGTTGAATGTGGAGATCTCCCGGTAGGCTATATCAAGTGCTTTCTTCTTAGACTCCAGCATGTCATGAGAGCTCTTGAAATCTATCCCCAAGCGTTCACGCTTCTTTCGTTGTTCAGTCAGTTCTGCACCTAGCTGGTTCACCAGTTTTGTTTGCTGCTCGAAGGAATATACGGCTTCATTCCTTTCGCTCCTGAGTTGCACTAGCTCTTCTTCCAACTTCTCGTTGGCTTTCATCAGCTCTTCTTTCTCCTTCACAACCTGCTCATATCTCTCAATGAACACAGTAGTTGGCTCCTCAACCACGAGGGGATCAGGAGGTAATACTGCAGGAAACGGCATCAGCGCCTGCTTTGCCCTATCTTGGATCCAAACTTGGTACGGAGCATAGGCTTGACAATCATTCTTACCCAACAATGGCTTACCCTTCTTGCAGATGTTATTCCAAACATGCTGAAGCTTGGATAATAATTCTCCCTTCAAATCTCCTGTGAAGTACAGAGATTCCTGCACTTCCCCCTCTTTTGGCGGGCTTCTCAAAGCATAACCGAATTTCCTGATCAACAATGACAGATTGTAGTTAATGCACCCTTTCCTCCCAATCAGAGGAACGTTAGGATATCCTGTGCAGATGTAGATAATCTCATATCCCAGTAAGTCCCTATCAAACCAGACAACATCTTCTGAAGAAAGCCCCATCAGACGCTCAGACCATTCCACCGTAGCTGCAGACTCAACAAAGATACCCCTCTTGGGCAGGTGACTATCAAACCACATATACAACAAAGGCACACAACAAGAGACGTTCTTGCCCCTCCTATTCTTGTTCTTATAATGCAGAGAGTGATAAAAGTCTCCAATCAGTGTAGGCACTGGATTGCCTGAAGCAAATATATGGAATGCATCCAAATCAACAAAGTCGGGCATATTAGGGAACAACACAATGCCATAGATACATAAAGCAAGGATATCATTAAACACAATCCAACAGCCACTCTTGGCATACTCTTGTGCTTTCCCAACTAGGAACTTGAGAGATAAACCAAAAACTCCATTCCACGAGGTTAACAGCAACTCTGAGGAGTCTACATGCAAAGCAACAACCAAATCCTCCAGCTTGGGCTCAACACCCATATGAATGAAGGGTACCCTGTTCTGAATGGTTAGCTCCAAGATCTCAGCATATTCCTCCATGGTCGGAGCCAGAATGAAGTCAGGGAAAATAAAACACCTCAGCGGGGGATTATAGAACTGCATCAGCGCGTACAATCCGTTCAGCTCATACGTAGTTGGTTTGCAGACCAACCTAAGCAGTTTCCCATAACTCTTCCTGAAGCTTCTCTTCACATCATCATCAGCTAAAGATATCAAACCCAGCAAAGAAGAAACATCTGGAGTAGGCAACTTGTATGCCACAGTCTTCTTCAGAGTATCCATGATAGCAGCAGACAGAAATCCGGGCAACTAGAATCAGAGGGTATGAAATGCACCTGCAGCACAGACACCCATTAATGATATGCAAAATGAGTATGCAACAATGCAGTATGCAACCATGCAACAGGGATCAAGTGATATATTGCTGAAGAGACCCATCCACAATATCTGTCTCAACAGACCCGTAATACTGCTCAAACCTGGTCTCAACAGACCCATAACAACGCTCCACTTTGGTCTCAACAGACCCAAAACAATGCTCCAACTTGTTCTCAACAGTCCCATAACCCTGTCCTGATGAAGAACCCCAAGTAACCATACATACTGATCCAATATCAAGAAAACCGGGTAGTCTGGAGGTCAAATTTCCTGCATGCCCCAATCCCTCTCATAGGTAGGTGTCCTATCAATTGACACAAGGTACGACATCCTATGCGGTTGTCGGCGTCACAGACTTTCAAGACTGATGATACGATACCCAGAAGGTGTGGCATCATCATGTCCTGAAGAGGCCTCACTTAGCCAACTTCTAATTGATCGGTCCCCGGAGTCGACAATCCAACTAACCAACAACCCCCTCAACCCAAAGGGTTGAAAAAGAAGTCAACCAGAAGAACCTCGTCTGAGCGTGGATTTTGCGGGACACTAGTACATGCAAAGCATGCAAGCGCCCACTACTTTCCACAACTAATTCTAGGTGCACTCAAGCCCAGGTCCGACTTATCTCTCAATCTGACCCCCTACCCAGCATAACAACAATAATATAATGCTGAAAGTAAATACAGAAAGGTAAATCCATACAAAACCCACGACGGGAAAACAAGCGCTAGGATTGACTCGCGTAGGGAACCGTTGGATTCCCCAACAAAGTCGCCAACTGTCTCTACCGCGAAAATCGGCGCCGGCTATGACAGAAGAGTCGCCACCGTGCGTTATTTATCCCAACGGTGGGAAAGGAAATGCTCAGAGTAAACCTAACGCAAAACGGGAAAGGAATGGTCATCGCAACCAAATTCCTGGATTCGGGAGTCGATTACGCGAGGGGAAGGTATTAGCACCCCTCACGTCCGCCGTACTCGACGGGATCCACGCTTGTTTTCTAGTACGGATTGTTATTCTATCTACTCTAAAGGTCTGGGTTAAAAGGAAAAGAAAATGACTCGGCAAAGTATCGCACTTTATGCCTACGTATTCCCGTCTGGAACGAGAAATCAGAGTCAATGTAGTTTGCCTAACTACGGGAAAGGAGGGGAAGGTTGCTCGCTAGGATACGGCATCATATGCCTACGTACTTTCATACAGCATGAAAGATCAGAGCAAATGTAGTTCGGGCTATGGAAGACACAAGCTTGTCTGACTGTTTTTTATTACCTTCAAAAAGGGTTTTTCTTGATTAAGAGTCCAAGCGGACAAAAATGACACTTTGATGTTTGTTTTGAATCTTTTACGAAAGAAGTGTTTTTAGTTTGTTTGCAATCTCTGACGCACTAGAGACTATGATTTGAGAGTGACTACGTCGCGTGTCACCCAAAGGGTACCATACTAAGCAGCCAGACTACTAGAAAGAAGCTCTCCAGCAACCCTTTCTCAGATAGCTTAAGGCTCGTAACGTACGACATCGATTAACCTTATTACTGTATTTTTGAGTCGTTTTGAGGTAAGAAGAGAAAGAAGCTCTAAAAAGCCTAGGGTTGAAAAGGGAATAAAAACTAACCTAATGTTGTCATGCAGGGATAAGAATCCTAATGTCTGTCATAATTCCCTCCTGCATAGAGGAAATCAGAGATCCTAGGGGATAAACAGAAAAGAAAGCAAGCAAATACAGTAAAATGCATGCAATGCAGCAATACAAGCGAGGCAAGGGAGTCCCACTCAACCTCGAACCTGGGAAAACAACAGGAAAAGTGAATCAACATTCACTTCAAACCTAGGGGACAAGCAACACAAGCCAACACACAATATAGAAAACAAAACCCAGAGCAGAGGAGGCAGCCCAAGCAGCAGCTCTGAACAGCAACAGCTAATTAAACAGCAAAAAGTTGTCAGCAACAACCTTCATCTTCATGCTCCACTAAACCTTCAATCTTCAACAAGCACCAAGCTTCAACAAGCTTCAAACTTCAACCAGTAAAAAGCTTCAATAAGCACTAAACCTTCTCTTTACCAAACTTCAACAAGCACCTCCAAGGGAGAATCATTCAACAAGATCAAGTTGAAGTGTTAAGAAACTCAATGACAACCAAGGGAAGCCATTAAGATCTTAACACTGTAAATAGGAAGGCATCCTCAAAGTTATACTCTTAAAGCATGCCATTCATCCCTCCAAAGGAGAGATATGACTTCTTTAAGAGGACTTTATGTCATTGGATTGAATGGAGATGAACAATATACTCCATGTTTGAAGAAACAAGCAAAACTAATCTAATGCTCTTCCTAAAACCCTAGTTTTCCTAAAGCTCCTGACAAGCACTCCACAAGATGAGAAATTCTTCACATCCAAGCTCCTTCAAGCTCTCCAAAGCATCTTCAATTTGTCTTCATCTTCATTCAAGCACAAAAGCAACACCACCCTAATCTAAGGGGAACTATTGAGTTAAACTAGCCAAGTTAGTGTGTTAGAAACTCCTAAATGTTTAGTCTTAAAACTAATTCTAATTAAAATACCAAAAGTGATTGTAAAATCCTACAAAAAATTCTAAGGGTTCCTAAACCTCTTAAGAATATCTCCATACAAAACCAATGGGTTAATCAACCATTAAGACCTAAAACTATGCCCTAAATCTAAGGGTACTATCTTAAAACCCTAAATCTACAACACCTAAAGTTTATTGTTCAAAACAACCTAAAATTATCTCAAAAAAATATGAGAAAATTGCTAGAGGTACATGCATATCTATGATATTTAACCCAAAGAGAATCAACTCAAAAATCAACACCAAATGGCCATACCAAAATCAGCAAGATCAAGCATCAAACAAATTCAAAATAAAACCAATTAAAATACAAAAAATGATAATAAATTCTAAAATGCATGAATTAGTAAAATTTTAATCCTATTAAATTTTAGACTCTTTAAGTAGTCAGGGGAAAAAACCTACCCTAAAAATATTAATTTTCCTATTTGTTATGAATTATTTCTAAACTATATGAAAATGACAAAAATAAAAGAAATATAATGAAAATTGACAAGAGCGCGTGACAAATAGCAATTATTCCATGGTGTTATCCAGACCTGGGCCTAAGGGGGGGGGGGGGTGCGCGTAGAAATGAGTCACTAAGCCCAAAATGAAATTAAAACAAAATCAGAAAATGAAATAGAAAATGGAAAATGCTTGTGGCAAATAGCAATATTATCACGTTCATATTTCAGACTGGGCCCAAATGGAGGTGTGATTAGCAAGCAAATGACTAAAGCCCACCCAATACCAATGAATGAAATGGTGAGTTTTGATAAAACTCAAACTCTTCAGAAATCAACTTGCAATCGTGGCCATTGGTTCTAGGTTTCAGTCAAAGTCAAGCTAGCAAATCAATGGTTAAAACTTCATCTTCCCCAAATATTTGAAAATGGGAGGGAATGCTCAGACAGTGGCCTGAGCTTTGCGCCACCATCGTCTCCAGCGAGGCAATCCCAAAAAGGCATCAAACGCAACAACTAAACACCCTATCCTCCTCAAAATTTCATCCTGATCACGAATATGACCTCAGAATTTATTGATTTTCACTCCAACTCCAAAACCGATCCAAGTTTCAGAAAATTCACCAAGTCTTGAATCACTCAATTCTTGCAATTAATGATCCTAACCTCATCTACGCACATCAGGCTTCAAAACTCACTATCCAAACATGCTTGTAGCCTCAAGAATCAAGAGATATCCTCACTAACAGAAATGGTGTCATGCCTAGTTTGGTCTCTAATCATTCAATTCTTGTACTGAAATCCAACCTAGCATCATCACTATCCTAACCACATAATCATTTCTACTCAATTACCTACAAATTAAGCTAAAAAATGAAAAATGCAAACCTGGTTTGAAATGATGAATAGATGAAGATTTTGCTCGAATCAACCTCCAATCTTTTCCAGAATCACTCAAGAACCACTTCCCAAGCTTCTACAATGGTCAATTTGCCTTGAAATTCCATCTATCTCCAAACCCGATTCTGAGATGCAATGAAGAAATTTCAGTTGCTCTTTCTTGTTTCCCTCCAATTCTTGCCCAAAAAACCCTCTGAACCAGTTGCAATGCATATGTAGAAGTTGTTAGAAACCTCTAGAAACTTCTGTAACAACCACAATGAGAAATTGAAATTCTCATATTTCTTGAAAATCTCATATGTGACAGTTATGAATATGCCCTGTTCTCAGCCTGATCTTGCTTGAATTTCTCACCTCATAACATTTTGAAATGAATGGGATGTGTAATTCCCTTGTTTTTGATCCCATGGTGTGTGATTGTTATGTTACTTCAATCTTAAGCTACCAAATGGAATTGATGGAAAATGACCCCAATTCAAAAATGTAACAATGTCATTGTCTTTAAAATGCCTTTTCTGATCAAAATGACATATAGCATGAGCTTGTTTGACCCTAAATCAAGAAATTCCATTTTTTGACCTTTTAATCACTTTAATTTCTTCCTTTTTAAGCCATTTCAAGCAACTTATTGTTACAAGCCAATCCAAAATCCCATAACCACTTGGTTACACTCAAAACACCATTTTTAACAAGTTTCATTTTGGACAGTTTTCCATTTGAGGCTTGCAAGTTGGAGTTATGGACCTATGATCACAAATGACCTATAATCACCAATACCCAAAATACCCCTGGCTTGCCAAGATCATAACTTGAGTTCTACAAATCCTATCAAGGACTTATAGTACTCTATGGAAAGCTAAGATCAAGATCTACAAATCTCATGTTTTCCAAGATTCCATTTGAAACATCCTTGAAGGGAAAAAGTTTCTTGGAAGTCAAGTGACTTTCACAGATAAATTTCATAGTCATCTGGTGACCTGTAACTTGCAAGGACCATAACTTGAGTTCTACAAATCCCCTTGAGGACTTCTAGTACTCAAATTAAAGGTATTGAGATGCTCTACAAGTTTCATGTTGGCCAAAGATCCATTTGAAACTTGTATTTTGACTTATGTGGATTTGAAGTTAGGCACTAAACAGGGGATTTTACACTGAAACCCTAATTTAGCAACTTCCCACCTCCTTGATTCTTCTTTGCTTAATCTTGGCACAACACCACACATGTATCAACATACCAATCCATGAACCCCATGACCTCAAATTAGGCTTTGATGCTCTTCAGTTACTCAATTGACCTAGGATTGACCTAGATGAAACCCTAATTGGCTGCACTTCAAATGTGGCTCTCATACTTGAATCAATGACTTGTCTCAGCTTCAATATGGCCCTCTAGGCATCCCCTGAGATACATACACACATTAAATTCACATTCCATGCTTCACATCCCACTGATGATTCTCAATATTCCTCAAGATAGGAGCAAAACCCACATGTAGGCACACAAACTTCTCAAGACTTCAAATCACTTTTTGATGGCTTGGATGATCTCTGAAACTTGGATAAGACCTCTTGCTAGGCTCTTTTCTTGATATACACACTTGTTCCCTTGTTGGATGCATGCTATGTTATGCCAATGATTGAACTATGTACATGATGTAACTATGCAAATGAAATGCAATGAAACAAAAATCAGGCAAGAAAAGGTTGAGCAAATTTTGGGGTGCAACACACGACTTAAAGTTTTGTTTGACTTTTTGAACATCAAAACGCAGTAGTTTCATTTAATGAGGTGGCATGCCCTCAGCGCTTGGATCAGTGAACCAGTCATGCAATCCTGTGGCTCATGTTTTATTTTGAGTTTTTATTTCTTTTATTTGATTTTGATTATTTTTAATGCTTTATTGATTCAAAAAATCACAATAAATTCAATTTTGATCCAAAAATTATTTTAAAAATATCTCCATGATCTTGAGAGAATTTGTGATTTTCTGAAATCAATAAAATGCATTTTCATGCATTTTTCATTTTAATTTGATTTTTCTTATTTTGTTTAATTCTTTTAATTTTGCATATTTGATCATCTGTTTTGTTGAATTTTGTTCTTCCAATTGGTGATGAATTTGGCTTTGATTTTTTAGTATGTTTTAGGGTAGATATTCATGTTCCCTTAGGAGTTTTGTTAGAATTTTAGAACAACTTTAGGTTCTGTTTTAGGTGTTGAGATTAGAGCCTTCCCAAACTTGTGGATCACCTTGATACCCTTCAATCTAGAAATTATTTAGGTAACTTAGAAGTTGAATTAGGCTTTAATATTTTAACCCTAGGTTTTTCAAACATGTATGTTCCCCTAGGAATTTTATTAGAATTTTACAAATTTGTTTTCTATTTTAGTTGAACTTTGCAATTTGCTTGTGCTTGTGGTGTTCTATTTTGTATGCCTTTGCTTGCTTGGTTTTATTGGTGACTTTGGAGCTGGATTTGCTTGGTTTCCTTCTTGGGAAGTCTTATAGACTTGGTGTAGCTTATGTGGCTTGAATATTGGAGCTTGGAGTTGAAGTTTCCTTTTCTTTTAGGAGTTGTTTTAGGAGCTTAGGGAATTAGGGTTTTAGGAAGTGCCATTAGAGCTAGTTTTGTTTTTTTTTCATCAAACATAGAATGCATTGTGTGCTTCTATTCTATCGAATGGTGTAGAGTCCTCCTAGGGAAACTCCATCTCTCCTTTGGAGGGATGTGTGGTATGCCCATAGTTGAGTAGAACTTTGAGGATGCCCTTCCATTTCAATGTTGGTACTTGATGATTTCCTTTGGTTTTCATTTGGTTCTTAACATTGCAACCTTGATCTTAGTGATTATTCCTGTGCTTGGAGTGTGCTTACTAGAGCTTGAATATGAAGTTTGATGAAGCTTGAAGATAGAAGCTATCTTGAAGATGAAGTCATTTTGTTGTCAACTTTGCTGTCAAGAGGATTTGCTGTTTAGAGCTGCTGCTGTTGAGTATTGAAGTTGTTGTCTGCTGAAGACAGTTGTTGCTGCTTGGGCTGCTTTCTCTATTTCTTTTTCTTTTGTTGTATTGTATGTTTGCTTGTGTTGATTACCTCTAGGTTTGAGGTGGAGCTTGTCTCCTCTTGCCTGTTGTTTTCTTAGGTTTGAGGTTGAGCCGGACTCCCTTGCCTCGCTTGTACTGTTGCATAGCATGCATTTTACTGTTTACTGTTTACTGCTTGCTTTCTTTTGTTGTTTCCCCTAGGATCTCTGATTTCCTCTGTGCAAGAGGGAATCATGACAGACATTAGGTTTTGACCCATGCATGATAACTGTAGGTAGATTCCCTTTCAACCATAGTTTTAGGGTGTCTTTCTCTTCTCATCTCAAAACAATTCAAAAACACAGTAATAAGGTTAATTGAAGTCGTACGTTACGAGCCTTAAGCTATCTAGAAAAAGGTTAGTTGAGGGTCTCTCTCCAATAATCTGGATGTTAGTGTGGTACCCTTTGGGTGACATACGAAGCGTTCACTTCTGGGTCATAGTCTCTAGTGCGACTGAGATTGCAAACATCCTAAAAAACAGTTCTTTCGTAAAAGACTCAAACAAACATTCAAACTCTATTTTTGTCCTCTTGGACCTTTAATCAGGAAAACCCTTTCTTAAGGAGATAAAAAACTGTCAGACAAGCTTGTGTCTTCTGTAGCCCGAACTACGTTTGCTCTGATCTTTCATGCCGTATGAAAGTACGTAGGCACGAGATGTGATATCTCGGTGAGCAACCTTCCCCCCCTTTAACCCGTAGTTAGGCGAACTACGTTGACTCTGATTTCTCGTTCCAGACGGGAATACGTAGGCATAAAGTGCGATACTTTGTCGAGTCATTTTCTTTTCTTTTTAGACTAGACCTTTAGAGTAGATAGATAAACATACCCTAGATAGAAAACAAGCGTGGATCCCGTCGAGTACGACGAACGTGAGGGGTGCTAATACCTTCCCCTTGCGTAACCGACTCCTGAATCCAGGATTTGGTTGCGATGACCATTCCTTTCCCTCTTTGCGTTAGGTTTACTCTGAGCGTTTCCTTTCCCTCTTGTGGGATAAATAACGCACGGTGGCGACTCTTCTGTCATAGCCGGCGCCGATTTTCGCAGTAGCGACAACTGGAGACTCTGCTGGGGACTCCAACAGTTCCGTATGGAGTCAATCCTAGCGTTTGTTTTCCCGTCTGGGGTTTTGTATGTATTTATCTTTCTGTCTTTACTTTCAGTACTATATATTATTGTTATTGTGCTGTGGGTAGAGGGTTAGTTTGAGAGATAAGCCGGACCTGGGCTTGAGTGCACATAGACTTAGAAGTAGAGTGTAGTGGTTAGCCTGTTTGCTTTGCTCGCACCAGCTAGCTACGAAATTTACGCTCAAACGAGATTCTCTTTGATGGCATCTTGCCTGGCCCTTTAGGCTCGACAGGTTGTTGGATTTGAGGGTTGTCGACTCTGGGAACCTATCATTTGGGATTTGGCTAAGTGAGGCCTCTTCAAGGGATGATGATGCCACACCTTCTGGGTATCGTATCATCGCTCTTGAAAGTCTGTGACGCTGATGACCGCATAGGATGCCGTACCTCGTCTGCGAGTTAAGTACATACCTGTGAGAGGGTAGGTGGGTCTTTTGCAGGAAAACTCTGGCCTCAGAACACCTGGTTTGTCTCTGTTAGTGACAATTGGTTGTGAGGGTTCTTTTGTGGTTGGTTTGGTTTGAGGAGAAGATCTGATGGTTCTAAAGCTGCAGTACAGTACAACACAGTTCTTCATCATTGCACTTGATCCCCTGTTTGCATATGCATTTGCATTTTCATGTTTGCATTTCATTAACGAGTATTTATGTTGCAGGTGTGTTTTCCCCCTCAAATTCTAGTGTTCTTATTTCCAGACATGGAGTCCATGAAGAGAACAGTTGCTTACAGGTTGCCTTCTCCAGATATCAGTTCCTTATTGTAGTTGGTTGCTCTAGCAGATTAGAGAGTGAGGGCTGAGTTCAGAGAGTCTTATGGGAAGCTGCTCAGTTTATTGTGCAGACCTTCTGTGTTTGAGATGACTGGATTGTATACCTTGATGCAGTTTTATGAGCCTCAGTTGAGATGCTTCTTGTTCCCTAATTATACTTTGGCCCCTACTTTGGAGGAATATTATGATATGCTAGGAGTTCCTGTGTTAGATCAGATGCCTTTTATTCAAGAGGATACTGAGCCTGAGTTGGCTAAGCTTGCTGAGATTGTCAGTTTAGATGCTTCTGAGTTCCCCGAAGGTTTGGTCAAGCTGAATGGAGCTTATGGTTTTCATCTTTCTTGTTTGGTTGAGAAGGCTACGCAGTGTGCGAAGGATGGATGTTGGGTTGTCTTCAATGCTATTCTGGCTGTTTGCATTTATGGGATTGTCTTGTTCCCGAACTTGCCTGATTTTGTTGACTCAGATGCTTTCTTTATTCTTGCCTCGAAGAATCTGGTGCCTACTCTCTTGGGTGACATTTATCATTCTATTCACTATAAGAATGAGAAGCGTCAGGGAAAGAATGTTTCTTGCTGTGTACCTCTTCTATCCAGGTGGTTTCAGGGACATCTTCCTAAGAAGGGACCATTTGTTGATATTGCTGGTACTTTAGATTGGTCTTCCAGATTGATGGGATTGTGTGCCGAGAACATTGTTTGGTTTGATCGGAACCTGCTCGGAGTGGAAATTATATATAGTTGCAGTGGCTTTCCGAACGTTCCCTTGATTGGACGGAAAGATTGTATTAACTATAACCCTTCTCTGCTTGTGAGACAGTTTGGCTATGCTTTGAGGGACTCTCCGGTTGAAGACGAGATACAGGAATCTCTGTATCTCACAGGTTTATTAGATGGAGATGTTTTGGTCAGATTGAGGCGTGCTTGGGGTAATATTCACAAAAGAGGAAAGACATTGCTTGGCAAGAGTGACAGCCGAGCTTATAATCCTTATCGGCTCTAGATTCATGAGAGAGTTAGGACTTCTTTGATGCCATATCCTGCTGCAGAGCCTTTGTATCTTCCAGTGATTGAGGAATCTACTTCAGTAGAGATTGAGAAGTATAACAAGCTGCTGGCTGAAAAGGAAGAGTTGCAAAGAGCAAATGAAGAGCTAGAAAAAGAGATTTTCCAGCTTCGGCATGAGAAGAATGAGGCAACCTTCACTTTGAAGAAGCAGACTGAGATGATTAATAGGTTGGGTTCAGACTTGACTGAAGAGACCAGCAGGAGAGAGAAAGTAGGAGTAGCCCTGAATGGTGTTAGTAGTGTACTTGCTACTAAGAAAGAACTTCTGAACAAGGCTTATTCTCGACTTTCCAAATGGGAACTTTTGTGGAATGCCACACTTACTAGCCGAAAGGAGCGTGAAGATGAATTGAAGCTTCAGATTTCCCAGTTAGAGGAGCAACTCAGTGCTAAGGATACAAAGATTGCTAAAGAGGCATCTCTTAGACGTGACGCTGAGTCTAGAGTGAGCAACATGGTCAAAGAAACTAGGGGTGGTGAATTGAAGGCTGGCTTCAAAAGATGCAGGATTGATGAGTGTTTTGGCAGGGGAGCCTGTGAAGAGGACGCCAAAAAGTTGAGATCCACTGTTGAGCGGCACGCATTACTGATACAGGAACTAATCTCCAAACTAGGTCATCCGGCGACGTTGAGGCTATTGGAAGATGTCAGGGCGCGCCATTTGGCCTGATTTACCTTTGCTTTTCTCTTGTTATTTGTACTTGTATTTTTTACCATCGCCAGGTTTGTTGGACGAGGTCTTTTTCAGTTGTATATTCAGTTGTATCTTTGTACTCTGTCTCTTGGCATTTGTCTAGGTATGAGGTTTCTGATTCTGCGCTTGCTTACTTGGGACTCCATTGTCGTTATGGCTTCTTCTCCAGAACTAGAATCAGGGGGGAAATTAACCTGTTGCATATTTACACGTGTGCATTGGCATATTCATATTGCATGGCAGGTACCTTTTTTGAGCCCGAATCTTATCTCCTGCGTCTTACAGGTTGTTTCAAGATTGACGAACAAAGAATTCACCGGTATGCTACAAGAAGCAACAGTAAGAAGATCATGGATCAAGTACAGTCTGAGATGCAGGAGATCCGGGATAGGTTGGCCCAATTCATGCAGACAATGGAGGTTGTGGCTAAAGTCCAGGAACATCTTCAAACTCTGGTACAACCGCTGCTGGCGCGGGCGGCTGGTAATACTGAATACAACTCTGTTCATGTTGAGACTCCTCGCAGGGAGGAAGTGGTACCAAATGCCGGTGAGACTGGTATTGGCAACGGCAACGGCAACACTGGTAACAGAAATGCTGATAATGTTAATGGGAACGTGGAAACTAACAGGAACGTTGGTATCAATACTGGTTTTGGTGACAATAATCAGGGTCTTGGCTTTGGCAATCGGGATGGCAATGATGGTTTCAATAATCAGGGCCTTGGCAACGGAGGGTTTGGTGATAATAATCAAGGTTTTGGTAATAATGGCTACGACAATGCTGGGTTTGGCAATGTGAATACCAATGGTGCTGGGATGGGTCCTTTCAATACTGGTTTTGGGACAGTGGCTGCTAATCAAGAGCTTGGCAATCTGAGGTATGATCCCAGGTTCTTCCAAAGTGGTCATGGTCATGGCCGTAATGCTGCTCATGACGGATATGGTAATGAGGGTCCGTACTGGAATAGAGATCGTCAGGAAGATGCCTTTTCTGGGCAAGGCATGGGTTTTGAGGGTCCCACTGATAGTGATCGGAGGATTAAAATGCTGGAGGAACAGATGAGAGGTATAACCAATCAAAATTCTACAGGGTTGGACATGGCTACTATAGGGCTGGTTCCTGGGCTAAGAGTGCCATTGAAGTTCAAAGCTCCCACTTCGATAAATATAAAGGGGATACATGCCCATGGGTTCATGTGCGTTCATACTACCGGAGGATGTCTGCGTACTCTGATGATGAGAAGATGCTTATGCATTTTTTTCAAGATAGTTTGTCAGGACCATCGCTGGAATGGTACATGGGACGAGAGCCTGCACAGGTCGGAAGTTGGAAAGAATTGGCTGATGCTTTCGTCAAACATTACCAATACAATAGTGACCTTGCACCAAATAGGGTCCAGCTTCAAAGTCTTTCACAGAAGAATGGGGAGAGTTTCAAGGAGTATGCTCAGTGTTGGCGCGATCTGGCGGCAAGAGTCCACCCCCTATGGTTGAAAGGGAATTGATTGATATTTTCGTTGGAACATTCTCTGGGATGTCTTATGATAAATTGCTCAATTGCTCGATGGGTAGTTTCTCTGACATGATACTCATGGGAGAACGGATTTAAAATGGCATCAAAATTGGTAAGATTCAAGCCGGTGAATCGACCTCAGCAGGAGGTGCAAAAAAGGTCTTTGGTGGTAAAAGGCAAGGAGACGCCAGTGCAGTGTATGGTGGTCGAGGACGAGGTAGAGGTCGGAATCAGTATATTCAACAACAGGTTGCTAGTGTGACGATCCCTATACCACAACAACGACAACAACCACAACAACAGCAGCAACAACAACAAAGGCAGAAACCTGCTCAGAGAAGGATCCAGAATGGGAGGCCAAAGAGGGTATTTGATACACCTCCATCAACGTATGCAGAACTGCTTCAGACGCTGTTAAGTTTGAATCTGATTGAGAAGAGAACGTTGGACCCACCCACAGGAGCGCTCCCTTATGGGTATGATACTAGTAAGCAGTGTGAATTTCATTCTGGGGCACCCGGACATGATATCGAGAGTTGTCATGCTTTTAAGCACAAAGTCCAAGATTTGATTGATAGTAAAGTCATCAACTTCAATAATGATGGTCCCAACATTGTACGAAAACCAATGCCGAATCATGGAGCGAATGCTGTTTTGACAGAGGAGGATATGGATTTGGTTATGGACGTAAATGATCTGAAGACACCTTTAAGCTATGTTAAAAGCAGATTGTTGAAAGGAGGGGTCTTCCCCGGATGTGATGAGTACTGTTTGGATTGTTGGACCCGACCAGAGGGCTGTATTGATTTGAAGAGAGGCATTCAGGCCATGATTGATGAGGGAACTTTGCAGTTTGACCGCACTGCTGTTGAGAAACCTGATGAGGTAACATGTGAAAAGCAGGGTGAGGTCACAACAATTACAATTCCACGAAAGACTATTACGATATCAGCGCCCGCCAAGCGGCCAACTATCACGATAACGAAAGCAGGGCCCATTCCTTATGAGAGTACGAAAGCCATCCCATGGAATTATGGGTTGGAAGCTTTTTGCAACGGGGAAAAGATTAATGTGGATAGCCAGCCAACAGGGGCAGTGGGCAATATTGTTGAAGCGGGAGGCATGACCCGAAGTGGTAGAATCTTCACTTCATCCGAAATCGAGGCTGAAAGGATCGCTAGAGGCAAAGCCAAAGTGAATGAAGGAGGACCTTCCCATTCAAAAGAGAAGGAAACATCGGTCAAGGATGTAGAGAGTTTATGAGGTTGATTCGCAAAAGTGACTATAAGATTGTGGAGCACTTGCAGCAGACGCCTTCTAAAATTTCAATACTATCTTTGTTGCTTTGTTCCGAGGCCCATCAAAATGCCTTGTTGAAAATCTTGGACACGTCTTTTGTACCTCAAGAAGTAACTGTTAATCAGCTTGAGGGGGTACTGGCGCATGTGAATGCCGGCCACAGCCTGGGATTTACTGACTTTGATTTGACGCCTAGAGGTCGGGACCATAATATGGCCTTGCATATTTCAGTGGAATGCCGGGGCACTGTTATGTCGCACGTTCTTGTAGACACCGGATCATCTTTGAATGTGTTGCCGAAGAAGGCTATGATGAAGCTAGATGTCCGAGGAATTATTTGCACGCCAAGTGATTTGGTCGTTAGGGCTTTTGATGGGACCAGAAGGTCGGTGTTTGGATCCATAACGTTGCCGCTCCAGGTCGGGCCGGAAGTGTTTGACACAGTGTTCTACATCATGGACATACATCCAGCTTACAGCTGTTTACTTGGGCGACCATGGATACATTCTGCAGGGGCTGTGACGTCCGCGCTATATCAGAAGCTTAAATACATGGTCGGTGACAGTGTTGTTACTATTTGCGGAGAGGAGGACATTCTGGTTAGTCATCTTTCGTCATTCAAGTACGTCGAAATGGATGGGGAGATCCATGAGACGCCATGCCAAGCCTTCGAGGGGTTGCCGATCAAGGACAAGTCTCATGTTCCCGTCAAAGGGCCAGAGGTGGCCATGTCTTCGTACACAGACGCTCAGGCAGTGGTTCAGGCTGGAGCAACCAAAGGATGGGGCCAAGTCTTGGAAATTCCTGTAAAGATGGACAAGTTTGGGTTAGGGTATCGCCCAACATCGTCACCTTCCGCATCAGGCGTGCCAAAGTTCAAAGGACCAGTGGTGATCACTCTAGGTGGGGTCTGTTATGAAATGATCAATGTTGTTTCCAATGCTGAAGACGGAGATAATGACTGCGATATGGACTCGTGGATCAAGCCCGGCGTGCCAGGACAAAACCTGTGCAACTGGTCTATCCAGGAACTTGTCCCAGTGACTACAAAACAGTAATGATTTGTTTTCTCAAATTATTGTATAATCCTGTGTCCTACCCGGGGCATGGTGATTCTGTTTTTAGGGCTACCTGCTTATGTGTGTACTTTGTTTAATTATTAATAAAGGCGTTTTTCTCATGCAAATTTTGTGATCCTTGTTTTTCCTGTTTTTGTTTAACAGTAAATGGCAACATGGTTATGTGCTTTGTTTGCATTATGTGAAACATTTAACCATTCTCATTGCAGGATTCATATTTCAGACGACACCGATCACGAACTTCCTATGACTCGCTTCGACTTCGAGAACCCGATATTTCAAGCAGAAGAAGAGATTGTTGAGGATAGTGACTTATTAGAAGAGCTGACTCGACTTTTGAAACAAGAAGAGAGAATCATTCTGCCTCATCAGGAGGAAATTGAAATTATCAACGTGGGGTCCGAAGAGGTTGTCAGAAATATCCAGATAGGGGCTGCACTGCAAAGTGATATCAAGCAAAGGCTTATTGAGATGCTGCAGGAGTACAGTGATATCTTTGCTTGGTCTTTCAAAGACCTGCCTGGTTTGGATACTGATATGGTGGTTCACCGTCTGCCATTGCGCGAGGAATGTCCACCGGTTAAGCAAAAACTCAGAAGAACTCGACCAGATATGGCTGTGAAAATTAAGGAGGAAGTTCAGAAATAATGGGACGCCGGTTTTCTGGCTGTTACAACTTATCCCTCATGGGTCGCTAATATAGTACCTGTACCAAAGAAAGATGGTAAGGTGCGGATGTGCGTGGACTATCGAGATTTGAATAAGGCGAGCCCAAAAGACGACTTTCTGCTTCCTCATATTGATGTGCTAGTCGACAACACCGCTCAATTCTCTGTGTTTTCCTTCATGGAAGGCTTTTCGGGCTATAATCAGATAAAGATGGCGCCAGATGATATGGAGAAAACAACTTTTATTACCCCGTGGGGAACGTTCTGCTACAAAGTGATGCCCTTTGGTTTGAAGAACACCGGGGCAACATATCAGCGAGCTATGATAACACTCTTTCATGACATGATGCATAAAGAGATCGAAGTCTACGTTGATGATATGATTGCCAAATCCCAGACGGAGGAAGAGCATCTGGTCAATCTTCTGAAATTGTTCAAGAGGCTTAGGAAATTCAGGCTGAGGCTGAATCCTAACAAGTGCACTTTCAGGGTGAGATCTGGTAAGCTATTAGGGTTTATTGTGAGTGAAAAAGGAATAGAGGTTGATCCTGCAAAAATTAAAGCAATACAAGAAATGCCAATGCCGAAAACAGAAAAAGAGGTTCGTGGTTTTTTAGGGAGGTTGAACTACATTGCCCGGTTCATATCTCATCTAACGGCCACGTGCGAGCCATTATTCAAGTTATTGAAAAAAGATCAGGCTGTGACCTGGAATGAAGATTGTCAAAGGGCGTTTGAGAAAGTAAAAGAATATTTGCAGGAACCTCCAATATTGATACCCCCAGTAGCCGGGAGACCATTGATTATGTATTTGACGGTTCTTCAGAAAAGTATGGGTTGTGTTCTCGGTCAACACGACGAGACTGGACGCAAAGAGCATGCGATTTACTATTTGAGTAAAAAGTTCACAGACTGCGGTCCCGTTACTCAATGCTCGAAAAAACGTGTTGTGCGCTAGCCTGGGCTGCCAAACGTTTGAGGCAATACATGCTAAACCATACGACCATGCTAATTTCAAAGATGGATCCGATTAAATACGTATTTGAAAAGCAAGCACTTTCCGGAAGGATTGCCCGATGGCAGATGGTATTGACAGAATATGATATTCAGTACGTTTCTCAAAAGGCTATTAAAGGTAGTGTTTTGTCAGAATACCTAGCTGAGCAGCCAATTGATGACTACTAGTCGATGACTTTTGATTATCCTGACGAGGATATCATGTACTTAAAAATGAAGGATTGTGAGGAGCCGTTGCCTGGTGAAGGTCCAGAGCTGGGTTCCAAATGGCAATTGATATTTGAAGGTGCCGCCAATTCATATAGAAGTGGAATAGGGGCAATTATTACTACTCCCCATGGGTCGCACATCCCATTCACTACCAGATTGACCTTTCTGGTTACCAACAATGAGGCCGAATATGAAGCGTGCATTATGGGGCTCGAAGAAGCTATTGATCTGAGAATTAAAAATCTTGATGTGTACGGAGACTCTGCTCTAGTTGTGAATCAGATCAAGGGAGAGTGGGAGACTCGTCAGCCCAATCTGATACCCTATATGAATTATGCAAGGAGGTTGTTACCTTTCTTTGACAAGGTGGAATTGCACCACGTACCACGAGCAGAAAATCAGATGGCAGACGCTCTCGCTACCTTGTCCTTGATGTATAAGGTTAACTTCTGGAACGAGGCTCCCAGGATAGTTATTTCTCGCCTTGATAGGCCCGCCTTCATATTCGCCATTGAGGAAGCTTCCGATGGCAAACTGTGGTATTATGATATCCAGAATTTCCTGAAGAACCAAGAGTATCCGGCTGGGGCATCCAGTCGTGATCAGAAGACTCTTAGGAGATTGGCTGGCAATTTCTATTTGAATCCGGATGGGGTTTTGTACAAGAGAAACCACGACTTGGTGTTGTTGCGGTGTGTGGACGACAAAGAGGCTAAGTTGCTCATGGAAGAAATCCACAAGGGTACATTTGGCACGCATGCCGGTGGACATGCAATGACGAAAAAGCTATTAAGAGCAAGGTATTACTGGCTAACAATGGAAACAAATTGTTTCAAATTTGCAAAGAAGTGTCATAAATACCAGATTTATGCGGACAAGATTCATGTGCCTCCGAGCCCTCTGAACGTTATGTCGTCGCCTTGGCCTTTTTCCATGTGGGGAATTGATGTGATTGGAAAGATTGAGCCCACGACATCCAATGGACATCGTTTTATCTTGGTAGCTATTGATTACTTCACCAAATGGGTTGAAGCGGCGTCATATGCTAATGTTACCAAGCAGGTGGTAGCCAGATTTATCAAGAAAGATATTATCTGCAGATATGGAATCCCGGAGCGGATTATCACTGACAACGGTTCGAATTTGAATAACAAGATGATGAAGGAGTTGTGCCAGAATTTGAAAATCGAACATCACAACTCTTCTCCTTATCGGCCCAAGATGAATGACGTTGTTGAAGAGGCCAATAAAAACATAAAGAAGATCGTTCAGAAGATGGTTGTGACCTATAAGGACTGGCATGAGATGTTGCCTTTTGCTTTGCATGGTTATCGTACGACGGTATGCACATCAACCCGGGCAACTCCTTTTTCACTGGTATATGGTATGGAGGTTGTCCTACCATTGGAGGTTGAGATTTCTTCTCTGAGGGTTTTGCGTGATGTCCAACTTGATGAGGCAGAATGGGTGAAAGATAGATTGAATCACCTCAGTTTAATGGATGAGAAGAGACTGGCTTCTCTAGCATATGGTCGGCTGTATCAAAGTCGGATGAAGAAAGCTTATGATAAAAAGGTGTGTCCTCGAAGCTTTCAGACGGGCGATCTTGTGCTGAAAAAGATTCTCCCACCACAATCAGATCACAGGGGCAAATGGACTCCCAACTATGAAGGTCCATATGTCGTTAGAAAGGTTTTCTCTAGAGGAGCCTTATTGTTGTCCACCATGGATGGCGAGGATTTTACATCCCTTGTGAACTCGGACGCAGTTAAAAAATACTTTGCTTAAATAGACCCGCTGGACAAAAAAAAAGAGTCCAGGCAAAAATGGGGCATCCCGGCGAACCATAAAAAAGGAATAAAAGGTTCGGGCAAAAGTTAGGGATAAAATTGAAAAGATGTACACCCGCGAAGTTGAAAACCTGAAAAGGGCGACTTCGGCAAAAAAGGGTATCTCGGTGAATTGAAAACCCGCAAAGAGCGGTTCACGCAAAAGTTAGGGATTCGAAAAAGCAAATGACTGCGGTCCGAGTTTGATCCTGCATTACTTAGTGGTTTAGGAGTACCTGAGGGTCGTATATCTGAAACAATCTCTTCTGAAGGTCGAGTATTGGGAAAGCGTCAGAGTCAGGCGAGTCATATGAGGACCAGCTCATGGTGTTCGTCTGTACCATGTTGCCGACATGTATACAAATTTTCTTTGTACTTCTGTAATACTTGTATTTTGCTTGTGCGTAACTTCCTCTTTTCAGGAGTTGCATCCAGTGTACAAAATTTTGCCTATCTACAGGCCCGTTATCAATAAAGCATATTATTCAGTACTTGATGCTTGTTCTTTACTGTTTTGTTTGTGAAAAACGCCGATGTTTTTGATGACAGGTGTTGATAACGTTCGTCCCCTAACATAATTGTTTGGTTAAGTAACTTTTCGTCCCCAGTGGGATTATTCTCAGGATGCTGTTACGTCAGCACTGAAAGATTTCATGGCTTAAACTTTTGGAGTTGTCACTAGTGATTTCCCCGATGAAATTGTTCCCCACAGAGTTGTTTGGTTAAGTTTCCCATATTCCCCAGCAAAGTATTCTTCAAACGGATCTGTGTTGACGGAATTGTTACCTGTGATTGACAGTGATTGCGCCTGTGTTGACAGTGATTGCTACCCGTGCTGACGGTGATTGTTATCCGTGTTGACGGATCGTACCCTGTGATTGACAGAGATTGTTATCCGTGTTGACGGAGTTGTACCCGTGCTGACGATGATTGTTATCCGTGTTTTGAAGGAATTGTTTCCCTGTGTCGACAGTGATGGTTACCTGTGGCTGACAGAGATCGTACCTGTGTTGACAGTGTTTGTTATCCGTGTTGACAGAGTCGTTACCCGTGATTGACGGAGTTGTCCCGGTGAAATCGCCGGAGATTGTTGTCCGTGTTGACGGAATTCTTCCCTGTGTTGACAGTGATTGTTGCGCCTGTGTTGACAGAGATTGTTACCTGTAATGGATAGAGATTGCGCCTGTGTTGACAGTGATAATTACCTGTTGTCGCTTGCGCGAAAATAAGGTGCCGGCACAACAGAAGAGTCACCACCTTTCGTTATTTATCCCTCAGAGCGGGAGAGGAAACGATCGGAAAAACCTAACGAAAAAGAGGGTAAGACAAGGTCGTCGCAACCATTGTCTGGATTCGAGAGTCGGTTACGCAAGGGGAAGGTATTAGCACCCCTCACGTCCGTCGTACTCGACGGGATCCTCGCTTGTTGTGTTTACTTGGACGGGTTGGTTGTATTCTATCTACCTATCAAGGCTGGCTTAAAAAGTAAAGAAAAAATGACTCGGCAAAGCGTCGCGCTTTATGCCTACGTATTCTCATCAGAGAACGAGAAATCAGAGTCAATGTAGTCCGGCCTACGACGGGTTATGGGGGAAGGTAGCTCGCCAAGACATCGCCATCTTGTGCCTACGTACTCTCAACAGGTATGAGAGATCAGAGCTCACGTAGTTCGGGAAACTACGATTTATTTCCTGTCTTTTACGAAAGAAGTATTTTTTATTGTGTTTGCGATTTCAATCGCACTAGAGACTATAACCTGAGAGTGAATGCGTCACATGTCACCCAAAGGGTACCATACTAAATGTTGCGGTGGAAATAGGATCACAAACTATTAATTAGTTTGAATCGCAATTCAATTCACAACCGCTCTTTGATTTATCCGAAGGAAAAGGTCAAAAGAGGGAAAACCTATTTTTGCATCGTAAACACAATGCGGGGAAAGATCTAGGGTTCGGGGGTTGGTTAAATTTAGGGAAGGTATTAGCACCCTAAACTTCTGTAGTACTCTACAGGAACCTTTTGTTCAAATGTTTACTATTTGCTTTATTTATTTGCTTAAGGTATATGTACAAAGGATTAAAAGTGAGAAAAGAGACCTAAGGGGTTAGTTCTAAGTTTACTCGGCAAGACATCGCATCTTGTGCCTACGTATCCTTACGGGAGTGGAATCAGAGTAATCGTAGTTCCCCTCAAAAGGGAGGTTAGAGACTTCTTGACTGTGGTCAAGGTCTCAAGGGGAATAAACGCATCTTAAGGACACGCTTACGTGGAGTGTAGAAACTCCAAATCTCTACGTTGAAATGTTAAGTTGTAATTAGGGTTAAATTAGGTTAAGTTAGGGATTACACGGCGGGAAACCCTAAAATGAGCACGGCGGCTCTTTGACCTAATTCTAGGGGTAAAATTGTAATCTTGCCTGCGGCGAGGCATTTGTGAAAATTAGGGTTTGTGAGGTTGTAAGTTTTGAGGTTTTGAGGTTGAGGACTATTGACACGGCGGTCAAACGGCTAAACCTAATTCCTTCGGAGGAGTGAAATTATTGGTAAAGATGCGATGAAATTAAATATACATACAACGGCAGAAAATAAAGTGCGGAAAGATAAATGCGACAATTGTCTCGCAAAATTACATCCCATAAGCAGTTACAAATATGATAATTGAATATTTAAACTGAAAATAAAATCAATTGAACTTAGTCAGCTGCAAAAAACCAAAACAAACAGAGATTGTTATTATACGGGGTTAGACAAAAAATTAGACGGGAATGTTAGGAATTTAAGTAGAAAATTATAATTTTAACGAAACAAGAAAAAAAGTTAGAAATTTGGATCTTAAAAATGAGGATGTTAGCGAAAAATTAATAAAAAATAAAAATTGATACGCAATGAAGATGATGATAATATACAAGTGATAATGGAATATGAAATAGCAACGATGATGTTAGATTATGTACAAATATAAAAATAAATACAAAAATAACTAAATAAATATTAGTGAACAGGTTCATGGATAATCAAGAATACTGTTAGGAATGAAGGATGAAAATTGGAATTGACAATAATTAGAAGTTAAGTGATGAACGTTTTGAGACGATGAGAATTTAGGTAATAAGAAAAGAGTTAGAATGGAATTAGGTTTTTTTTGTGAGATTTGGAAAAGTTAGAGTTTTTAATGTGATTAAGAAAAAGAAAATAGATTAAAAGTTAGAATTAAAAGTTAGCAAAAAAATTAGAACTTCGAAATTTGATTTTTAAAAAAAAGGTTAGAAAATAAAAATAAAAGTTTGAAAATAAAAGAGAAAAGGTTAGAATTTTAATAAAAAAAGAAGTTAGAATGTTAGAATTTTAATTAAGAAAAAATGGTAAAAATTTTGAAAAAAAGATATAAAAAAGATTAGAAATTAAAAAAAAGAAGAGTTAGTTACTTTTGATGAAGACTGTAAGAGTTTTTGATGCTTGTCGATCCCCCTGTTTTGTTGCTCCTGAGGGCCCTTTTATACTTGATTTTTTTAAATCTTTTTCAATCTCAGATTTGATTTGAATATCTCAATCTTTTTCAATCTCTGATTTGATTTGAATGAATTTTTATGATGATTTCAGATTTGATTCAATGATGGTGATGTTAATATTTAGATCTGATTTTCTTATGATGATGATATGATCTGATTGATTTGATTTTGCTCCATCTGTGATTTATTGGGATTGGATTTGATAAAAAAATTGTTGGGATTTAAATTTAAAAAGTTAGCAAAGAAAATAAGAGTTTCAAGTTAAATAAAAATTAGAATTTTAAGTTTAAAAAAAATGAGTTAGAATTTTAAAATAAAAAACATTTGAATATTGATTTTAAAAAATGTTAGAATTATTTTGAAAACTGTTAGAATTTAATTTTAAAAGGAATTTAGAATTTTAATTTGAAAAAGGATGGTGTCAAAAAAAGATTTAGATTTAATTTAAAAAAAAAGGATAGATTTAATTTATAAAAAAAGGTTAGATTTAATTTTTAAAATAGTTAGAAAAAAAGATTTAATTTTAAAAAGAAGTTAGAGAAAAAAAAGATTTAATTTTATAAAAGTTAGAAAAAAAGATTTAATTTTTTAAAAAAAGTTAGAAAAAAAGATTTAACTTTATAAAAGTTAGAAAAAAGATTTAATTTTAAAAAGAAGTTAGAAAAAAATATTTAACTTTAAAAAAGTTAGATTTTTATTTTAAAAAAAGTATTAGAATCTGATTAAAAAAAATGTGTTAGAAATTAATTTAAAAAAGGTTATAAAAAAAATTTACTCTTAAAGAAAAGAAAAAAAAAAGTTAAATTTTAATCTAAATCCTAAAAGTTAGTAAGAAGAGCTTAAAATGATTTAAATAAATAAACTAAATAGAAAGAAAAAAAAAGTTAATAAAAAACATTAGTAAAGTTATAAAAAAAAATTAATTAAATTATTATTAGTTAAAAAAAAAGATCTAAAAAAAAGGTTAATTTATTAGGTTAATAAGAATTTAAAATAAAAATAAAAAAGAAAGGGTAAAATTTGGGGTATTACAGTTGCCCCTATTTAAATAACTACACCTGATGATTTGAGTGGCGGAGACTCGAGGAATCTTGGTGGAGGGATTTAAATATAGATAACCGAAAATTTTGCCCTTATATGTGGCGATATGCAATGTTATAGACAAAACAAGAACAGACTAATGCAGACAATGCCATGAATATGATATGATGCGTATGCTGGAATGATGAATGCGAAAATGATGATGAATACGACGACACAGAGACAGACGCTACGAGAAGAACTCACTGGGGAAAACGACGCGCTGAGACACAGTACAACACTGGGGAATTCTAAAAATGATGGTCAACTGGTGCGAACACGACCAATTGTCTTTTTTTAGAAAAGGAACGAGATTCTCAAATGGAGATGGTACCTATGAGACGGCCTCCACTGGGGAATTTAAAAGTAAAACTGGATCATGTACGACTGCAAGATCGATTACAGAATGCTGGAGCATTGAGCAAAGAATAACATCCAAGCTTCTGTAAACTATCTCTCGTGACAGGATCAAACGGACTTTTCGGGAATCCGTAGCAAATATACAGGGTAAAAAAACCGGTTGTATGCCAAAATAAATGGACTTTGAGTGGTTAGAACAAAACCCTTAATAGTGATGGCGCTTATGCGATGGCCTCCACTTGGGAATGTCTAACAATGAGACTGGATCTACAGGACTGCAAGATCGATTACAGAATGCTGGAGCATTGAGCAAAGAATAACATCCAAGCTTCTATAAACTATCCTTCGTGATGGGATCGAATGGACTTTTCAGAAATCCATATCATATATACAGGGTAAAGACCGGCTGTATGCCAAAATAAATGGACTTTGATGGGAAATGCCCTGATAAGCTTCTCGAGGGAGAACTGTCACTTATCGTTGGAAGGGACTTATGTGCCAAAATGGATAAGCACTCAAATAAAGAGGCTGCTGCTTATCTGATAAATAAATCTTCTCGCATTTAAGGTCGGCGCCTGGAATACGATTCTGATTCTTCTCTTACTGAAGGATAAATAAACTTCTTCATGCTTCAAGATCGTGCTCTCCTGAACATGAAAAGGGTAAACTGAACTTCCTCATACTTCAGAATCGTGCTCTCCTGAATATGATTCCGCTCTTTCGGGTAAATGAAATTCTTCATACTTCAGAATCGTGCTCTCCTGAATATGAAAAGGGCTAACTGAACTTCCTCATACTTCAGAGTCGTGCTCTCCTGAATATGATTCGGCTCTTTCTTGTAAATGAAATTCTTCATACTTCAGAATCGTGCTCTCCTGAATATGAAAAGGGCTAACTGAACTTCCT
Source organism: Lathyrus sativus (assembly GCA_963859935.3). Classification (NCBI taxonomy): domain Eukaryota; kingdom Viridiplantae; phylum Streptophyta; class Magnoliopsida; order Fabales; family Fabaceae; genus Lathyrus; species Lathyrus sativus. The sequence continues at coordinate 488,580,598 of OZ012735.1, read as the reverse complement.
CATACTTCAGAATCGTGCTCTCCTGAATATGATTCGACTCTTTCTTGTAAATGAAATTCTTCATACTTCAGAATCGTGCTCTCCTGAATATGAAAAGGACTAACTGAACTTCCTCATACTTCAGAATCGTGCTCTCCTGAATATGATTCGGCTCTTTCTTGTAAATGAAATTCTTCATACTTCAGAATCGTGCTCTCCTGAATATGAAAAGGCTAACTGAACTTCCTCATACTTCAGAATCGTGCTCTCTTGAATATGATTCGGCTCTTTTTTGTAAACGAAATTCTTCATACTTCAGAATCGTGCTTTCCTGAATATGAAAAGGGTGAACTGAACTTCCTCATACTTCAGAATCGTGCTCTCCTGAATATGATTCGGCTCTTTTATACTTCAGAATCGTGCTCTCCTGAATATGAAAAGGATGAACTGAACTTCCTCATACTTCAGAATCGTGCTCTCCTGAATATGATTCGGCTCTTTCTTGTAAATGAAATTCTTCATACTTCAGAATCGTGCTCTCCTGAATATGAATAGGGTAAACTGAACTTCCTCATACTTCAGAATCGTGCTCTCCTGAATATGATTCGGATCAAACCTCCCCGTACTTCAAGATCGTGCTCTCCTGAATACGATTTGGTTTCTTCTTTTACTAAAGGATAAATGAACTTCTTCATACTTCAGAATCGTGCTCTCCTGAATATGATTCCGCTCAAACCTCCCCGTACTTCAGGATCGTGCTCTCCTGAATACGATTTGGTTCAAACCTCCCATACTTCAAGACGACAGGTAAATGGAATCCCAACTGCTCCATGGAGATGGCCATTTGCTGCGAGTCATAACGAAGATAGGATCGGTTTCTTAGGTGAGAAATGTTGTATACCGATGTTGTAAGATGTAAAGTGTTGTAAAGTGTTGTACTGATAGATTTTCCAGGCGTGAACTGGCGTGTATCTGTAAAGGATTGTAGTTGGTTTTCTTGAAAGATAGTGCCAAAATAAATGCACGTCCGGGTACAGTGATAAACTTCTCAAGCAAGATAGTCGCGTATCTGTCGTGGTATGGTGAAAACCTTCAGAAGGTGCAAAATAAATGCACGTCCGGTTGGGCTCGACGACCGACATGACTGAGATTCAATCTAGGATCGAGCTAGAAAGAAGACTGGTAATCAAGACTCCATCGAGGGAATGATCTCGGAGGGTAAATATCTTATCCTGGTGAGGAAAGATAGCTGAAGTAACCGTCATCCACGAGGGTCGAGCTCTGTGGGGAAACTAGAAACAAGTAAGTATTTTATGCTTATGGCTGACAATCTATTTGGAGAGAATGGGCAAACCCCAGTTACTCGGCGGTAACGACCAATGATGGGGACACGATGAACCTGTGCATGTTATCGCGTATGTTAATGAATATGTTGATATGAATGTATGTTAATGTCTATGTAGTTAAATATGCAAGATGTTATGAAATGAGTATGTAATGAGTATGTAATGAATATGTAATGAATATGTAATGAAATAGGCATGTGATGCTTATGCCCTTGCGTATACTGACGAAACAGACTAGAGATGGGACGAGAGATGAAATAAACATCTCGACGGAGATACCCTGCGTTCTCTGCAACCAATACGTCAATCATGGGTGCGAAAGATCAATAGTAGAACCAAGTCTGGTTTTAAAGTTCTGAATTCTCTGAGGAGAAGGTAATCTGCTTGGGTGTACAGTATCACGTCTTCACATGGGGAGAAGAAAACCTGGGGGACACTTTTGAGTTACCCAAGAAAAAGTTGTCAGCTTATAGTCTCGCTGGGGACTGTGATGAGGCAATAGCTTGGGAGCCTGTTGCAACACTGAGATTCATTGGGGAATGAAGGCCGCTGCGAGTAAAATCCATTGGGTGTATGAGGAAAAGTTGTGAAACCACATGGTTTTAATCTTGAAGGACCTTATAGTAGTCGCCATTTGTTTCCTTTAAAAACATGGTGCCCCAGGATACTTGCGTTGCGAGGTAGGGTCATCTCAAGAGGATTTTATAGAGAACACCGAGTCCGGTTGCCCCATTGTTCTCAAACTCTTTGAGAGATTCGTCAGGTCTCGACGTAACTGGCACAAATTAATCGTGTTATGACGAAATCTTTGGGAAATAGCTCTTTAAGAATGTCAGACTCGCGTTGGTAAGCGAACTGGGAAACTGCCTGCCCCTGTTTAGCAGGATCATCAAGTTCCACGGGTTATGTCCATATGTAAATCTCTAAGATATCAAGCAAAGTCGTCATGCCTGAAATGCCTATCCTGAGCTTGTCAATGTACACATATATTTGTCTTGAATTTTGGTTTTGAAAAATATATCGCGATAACTTGTGACCGAAATCACTAGTCAGGATATAAGTTTAAATTATAATGCCAACCTGAATTGTTTTCTGAGCATAGCTCGTAGGAGTCAGGAAACGTGATCTTGTCGAGTATGCTTTCAACCGAAGTCCTACTTCAATTAGGTCTTTTAAAGGTTGTATCGTGGCTCGGTTCACGGTTTAAGAAACAAAAGATAAAGGCTCAAAGTTATATTTGTACCCACCCATTCTTCGTGATGTCCTCCAATCCTAATTCAGTTAACCGGATACGAACGCTCATATCTCAAGCGGATTTGCTATGGTCGAGAACTTATCAAGGCTTTGGACATGGCAGTCACTCACCTATTTCTTTTGGCAATTGGTCACATGACCTTGTTCTTTATAGGGGTTCTAAAAACTACTGGTTTGTTGTTCTTATTCCCTAACTTTTTCCTGGACAACGTATTTTGATTTGACTTTGGAGTCCAGCGGGATGCCCCAGTTTTTCCTAAGTCTCCTTCATAGGTTTTGACTTAGCGGGCTCTTATTTTTTGAATATTCTTTTATGCACAAGTCGTGTAAATCTTTTGAAAGGCTCGTGACTGCCCCACTCCTTAGGTAACCGAGGGATAGTCATTGTATTGGACTTCTTAAGATGCTAAGGATGAATTCTCGAAGGTTTGCTCTTCCTTTTTGAGGATCTAAGCGCTCAATCGGTTTAACTGAAACCTACCCTGCCCCAGGTTGAGGTGAGGGTTCTTTTAAAAAAAAAAACTCCTACTTCAAGGCTCAAAGAGGTTAACGAGGGATTAACATCCTTATATCTCCAGTGTTTGGGATTTGAAACAATGCCTTACATCATCAGCGGGCTTTAATTGAAAGCATACGACAAGAAATCTGACGTTTTAGGTTCGTCATCCTCCTCCCAATTCTCTATCAGAACAAGAGATCGGGTAAAGTTGGCATTATAATTTATGAAAAATATGTTTTGAATGAGTGAAACGAATGGACTTATTCAAGACAAACATATGCGTTGCATTAATCAATCAAAGATAAACAAATTCGTACATGCTAAATATGCTTAATCAAAGAGAAATGCATATAAATAAACAAATGAACTGTCGAAAAAATCCTTCTAAATGTTTATGAAATCTTGCATTCAAACGTAACAGTTTCCTTTGGCGGAGCCTCAATGGAAAGGACGTCTGGCTTATGATCACTGTGAGTCATCATGGTTTGCCCCAGTTACGCTGGTCACATCTTCAACAGTTTTCAGTCGTTGCTTCAAAATAACTTTCCCAGATTCTTTGTTGATCCCGGTCATATCATCTTGAGGGTTACTGAAATGAAGCGAGCTAGGACTTTGAATAATTACTGGATTCGACTGATTTGCCACAGGAGTAGCATGCTTTGCAGAATTCGAACCCGACAAGTGAGGGACCCCGAGAGGATTCTCGATCTTCGGCTGAGCATCGCCAAAAGACAACTTCTTCGTTTCTAGCAAATTTCTGACAAAGTTCTTAAGAGCGTAGCAATTCTCTAGATCATGGCCGGGCGCACCCTCATGAAATAAACAATGAGCGGCCGCGTTGTAACCTGCAGGTAACGAATTAGGCGGAGGACCCAAAGCACGGGTGGTAATCAGACCTTGTTGTACTAAATGGGGGTATAACTCAGTGAAAGTCATCGGAATTGGAGGACAAGGCTTATACTGACTCTTACGGGGATAAGGAACCTGATCCTGTGATTGCTGGTGAACAGGAGCGTTGGGCACTCGTTGACTGTCGACAGGAACTTGCATAGGCGAATAACCGGAAGGTTGTTGATAAACTGGTGCCTGATATACCGGAGCTGACTGTACAGGCTGGCATGTAGGAAACTGCTGACCGAAAGGAGGTGCAACAGTAGCTACATGGGGTTGTTGAACATATAGAAACGGATAACCTTGAACATAACTCTGCTGATATTGTAAAGGTTGAGGAGTAGCCTTTTTGCGGTTCTTCGAACGCACAGGTCCTTTACCATGGTCGGAGTTAGGAGTTTTGCACTTTGGAGGGGTAGCTCGTCGAACTGGCTGAGCACTAGAAGGCACCAAACCGGATTGAAGACCGTGAGGAGGTACATTCTCGACAGTAACAGCTGGTTGAGATCCCATAACGGTATTAGTAGTCTCAGAAACAACAGTAGACTGAGCATCCACCTTCACACTAAGAGCTCGTAACATCTCCAAAATCTGCCCTACACTTCCTCGAAGATCTTTGAATTCATGGCTGACACGGTTGATCTCTTGGTTTTGATCTTCCATTCTTTTGAAGGGTCGTATTGATGCAGAGAACTCAGGATGACAAAACTGGAGGGTGAGAGAACCGAGTATGAGAAATCGGGAGACACATGCAATGCAAAAGTATGATGCTAAAATGTGAATGCAAAAAAGATTTCATGGAATTCAAACAATTTACGAATGTCGTGGGGTACCAAAGAAATCTTTTTCTTGTTTTTTCATTTTATTATTTTTATTTATGGTATCCCGCGATATCCATAAATGATGTTTGAACTCCATGAAATACAATGCAATGAGATGCTTTATGGATGCAATGCATGAAAACACACAAAGTCCTAGGTTAAAGGAACGTGAGCGGAGTCAAGGTCTACCCATCCCAAAAGGAGTGTACTATAGGTTAGTTGTACCTGCCGAACAAGGTTCTACAAAGTGCCCAAAGTCATCAGCCCATCTTTCGGATATTATCAACCTTCCGATTGACTCGGGGGTTAATAATATTCTCAAGAGAACCTCTTTTGAGTGTAGTATCGCGTAGCAACCATTGTAGGACTACTCCCACATAGTTCCCGCACTACGTCCTAAATAAGGCCGAGGTGGTGTAAAGGTACTATGGTTCCCAATATCACAGACTCCAATCGACCATGGAAAAAGTTTTCAACGATTACTCGTTCAACCGAACCATTTTCGAAAAGGTCTCAACTGAGCGGTGATTCTCGAATCAGCTTGGTCGGGATTCAACTCCCTATAAGCCTCATCGAATATATCCCCATCCTATAATAATGTCACTAGTCCGGGCGTAGGACTTATCTCACAACACAAGGAACCATCCCAAAATCAGAGTACAATATATACATGTAAATGAATAGTAAAGCAAATAGTAATAAATATGAACAAATTAGGGATAACCCTTAAAAGTTAAGACAGATCCCCAGTGAAGTCGCCATTTTCTGTTGCGGTGGAAATAGGATCACAAACTATTAATTAGTTTGAATCGCAATTCAATTCACAACCGCTCTTTGATTTATCCGAAGGAAAAGGTCAAAAGAGGGAAAACCTATTTTTGCATCGTAAACACAATGCGGGGAAAGATCTAGGGTTCGGGGGTTGGTTAAATTTAGGGAAGGTATTAGCACCCTAAACTTCTGTAGTACTCTACAGGAACCTTTTGTTCAAATGTTTACTATTTGCTTTATTTATTTGCTTAAGGTATATGTACAAAGGATTAAAAGTGAGAAAAGAGACCTAAGGGGTTAGTTCTAAGTTTACTCGGCAAGACATCGCATCTTGTGCCTACGTATCCTTACGGGAGTGGAATCAGAGTAATCGTAGTTCCCCTCAAAAGGGAGGTTAGAGACTTCTTGACTGTGGTCAAGGTCTCAAGGGGAATAAACGCATCTTAAGGACACGCTTACGTGGAGTGTAGAAACTCCAAATCTCTACGTTGAAATGTTAAGTTGTAATTAGGGTTAAATTAGGTTAAGTTAGGGATTACACGGCGGGAAACCCTAAAATGAGCACGGCGGCTCTTTGACCTAATTCTAGGGGTAAAATTGTAATCTTGCCTGCGGCGAGGCATTTGTGAAAATTAGGGTTTGTGAGGTTGTAAGTTTTGAGGTTTTGAGGTTGAGGACTATTGACACGGCGGTCAAACGGCTAAACCTAATTCCTTCGGAGGAGTGAAATTATTGGTAAAGATGCGATGAAATTAAATATACATACAACGGCAGAAAATAAAGTGCGGAAAGATAAATGCGACAATTGTCTCGCAAAATTACATCCCATAAGCAGTTACAAATATGATAATTGAATATTTAAACTGAAAATAAAATCAATTGAACTTAGTCAGCTGCAAAAAACCAAAACAAACAGAGATTGTTATTATACGGGGTTAGACAAAAAATTAGACGGGAATGTTAGGAATTTAAGTAGAAAATTATAATTTTAACGAAACAAGAAAAAAAGTTAGAAATTTGGATCTTAAAAATGAGGATGTTAGCGAAAAATTAATAAAAAATAAAAATTGATACGCAATGAAGATGATGATAATATACAAGTGATAATGGAATATGAAATAGCAACGATGATGTTAGATTATGTACAAATATAAAAATAAATACAAAAATAACTAAATAAATATTAGTGAACAGGTTCATGGATAATCAAGAATACTGTTAGGAATGAAGGATGAAAATTGGAATTGACAATAATTAGAAGTTAAGTGATGAACGTTTTGAGACGATGAGAATTTAGGTAATAAGAAAAGAGTTAGAATGGAATTAGGTTTTTTTTGTGAGATTTGGAAAAGTTAGAGTTTTTAATGTGATTAAGAAAAAGAAAATAGATTAAAAGTTAGAATTAAAAGTTAGCAAAAAAATTAGAACTTCGAAATTTGATTTTTAAAAAAAAGGTTAGAAAATAAAAATAAAAGTTTGAAAATAAAAGAGAAAAGGTTAGAATTTTAATAAAAAAAGAAGTTAGAATGTTAGAATTTTAATTAAGAAAAAATGGTAAAAATTTTGAAAAAAAGATATAAAAAAGATTAGAAATTAAAAAAAAGAAGAGTTAGTTACTTTTGATGAAGACTGTAAGAGTTTTTGATGCTTGTCGATCCCCCTGTTTTGTTGCTCCTGAGGGCCCTTTTATACTTGATTTTTTTAAATCTTTTTCAATCTCAGATTTGATTTGAATATCTCAATCTTTTTCAATCTCTGATTTGATTTGAATGAATTTTTATGATGATTTCAGATTTGATTCAATGATGGTGATGTTAATATTTAGATCTGATTTTCTTATGATGATGATATGATCTGATTGATTTGATTTTGCTCCATCTGTGATTTATTGGGATTGGATTTGATAAAAAAATTGTTGGGATTTAAATTTAAAAAGTTAGCAAAGAAAATAAGAGTTTCAAGTTAAATAAAAATTAGAATTTTAAGTTTAAAAAAAATGAGTTAGAATTTTAAAATAAAAAACATTTGAATATTGATTTTAAAAAATGTTAGAATTATTTTGAAAACTGTTAGAATTTAATTTTAAAAGGAATTTAGAATTTTAATTTGAAAAAGGATGGTGTCAAAAAAAGATTTAGATTTAATTTAAAAAAAAAGGATAGATTTAATTTATAAAAAAAGGTTAGATTTAATTTTTAAAATAGTTAGAAAAAAAGATTTAATTTTAAAAAGAAGTTAGAGAAAAAAAAGATTTAATTTTATAAAAGTTAGAAAAAAAGATTTAATTTTTTAAAAAAAGTTAGAAAAAAAGATTTAACTTTATAAAAGTTAGAAAAAAGATTTAATTTTAAAAAGAAGTTAGAAAAAAATATTTAACTTTAAAAAAGTTAGATTTTTATTTTAAAAAAAGTATTAGAATCTGATTAAAAAAAATGTGTTAGAAATTAATTTAAAAAAGGTTATAAAAAAAATTTACTCTTAAAGAAAAGAAAAAAAAAAGTTAAATTTTAATCTAAATCCTAAAAGTTAGTAAGAAGAGCTTAAAATGATTTAAATAAATAAACTAAATAGAAAGAAAAAAAAAGTTAATAAAAAACATTAGTAAAGTTATAAAAAAAAATTAATTAAATTATTATTAGTTAAAAAAAAAGATCTAAAAAAAAGGTTAATTTATTAGGTTAATAAGAATTTAAAATAAAAATAAAAAAGAAAGGGTAAAATTTGGGGTATTACACTAAACATCCAGACTGTGGAAAAGAAACTCTCCCACAATCCTTTCTCAGATAGCTTAAGGCTCGTAACGTACGAAAGAAATCATTCATGATTACTGTATCTTAAACTGTTTTGAGATGAGAAGAGAACAGGCCCAACTAGGAAGGAGACTATCAAGTCCTACTGTTGTCATGCCAAGGATTCATCCTATGGTTGAGGTTTGAACAGGGAACTCCTAGAAGTTGTCATGCATAGGTTTCAACCTAAAGTTCTATCATCAATTCCTTATCAAAGGAAATGAGAGTCCTAAGGGATCATGTCAATGATACACCAAAACAGACAAAGCATCAACTTAACAGTAAAATGCATGCAATGCAAGTGAGGGAGGAAATGTGTGTGGGACTTCAGCCTCCACAAGCTCATCTCAACCTCAAGCCAGAATGGATAACAGTAATCATACTGAAATGAAACAACATGCTATCAAGCAAAAACAGTAAACTGCAGTCATACAGATAAAATGAAATAAAATGCCATTAGGCAAACAAACCACATGGGCAAGGGAGCTGGGCTCTACCGAATACCCGCAAGCAAAGCCACACAGTAACAATACAAGCAGAGGGAGCAACTCAACCTCTAGTGCAATCATGCTCCTAGATTCTACCTAGTCTAGATATGAACTTATTCTAATGCATCAAGCAAGTCAAACAAAACACATCAATACAGAAAAAAGAAAAAGAAAAGCAAGCAACTCCTCGCTCAACTCCAAGCTTCAGCTCTTCCAACAGCAACTCAGTCTTCAGACTTCAATCACTCTTGACAAACCTCAATTTTCTTTTCCAGGTTTCAACCCTTCAACATAAGTTTCAACTTATCTTCTCTGAGCTTCAGCTCCTTGATCAGCTCCACCTTCAGGCTTCACTATCAATCATAAGTATCAACTTGATCTCCTTCAGGATCTCCAAGTATCAAAGTAAGTATCAACTTCCTTTGTTCTTCAAGCTCCAGCTTTTCAAAATCAATCTCAACCACTTAGAAGTGTCAACTTCATCCTTCAGTCTTTACTTCATCTTTAGGGGTCTTCAAGTATCAACTTGCTCTTGCTGCTCTTCAAGCTTCAGCTGGAATGGCAATGCTCAAGGATTCATCCTCTTCTACACTCTTCATTGAAGTCTTCATCTTCAAGCTCAAGCTCCAAATCTCTCAAGATAATCAAACCAGAGGAAATCACTTACTGGATAAGCTGGGGGATATTGAACTACTTATTGACCACCAAAGGTGACCTATAAGGGTTCAACATCTAAGGAATGGTTCCCTCAAAAGTTCCACTTCCTAGGTACAATAACTTATCCCTCCAAAGGAGAGAGGTGTATACCATGGAAGGACTTTGAATCATAGGGAGGAATGGAGGTGAATGATACCATCCATGTTTAAGAAAGAATTTAACTAGGTCTAAACTCTTCCTAATCCCTAACCCTAAAAACAAAACAACACAAATAAGATCAAGCTCTAAAGCTCCTCAATGCATCTTCAAGTCTTCTACTATGCTCCTCAATGCTCCTTAGAACAATACCAAGCTCTCCAAACCCACAAAGCAAAGTAGATGAAAATACAAGCCCACAAGGGCAACACAAACAACAATCAACTACCAAAATCATCTAAAAATAGTATACTACTATATTAAATCCTAATATAATTTCTAAGGGATCTTACATACCTACCCTTAATGCCCTATATGCCCCATAGTCTAATTTGTCCTAAAAACCCAAAATTCTAGTGTTATTATGGACCTACGTTGAATTTTGACCTAATTCTACACAACCTAATGTCATCTAATCAAAACTATCCTAAAATTCATCAAAAAATTATGGAATAAATCCAGGGGGAAGCTAAAGCATATATCTAACTATCCTAAAAAGAATGGTCTAAAAATGCTAAGGGAACTACCTAAACAAAATTCTACAAATTCATGGATCAACATAAAAGAAATAAAATGCAATAAAAGTAGAATATATACAAAAAATATTAAAAAAGCACGAAAGGAAAATATTTTTATGTGATAATTTTCTAGACATGAATATGAAATGGGAGCAAAAATCCCCATTAAAAAATCATTAAGTTTCAAATTGATATGAATTTTCAAATATTAAAGTAAAATGGAAGAAAATGAAATTAGAACATGGAAGCTGGGGTGCAGGACGTAACAAAACATAGTTCATTATGCGCTTGGGCCCAGACTGGGGGGTTCAGAAAGCAAAGCGCTAAGCCCAATTCATTAATCAGAAATTAATTAGAAAATGAAAAGAAAAATATAAAAAGAACGGTGCAAATAGAAGCGGAATTCAGTTCAAAATGGAGTGGGCCTCGTGTGTGGGGTGTGGTCAGCAATCCAGCCCAAATCCCCTTAAATGAAACGCTGCGTTTCCTCATGCTTTAGACTTTTCCTTCACACGCGAGATCAAATCCTGGCCTTTGGATCCTCAATCAGTCAACTGGTCCACGCCTGATCCAACGGTTTCATGGTCGTCTTCTCCAATTTCAAATTTCTGGAGGGAGAACTCCCTCAAAACCTCATCAAAATCCAAAATGTAAAACCCTAACATGCTCCATTTTCCACACTGAATCTAATCATGATCTCAAATCCTGTTGAATCTCACTCAAACTCCAAACACGAATCAAACCTCAAATTATGCTTGAACATCAAAACTCAAGATTATTGAAATTGCTTACACTAAAATGTTCACCTCCTATCACTGATCAACCTCCACTAAAGAACTAAGATTATCACTCAAGATTCAGGGAGTTCTTGGTCCAAACAGAAATCTTGTCAACAACAAAACCATCACCAATTCTCTTCAAACTTTCCAGAAATGATCTCCTAGTTATCCCTAACCATTCTAACCTAATAATTCTATCTAATTCTACTTAAGTTAGAGTGTAGGGAGAAAGTTACAAACCTGGTAAAATTGAGTGAACAGATGGAGAAATCCTTCAATTCAGGCCTTCAATCTTTCCCAATTCCTTCACTGAGTAGTCTTCTAGCTTCTGTATGCAAAAAGAATGGTTGAAATTGCTTGATTCTTGGAAACCGATCTTGAATTGCAGAGGTGAAAATCGAAAAGCTCATGCACGATTCATCAATGGAATTGCCCTCAATTTGATCTGCACACCTTCACTATGATGTATATAATGTGTTTGTGTGGAAAGAATGAATGGAAATGAAGAAGAATGAAGAAATGGAACTTGACTTGCAATGGAAGATTCTTGATCTCACTCTCTCTTCTCTGCACCAATTCTCACCAACCTTGCATCTGAGCAAGTCATACATGTTATATAGAGTGGTTTAGAATCATCTAGAACCATCTAGGATCATCTAATGAGTATTTGAACTTTTCATGTCATGACATTTTGATTTCAATTCTCCTCATGTGCTATCTCATGCCATGGTCCTTATACCCTTCAATTCTGACTTGAATTTCTCCCCACATGAGATTTATGAGGTGTTACAATGCATAACCAACTTGTTCATTGAGTTTTGTTGAGTTTTGCTTTGGTACCTTAATATGCAAGTAAGCCATTTCCAAAGCAGCCCTAAGATCTAAGCCACAAATCAAAATTGTGGCTGAACCATTGTTCTTAGAATGTCATTTGGAGTCAAAATGACCTATTATATGACATGGTTTGGAATTATAACTTGTGATTTCCGATTTTCAATTTCACCTTAATTAACTTATGCCTCCATTTTAGGCCATTTTCATCACTTTTTGATACAACCATTTTCAACATCTCATGACCTCCCTAATAGCCTTAAAACATAATTCTAAGAAATTTTGATGTTGAAGATGTTTCCATTTGAAGCTTGGAAATAGGAGATATGGCCTTATGCTTGAAATGACCTATAACCTCCCAATGACCAAAATGCCCTTGACTTGTCAAAGCCATAAGTTGAGTTCTACAAATCCTATCAAGGACTTATAGTACTCTCTAGAAAGATAAGAAGATGATCTACAACATTCATGTTGACCAAGAATCCATGGGAATCATCCTACTAGGGCAAAAGTTGGATGCAAGTTGGGTGACTTTCAAGGACCCAGATTCACATACCTCAGATGACCTGTAATTTGTCAAAGTCATAACTTGAGTTCTACAAATCCTATCAAGGACTTCTAGTACTCAAATTTAAGCTAAGGACAAGCTATACAACATTCATGTTGTGGGGAATATGATATGACAATCACATCTTGAGCTAAACTGCCTTGAAGATAGGGATCAAACTAGGGGATTTTACACTGTCCATCCTTAGAAACCCTAGCTTAAAACTTCTCAAACTCCTCAATCATGATGAGTTGGTATAGGAATCATCCTTATAGCACTTCAATGCATCATTCCATGATCACATGGCTCTTGGATTAGGTCTCAACCCTCTCCAAATCATCAGTTGACCTAGGGTTGACCCAGTCAAACCCTAATTCCACCACTCATGGCTGAATCTTCTGAATTCTTGTACAATGACCTCTCTAGACTTCATGATGGCTTTCAAGACATCTTATAAGCTTTCTAAAAGCTTCAAGTCCATTCTCATAGTCTCAGAATCATTTGAGGAGCTCCTACAACTCTCAAGTTATGTGACACACAACCTTGGTTTCAACCAATTCCTCTGAGGATCTCTTGAGTTCTCTGACAAAGGTATCAACCTTTGAACACTTGAACAAACTTCTTGACTTTCTTCATAGCCTCATATAAATCTTGCTAGGTAATCCTACCTCTTGATCTACTGCCCACATATCAATGAGATGCAGATGATGAATACAATGAGCCACATACTTGGTAAATAAATGTTGGTCAAATTTTGGGGTGCAACAGCTGCCCCTATTCAAACGGCTTGAACCTGACTGGGTGAGGCGAACGGCTCTCAGTCAATCAAGGTGCGAGACGGTTGAATACCGATAAACCCAGAAATTTGCCAACTGCATAAGCACACGGTACTCTGGTGGGAACAAATCTTCGAAAAACCGAAATAATAGCTGCACGACAACTAGCTGGAGACATACTGATCTGAACCTTATCGTTAGTTATCCACATTAAATTCCTCTGACATTGTCATCAGACACCTGACCTCGCCGTCGGACAACCAAAACACCCAACATCGCCGCTGGAAAACTAAAGAATCTGACATCACTGTCGAACAACCAAAATACCCAACATCGCCGCTGGAAAACTGACATCGCCATCGGACAACCAAAATACCCAACATCGCCGCTGGGGAACTAACCTATCTGACATCGCCGCCAGCCCACTATAACTCTGGGAAACACCCGACATCGCTGTCAAGTACTCAACATAATCTGACTTCGCCGTCAAAACAAACATCCAACATCGCCGCTGGAGAACTCAAAATAATCTGACCTCGCCGTCAAAAACGAACATCCAACATCACCGCTGGAGAACTAAGGAATCTGACCTCGCCGTCAACTCTCAACATCGCCTGACCTCGCCGTCAGGGTGAAGAAACTTCATTGGGGAATTGGTCACACGGTAACCGGTAATACATAGTCGATCATGCCATCAGGCATTCAACGACCACTGTCGGGCATCAGCTGGACTTCAACCATCAGGTTGATCATGCCATCAGGCATTCAAAGAAATTGTCAGGCATCAGCCGGACTTCAACCATCAGGTTGATCATGCCATCAGGCATTCAAAGAAATTGTCGGGCATCAGTCGGACTTCAACCATCAGGTTGATCATGCCATCAGGCATTCAAAGAAATTGTCGGGCATCAGCCGGACTTCATCAGCAAGTCGGGAATAGAATTCTTGGTCAATCATGAGCCAACTGGGAACATCTAAACCTCTGCCATCAGGCACTCCGCATCAGCTGCGAGAACTGCTTCATTAACACGGTCAGACTTCAATCATGGAGTCTTCAAGGGAGATTTCAACTTCGCCGTTAGAAACCTGCTGGGGAGGACGCTTCGCCGCTGGGGATTCTAGAGAACTATCAAGTAACTCCGCTCCGGGGGTCCAGAAATCATTCTGAATAAATCAACTCTGCTGAGGACTTCAAGAATCATCTTGGACAAGTAACTCCGTCGGGGACCTTCAAGAATCATCTTGAACCGATAACCACGCTGGAGCTTTCAGGAGTCATCCTGAGCGAACACTCTGTTGGGGATTTCAGGAATCATCCTGGGCAACCTTTACTGGGGACTCTTAGCATCAGCTTGAGCAACCAACTCTGGAGACTGCACTGGGGTCTTAAGAATCATCTTAAGCAAACGACCCTGCTGGGGAATTCAAGAATCATCTTGAACCGAAGACTTCGCTGGGGATCTCAAGGATCATCTTGAGCAAGCGACTCCGTTGGGGAAAATGTCAGGAATCATCCTGAGCAATCAATTCTGCGGCGGAACACCTGCAAAACAAGAGCGGTAACAACCCAGATCATGTTTATTATGCATATGCTTCGGCAATGGCATAATGCTCCACACGGTGGAAATGCTATGCGTTTATGATAAATGCTATGCAATCATGCACAATGATGCGATCCCGTCAGCAAAATAAATGCCGGGGGAAATTCTCCTGTCAAGGAGAAAGCACTACTAAGATAGAGGAATCATCCTGCTGAGGAGAACATGGTCCCGCCAATATCAATTGGACTCCGCCGGAGACACAATTTCAGTTGACTGCTGCGGGGGAAACAACTTCAGTTGATTGCTGCAGGGGCACGAAGCTCTACGAGAACCTGGACCTGCTGAGGGAAAGTGATGTCAATCGCGGGAATAAACTGCGTGGCCTTCATGGCTACTTCTCCGGGGATAACGGCTATGTGGGGAAACAACTTCAGTTGATGAACACTCCACTGGGGAAAACCAATCATGGCTTGATCAGTTTCCGAGGATTCGGCTCTCTTGGGTATCTGCAAACTCGGCTGAGGAAGGAGAAATCATTCTTCTTCACTGGAGAGAGTACGACTCTGCGGGGGAATCTTAATTCCGCTGGGGAAGAAGGAATCATCCGACTTCGGGGGAGAGTACGACTCTGGTGGGGAATTTCAATTCCGCTGGAGACTTCAGTCTGGCACCATCAGTTGCTGCATACCTCGGCGTACGAATAGTTTCCTACGAAACCTGCACTTGTGACCCGGTGCTGGGGGAGTGAACACGCGCTTCAGCGCTTGACTCAGCTGAGGAGGTGACGTTCCTTCAGGATACATCTGATTGGGGAGAGAATCATCTCTGCCTGGGGAGACATATCAATGCTCACGATCTCGCGTTCAGACTCTGCGGGGAGAGGCTACTGAACTCTGCTGGAGAAAGAGGAATCATCCTACTTCAGGGATGCGCGCGGCACGCTGTCTGGAATATGCTACACCTGTAACAACACAAACAAACAGACAAGATACCCTTCTCAAAAGGACCTATCAAGGTTATTATCTCGTGACAATGTTCAAGTATTTAATTATTTCAACAATCAGTGGCCTAGGCCAGTAAGTTTATGTATGCGCATTTTATCAAAAACATCGGCGTTCTTTTTCGCAAACAAAACAGATAAATGCTAAACAGGCAAACAGAATTGCTGAATAATATGCATTTTATTGATAACGAACCCCTGAATGGGTAAAAAATGTTTTACAACAGATGCAAGCTCCTGGAATGAGGAAGCCGCGCAAAAATAAAACATAAATATACATCAGTATATACAAATGTCGGCAACAAGGCGTAGACGAACACCATGAGTTGATCCCTCTATGACCCGCTCGACTTCGTTACTTCTCCGATGCTTCAGCTTTGGAAGAGATTGATTCAGATGAACGGCCCTCAGGTCCTCCAAACTACTAAACAATGAAAGTCCACACGCGGAACGCAGTCATTTGCTTTTTCAAATCCCTAACTTTTGCGTGAACCGCCCTTTGCGGGTTTTCAGTTCACCGGGATACCCTTTTTTGCCGAAGCCGCCCAGTGTAGGTTTTCGACTTCGTGGGTGTACCTTTTTTCAATTTATATCCCTAATTTTTGCCCGAACCTTTTATTCTGTTTTTGGTTCGCCGGGATGCCCCTTTTTTGCCCAGACTCTCCTTTTTTGTCCAGCGGGTCGCTTTCAAGCAAAGTATTTTTTAACTGCGTCCGTGTTCACCGGGGATGCAAAATCTTCACCATCCATCGTGGATAACAACAAAGCTCCTCCTGAGAAGACCTTGCTGACGACATACGAACGTTCGTAATTCGGAGTCCACTTGCCCCGGTGATCGGAGTGTGGAGGAAGAATCTTCTTCAGGACGAGATCACCCGTCTGAAAGCTTCTAGGACGCACCTTCTTATCATAAGCTTTCTTCATTCGGCTTTGGTACAGACGACCAAACGCAATCGATGCTAACCTCTTCTCGTCCATCAGGCTGAATTGGTTCAGTCGATTCGTAATCCATTCTGCCTCGTCGAGTTTCACATCAACCAAAACTCGCAAAGAAGGGATCTCCACTTCTAACGGTAGGACAACTTCCATACCGTACACCAAGGAGAAAGGAGTTGCCCCGGTCGACGTACGTACCGTCGTACGATAACCGTGCAGTGCAAACGACAGCATCTCGTGCCAATCTTTGTATGTCACAACCATCTTCTGAACAATCTTCTTTATGTTCTTGTTGGCTGCTTCAACAGCCCCATTCATCTTCGGCCGGTAAGGAGATGAGTTGTGGTGTTCAATCTTGAAACTCTGACACAGCTCCTTCATCATCTTGTTATTCAGGTTCGAACCATTATCAGTAATGATCCGCTCGGGAATTCCGTAGCGACAGATGATGTCCCTCTTTATGAATTTAGCCACCACCTGCTTGGTCACATTAGCGTATGAGGCTGCCTCCACCCACTTGGTGAAGTAGTCGATAGCTACCAGAATGAAGCGATGACCGTTAGATGCAGTGGGCTCGATCTTGCCTATCATGTCGATGCCCCACATGGAGAACGGCCATGGGGAGGACATGACATTCAACGGGCACGGCGGCACATGAACTTTATCAGCATAAATCTGGCATTTATGACATCTCTTCGCGAATCTGAAGCAATCCGACTCCATTGTCAACCAGTAGTATCCTGCTCTCAGGATCTTTCTCGTCATAGCATGCCCGCCGGCGTGCGTACCAAAGGTGCCTTCATGGACTTCTTCCATGAGCATACTCGCCTCTTTCTCATCTACACATCTGAGTAGCACGAGATCAGGGTTTCTCTTATACAACACTCCATCAGGATTGAGATAAAAATTTCCAGCAGCCTCCTCAGAGTCTTCTTATCCTGTGTTGACGCACCCGCAGGATACTCCTTAGTCATAAGGAAAGTCTGGATGTCATGGAACCATGGCTTGCCGTCGGCGGCTTCCTCGATTGCAAAGACAAATGCCGGTCTATCAAGACGCAAAAGGACAATTCTTGGAGCCTCATTCCAAAAATTGACTTTATACATTGAAGCCAACGTGGCTAAGGCATCAGCCATCTGATTTTCAGCCCTGGGCACATGATGGAGTTCCACTCGATCAAAGAACGGAAGCAGCCTTCTGGCATAATTCATGTACGGCACCAAATTCGATTGACGAGTCTCCCACTCCCCTTTAATTTGGTTGATCACAAGCGCTGAGTCACCATATACGTCTAGATTCTTGATTCTCAAATCAATTGCCTCTTCTAGACCCATGATGCATGCTTCGTACTCCGCCTCATTATTGGTAACTGGAAACGTCAGTCTCGCAGTAAACGGGATGTGGGATCCATGGGGGGTCGTGATGATAGCCCCGATGCCACTTCCGTAGGAATTAACCGCCCCATCGAATATCAATTTCCACTAGGATTTCCTATCTGGCCCCTCGTCGGGCAACGGCTCATCGCAATCCTTTGCTTTGAGAAACATAATATCCTCGTCAGGGAATTCAAATTTCATCGGCTGGTAATCCTCGATCGGCTGTTCGACAAGGTAATCAGACAATACGCTTCCCTTGCTGGCCTTCTGGGACACGTACTGAATATCATATTCCGTTAGCACCATTTGCCATCTGGCAATCCTGCCCGAAAGAGCCTGCTTCTCGAAGACGTACTTGATTGGATCCATCTTCGAAATTAGCATAGTAGTGTGGTTGAGCATGTACTGTCGTAAACGTTTGACAGCCCAGGCTAGTGCACAACACGTCTTCTCCAGCATCGAGTAACGAGATTCACAATCTGTGAACTTTTTACTCAAGTAGTAAATGGCATGCTCCTTTCTGCCCGTCTCGTCGTGCTGACCGAGAACACACCCCATACTATTCTCAAGAACTGTCAAGTACATGATTAATGGCCGTCCAGCCACTGGGGGTATCAAGATTGGAGGTTCTTGGAGATACTGCTTTATCTTGTCGAATGCCTTCTGGCAATCCTCATTCCAAGTAATTTCCTGATCTTTCTTTAAAAGTTTGAACATCGGTTCACAGTTGGCCGTGAGTTGAGAGATAAACCTCGCAATGTAGTTTATTCTGCCCAAGAAACCACAAACTTCTTTTTCTGTTTTCGGCGTTGGCATTTCTTGAATGGATTTTATTTTTGCAGGATCGACCTCGATGCCTCGTTCACTCACGATAAACCCCAGTAACTTTCCGGACCGCACTCCGAAAGTGCATTTGTTAGGATTCAGCCTCAAGCTGAACTTCCTAAGCCTCTCAAAAAGCTTCAGCAAATTGACCAGATGCTCTTCCTCCGTTTGGGACTTTGCAATCATGTCATCAACATAGACCTCGATCTCATGATGAATCATATCATGAAACAAAGTTACCATTGCTCGCTGGTAAGTGGCCCCTGCGTTCTTCAGACCGAAGGGCATTACCTTATAGCAAAACGTCCCCCAGGGGGTGATAAACGTCGTTTTCTCCATGTCCTCCGGCGCCATCCTGATCTGATTGTAACCGAAGAAGCCATCCATGAACGAAAACACGAAGAACTGGGCTGTGTTGTCGACCAACACATCGATATGAGGCAACGAGAAATCATCTTTAGGGCTCGCCCTATTCAAATCCCGATAATCGACGCACATGCGTACCTTACCGTCCTTCTTCGGTACAGGCACTATGTTGGCGACCCACGGAGGGTAAGTGGTGACCGCTAAGAAGCTAGCATCAAGCTGTTTCTGCACTTCTTCTTTGATCTTAACGGCCATGTCTGGTCTTGTCCTCCTAAGCTTCTGCTTAACGGGAGGGCAATCTTCTCGCAGCGGCAAGTGGTGGACCACGATGTCTGTGTCAAGTCCGGGCATATCTTCGTATGACCAAGCAAAGACGTCACTATACTCTCGAAGCATCTCGACCAATCTCTGCTTGACATCATTCTGCAACGCAGCCCCTACCCTGACATTTCTGACGAGCTCCTCAGAACCCAAATTCACGATCTCAATCTCCTCCTCATGAGGCAGAATAACCTTTTCCTCTTGTTTCAACAAGCGGGCCAACTCTTCAGGAAGGTCTTCGTCTTCATCAATCTCTTCTTCGGCTTGATAGATCGGGCAATCAAAGTCGAAGTGAGCCGTAGAAGGTCCAGAGTCGATGTCATCTGTTATGTGGATCCTGCAATAACAAGGGTTAAGTTTAAAACAAGGATGTGCAGGTTAGCACAAACCCCATTGCCATTTTACTGTTTTTCAAAACAAATATAAAAACAGGAATAACAGAGATCACAATATTTGAATACGAAGAAAACGCCTTTGATTTATTAACAAAATGCATGTACATAATCCAACAAGGCCCTGACAATAAAACCGCTATGCCCCGGGTAGGACATAGGGTTGTACAATGATTGAAAAAAGTAAATCATTACTCTTCACTTGTCAACTGGATGATATTCTTGATGGTCCAATTGTTGAGGCCCTCGCCCGGCTTGCTTGGCTGAATCCAAGAGTCGAGATCACAATCGCTATCCCCACTGTCTTCAGACGCCGCGTTGATGCTTTCGAAGATTACACTGCCACTGGTAAATAGGATCGGCCCCTTACGCCGTGACGCGCTGCTAGACGAAGAAGAAGAAGCTTCAGCTCCAGGAGAATACCCCAACCCAAACTTATCCTGCTTGTTCGGTATCTCCAAAATATGCCCCCAGCCTAGGGTAGATCCAGCTTGGACGACGGCCCGAGCTTCTTTGAATGAGGAGAGATTCATCTCTGGCTTTTCTGCAACTACAGGAGCTACCTCTTTCACTTTGACAGCCTCAAACGCTTGGCAAAGAGTTTCATGGATTTCGCCATCCATTTCAACATACTTAAAGGATGACAAATGACTCACCATTATATCCTCCTCGCCGCACACGGTTACTATGCTTCCTCAGACAGCATATTTGAGCTTTTGATGCAACGTGGAGGTCACGGCACCAGCAGCATGGATCCACGGCCGGCCCAAGAGACAACTGTAGGCAGGCATGATGTCCATGATATAAAAGACCGCGTCGAACATTTTCGGGCCAACTTGGATCGGCAGGGTCACCTCCCTGAAAACGTGGCGTTTAGTTCCGTCGAACGCCTTCACCACCAGATCACTGGGTGTGCAGAGCAATCCGCGAGTGTCCAACTTCATTAATGCCTTCTTCGGAAGAACATTCAGTGACGAACCCGTGTCCACCAGCACGTGCGACATGATTATGCCCCTGCACTCTATCGAGATGTGCAGGGCGCTGTTGTGATTCCTCCCTTTTGGCGTCAGCTCTAAGTCTGTGAAACCTAGCCCATTGCCAGCATTAACATGGGCTACCACCTCTTCTAGCTGATTCACCGATATCTCTTGCGGTATGTAGGTAGCGTTCAATACCTTCAGTAGCGCGTTGCGGTGTGCTTCAGAACACAGCAACAGGTTGAGAATAGAAATCTTCGAGGGCGTCTGATGGAGATGGTCTACAATCTTGTAGTCGCTCTTCTTGATCAACCGCATAAACTCCTTGGCATATTTAACAAGCAAATATTTCTCTTCCCCACACGGGACTTCTTCGACGACTTTGATTTTACCCTTATCGGCCGCATCAGCTCTGACCGCTTTCTCTGCCACGACCTCCGGCGGCGCAAACACTCTTCCGCTACGAGTAATACCACTGATTCCTGTGAGATTCTCCACAGTCGACCCGTACGGCTCTAGCTCCAACCTTTGACCGTTGCAATAGACTTCAGCCCCATAATGCCACGGAACGGCGTTAGTGCTCTCGAATGGTATCGGCCCAGCTTTGGTAATAGTAATAGTAGGCGGTCTGGGCGCAGAAATGGTTATTGGCTGGCGAGGAATGGTGATGGTGGCGACTTCATCGACCTGCTTCAACACTACCTCTTCTGATACATTTTTAGCCCTCCGACTGAACTGCAGAATCCCCTCAGCCATCAGACTTTGAATTCCTTCTACCAACTGCTCACTCAGAATGTGTAGCACAGTCCATGCATAGTTCTCCGCATCCTAGAAAGAACCCTCTTTTCAACAACTTAGCTTTGACGAAACTAAGCGGCGTCTTTAGATCTCTGACATTAGTCAACAGATCTGCACTCTCTTCTTCGATAATGGCGTTCACTCTGTCTCCCCTATGATTTGGCATAGGATTCTTCGTGACATTGGGCACATTATCGGAGAAGTTGATAATCTTGGCGTCTACCAGGTCCTGCACCTTGTGCTTAAAGGCTTTGCAGTTCTCGATTGTGTGGCCAGGTGCCCCTGAGTGGAAATCGCAAGTGGCATTTGTGTCGTACCCTGGTGGAGGTGCCCCTGTCAAGGGAGCCATCGTCCTCTTCTGAACCAACTGAAGCTGAAGTAAAGTCTGCAAGAGTTGCGCGTACGACATGGGCGGTGCCTCGAAGTGACGGTTTGCCAGGGATGCCCGATTCTGGTACTTTCTATACCCCTAATGATTCGGTTGCTGTTGCTGCTGCGGCTGCTGCTGCTGTGGAGCTGCTGGGATATTTATACTGGCTATCTGATGCTGAGGGCCTTTGCCCTTCTTTCGAGCGTTGGTCACAGCGCTCGCATCTCCTTCTCGCCTTTTACCAGCATAAGGTTTCTTTCCACCTCCTCCAGCTGAGGATGACTCACCTTGAATTTTCCCGATCTTGATTCCATTCTCGACGTGCTCGCCCATGATAATGAGAGCTGAGAACGTCCCAGACATACCGCTGACTAACTTTTCATACTAAACCCCTGGGAGGGTGGCAACAAACATCTGCACGAGCTTGCGTTCAACCATCGGCGGTTGAACCCGGGTTGCCAACTCACGCCACCGCTGGGCGTACTCCTTAAATCCTTCATTATTCCTCTGCGATAGGTTCTGGAGCTGGACTCGGTTCGGGGCCAAGTCGCTGTTGTACTGGTAATGGTGGACAAACGCTTCAGCGAGGTCCTTCCATGTGCGCACGCTAGTGGGCTCCAGGCCCATGTACCACTCGAGGGATGGCCCGAAAAGACTGTCTTGGAAGAAGTGCATCAGCAACTTCTCGTCTTCGGAATAGGCAGACATCTTCCTGTAGTACGATCTAAGGTGGACACGAGGGCAAGTGGTGCCCTTATATTTCTCAAAGTCAGGTACCCTGAACTTAGGAGGTACCTTGAAATCAGCAATTAACCCCAGCTTGGACATATCAATGCCCAAAGTATTCTGATTCTCAATATCTCTCATTTTATCTTCAAGTGCTTTGAATCTGAGCCGCGCTTCAGCATTCAGCTCCCCTTTAGCACCTCTTTGAGAGAACACATCATCTTGATGATCCTCAAGCCATGGCTGAGGCACCAACAGATTCCCGACGCCTACATTGCCGTTGCCCGACCCGATGTTGACATTAGCTCCCAGACTCCCATTACCGACGCCCGTCGTATTGAGTCTGATATTGGCCATCACGTTGCCATTAGCACTGCCGTTGCCCCCGGCCACGATGTCGCTACTGCGAAAATCGGCGCCGGCAATACAGAAGAGTCGCCACCGTGCGTTATTTATCCCAAAGGAGGGAAAGGAAACGCTCGAAGTAAACCTAACGCAAAGACGGGAAAAGGTATGGTCATTGCAACCAAAACCTGGATTCGGGAGTCGGTTACGCAAGGGGAAGGTATTAGCACCCCTCACGTCCATCGTACTCGATGGGATCCATGCTTGCTTGCTTGTACGGATTACACTTCTATCTAAACTAAAAGATGAGGTCTGAAAAGAAAAGAAAACATGACTCGGCAAAGCATCGCACTTTATGCCTACGTATTCCCGTCTGGAACGAGAAATCAGAGTCAACGTAGTTCGCCTAACTACGGGGGAAGGTGGGTGAAGGTTGCTCGCTAGGATATCGCATCCTATGCCTACGTACTTCCACACAGCATGGAAGATCAGAGCAAACGTAGTTCGGGCTACGCACGACACAAGCTGTTCAAATATCTTTTATGAAAAATATCACCTTAAACAAGGGTTTTCTTATTGCAAAAAGGTTGATGTTTGTTAAAATCTTTTGACAGAAGAAATGAATTGATTTTGTTATAACCTTTATTAATGTTTTTCTGTTGTTCTGAAGAAAGAAAAGATGACACTCTAAAATCCTAGGGTTGAAAAGGGAATAAAATCTACCCTAATGTTATCATACATGGGTTAGCTCCTAATGTCTATCACATCCTCCCTTGAACAAGGAAGAATGGAAGTCCTACGGGAAAGGAAAACGAAAGGAAGAAACGGAAATACAAGTAATAATCGCATACAAGTGAACATGAATATAGCAATGGTAAATGCAATGCAAAGGAGGGAGGACGGTTAATCTCAACCTCAAGCCCATTCATGGATGGAATAAAAAATATCAAGTGATCATATGCAAAGAATCGAGTGAAAACTCCGAATGAAACGCGTAAGCCACTATTTGGAATCGCAACGTGCTATCATGCAAACAAGTCGATAATCGGGCAAGCTACACATACAAATAACAGCCACCTAAGGGTCTTCCAATACCTCTAACCTATCTACAATAAGAAATATAAACCACGGCGTTCATCACGCAAACAAAAAGCGGCCGTTGGAGCCTTAACAAAAATAAAGTCCGTTCGGAAGTCCAAATTACAAGTCCGAATACAAAAATATAAGAAGAATAGCAAAAGGGGCTAAAAAATTCAAATAAAAATCTCCAATGCCCTACATCAAGCCACAAACCAGGGGTGAGAGATACCACAAAAATATCCAAAGATAAATGGTCAAATAAGATGGAAACATTGCAAGATATCTCATGTATACCAAAGGAAAGATTAAAGTGGAGCATGTTAAAGAAAGCATCCAAAACCAATTAAAATGGTACAATAAAATTCCCACAGAAATATATCACAATACCTCAACGCATTTATGAGATCCCTGCAAAAGGATTGACATTTAAATTGTGTTTTGATAGGTCAAAGAAATTCAACAAAATGATAGCACCAGCATTGGCCTTTTTATGACGACCCAAATGTAAAAAATCCAAAGAAAATGTCAAAAAATGGTAAAATTATAATTCCAGTTTTATTAAATCCTAGACATCTTAAAGATTCAGCACAAAAAAGTAGGGATCAAAAAGACTAATTTTCCTATTTTTTATGATTATTTGAAGTCAGCATATAAAACAGAAAAAATAAAAGAAACATGGCAATAGGAAAATAAAAGAAAATAACATGAATAAATAAAAGTGGCATGAGGCTTATGTGGCCGATTGCGTGGCGCAGTGAGAGGCGTTGGATGAATGGAAGAAACATTGACTTGGAAATGCATCCGACGGTGTTAACACCTTCTTCTCCAAATCAAAATTTTCAAATTTGTGAATAGTAACCCGCAGCTCCATGAACATGAGTTTTTTGCTACTTTGAAGCACCATAACTCCATCAATAATTATCCGTTTCGCACAAAATTTTAGTCAAACTTGAAGGAAAAAAATCAAGGAATCCAAATATGGTCTTAGATTTTCTTGAAACTCTCTCTAACTCCTAAAACGTGGCACCTCAAGAAAAACTCAAGAACCAAAAATTGTCATGAAACCCATCTTTTTTGTACTAGAATCCATGTAAGAGATGAGAGCAATGTAATGCAACAACAATAATGCAAGAAAGACTCATAAATCGTGAGTTATGTCGAATTCTTTATACCTCCGAAAAATGGCTTATGAAGCTTCACTCGATCACCAATTCTTTGAGAAAATGATGTGGACACGTCCTATAATTGATGAGGAAGGTGTTTGGATGGAAAGAAAGGAGTAAATTGATGGAAAACAAAAAATCAATTTTTCACTTGGAGCTCACTTTAATGGAGTTGTGTAGCTTGGTTCATGCATCAATTATGGCCAAAAAAGTTTTGAATCAATTGTAAGAATGATAAGGAATGTATTTGCAATGGTGGAATGAACCAAAAGTGGGAGAAAAATGGAATTGAAAATTTGAGTTTTCAAGTGTAGAAAAATGTGGGAAAAATGGAAAAATGGTGAAGAGAAAAATGAAGATTCAATATGATTTGCAAATGGAGAAAATGGATTCAACATCAACTATCACCAACCTTTACTCTTAATGATCTCAATCCAATATATAGAAGAGCATGGAAAGATCTAGAGTCTTCTAGATCAATCTATGATGATTCTAGAAACTTCATGAATTTCTCATGATATGGTATTTTGATGTCTCATGATATGGTATTTTGATGTCTCATGATATCTCATGACAAATTGGAGTGATATGAGTGAAAAACAAGGGATTCCTTTGCCTTATGTTGAGTTTCTCACATGTACCTTATTATGCAAGTAATGGATTTACAAAGCAACCTCATTTTTAAAGCCCTATCTCAAATTTATGGCTGAACCAAAGTCTTTAAAATGTTGTTTAGACTCAATTTGATATATTACATGACCCATTTTGGATTTATAGATTGCCCAAACCAATTTCCAACTTGAACTTTTTCAACTTATGTCCATTTTTAAGTCATTTTCACCAACTTTTATCAATTCTTGTTCCATGCATTTCCAAACTTTCATGACCTCTTTTCTAGACTTAAAATGCCATTTTGAGCAACTTTGATGTTGTGAAGTTTTTCATTTGAAGCTTCCTTGTATGAGTTTTAGGCATACGCTAAGAATGACATATAATTCCACTTTCCCAAAATACCCCTGACTTGCACAAACTATAACTTGAGCTTCACATATCAGATGAAGGCATACCATACCTTTTTGGAAAGGGAAGATCATGAGGAACAACCCAATAATTCATTTGAAAACTCCTTGAAGGTCAAAAGTTGCTTGGAAGACATACAACTTTCATAGACAAATTTCAGTGTCCTCAGATGACCTGTAACTTGCAAGAGCTATAACTTGAGTTCTATAAATCACCTTGATGACTTCCACCACTCAAATTAAAGCTATGAAGATACTCTACAAGTTTCATGTGGATCAGAAATTCATATGAAGCTTTCATCTTGAGTTACACTGCTTGAAAGTTTGACCTGAATCAGGGGATTTTACACTGAAACCCTAATTTGGTAACTCCTCTTCTCCTTGACTCCTGTTGATTTTTCTTTGGCACAACACCACATCCATATCCATATAGCAACTAATGAATCCCACATTCTTCAAATGAGCCTTAATACCTTTCAAATCAAGCCCTTGACCTAGGATTGACCTAGACAAAACCCTAGTTGATTGTCTTCAACTAAGGCTCTTGCAATCATTCCAATGACCTGGCTCTTCTTCAAAATGATCATCTAGGCTTTCCCTAACATCCATACACACTCCATGCTCTTGGCTCATAGCTCATACACCCTCTGATGATCCCCAAACAACCTCAAGATAGGAGAGAACCCCATGATTGATCTGTCAACTCTTCAAGACTCACATTCTTCCCTGATGACATGAATAGTCTTGAATATGAATGAAACCCTTGAATATGCCTCTTGAGATAAGAATAGCACTTGATCCCCTATTTAAGATATCTTGCTTATGCTATGCAATGCAGATGAATACACTATGTACATGATGACAATGCAAATGACTATGCAATTGAAACATAAACCTAGGTTAGAAAAAGGTTGGGCAAATTTTGGGGTGCAACACACGGGGACACCATTCTGTGGAGTATCAACTGGTGGAGGAGTAGGCACGGTCCCACCGTGGAGTATGCCGTTGCTATCAACCCTGGAGATTAAAGGCTGAACCAAAGTCCTGAGCTGGTCCTGACCATTGGCGACCACTTGCATGAGTTCCATGAAGCGATCCATCCTCTCGCAGAGCTCCTGAACATCTGTTTGCACTTCGTCCATGATCCTGGTCTGATTAGCTCTAGTTGGATAATGGTGAATTAGTCTCTGATCAATCCTGGAACCACCGGAAACAGCCTGGGACCTGTGAACCTGAAAAACCTGTAAACACTAAAGGGTTAGGAAAAACAACAAAATGCTCGTCATGCAAATGCATGCGTGTGTCTGTGTGTTTGGGAGATTTCCCCCGATCCTAGTGCCTGAGTGACAGTGCTGATAATAATAAGAAGAAGAAGTCCGGGCCCAATCATGGAAACACCAATCTCATATATAAAGAAAGCCTATCAAGGCAGTACATAGCATCAGCGAGTACAAGATGAATCGACAGCGTGACCTCAGCCAACAAGCCTGGTGATGGTCAGCATACAACAAAGATCAAAACAAAAGGAATACAACTAGTCAAGTACGGCCACGGGCGCGATACTCTTCTAACAACTCCTTCGTCTCTGGATGATCCGGCAGAGTGAGCAACCCCTCGACAAGTAACTCCCTTTGCACAATGGTATACTGAAGTCCTTCAACCGAACCTTCCCATGCTCCTTCGCCGAAGCAATCTTCTAACTTCCGCTTTTTGGACTCAAACGTCAGCTTGCGCTCCTTCAAGTTAGCGAGAGCTTTGTTGAGCTGGCCTTCGGCGGCGTATCTGCGGGCGGTTTCTTCATCGAACCTCTGCTCACTGTCCTTCACCTGTGCTTCCAGCTTGGAGATCTGTAGCATCAACTTACCCTCCTGCTCTTTCCTGGTGGCCAAGGAAGCCTTCCAGTGCTGGTTGAACTTGGATATCCTCCGATATGCCTCGTCCAAGTGCTGCTTCTTCATAGCCAGTACGTCGTTGACAGCTTTGGAGTCTCGACCCATGCGTTCACGCTCGGCTATCTTCTTAGTCAGGTCCGTACCCAGCTGGTTCACCAGCTCTGTCTGCCTTTTGAAAGAGTGGACGGCCTCGTTCCTCTCGCTTCGGAGCTGAGCTAATTCCTTCTCCAGTTCTTCGTTCGCCCGCTTCAATTCATCCCGCTCAGCTAATACCTGGTTATGCTGCTGAATGGGCACAGTAGTAGGCTCTTCGATCATTGGAGGGCTTTCTGGCTTGGCATGAGGAAACGGCATCCCTATAGCATTACCCCTGGCTCTGATCCAAGTCAAATACGGAGGGTAGGCTTGACTGTTGCTTTTTCCCAGCAATGGCTTTCCTCGCTTACTGATACCATTCCACACGCGCTGAAGCTTGGACAACAGATCCTCCTCTAGAAGACCAGTGAGGTACAGAGATTCCTGTACCTCTTCCTCCTTCGGCGGAGTTCTCAAAGCATACGCGAACTATCGAACCAGCAACGACGGATTGTAGTTTATACAGCCCTTCCTACCTATCAAAGGTACATTTGGAAACCCGTTGCAACTGAAGATCACCTCAGTACCCAACCTATCTCTGTCGAACCAGTCAATATCCTCTGCAGATAAACCCATC
Organism: Lathyrus sativus; assembly: GCA_963859935.3. NCBI lineage: Eukaryota > Viridiplantae > Streptophyta > Magnoliopsida > Fabales > Fabaceae > Lathyrus > Lathyrus sativus. The sequence continues at coordinate 488,551,618 of OZ012735.1, read as the reverse complement.
AGACGCTCAGGCCACTCAGCTGTGGCTGCAGACAAGACAAAAGGACCCCTCTTGGGCAGATGGCTATCAAGCCATTTGTACAGCAAGGGTACGCAGCATGAGACATTCTTCCCCCTCCTGTTCTTGTTTTTGTAGTAGACTGAGTGATAGACATCCCCTATTAGGGTAGGGACTGGATTCCCTGAAGCAAAGACGTGAAACGCGTCAAAGTCTACAAAATTGGGCATATTAGGGAACAAGATGATGCTATATATGCATAGAGCGAGGATGTCATTGAACGCGTCCCAACATCCGTCCTTGGCACACTGCTGAGCTTTACCCACCAGAAACTACAAGGAGAACCCAGGAACCTTGTTCCAACTAGTCAATACTAACTCGGAGGCGTCCAAATGAAGTGAAGGAGCTAAACCAGCCAGATCAGGCATCCATGTGAACAAAAGGCATCTGCCTTTTGATAGGAACACCTAGCAAATCAGCACACTCTTCCAGCGTAGGTGCGAGAACAAAGTCCTGGAAAGTGAAACATCTCAGCGGAGGGTCGTAGAACTGCAGCAGAGCGTGCAACCCATTCACCTCGAATGCAGAAGGTTTGCAAACCAAACTGAGCAACCTGCCATAAGATTTTCTGAACTCATCCCTCACAGAATCATTTGCTAGAGCTATCAAACCAGTCAACTTAACCACATCGGGGGTAGGGAACTTGTAAGCCACGGTCTTCCTCAGGGAGCCCATAACAATACAATAGGAGGCAAGAAATCCTGGATCAGGGAAAACGGTACCTGCAACACAGACACACGTTAGTGAAATGCAAATGAAAATGCAAACTAATGCAAAATGCAATCATGCAATAAGAGGTCCGGGTAACTGGTGCTGTGGAGATTATGTATCAACAAAACCATAATCTTGCTCTATCAAGAACAAACGCTGCTAAGAAGAAAACCCCGGTGTAGGACCACATATTTGATCTGTCAAGAACAACCATCTGATATGGCCATATACACAGGATCATAACTCTGCTCTGTCAAGAACAAATGTCTGATAATAAGGACCTCTGATGTAGGATCAAGAAATATCTGCTGATGAGGTCTTCAGACCCCAGTCAAAAATCTGCTCTATCAAGAACAAACATACAACTGTTGATGAGATCTTCAGACCCCACTCAAAAATCTGCTCTATCAAGAACAAACAACATCTGCTGATGAGATCTTCAGACCCCACTCAAAAATCTGCTCTATCAAGAACAAACAACATCTGCTGATGAGATCTTCAGACCCCAAATCTGCTGTATCAAGAACAAACAACTGATGATGAAAACTCTGCTCTATCAAGAACAGACATACATCTGATGATAAGATCCCCTGATCAAAACCTGCTCTATCAAGAACAGACATACACCTGATGATAAGATCCTCTGATCAAACCTGCTCTATCAAGAACAGACATATCTGCAACTGAGAAACCCTGGTACCAACAAAACTGATCCACTGTCAAGAAAACCAGGTAGTCTGAAGGTTACGGTTTTCTGCAATAAACCCAACCCTGCTCACAGGTATGGACCTAAACTGACTCAAGGTACGACATCCTATGCGTTCATCAGCGTCACAGACTTTCAAGAGGGGTGATACGATACCCAGAAGGTGTGGCATCACCAGCTCATGAAGCGGCCTCACTTAGCTGAATCACAAATGATCGGTCCCCAGAGTCGACAATCCACCAAACCAGCAACCGTCTCAACCCAAAGGGTTGAAAGTGAAGCCAACCGGATGAACCTCGTCTAAGCATGGATTTCATGAGACACTAGTGCCTGCAAAGCAAGCACGCGCCCACTAATTTCCACTCTAAGTCTACAGTGCACTCAAGCCTGGGTCTAGCTTCTCACTCATCAGAACTCCCATCCTACAACAACACAGATAATCATATTATACTGAATATAAAATGCGGGAAATAAAGTGCGAGAAGTAAAATGCGATAAATAAACGCAACCCAGCAGGTAAACATACAAGCGTTTGGATTGACTCTCGCAGGGAACCATTGAAGTCCCCAGCAGAGTCGCCAGCTGTCGCTTGCACGAAAATAAGGTGCCGACACAACAGAAGAGTCACCACCTTTCGTTATTTATCCCTCAGAGCGGGAGAGGAAACGATCGGAAAAACCTAAAGAAAAAGAGGGTAAGACAAGGTTGTCGCAACCATTGTCTGGATTCGGGAGTCGGTTACGCAAGGGGAAGGTATTAGCACCCCTCACGTCCGTCGTACTCGACGGGATCCTCGCTTGTTGTGTTTACTTGGACGGGTTGGTTTTATTCTATCTACCTATCAAGGCTGGCTTAAAAAGAAAAGAAAAAATGACTCGGAAAAGCGTCGCGCTTTATGCCTACGTATTCTCATCAGAGAACGAGAAATCAGAGTCAACGTAGTTCGGCCTACGACGGGTTATGGGGGAAGGTAGCTCGCCAAGACATTGCCATCTTGTGCCTACGTACTCTCAACAGGTATGAGAGATCAGAGCTCACGTAGTTCGGGAAACTACGGTTTATTTCCTGTCTTTTACGAAAGAAGTATTTTTTATTGTGTTTGCGATTTCAATCGCACTAGAGACTATGACCTGAGAGTGAATGCGTCACATGTCACCCAAAGGGTACCATACTAAACATCCAGACTGTGGAAAAGAAACTCTCCCACAATCCTTTCTCAGATAGCTTAAGGCTCGTAACGTACGAAAGAAATCATTCATGATTACTGTATCTTAAACTGTTTTGAGATGAGAAGAGAACATGCCCAACTAGGAGGGAGACTATCAAGTCCTACTGTTGTCATGCCAAGGATTCATCCTATGGTTGAGGTTTGAACAGGGAACTCCTAGAAGTTGTCATGCATAGGTTTCAACCTAAAGTTCTATCATCAATTCCTTATCAAAGGAAATGAGAGTCCTAAGGGATCATGTCAATGATACACCAAAACAGACAAAGCATCAGCTTAACAGTAAAATGCATGCAATGCAAGTGAGGGAGGAAATGTGTGTGGGACTTCAGCCTCCACTAGCTCATCTCAACCTCAAGCCAAAATGGATAACAGTAATCATACTAAAATGAAACAACATGCTATCAAGCAAGAACAGTAAACTGCAGTCATACATATAAAATGAAATAAAATGCCATCAGGCAAACAAACCATATGGGCAAGGGAGCTGGGCTCTACCGAATACCTGCAAGCAAAGCCACACAGTAACAATACAAGCAGAGGGAGCAACTCAACCTCTAGTGCAATCATGCTCCTAGATTCTACCTAGTCTAGATATGAACTTATTCTAATGCATCAAGCAAGTCAAACAAAACACATCAATACAGAAAAAAGAAAAAGAAAAGCAAGCAACTCCTCTCTCAACTCCAAGCTTCAGCTCTTCCAACAGCAACTCAGTCTTCAGACTTCAATCACTCTTGACAAACCTCAATTTGCTTTTCCAGGTTTCAACCCTTCAACATAAGTTTCAACTTATCTTCTCTGAGCTTCAGCTCCTTGATCAGCTCCACCTTCAGGCTTCACTATCAATCATAAGTATCAACTTGATCTCCTTCAGGATCTCCAAGTATCAAAGTAAGTATCAACTTCCTTTGTTCTTCAAGCTTCAGCTTTTCAAAATCAATCTCAACCACTTAGAAGTGTCAACTTCATCCTTCAGTCTTTACTTCATCTTCAGGGGTCTTCAAGTATCAACTTGCTCTTGCTGCTCTTCAAGCTTCAGCTGGAATGACAATGCTCAAGGATTCATCCTCTTCTACACTCTTCATTGAAGTCTTCATCTTCAAGCTCAAGCTCCACATCTCTCAAGATAATCAAACCAGAGGAAATCACTTACTGGATAAGCTGGGGGATATTGAACTACTTATTGACCACCAAAGGTGACCTATAAGGGTTCAACATCAAAGGAATGGTTCCCTTAAAAGTTCCACTTCCTAGGTACAATCACTTATCCCTCCAAAGGATAGAGGTGTATACCATGGAATGACTTTGAATCATAGGGAGGAATGGAGGTGAATGATACCATCCATGTTTAAGAAAGAATTTAACTAGGTCTAAACTCTTCCTAATCCCTAACCCTAAAAACAAAACAACACAAATAAGATCAACCTCTCAAGCTCCTCAATGCATCTTCAAGTCTTCTACTATGCTCCTCAATGCTCCTTAGAACAATACCAAGCTCTCCAAACCCACAAAGCAAAGCAGATGAAAATACAAGCCCACAAGGGCAACACAAACAACAATTAACTACCAAAATCATCTAAAAATAGTATACTACTATATTAAATCCTAATATAATTTATAAGGGATCTTACATACCTACCCTTAATTCCCTATATGCCCGATAGTCTAATTTGTCCTAAAAACCCAAAATTCTAGTGTTATTATGGACCTATGTTGAAGTTTGACCTAATTCTACACAACCTAATGTCATCTAATCAAAACTATCCTAAAATTCATCACAAAATTATGGAATAAATCCAGGGGGAAGCTAAAGCATATATCTAACTATCCTAAAAAGAATGGTCTAAAAATGCTAAGGGAACTACCTAAACAAAATTCTACAAAGTCATGGATCAACATAAAAGAAATAAAATGCAATAAAAGTAGAAAATATACAAAAAATATAAAAAATGCATGAAAGGAAAATATTTTTATGTGATAATTTTCTAGACATGAATATGAAATGGGAGCAAAAATCACCATTAAAAAATCATTAATTTTCAAATTGATATGAATTTTCAAATATTAAAGTAAAATGGAAGAAAATGAAATTAGAACATGGAAGCTGGGGTGCAGGACGTAACAAAACATAGTTCATTATGCGCTTGGGCCCAGACTGGGGGGTTCAGAAAGCAAAGCGCTAAGCCAAATTCATTAATAAGAAATTAATTAGAAAATGAAAAGAAAAATATAAAAAGAACGGTGCAAATAGAAGTGGAATTCAGTTCAAAATGGAGTGGGCCTCGTGTGTGGGGTGTGGTCAGCAATCCAGCCCAAATCCCCTTAAATGAAACACTGCGTTTCCTCATGATTCAGACTTTTCCTTCACACGCGAGATCAAATCCTGGCCTTTGGATCCTCAATCAGTCAACTGGTCCACGCCTGATCCAACGGTTTCATGGTCGTCTTCTCCAATTTCAAATTTCTAGAGGGAGAACTCCATTGAAACAGAGCTTCGACTCCTCCTTTCTCCTCATTCGAATACCCTCAAAACCTCATCAAAATCCAAAATGTAAAACCCTAACATGCTCCATTTTCCACACTGAATCTAATCATGATCTCAAATCCTGTTGAATCTCACTCAAACTCCAAACACGAATCAAACCTCAAATTATGCTTGAACATCAAAACTCAAGATTCTTGAAATTGCTTACACTAAAATGTTCACCTCCTATCACTGATCAACCTCCACTAAAGAACTAAGATTATCACTCAAGATTCAGGGAGTTCTTGGTCCAAACAGAAATCTTGTCAACAACAAAACCATCACCAATTCTCTTCAAACTTTCCAGAAATGATCTCCTAGTTATCCCTAACCATTCTAACCTATTAATTCTATCTAATTCTACTTAAATTAGAGTGTAGAGAGAAAGTTACAAACCTGGTAAAATTGAGTGAACAGATGGAGAAATCCTTCAATTCAGGCCTTCAATCTTTCCCAATTCCTTCACTGAGTAGTCTTCTAGCTTCTGTATGCAAAAAGAATGGTTGAAATTGCTTGATTCTTGGAAACCGATCTTGAATTGCAGAGGTGAAAATCCAAAAGCTCATGCAAGATTCATCAATGGAATTGCCCTCAATTTGATCTGCACACCTTCACTATGATGTATAGAATGTGTTTGTGTGGAAATAATGAATGGAAATGAAGAAGAATGAAGAAATGGAACTTGACTTGCAATGGAAGATTCTTGATCTTACTCTCTCTTCTCTGCACCAATTCTCACCAACCTTGCATCTGAGCAAGTCATACATGTTATATAGAGTGGTTTAGAATCATCTAGAACCATCTAGGATCATCCAATGAGTATTTGAACTTTTCATGTCATGACATTTTGATTTCAATTCTCCTCATGTGCTATCTCATGCCTTGGTCCTTATACCCTTCAATTCTGACTTGAATTTCTCCCCACATGAGATTTATGAGGTGTTACAATGCATAACCAACTTGTTCATTGAGTTTTGTTGAGTTTTGCTTTGGTATCTTAATATGCAAGTAAGCCATTTCCAAAGCAGCCCTAAGATCTAAGCCCCAAATCAAAATTGTGGCTGAACCATTGTTCTTAGAATGTCATTTAGAGTCAAAATGACCTATTATATGACATGGTTTGGATTTAAAACTTGTGATTTCCAATTTTCAATTTCACCTTAATTAACTTATGCCTCCATTTTAGGCCATTTTCATCACTTTTTGATACAAGCATTTTCAACATCTCATGACCTCCCTACTAGCCTTAAAACATCATTCTAAGCAAGTTTGATGTTGAAGATGTTTCCATTTGAAGCTTGGAAATAGGAGATATGGCCTTATGCTTGAAATGACCTATAACCTCCAAATGACCAAAATGCCCTTGACTTGTCAAAGCCATAAGTTGAGTTCTACAAATCATATCAAGGACTTCTAGTACTCTCTAGAAAGATAAGAAGATTCTATACAACATTCATGTTGACCAAGAATACATAGGAATCATCCTACTATGGCAAAAGTTGGATGCAAGTTGGGTGACTTTCAAGGACCCAGATTCACATACCTCAGATGACCTGTAATTTGTCAAAGTCATAACTTGAGTTGTACAAATCCTATCAAGGACTTCTAGTACTCAAATTAAATCTAAGGACAAGCTCTACAACATTCATGTTGTGGGGAAGATGAGATGACAATCACATCTTGATCTAAACTTCCTTGAAGATAGGGATCAAACTAGGGGATTTTACACTGTCCATCCTTAGAAACCCTAGCTTAAAACTTCTCAAACTCCTCAATCATGATAAGTTGGTCTAGGAATCATCCTTATAGCACTTCAATGCATCATTCCATGATCACATGGCTCTTGGATTAGGTCTCAACCCTCTCCAAATCATCAGTTGACATAGGGTTGACCCAGTCAAACCCTAATTCCACCACTCATGGCTGAATCTTCTGAATTCTTGTACAATGACCTCTCTAGGATTCATGATGGCTTTCAAGACATCTCATAAGCTTTCTAAAAGCTTCAAGTCCATTCTCATAGTCTCAGAATCATCTGAGGAGCTCCCACAACTCTCAAGTTATGTGACACACAACCTTGGTTTCAACCAATTCCTCTGAGGATCTCTTGAGTTCTCTGACAAAGGTATAAACCTTTGAACACTTGAACAAACTTCTTGACTTTCTTCATAGCCTCATATAACTCTTGATAGGTAATCCTACCTCTTGATCTACTGCCCACATATCAATGAGATGCAGATGATGAATACAATGAGCCACAAACTTGGTAAATAAATGTTGGTCAAATTTTGGGGTGTAACACCTGTGGCTGACAGAGATCGTACCTCTGTTGACAGTGTTTGTTACCCGTGATTGACGGAGTTGTCCTAGTGAAATCGCCGGAGATTGTTATCCGTGTTGACGGATTTGTTACCTGTATTGAAAGTGATTGTTGTCCGTGTTGACAAAAGTGTTACCTGTGTTGACAGTGATTGTTACCCGTGTGGACGGAGTTATTATCCGTGATCGACGGAATTGTCCCCAGTGGAGTTGTTACCTGTGATTGACAGAGATCGTTATTCCAATTATGGACGGAATTGTACCCGTGTTGATGGAGTCTCTCCTCGTGTTGACGAATTTAGTCCAGTTGTGGACGGAGTTTGTTTCTTGCAAAGTTAATTCGATGCCTGTGGCGTCACACAGGGGGTGAATGTTGAAATCCAAAGTTTTATCAGATGATTGATTAGTTGTTACCGTAACAATTGGGCTTAGTGTAGTGGATGTTGTTCCTACAAGCAGTTTTTGCAACTTATTTCTGCGGTTGGCAAATTTCCGGGTTTCTTGGTATTCAACCATCTTCTACCTCGATTGTTTGAAGGCCATTCGCTCTTCACCCAGTCGGGTCCAAGCCGTTTGAATAGGGGCAGCTGTTGCACCCCAAAATTTGCCCAACCTTTTCTTACCTGGTTTATGTTCATTGCATTAACATTTGCATAGTTATATCATTTGCATATCATGGTATCATTTATATAGCAGGGGATCAAGTGTGATTCTTCTCAAGAGGTGCCTAGAAAAAGGTCTCATTCAAGATTGAGGAGTGGTCAAAGTCATCAGAAGGTGGTTTGAGTGCCTAAGGGTTTAGATGTTTGAGTGTGAATCTTCCCCTAACTTGAGGATCAATTGAAGATCCTCAGAGGGTTGTGAAGTGTTGAATGTGAAAAGAGGATGTGTATGGAGCTCATAGAATTCCTATAGGACCATGGGAGAGTTTAATCAAGTCATTAGGTCAAATGCAAGAGCCACAGTTGAGGTGCAAACAATTAGGGTTTCATCTGGATCAATTCTAGGTCAACTGTGCAATTGAAGGGTATCAAGACCTACTTTTAGGTCATGGAGTTCATGAAATTATATTATGAGACATTTATGGTGTTGTGCCAAGATCAAGTCAAGAAAATTCAAGAGTGTGGGAAGTTGCTAAACTAGGGTTTCAGTGCAAAATTCCCTGTTTAGTACTTAACTTCATGACCACATAAGTCAAGATACAAGTTTTAAATGGATCTTTGGCCAACATGAAACTTGTAGAGCATCTCAATACCTTTAATTTGAGTACTATAAGTCCTCAAGGGGATTTATATAACTCAAGTTATGGTCCGGACAAGTTACAAGTCCTCAGATGCCTCTGAAATTTGTCTGTGAAAAGCATATGACTTCAAAGCTATTTTTGACCTAGAAGGAGGATTTCCCTGAACTTTTGACCAACATGAAAGTTGTTCCTCATGATCTTATCTTTCTAAATTGTACTAGAAGTCTTCCATCTGATTTGTAGAACTCAAGTTATGAGGTTTACAAGTCAGGGGTATTTTGGGAAAGTGAGATTATAGGTCATTTTCAATCATAGGCCAAAATCTCCAACTTGCACTTGTCAAATGGATTTTTGTTCAACATGAAAGTTGTTCAAAATGGGGTTTTTAGGCTATTCAAGAGGTCATGATGTATTGATTGGGATCATAGAAAGACTTGGTTTGAAATGGTTTCAAAAAGGGAAATTTTCAAATGGATTAAGGAGGGAAAATTGATTTTTTTTGAGTTAAAGGACCAAAACATGTCAAGTAACTACATTTTTTTGAATGGAAATTGAATTCTAAGAACTTTTGAATTATCGGAATTTTGAGTTTAGTCCAAGTTTCATGAGTTGTCATTTGGTTTCTTCATTTGCAAGTCACACATCCAAAATACTCACTAAGGCATTTCAAGCACTCTTTTTGGTCTGAAAACATTCACAAGGTAATTTGCAGTTGAAAGGGAAGCTTCTAGAGCAATTTTCATGGCCAATTCGTGACTGTTACATTGCACATGGGAAGAGAAAAATAGAAAATTGGATTGGCTGGATTGGGCCTCAATTGAGTTGCTAAAGCCCATGGAAACATTCTATATATTCATTAGATTGATTTCAGATCAATTTTGGCATTCATTTCGTGAAGAACACTGAAGTTGCAGTTGAAAAATTCCAAGAAGCAAGTGAAATCGTGTTTTGAGTTCCAGGCTGATTCAGAGCAAATTGAAGCGTACAACATCTTTCTCTTGCATCCTTGAATGGTTTTGGAGAGTTTTGAAGGTTGAATCAAGCTCTAGCTACCTCTGTTACTAGATCTACAACAGGTTAGTAACTTTCAACTTTCCACATGAATTAGCATGATGTAGTTAGATTTGAACTTGTGGTTAGGATCTAGACAAGATGTAGATCGTTTTAGGATCAATTTGGAAGCATTTGGTGATGATTGATCATGATATAGCATTTCTGTTTTGATTCGAATCTCTTGATTCATGGAGAGTTAAAGCAATTTAGATAGATCAGAGTGATGTATGTGACATGAGGATGAATTCTATAGCCTTAGATTTGAAATTGATGATGATTGATCTGGATGTGTGTTCTGAACTTTGCTTCGAATCTTGAAATCTATGGAGAGTTAGAACATATGGATAGGAGATTTGAATTCCTGATGAAATTCTGAATGAGATTGGTATAAGGATTGCTGTTTCTGGACACCTGCAACCACCTGCTCACTGGAGAAGACGACCAAAGTCTTCTCCGACCACCACACTGAGTCTCACTCAGGCCAGTCTGAGTTTTGGAGAAGATGAACTTTGCACCATTGGATATTGCCTAGACCAACGACTAAGCCAATCATCCAACGGCCACGACTTAAAGTTTTGTTTGACTTTTTGAACATCAAAACGCAGTAGTTTCATTTAATGAGATGGCATGCCCTCAGCGCTTGGATCAGTGGACCAGTCATGCAATCCTGTGGCTCATGTTTTATTCTGAGTTTTTATTTCTTTTATTTGATTTTGATTATTTTTAATGCTTTATTGATTCAAAAAATCACAATAAATTCAATTTTGATCCAAAAATTATTTTAACAATATCTCCATGAGCTTGAGAGAATTTGTGATTTTCTGAAATCAATAAAATGCATTTTTGTGCATTTTTCATTTTAATTTGATTTTTCTTATTTTGTTTAATTCTTTTAATTTTGCATATTTGATCATCTGTTTTGTTGAATTTTGTTCTTCCAATTGGTGATGAATTTGGCTTTGATTTTTTAGTATGTTTTAGGGTATATATTCATGTTCCCTTAGGAGTTTTGTTAGAATTTTAGAAAAACTTTAGGTTCTGTTTTAGGTGTTGAGATTAGAGTCTTCCCAAACTTGTGGATCACCTTGATACTTTTCAATCTAGAAATTATTTAGGTGACTTAGAAGTTGAATTAGACTTTAATATTTTAACCCTAGGTTGTTCAAACATGTATGTTCCCCTAAGAATTTTATTAGAATTTTACAACTCTGTTTTCTATTTTAGTTGAATTTTTCAAGTTGCTTGTGCTTGTGGTGTTCTATTTTGTATGCCTTTGCTTGCTTGGTTTTGTTGGTGACTTTGGAGCTGGATTTGCTTGGTTTCCTTCTTGGGAGGTATTCTAGACTTGGTGTAGCTGCTGTGGCTTGAAGATTGGAGCTTGAAGTTGAAGTTTCCTTTTATTTTAGGAGTTGTTTTAGGAGCTTAGGGAATTAGGGTTTTAGGAAGAGCCATTAGAGCTAGTTTTTTTTTTATCAAACATAGAATGCATTGTGTGCTTCTATTCTATCCAATGATGTAGAGTCCTCCTAGGAAAACTCCATCTCTCATTTGGAGGGATGTGTGGTATGCCCATAGTTGAGTAGAACTTTGAGGATGCCCTTCCATTTCAATGTTGGTACTTGATGATTTCCTTTGGTTTTCATTTGGTTCTTAACATTGCAACCTTGATCTTAGTGATTATTCCTCTGCTTGGAGTATGCTTGCTAGAGCTTGAAGATGAAGTTTGATGAAGCTTGAAGATAGAAGCTAGCTTGAAGATGAAGTCATTTTGCTGTCAAGAGAATTTTCTGTTTAGAGCTGCTGCTGTTGAGTATTGAAGTTGTTGTCTGCTGAAGACAGTTGTTGCTGCTTGGGCTGCTTTCTCTATTTCTTTTTATTTTGTTGTATTGTTTGTTTGCTTGTGTTTATTACCTCTAGGTTTGAGGTGGAGCTTGTCTCCTCTTGCCTGTTGTTTTCTTAGGTTTGAGGTAGAGCCGGACTCCCTTGCCTCGCTTGTACTGTTGCATAGCATGCATTTTACTGTTTACTGTTTACTGCTTGCTTTCTTTTGTTGTTTCCCCTAGGATCTCTGATTTCCTCTGTGCAAGAGGGAATTATGACAAGCATTAGGTTTTGACCCATGCATGATAACTGTAGGTAGATTCCCTTTCAACCATAGTTTTAGGGTGTCTTTCTCTTCTCATCTCAAAACAATTCAAAAACACAGTAATAAGGTTAATTGAAGTCGTACGTTACGAGCCTTAAGCTATCTAGGAAAAGGTTAGTGGAGGGTCTCTCTCCAGTAATCTGGATGTTAGTGTGGTACCCTTTGGGTGACATACGAAGCGTTCACTCCTGGGTCATAGTCTCTAGTGCGACTGAGATTGCAAACATCCTAAAAAAGAGTTCTTTCCTAAAAGACTCAAACAAACATTCAAACTCTGTTTTTGTCCTCTTGGACCTTTAATCAGGAAAACCCTTTCTTAAGGAGATAAAAAACTGTCAGACAAGCTTGTGTCTTCCGTAGCCCGAACTACGTTTGCTCTGATCTTTATATGAAAGTACGCAGGCACGAGATGCGATATCTCGGCGAGCAACCTTCCCCCCCTTTAACCCGTAGTTAGGCGAACTACGTTGACTCTGATTTCTCGTTCCAGACGGGAATACGTAGGCATAAAGTGCGATACTTTGTCGAGTCATTTTCTTTTCTTTTTAGACCAGACCTTTAGAGTAGATAGATAAAGATACCCTAGATAGAAAACAAGCGTGGATCCCGTCAAGTTTGACGGACGTGAGGGGTGCTAATACCTTCCCCTTGCGTAACCGACTCCCGAATCCAGGATTTGGTTGCGATGACCATTCCTTTCCCTCTTTGCGTTAGGTTTACTCTGAGCGTTTCCTTTCCCTCTTGTGGGATAAATAACGCACGGTGGCGACTCTTCTATCATAGCCGGCGCCGATTTTCGCAGTAGCGACACATATCTATGTATATGTGATGTATGTTGGTGTGATCTGAGAATCGTATGCACAATGTATGCTTGTGTTGATTTGTATGTATTTGGTGTCATGTATATCATGAAGTGTTGGTGGAATGAATCATTGCTCGATGGAGTGTATGTGATTCATTCGTATTCCTTTGAGTGGGGAATTGGTGGGAACAGATCATTGCCAAGGGTGGGCGTATGTGATCTATCCGGGTTCCATTGAGGAACCAAAGAGTTGGTCCCGCATGCAAGGTGTTGTGTTGCATATTTGCATTATGATGTATTATGTTGATTGGTGGACTATATGTCGTGTTTGGTGAATGTTGGGTGATGATTGATATGACTGTTGTAGTTACTACCTTTATTTCATGTATGTAATTACCGATATATTTTGATCATGTTTTCTCACCCCTTTGCTGTTGTTGTGGTCTGTGCTTCTTCGGAAGTGCAGATAATCCAGGTACTCAGCCAGCTTGGATTTGTGGTGTGCCAGTCGAGTGTTAGGATGCTCTGATACGTAGCACGGGACTTGGGTGTTTTAGTTTTTTTTGTTGAACTTATTTCTTTTCCCGTGACGTATCATGAATTTGATGTATTTCATTATATGAACAATTTCCGCTGTATTTTGGTGAAAACATTTTTAATGAAGTCTGTGTTGGATTTGATTATGTGATATCCCACGTGGGAGGTGAACAACTCTGATGTTTATTTATAATGTTTATATTTTAATTGATTTGGGAAGTGGGGTGTTACAATTGGTATCAGAGCAAGTTGGTCCATCCGGCCAATGTAGTTGAGTTGAGTCTGTCCCTAGGATAGAGTTGTGTAAGTGCTAACCTGGTGTTGTTGTTGTTGAGCAGTATGGCAGGAAGGAATGATGCTGCTTTGGTTGCTGCCATGCAAGCGATGGCGCAAGCGGTTGCTAATCAGAACCAAGCTGCGGATGCCCAATTCAGAGATTTGGCGCAGTTTCGGAGTAACAAGCCGCCGACGTTTGAAGGAGGAGTTTTGAATCCTGAGGCTGCACAGAAGTGGCTGAAGGCAATTGAAAATATTTTCAGGACTATGAACTGTAGTGATGAACAAAAGGTGAGATTTGGTACTCACATGCTGGAAGGCGAAGCAGAAGCTTGGTGGGATAACTGTCGTCAGAGATGGGTGACTGCAGGAACTACGATTACTTGGGATGTGGTTCGCAAAGGTTTTCTGGAGAAGTACTTTCCAGAAGACATTCAGAGTGCTAAAGAGATAGAGTTCTTGGAACTGAAACAGGGTAATCTGACCGTAGCGGAGTACGCTGCGAAATTTGAAGAGCTGGTGTAGTATTGTCCTCATTACAATACTGATGATGCGATGACATCGAAGTGTTTGAAATTTGAGAATGGGTTGCGTCCGGAGATCAAGTTGGGAATTGCTTGTCAGAAGATTAGAAACTATGTTGAGCTAGTAAGCAGGAGTATGATCTATGACAATGATAATCGGGCCAAGATTGCGCATTATAAGGCTGTGAATGACCGTAAGGTTAAGCAGAGGTTCAGTGGTACTCCTTACAGTGTTTCTGCTGATAAAGGAAAGCGTAAGGTTGTTGCCCATAAGAGGTCCAGAGAAGGGGATGCGTCTGCTGACGGGAAATGTTTCCGATGCGATGACACAGGTCATCGTGCTAAGGATTGTCCTAAGGAGGTAAGGAAGTGTTTCAAGTGTGGTAAGCCAGGCCATGTGATAGCTGAGTGCAGGGCCACTATGCCTATTTGTTATAACTGTGGTGAGAAGGGCCATATCAGTACGCATTGTAAGAAGCCGAAGAAGTCTCAGGCGTCTCCGGCTGGTGGTAAAGTGTTTGCCTTGGCGGGAACTCAAGCTGTCAATGAGGAGTGTGTTATCAAAGGTACTTGTATTATCAATAATATTCCTTTGACTGCTATTATTGATACGGGTGCAACCCACTCGTTCATTTATGTTGATTGTGTGAAGAGAATAGGATTGGTACCGTCTACTCTTGAGCGACGAATGACTATTGAGACACCCTCTATTGGTTCAGTGACTACTTCTTTGGTATGTTTGAAGTGTCCGCTGACTATTTTTGGTAGAGATTTCGGAGTGGATCTCATTTGCCTACCGCTTGGTAATTTGGATGTTATTCTGGGTATGAACTGGTTAGAGTTCAACCGAGTCTACATTGATTGTTTTCGGAAGGTGTTATTGTTCCTTTCTCCAGAGGAAGAAGAGTTGGCGAATTCTTTATCTAATAAGGAACTAAGGACTTTGTTGGAGAACGAAGCTAAGGTGTTTGCTTTATTTGCATCATTGTCCGTTGACAACAAGGCGTTGTTGGATGAGTTAGTTGTTGTTAATGAATTTCCGGAAGTGTTCCCTGATGACATTACGGAATTACCTCCGACAAGAGAAGTCGAATTCAGCATTGATCTTGTTCCTGGTACGAGGCCTATTTCTATGGCGCCGTACAAGATGTCGGCAGTAGAGTTGTCTGAATTGAAGTCTCAGATTGGGGAGTTGTTGGATAGAAAGTTTATCAGGCCGAGTGTGTCGCCGTGGGGAGCTCCAGTGTTATTGGTGAAAAAGAAGGATGGTAGTATGCGTCTGTGCATCGATTACCGTCAGTTGAATAAGGTGACTATTAAGAATAAGTATCCTCTTCCAAGGATTGACGATTTGATGGACCAGTTGGTAGGAGCTCGTGTGTTCAGTAAGATCAACTTGAGATCGGGTTACCATCAGATCAGAGTTAAAGAAGGTGATATTCAAAAGACGGCTTTTAGAACTCGATACGGACATTACAAATATGTTGTAATGCCTTTTGGAGTGACTAATGCGCCGGGAGTATTTATGGAGTATATGAACCGAATTTTCCATTCTTATTTGGATCAGTTCATTGTTGTGTTTATTGACGATATCTTAATTTATTCTAAGTCTGATGAAGAACATGCATGACATTTGAGAATTGCCTTGCAGGTGCTGAAGAATAATAAGCTGTTTGCTAAACTGTCGAAGTGCGATTTCTGGTTGAAGACAGTGAGTTTCTTGGGGCATGTGATTTCTAGTGATGGAATATCTGTTGACCCATCGAAAGTAAATGCAGTGTTGCAATGGGAACCGCCGAAGAAAGCGACGGAAATTAGAAGCTTTTTGGGTTTGGCAGGTTATTACCGAAGGTTTATTGAAGGGTTCTCTAATTCAGCGTTGCCATTGACTCAGTTGACGAGAAAGAACCAAGTTTGTGTGTGGGATGCTGCTTGTGAAGAAAGCTTTGAAGAATTAAAACGGAAATTGACTACGGCACCGGTGTTAGTGTTGCCGACTCCGAGTGAAACTTTTGTAGTGTACTGTGATGCGTCTAAGATGGGATTAGGCGGAGTTCTTATGCAGAATGGTAAAGTGGTAGCGTATGCTTCTCGACAATTAAGAGTGCATGAACGGAATTATCCTACTCATGATCTTGAGTTGGCTGCGGTTGTTTTTGTGTTAAAAATCTGGAGGCACTATTTATATGGTTCAAGATTTGAAGTGTTCAGTGATCATAAGAGTCTAAGGTATCTGTTTGATCAGAAGGAGCTGAATATGAGGCAGAGGCGATGGTTGGAATTCTTAAAGGATTATAACTTCAGTTTAAGTTATCATCCAGGAAAGGCTAATGTAGTGGCAGATGCTTTGAGCAGAAAAGCGATGCATATGTCGGCTTTAATGGTGAAAGAAATGGAACTAATTGAATAGTTCAGAGATTTGAGCATGGTTTGCGAGACTACGACAGACAGTGTGATGTTGGGGATGTTGCAGGTGAATAATGATTTCTTGGATACAATTAGAGAGAACCAGAAGTTGGATGTGAAGTTAGTAGATTTGATCACTGGAGCAGGAAATGACTCCGATAATGATTATAAACTGGATGGTACAGGTGTGTTGAGATTTAGAGGCAGAATTTGTGTGCCAGATAATGAGGAACTGAAAAAGTTAATTTTGAGTGAAGGACATCATAGTAATCTGAGTATCCATCCGGGAGCTACGAAGATGTATGATGATTTAAAGAAGTTATTTTGGTGGTCTGGTATGAAAAGAGACATAACTCAGTTTGTTTATGCCTGTTTGACGTGTCAGAAGTCGAAGGTAGAGCACCAGGGATCTTCTGGATTTATGCAACCGTTGGAAGTTCCAGTTTGGAAATGGGATTGTATAACTATGGATTTTGTTACTGGTTTGCCGAGTACAGTGAGAGGATTTGATGCTATATGGGTGATTATGGATCGACTTACGAAGTATGCACATTTTGTGCCGATTAATATTAGTTTCCCGTTGACAAAGCTAGCAGAGATTTATATTCGGGTAATTGTGAAGCTACATGGTGTTCCGTCCAGTATTGTGTCGGATAGAGATCCGAGGTTTACTTTGGAATTTTGGAAGAGTTTACAGGAAGCGTTGGGTACTAAGTTGAAGTTGAGTTCAGCTTATCATCCACAAACTGATGGTCAGTCAGAGAGGACTATTCAGTCGCTTGAGGATTTGTTGAGGGCTTGCGTGTTAGAGAAAGGTGGTGCGTGAGACACTCATTTGCCATTGATTAAGTTCACGTACAACAATAGTTACCATTCTAGTATCGGAATGGCACCATTTGAGGCTTTGTATGAAAGGAGGTGTAGGACTCCTCTGTGTTGGTATGAGACTGGTGAGAATGTGGTGCTTGGACCAGAAATTGTACAGCAAACTACTGAGACGATTCAGATGATTCGTGAGAAAATGAAGGCGTCTTAGAGTAGACAGAAAAGTTACCATGATAACCGGAGGAAAGAATTGGAACTCAGTGAAGGTGATCACGTATTCCTAAGAGTTAACTCAATGACTGGTGTGGGTCGTGCATTGAAGTCCATGAAGTTGGATCCTAAGTTTATTGGACCGTATCAAATTTTGCAAAGAGTTGGTGCTGTGGCTTACAGGGTGGCGTTGCCACCTGAATTGTCGAATTTGCATGATGTGTTTCATGTGTCGCAATTGCGAAAGTATGTTTTGGATCCATCTCATGTGATTCTGAGAGATGAGGTGCGGGTCCGGGAGAATCTTACTGTTGAGACGATGCCGTTGAGGATCGAAGACCGTAAGATGAAACAACTCCGAGGGAAGGAGATACCGTTAGTGAAAGTAGCTTGGGGAGGTGCTGCAGGAGGCAGTGTGACCTGGGAGTTGGAAAGCAGGATGCGAGAAGCGTATCCGGAACTGTTTCCATCAGGTAATTTTCGAGGACGAAAATAATTAAAGTGGGGGAGAGTTGTAACACCCATTTTTAATTATTAAGTCTTTTTGGTTTTTATTGTATTTTGGGGTGCCCTTATGTGGAAGTGTGCCTGAGAGCGTTGGGTGGGTGTCCTTAAGTTATAGGAGCTATTTAATAAAAGGTGGAATTTAATAATAATATAATATAATATAATATTGGTGGTAATATAATGATTAATAATATCATTAGTCTTATTATTATTAATTAATTATTATTATTGGGATTAAATAATTAAAATAAGAAATTGAGGGGTCAGTATGTTTTACGATACATTTGGAAGTTAGAGAAAGTGGAGAGAAGGGAGAAGTGAGAACACGATAAGCGATTATGAGGGGAAGAGCAAGAGAAAGGAGAACAAGGCTAGAGCGATCAATTGGTAGGGGATTCTTCATCAATCGAAGATATAATCGAGGTAAGGGGGGAGAAACTGATTGGGATGGTATATACATGAACTGGGTAGAGGGGATTCCTTAACCCCGTAGAGATTTATCGATGTATGAAGTTGTATATTGGCATGCTTGTAATTGTTGCTGATATTGTTGATTTTTGATGAATTGTGTATATATGATGATATGTGATGATTTGTTGTTGCCCTTGATGTGTGGGTGTTGATGTGGATGTGGATTGGGCAAGTTCTGAGTAACTCTGAGAGTGCCGGTAAAGTATCTGATATTGGTATTAGAGTAAGAATTATAGGTCGATTGGCAAGTATGATGTTATGGTCTGTAATACTGATAGAATAGGAGATAGAAGTATCATATTAGGCTTGGAATTGGCTCAGATAGCATTGTAGAACAGTGGGGATTTTGGGGTATCGCAGCATTCGCTGGGTTTCGCCTGGCGAGTGTTGGTGAAGGTTCGCCTGGCGAGTGTTAGCGAGCAGTGGCGAGTAATTCCAAATAAACTCCCAGACCTAAACGGTATAAAGTTCGCCTGGCGAATATGGCCAGCGAGGCTTCGCCAGCAGGTTCGCCTGGCGAGCCATAGCGAGCATTCGCTGCGGGGCTTCGCTTGGCGAATGGTTCAGCGAACGTGATGGCAGAATGTGGTTTTGTGTTGTTTTGCCTTGTGCATTAGCTTTGTAGGGTCCCTTCGATCATGATAAGTGTAGAGACGGTGATCGAATGTTGGCGAGTGTGCAATTGGTGATAGGAAGTGAATTCCTTAATACTTTATGTAAGTGCCTGATTGATTGGTGTGTGACATATCTATGTGTATATGATGTATGTTGGTGTGATCTGAGAATCGTATGCACAATGTATGCTTGTGTTGATTTGTATGCATTTGGTGTCATGCATATCATGAAGTGTTAGTGGAATGAATCAATGCTCGATGGAGTGTATGTGATTCATTCGTATTCCTTTGAGTTGGGAATTGGTGGGAACAGATCATTGCCAAGGGTGGGCGTATGTGATCTATCCGGGTTCCATTGAGGAACCAAAGAGTCGGTCCCGCATGCAAGGTGTTGCATTGCATATTTACATTATGATGTATTATGTTGATTGGTAGACTATATGTCGTGTTTGGTGAATGTTGGGTGATGATTGATATGACTGTTGTAGTTACTACCTTTATTTCATGTATGTAATTACCGATATATTTTGATCATGTTTTCTCACCCCTTTGTTGTTGTTGTGGTCTGTGCTTCTTCGGAAGTGCAGATAATCCAGGTACTTAGCCAGCTTGGATTTGTGGTGTGCCAGGCGAGTGTTAGGATGCTCTGATACGTAGCACGAGACTTGGGTGTTTTAGTTGTTTTTGTTGAACTTATTTCTCTTTCCGTGACGTATCATGAATTTGATGTATTTCATTATATGAACAATTTCCACTGTATTTTGGTGAAAACATTTTTAATGAAGTCTATGTTGGATTTGATTATGTGATATCCCACCTTGGAGGTGAACAACTCTGATGTTTATTTATAATGTTTATATTTTAATTGATTTGGGAAGTGAGGTGTTACAAAGAAGGCTAGTCTTCACGTGTGAATTCTGTCTAGGAATACTTGTACTCAAGCAATTATCTGGTGGATGATTTGAATTGGATAGGTAGATTCTAGGTTGTGTCTCACTCAAAGCTTTGAAGCAAGAGTGTATGAGTTCCTTGATCAAAGCTGTGAAGCAAGATCAAGGTGTGTATGAAGTGTTTTTTCATATTTAGTCTGTAATTGTGAATTATATATCACTGTGGTGATTGAGGGGAGTGAGTGGGTATACTCAGGTCTAGAGTGTCTATAGGTTGAATTGTCATTGGGTAGGTTTTAAGTGAGGAGTGCAAACTGTGTTGTTTGACTCTGAATTAATTCTGCTAATAGTGAAGTTCCTCCTTGGCTTGGTAGCCCCCAAGTGTAGGTGTTGTTGACACTAAACTTGGTAAACAATTATTGTGTATTTACTGCTTTAATTATTACTGATTATTGGCTGTTAAGTAGCAGATGTCATAGTGGATGTTATAACTTTGGTAATAACATCCATCGTGTGCTTGCCAGAATTTTCAATTGGCATCAGAGCAGGCACCCTGCCTGCTTAAATCTGGGTGAGATCTAGGGAAAACAAATTTTGGTACTATGGACAAAGATATAGGTTTCACTAATAGACCTCCAATTCTGGATGGATCTAATTATGATTATTGGAAACCAAGGATGATTGTATTCTTGAAATCTATAGACTACAAGGCTTGGAGAGCTGTGAATTCAGGCTAGAAATATCCTGTGAAGACTGACAAGGATGGAGTAGATGTGTTGATTCCTGAAGAGGAATGGAACAAAGAGCAAAAGGCCTTAGCTCTTGGAAACTCTAAAGCATTGAATGATCTCTTCAATGGTATAGACAAAAACATCTTTAGACTGGTACACCACTGTGAACTAGCAAAGGATGTTTGGGACACTCTCAAGACTACTCATGAAGGAACCTCCAAGGTCAAAATGTCAAGACTTCAAATGCTGACCACAAAATTTGAAAGTCTGAGAATGAAGGAAGATGAGACCATTCATGAGTTTTACATGAATGTTATTGAACTTGCAAACACCTCAGGAGCTCTGGGAGAAAAGATGACTGAAGAGAAGGTTGTAAGAAAGATTCTAAGGTTACTACCTAAAAGGTTTGCCATGAAAGTAACAGCCATTGAAGAAGCCCAAGACATATGCCACATGAAAGTGGATGAACTCATTGGTTCCCTGCAAACCTTTGAAATGGGAATGGGTGATCAGGATGTGGAGATAAAGAACAAAAGCATAGCTCTTGTCTCAAACACAACTGATACAGATGGTGAAAAGGAGGAGAATCTGTCTGAAGCACTTGCCTTGCTTGGAAGACAGTTCAACAAACTGGTCAAAAGGATAGATGCTAGGTCTAAACCTTATACCAAAAGCATGTCTTTAGATAAAGAGAACTATGAAGATAAAGCCAGCCAAAGCAGAGGAGTACAGTGCCATGAGTGTGAGGGATATGGACATATTAGAAAGGAATGTCCCACATACCTCAAAAAGAAGGGAAAAGGCCTAACTGTCACTTGGTCAGATGAAGACTCAGGAAGTGAATCAGAAGGAGAGTCTGCCAAACATGTCACTGCTCTTAATAGTGTGTTCATCTCTGATGATGATTCAAGTGATGAAGAGTTGTACTTTAAGGAGCTTGCAGCCTCATACAAAAAGCTTCACATCAGAAGTACAGAACTGGTTCAGCAAGGAGAGCAACAGAAGAAAATCATCAAGGAGTTAGAAGCTGAAAGAGAGAGAGCATCTAGCCACAATAAACACACTCAGAAGTGAAGTGAAAGAGTTGAAAAGTAAAAAGGATCAAATGGAAAAATCCATAAGGATGCTCAATTCTGGGACTGACACCCTAGAGGAAATCCTTCAGAGTGGACAAACCTCGGGAGATAGGTCTGGACTAGGATATGTTGATAAATAAAATCCTGTGCTAAAACTCAAGAGATTACAACCTGAGGTCCAGAAGCCAAAGAGGATGTCACGACCAATGTCACAACATCCAACCAACAGAAACTGGAATCAAGTCAAAAGTAGATTCCAAGGGTATAGATGTTACCACTGTGGAAAACTTGGTCATATCAAATCTGTGTGTTTCTGGCTGCATGGATTTCCTAGTCATCCTCATCAAGAACAAAGAGCTCATGGAAAAAGGCAGCATCAAGCAAGAACAAAGAAGGGTGCTCCCAACAGGCAAAGACATTGGGTTACCAAGAATATGGTCTTAGCAGCTCACACTGATCTAAGGATGCCAACCCAAGAGGACTGGTACTTTGACAGTGGTTGTTCCAGACATATGACTGGGATTGAGGATCACTTGACAAGACTCAATCCTCATACGTCCAGTCATGTGACCTTTGGTGATGGAGCTAGAGGAAAAATCACAGGTGTTGGACACCTTGATAACCTTAAAGCCCCAAAATTGAAGGATGTCTTGCTGGTTAAAGGACTGACAGTTAACCTAATAAGCATAAGTCAGCTATGTGATCAAGGTTTAAAAGTCCACTTTTCAAAGGATAAGTGTGTGGTTGTCAATGAAGAAGGTGAGGAAGAAATGAGGGGATCTAGAGAAATGAACAATTGCTACCTATAGGAGCCTATAAGTATCCTCAATAACCTGGAGAAAAAGGAAACTAGGGAAAAAGTATGGCTGGTGAAAGACAGATAACAGAGAAGATCCAACAAATCAGTAAGAAGATCTTCAAAGTATGCCTCAGAAAGAAGGACAGGATGCAAGAAACCTCATGGAGGGAAGCAAGCCAAGAAGGGATATCCATACATTGGTCATCAGGGAAAGCTAGATAGGCTATACTAGAACCTAATGGAGTCCATGGATGCTACCCTGCCTAAAAGAAGCAATGTCACTTCGGATGTCATGACCTTGTTCTATGACATCCAACACACTATTCAACCAAGTTCAGGTGAAATCAAGGGAGGCATGCTCAGAGGTATCCCATGTAAATGGATTCATGCATTACCTGATGATTATGCAATGAATAGGGCTGAAATTGGTGCAAGAAGTGTCAAGGACCATAAAGTTAAAAATGATATACAAAAATTGAGGCCCTTGAGTAATGGTGAGTTATAGCAATTGATGAGAATAGGGAACTATAACTTAAAATTCAAAGATTTACTATTAGTCAATACATTAAGTTCCCTCCTCATTTGCCATATCATCTTTTGAGCCCCTACACATCAAACGTCTACACCACTTGGTTCACTATCAAACTGTTCATCTTCCCTACAGCCTCCAACAAATGGAAACTCCTGTTCACACAATCAACGTCTTGTACAATGTCTCAACATTCACCAAACTCCTCTCCCTCCAAGAAAATACCCACCAACGAGTCTGAGATAGGAACTGAGTCAAGCAACCCTAACTCAGTGCTTGAAATAGCACCCCTGCGCATGATGACTCCAGAAGGGGTTCTGGTAAAAAGTCCAAGGAGCCAACATGCACGAAGGTCCAAAGACCTTGTCTCAGGTAAAACTCTTACTCCAACAACTTCTGATATTAATGATGATGGAGCAAAGAAAACGCACAACATCATTGCTGGCATGGTAGCTAGGGCTCTGAACATCCCCATTCCACCCAGTAATGAGGGGTCTGGTCCAACTGTGCATGATCAAAGTGATGCTATGCCCAATGTTGGAACCTTGAAAGATCATACATCAAAAGAGAAGAACAAGGGTGTAGTCTCTGATGGTGGAGGCGATGATGTGCAAGGCACCAAGAATACGGAGTTGGTGGACCTTGATGAATATTCTAATAATGATTTAATAGCAAACATCAATCCTGGAATATCCAAAAGGCTTATGACAAGGAAAGATAAAAAAGTGGCTGAACAAGGTTCCCCCAAGAAAAAGGCAGTTGAACAGGTTGCAGAGCAAGACAACCTCACAAAGAAGACAACTGAACATGACACTCCCTCAAGGAAGGCTAGAACTAAAAGAAGACAAGTTAGACCTCCCAAAGCCTGGAGCAAAGTAGTCACCAAGAAGAGAAAGGTTGAATCTGGTACTGAATCAGAGACTGAGTCTGATGTTGCTGTGGATGCCACTGACATCCAACACAAGAAGAAACCCTCCAAGAGCAAACTGGCTGAAAAGGTCCCTGAGGTTCCAATTGACAACATTTCATTTCATTACCCCTCATGTGTTAATAGATGGAAGTATGTTGTTCAGAAAAGGCTGGCAGTGGAAAGGGAGCTGGGACATAATGTTCTTGAGAGTAAAGAAATCATGAAACTCATTAATGATGCAGGATTGATGAAAACAGTTAGTGAATTCTCTCCATGCTATGAGTTACTTGTCAAAGAAATCATAGTTAATCTCTCAGAGGAATCTGTTGACAGGAAATCTAAAGAGTTTGGCAAGGTGCATGTAAGAGGGGAGTGTGTTACTTTTACTCCAACAACAATCAATAAATATCTGGGAAGATCAGATAGAGCTCGTCCTGATGTAACTGTCTCAGAAAACAAAATATGCCAAGTGATAACAGGCAACTAGGTACAAAGATGACCATCCAAAGTAAAGCTAGTTGCCAGCAAATTGAGTGTCAAATATGCTATGTTGCATAATATTGGAGCTGCAAATTGGGTGCCCACAAACCATAAATCTACTATGGAAACTGTTCTTGGAAAGATCATCTATGTTATTAGGACCAAGGCCAAATTTGATTTTGGAACATATGTTTTTGATCAAACTATGAAGCATGCAGGCAGCTATAGCATCAAGGGCCCCATTGCATTCCCTTCACTCATATGTGGCATAATTTTGAAACTGTATCCAAACATTCTCAAAAAGAGTGATGCTACAAGAAAACGAGAAAGCCCCTTATCATTTCATCCCAAGCTGTTTCTTGGAACTCATGTTCCTGACATTGTTGCAACATCAGCTGAGACATCCCAGTCTACATCAAGAAAAGCAGAAGTGATTGTCAAACTAAAGGAAACATGTGAGGAGCTGGATGCGAGGAAAAGAACTCTTAAAGCACTAATCAAGACCCTTGAGCAAAATGAAAATGCTGAGTTCACTGATGAGGATAGGCAAAATGATGGTGCAGAAGAGAGTGATAGCCAAGCAGCTGATTCAGAGAAAGAGAGAGAGAACAATGATGAAGATGGATCCCCTGAGGCTGAGGAGACTAGTGATGGAGAATCTGACAAAGGTAGGTCCAGTTCTACATCTGAAGAAGAAGAATGACATATACTAATGAAGTGTTGTGAAGCTCAAGCTGATTGTTGCTGAGCTGGTTTTGTGAACTGTTGTGTTGATGTTTTTTTTTGTGTGAGTTCTTTTGGTTAGACCTATTTGACATCAAGAATTGCACTGGTTGTGTGATGCTCTCTATGAGCAGTTAGTTTAATGTACACTTCACAATTGTTATGTCACACTTTTGATCTATGTTAAGTCATTAGTTAGATCTTAATTTATGGCTAACAAGGGGGAGAGAAAGATGGCAACAACAGGTACAACAGGAAATAGAGGACAGCAGGTGGATAGTCATGCTTGTAACCACAGATGCAGCTGATGAAGTGTAGTGCTGTTAGCAATAATGAGATATACATGTATGTTAGAACTAGGAGATCTGTGTTGAAGAAGCTAGGAGCTAACCTTGTGTATATCTGCGTAATAGTAGTAGCAGAGAGTGTTGTGCAACACTTCAGGGGGAGTAACATAGGTGTGTGTACTTCAGGATGAATATGAGTGACTACTGTGTGTGCAGGTGAAGTGTTCAACTGATAAAGTGCATCAGTTGAGGGGGAGTAACTCTGTGTGTTACTCACTCAGCAAAGAGTGACATCTGTAGTGGTAACTAACAGATGGTTAACAGAGTGAGTTGTAACAGTGAGAGCAAACTGTGAGGACTCAGAGTGGCTTGAGCTAGTAACTAGCTGCATGACAGGACACATCATAAGTCTTCTGCTGTGTGTAAACTCTGATATGTTAACAGGTTGTTTTAGCCAAAAATTTGCCAAATGGGGAGTTTGTAAGTGCTCTTGATTGGCTGCATTTTGTGGCAAAACTTTAGAGTGTGCATGTATGTCATACTAAATGTTAGAACATACTTAATGATGTGTGTGCAGGGTAAGTTAACTATAAGTTAACTTAGTTAAGATGAATGTCCTACAGAATGTCATGACACTGAACGTATGACATCCAGCAGGCAAGGTTGTTTTTTTGGTATCTATAAACCAGGAAACAGAATAGGAGCTCAAGCTCGATATCAGGAGATTTTCTAGAAGCCCTAGGCAAACTAAAAGATCCATGAATTAAGTGGCAAGTGTGCAGATTATTGAGAATAGGTTTGTTATGGATAAAACCTAATTAATGCACCAAGGCCCAAAAGGACTAACGGCTGCTATAAAGATCATAAGATGCAATCCTGAACACCAGCTCTTGATAGAAGAATATAAAGTGCAGATTGCAGAGTCCTTGTGAGTGAAGAAGGCTAGTCTTCACGTGTGAATTCTGTCTAGGAATACTTGTACTCCAAGCAATTGTCTAGTGGATGATTTGCATTGGATATGTAGATTCTAGGTTGTGTCTCACTCAAAGCTGTGAAGCAAGAGTGTGTGAGTTCCTTGATCAAAGCTGTGAAGCAAGATCAAGGCGTGTATGAAGTGTCTCTTCATATTTAGTCTGTAATTGTGAATTGTATATCACTGTGGTGATTGAGGGGGAGTGAGTGGGTATACTCAGGTCTAGAGTGTCTCTAGGCTGAATTGTCATTGGGTAGGTTTTAAGTGAGGAGTGCAAACTATGTTGTTTGACTCTGAATTAATTCTGCTAATAGTGAAGTTCCTCCCTGGCTTGGTAGCCTCCAGATGTAGATGTTGTTGACACTGAATTGGGTAAACAATTGATGTGTATTTACTGCTTTAATTATTACTGATTATTGGCTGTTAAGTAGCAGATGTCACAGTGGATGTTATAACTTTGGTAATAACATCCATCGTGTTCTTGCCAGAATTTTCATTAACACATGACGCTACTGACTGCTTGGCTGGATGACTTGCCAATGTTCCCTTAATTTCCTGATTCAATAGACGGTTAGACTATAGGCCCTCCCATTCGATCTCAATCTTAGGTCCTTTCTCTTATATGATAATAATAGGTTAGAATTCCTTTTCTCATCCTCAACTATATGACCATTTGTGCATGACAACATTAGGAGTTAGTTTCCCTTAGTTATTTTCTTTTCAACCTTTGAGTCCTCTCTCTTCTCTCTCAAATCAATTCAAAATACTTAATAAATATGATGTGCATAGTGCGTCACGAGCCTTAAGCACATGGGAAAAGATGAGCGGATGCGTTTCTAACCTCATCTTAGGGTACTTTGTGCACGAGACGTTTGGATTATTAACATGAAGTACTCGATCCTATGTCATAGACTTTAGTGCGCTACACGTCACAAACAAAGTCAATCAACTTCTCTAAAATCCTTGAACAAATCCAAATCATTTTGTCCCTCAGGATGTTTCGTCAAACCTTTTCAGAAAGGGCATGTTACTTCCGTTCTACCGCAAACAGGTGTCGACCCTAATAGTTGAAATGTGAGCTTAGCATCGCTCAAAAAAGACACCAACTAACCTATGGTAGGTCGAACTACAAGCGTTCTGACTTCTTCATTCTCGTCCAAATGAGGATACGTAGGCACAAGATAGCGAAATCTTGGCGAGCACAATCCCCCATTCACCCGTAGTCCTCTGAACTACGTTGACTTTGACTTTACTATTACACGAGGGAATACATAGGCATAGGATGGCTAAGTCCTATTGAGTCTCCTTTTGTTTTCTCATTTCCATTTTTGTTTAGCAAGTAGGCTTTAGATTAACGCACCCTTTGATTAGAACAACAAGAGTGGATCCCGTTAAGTACAACGGATGTGAGGGGGTGCTAATACCTTCCTCTCGCGTAATCGACTCCCAAACCCATACTTGGTTGCGATTACCATGTCTTCTCCCTTTTGAGGTTTCTTCGATCGTTTCCTTTCCCTCGTCGGGATAAATAACATTCGGCGGCGACTCTGTTTTTCCACCGGTTGTTTTTTGCATTGTGACATTACTCCAATCAAGTGGTTGTATGATAGGTGCAGTAATTAGAGCCTTTTTTAATAATTGGAATGCCTCTAAGCACTTTTCATAAAAAATGAATTCAACTTCTTTCATTAATAGGCTAGTCAGCAGTTTAGTTATTTTAGAGAAATCTTTTATGAATCGTCGATAAAAACCAGCGTATCCTAAGAAACTACGTATTTCTCTAATGGTTTTCGGAGGTTGAAGGTTTTCTATGACTTCTATATTAGCTTTATCGACCTCAATCCCCTTATCGGACACTATGTGTCCAAGCACTATTCCTTGTCAGACCATAAAATGACATTTTTCCCAATTATGCACAAGATTAACTTTTACGCATCTCTCTAGTACCATTTCTAGGTTCGTCAAACATCCTTCAAAACTCTGCCCACAAATTGAAAAATCATCCATAAATACTTCCATGATGTCATCTAGAAAATCTGCAAAGATTTCCATCGTGCATATTTGAAACGTCGCGGGAGCGTTACATAGTCCAAATGACATTCGTTGATAGGTGAAGGTACCATAGGGACATGTGAAGGTAGACTTTTCTTGGTCATCAAGGTGAATAGGAATTTGGAAGAATCCTGAATAACCGCCCAAATAACAGAAATGAGAGTGTTTAGTCAATCGTTCAAGCATTTGATCTATAAAGGGTAAAGGGAAATGATCTTTACGAGTGGCTTTATTAAACTTTCTATAATCAATGCACATCCTCCATCCAGTACAACTTCACCATTCTCATTATCGACAACTGTAACACCTCCTTTCTTCGGTACGACATGTACTAGGCTGACCTAGTTACTATCGAATATTGGGTATATAATTCTTGCCTCTAACAACTTTTTCACCTCTCTCTTAACTACACCACTCAGGATTGAGTTAATCCTTCTTTGGGGTTCTCTAGAGGTTTTGCAGTCTTAATCTAGCCTGATGCGATGCATGCATACAGAGGGACTTATCCCTTTCAGATCTGAGACGTTATAGCCTAGAGCTTTAGGGTATTTCCTTAAGACATGTAATAATTTCTCAGTTTCTATTTGTCCTAAGTCTGCATTGACTATTACATGGCGTTCAAGCTCTGTATCTAGGAATTCATACCTTATATTCTTGGGTAGTGTTTTAAGTTCTACAGAAGGTTTCTTCGAGCAAGGCATTGGATCTAGAGCTAGTGCTAAACATTCCCTCAAACTATCATCTACGTATGGTTTACACCCAATCATCATCTTCTATTATAGAAGGTGCTGAAATCTTAAGTATTTTAATATACTTAGATTGTTCCATCTCCATTTCTCTTACACATTCATCAATGATATCCAATGAACAACATGAATCTTCTATAGCTGGTGCCTTTAGGAATTATGAAAGGATAAATTCAACTTTTTCTTCACCAACCTCGAAGGTTAACTTTCCTTTCTTCACGTCTCTAGCAGTGGCCAAAAATGGTCTTCCTAATATGATGGGAATGTTGGAATCCTCCTTTATGTCCATTATTATGAAGTCAGTAGGGATATAAAATTGACCTATTCGAACGAGAACGTTCTCTAGCATACCTACAGGAAATTTGACAGAACGGTCAGCTAGTTGCAAAGACATCCTTGTTGGTCTTACATCTCCTAATTTGAGTTTTTAGCTTATGGAAAAGGGGCATTATACTAACACTAGCTCCTAAGTCGCACAGTGCCTTGTCTATGACATATTTTCCGATTACACATGGTGTGGAAAAACTACCTGGATCTTTTAATTTTGGAGGCACATTGTTTTGAATTATAGAGCTACACTATGCAGCAAGTGTAACAATTTCATTATCCTCTAGCTTTTTCTTATTGGATAGAATCTCTTTAAGGAATTTAGCATATAAGGGAATTTGTGTAATAGCTTATGTGAAAGGTATAATGATATTAAGTTGTTTAAGAAGCTCTACGAATTTCTTAAATTTCCCTTTATTTTTAGACTTATCAAGTCTTTTAGGATAAGGGGTAGGTAGTTTATATGGTGGTGGAGGCACATACGGTTTTTTTTTCTCTAGGCCTATTCATTTTCGTTATCGTCGACTTCTCAGTTTCTTTTCCAGATTTCTGATACATGGATGGGTTTTGGATTCTAGGATCTACCGGTCCATCTAATTATGTCCAACTTCACAATGTGATAGAATTTGCATGACCTTTAGGATTAGGTTGTGGTTGGCCAAGAAATACTCCGGTTGGGGCTGCTGTTGATGCTTGTTGTTGGGATACTTGAGAAATTTGGTTTTCTAACATTTTTGTATGGGTAGCCATTGCATCAAGCTTTGTTGCCATTTGCTTCAGCAATTCACTGTCGTGCCTCGAAAAATATGATCCTCATGATGGACACGGAAAAAACGTTCGAACATAGTCGCCACCGAACTTTATTCATTCCAAGGAAGGAATAGGAAAATATCGATAAAACCTATAAAGAGATAAGAAAATGGTCATTGTAACCAAATTCTAGGTTCGGGAGACGATTATGCAAATGGAAGGTATTAGCACCCTCTACGTCCGTTGTACTCAACGGGAACCTCTTGATTCGATTAGAGAGAAAAGTTAGCTACACTTGTTTGTTTTCTTCTAAAGATTCGCTTCTAAGGGGAAAATGGGTGGTTTATCAGGGTGCTCGCCAAGGATTGGGACCATTGTGCCTACGTACTTCCTCGTGTAATGGGAAAGTCAGAGCATCGTAGTTCGTGGGACTACGGGTAAAGGTATGGGATAAAAGGAAGATGAAGGGAAGGTAGAAAAAGGAAAAGGTAGCTCCCTAGGATCTCACAATCCTATGACTACGTATTCTCATTGAAAAATGAGAAATTAAAGCGTTCATAGTTCGGAAAAATACGGTTGGTTGGTTTGTGTTTGAAATGAACGAGTGTTTAGGTCGTATTCTAACTGCTAAATGTTGGCTTGTCTGCTCGCTAGAGGAGGTTGAAGCTCTAGTTTATATGTGTGGAAGAAGGGACTAAACAATGTTCTTTGGGAAAGTTGTTTGAGTTGTGGATCACACAGGGGCGAGGAATTAGTGTCTTGTTGAAGTTTCAATCGCATGGGGGTAAGAAAAGAGAGTTTTTCGTATTGGATGTTTTGCTAGAGGTGGCGATTACTTGAAGCTTAAGAAAGGCTCCTCGGGTCTAAGTAATTGGGAAAGTGAGTCAAAGGCTTAACTCTCTCTCTTTTCAACCTTAATTGTGAAAGGATTTTGATATAGTTAAGAGCTGAATAAGTTAATCGAATGACGGTTACTCGAAGCTTAAGAAAGGCTCCTCGGGCCCAAGTAACTGGGAAAGTGAGTCAAAGGCTTAACTCTCTCTCGTTTTTATCTAAGTGTTGAAAAAATAGATTTGATTTCTTTTATTGAATTAGAAGACAATTGTTCGAGCTTAAGAAAGGCTCCTCGGGCCCAAACAATTGAGTTGAGAAATTGAAGATTCCATTCCAAATCCCTTTTCATCCTTTATTAAAATTATGTTTAAGTATGGTTAAGTATTTTGATTTGGTTTGAGAAAAATGCTCGATGTTGATCGAGGTTTGAATTCACGTATGAAATGATTAAGGTTTGAACTAATGGAAGGGAGATCCTAGTGGTATAAGGGTAAGGTCGATGGCGAGGAAAAAATGTTCGACTTACAAGGAGTATGGTCTATATAGCACAGGGTTTCGATAAATGAACAAGCTTTTGAATTGAGTTTTAATCGTGTGCACTAGCAAAGTGAGCTAGTCTTCTAAACGACTAACTAAAAGTAATTAATTGGATATGTCTCACTGTAAGGAAGCCAAATGAGTAAGCTTTGGATGTTGTGTATTGTGACCAAAAGGTTGATAGCGATGCTTAAAAAGCAGTCGCCTTACAGGGTGGAAAATGGCTCGACGTTGGATCAAGAGTTTATTTAAGAAATGGTTTGAATCATCAGAGCACAATCAAGATAAATGAGTAAAGTGCGTACATCTGAATGGGAGCGGGATACATGTAAGTTACACGGGATTGCAAGAAATAAATGGTCTCATTGTCAGGTAGCCCAAGAAGAAGCCGTGTGTGTGAGGTGTGTCGCTACTCGAAAAATACGCGCAACGACGGGGAAGGCGAAAAGAAAAAGGACAGAAGAGTCGCCACCGAATTTTATTTATCCCACGAGGGGAAAGTAAAATATCGAGAAAACCTCAAGAAAAGAACGGATAAGATGGTCTCGCAACCAAGAACAGGTTCGGAAGTCGGTTATGCAAAGGGAAGGTATTAGCACCCCTCGCATCCATCGTACTCGATGGGAACCATTTGTTTGTCGTGTATGATTTATTTGCTTAAAAACTATGCTATAAAAGAGTGTTCCAAAGGACAGAGGGAAAGGTTAAAATTGGGAAAAGAGAGATAACAGGGGAAGGAAGAGAAAGAACGGACTCGGTAGGACTTCGCGGTCCTAGGCCTACGTATTCTCGATAGACATGAGAAAATCAGAGTCGACGTAGTTCGGGGAACTACAGATATAAGTGGGAATGTGCTCGGCAAGGATTGTGGCCCTTGTGCCTACGTATCTTTACTTGAACGAAGTAAAGAATCAGAGCAGTCGTAGTTCGGCCTACGATTCGTTGATGTTTTTATGGATGATGCTATCGTACGCATTCTAGCAGTTAGGTGTATTGCTGCTCGCTCGTTGGAGACTTATGCATTACCTGTTTGCGGTAGAACGGACGTATCATATCCTTTTCGAAAGATAAGTTTTCGCCATGCGAGGCAAGATGTCACATTTGATTTGTTGAATTGTTTTTTTTAGGGGTGAGATAGGTCCTCGGGTAGCAACCCCTACGGGTAGTACCCAATTCTTTATCTCAAAGTTTTTGTTATGAAAGGGTGTGGCGATCATAGCGTCTTCGTATTGAAAGATGAGTATCAAAACCACGCACACTACAGTGAGCATCTCGACACTCGGGGAGGAAGAAGTCTACACTTAATCCTCTCTCTTTAGTTCAATACAAATAGAACTTCATTCTCTTATTAAAGTGTTTTTGGTTTTGAATGGTAAGTGCTTTTGCGACAGAGAACCCTACGGTAAACGTCAGCACTCGGGATAGGAGAAGGCCTACGCCTAACCACTCCACGACCATTCAAGTTTTTGTTATGAAAAGAGTTTAAAAATGCGCTTGGTACGGGACCGAGGTTTTTAGGTGACAAAGGTTGCGGAAAGAACTTGTAGAGGGAGATAGGTGGCGGATAAAGTCACGCCTTCGTATTGAAAGACGAGTATCGAGACCACCCATACTACAGTGAATATCCCAATACTCGGAGAGGAAGAAGTCTACACTCAATCCTCTCTCTTTAGTTCAATACAAAGAGAATCGATTTATTTATTGTAAGTGTTTTGAAAATGCACTCGGTATGGGGATGAGGGGTTTTTTAGGAGAAAAAGGTGTGGATGAAAACATCTTCGTATTGAAAGACAAGTGTCAAAACCACCCACACTAGAGTGAGCATCTCAACACTCGGAGAGGAAGAAGTCTACACTCAATCCTCTCTCTTTAGTTCAATACAAAGTGAACTTTATCGTTTTGTTAAATATGGTGGGTTGGTTTAACCATTATTTGAGAAAATCCGCTTGACATTGGGTCAAGGGTTTAATTGCTTAAAAAGGCTTGAGGTGAAGCGAACAAGGTCGATGGCGAAGCACAAGGCAATCAACTTACAAGGTCAAAAATGGCTCGATGAGAATCGAGAGTTTGTTTTCTTGAAAATAGTTTTTTTAGGACCAAAGGTAAAAACAATGACCAACAATAAATATGCACAAAAACCATACCAAACACAACAGGTTAATCGGCTCAAAAAAAAACGGCACGGCGAACTCCTTGAGAAAATTTTTTTTGAGGTAAAAAAGTCGAAAAAACGTGAAAAACAGGGGTCTGACACGGGCGGCCGTGTTGTGTGACACGGCCCGTGTCACAATTCCAGGAAACTTAGGGTTTTTGAGGCAAGCAGCAGCGTGACACGGGTGGCCGTGTTGCGTGATACGGGTCGTGTCACAAGGTCTGGGCCAAAAACAAGTTAAAATCTCAAACAGAGGTACAACACGGGTGCCCGTGTTGTGTGACACGGCCCGTGTTGTGAACCCTGGGTATTTTGCACTTTGAAAAGCCACACAGAGATGCAACACGGCCGGCTGTGTCATGTGACACGGCCCGTGTTGGGCTACCAGATGAAAAATCCAAACTTTTCTCTTGTTTTTTGCTTCTTTTTGTGGTTCTTAAAAATGGTTTCTTGGTCCCTTTGGAATCTTACATGTTAGACTCAACACAACAACACTCAAACCAAGGGAACAAATGATAAATGCACAATATAAAAGAAGAGAAGAGTTTGAAGAAATGGATACCCAAGAGTTGTTTCCCTCCTTGTAAAGCCTCCACTGATTTTGGCTAGGTGTTCACTTCTCTTCACTCTATGCTTTGATGGCTCTCCTTCTCAATGACTCCCTTGTATTTCTCTTTCACTCTCTAAATCTTTTGCTGGTTTTTTGCTCTCTCTATTTTTTCTGGGTTTTTTTCTCTTACTCTTTGCTCTCAATGTCTCTATATCCAAAATGTCTGAATGATAGTGAATGATCTTTTTTGTGCAGCCTCCAAGCCTCCTTATCTCACTTTTTCTGCTGCATTTTCTGCTGTACCAAAACCACAGCTCTTGCACACTTCTCCATTTTCAGAATTTCCATTCTTGGCAATATCTTTTACCACCTTTTGGTGCAGCCCCACTTTCCTTCCATTTCTAGTATGTTTTTTGCTGTATTTTCTTCTGCAGCACTCTACCTCTCTATTCACCCTTGTACCCATTGGTTGGTTGATTTGTTTGGACATACTCATGTAGTCAATACACTACCTTTTGGACATCATTTTCAAATTCTGATTTTTGATGTGTAGATGTATCAACATAAGCTTATGGCCTTGATTTTGTAATATGATACACATTTCCACTTCTTGCATGGGGCTGTTTTGGACCATATTCAAATTGCCCATGAATGTATGCATAGCCTTGATCTTGAGATATTCCAATGTTGAATTAGCTCTTAAATATTTTCCTTGCATATTTGTAGGCACGAAGAGGACCATGTAGACTTGATGAGGCATGGGGGATACCATGGCATGAAGTTATTTTTAGTAACTTGAATTAAGATTAGAAATAGCTTAATTTCCTAAGCATTACCAAGAGTTTGGATTTTGTAACAAATGTGACATTCTTGCAAATGTCATGAAATTTCTCTTTGTAATATTCTTGAATCTAGCCTTGAATTCATGAACCTTGAATTTGGAATGATGGGCCTCCCTTATATCATTGAATTTGAAAGAAATGAAGAAATGAGTCAAGCCTTGAAAGAGGGCAAATTTTGGGGTGCAACAAGGTGTTCTAAACTAGGCCATGAGCGAGAGTCGGACACAAATTTCAATGCTAGGGTTTCTATACATAGTCCAAGTTCCGTTGCTTGGAAAAGTAACCACAGCCCACCAATTTAGGCTTCTAGGGTTTCGATCTTATTAGCGTGTTTTTCAATAGTATGAACAAGATATGAACAATATGAATTATGAACAAGATGATAGATATGACAAGATAATATTCACAATAGTGTACGAACAATGATAATAAGATTAAGATATATTAACAGAAAAGTAAATCAAGAATATATTAACCGAAAGTAAAGTTAGTAGTTAGTGATTAATCGGATGAATCGGGTCCACTATAACGTTAAACCATCGTAGCATGACCTATGACAAAGATCACACTATAGGAGGTCACTCAAGTTAATATTTGTGCTAAAACACGATGGAGAAATGATATTGAGAATCATTCTCCGAGAAATCATGCCACATGAAAAGAAAAGAGGGTGGTCCCATCTTAATCATAAACTTTCGTTAATTAATTAAAGGTAACCTATCACGATCCTAAAGTATAGAAAATGATCTCAATGATCATTTTCTACTGATTTGAAATCATGAAGGTTAAACAATCTCAATCAATTAACATTCGCGATTCTAAAGACTTCATCGACCAATGATAGAATCAAAAAGAAAATCAAAAGTCCAAAGTAAAATAGAAATGAAAAGTGAAGACAAATAAAGAAATAAGAACAAAATTATAACCAAAATGAAACAAGTTTGAGAAGGATGAGATTGAAACTAGCATCGAGATTAAAATCATCATTTGATTAAAGTTAAAACAAATGAGATCAAAATCTAATCATAAAAAAACATTTAAAACCATTAAAATTAATATCAAAATCTAAATCATCATTTAATTAAAACTAACATAAAGTAAAATAAAAATCTAAATCACCGTGAAGGCTAAAGAACTAAAACATATTTTAAAAAATAAGAAAACAAATCAAACTAGGGTGCATAAAAAAGATGGTGGTGATGTAGTAAAGGAAACACGGGCTAAGCCTAGGGGTGGCAAAATGGATGGATTGGATGGATATAGATCGGATTGTTAATGGACAGATTAAAACAATCCATTAGTCCATTAACAATCCACTAAAATTTTCTTAAAATTATCCAATCCAATCCATCAATTAAGAATAAAATACATCTAATCCATCCATTAACATATTTTTAATGGATGGATATCCATCCATCCAACTTTTTTTTTATTTTTAAAAGATTGATTTTATTTTATTTTTGAAAAATTCATTTTTTGTATTTAAAATTTTTTTTTAATATATTTATTAAAAAATATGAATTTTTTGTATTTTTAAATAAAAAATTGATATTTTAATTTTTGAAAAAATATCGATTTTGACCAAAATAAAGTCAGTTTTTTTTGAGAAAATATTTTATTTTATTTTCAAAAAACAAATCAGTTTTTTATTCTAAAAAAAAACCCGATTCTTTTTCCAAAAAAAAAAGTCGGTTATTTTTTCGAAAAACAAATCAGTTTTTTATTCTGAAAAAAACTGATTTTTTTCGGAAAAAAAATCGGTTTTCTTTTTCGAGAAAAAATTTTATTTTATTTTTCGAAAAACAAAATCAGTTTTTTATTCTGAAAAAAAAAACCGATTTTTTTCCAAAAAAAAAGTCGGTTTTTTTTTCGAGAAAAAATTTTATTTTTTTTGAAAAACAAATCAGTTTTTTATTCTGAAAAAAAATCAATTTTTTTCGGAAAAAAAATCGATTTTTTTTTCGAGAAAAAGATTTATTTTTTTTCGAAAAACAAATCAGTTTTTTATTCTGAAAAAAAAAACCGATTTTTTCGGAAAAAAAAATCGTTTTTTTTCTAAACAGAAATCGTTTTTTTTCCAAAAAAAAAGTCGGTTTTTTTTCGAGAAAAAAATTTATTTATTTTTCGAAAAACAAATCAGTTTTTTATTCTGAAAAAAAAATCGTTTTTTTTTCGAAAAAAAACAATTTTTTTTTCAGAAAAAAATTCATTTTGTTTCAAAAAAAATATAGTTTTTTAATTATTTAAAAAAAATAAATCTAACGAAAATAAAAATAATCCATTGTATCCTTAAAATATGTTGGATGGATTGAATCCATCCATGCATATAAATGGATGGATTTAATCCAATCCATTAACTTATTTTTTGTGTGGTGGATGGATTGGATGGATTTTTTGATGGATGGATTGGATGGATTTTGCCTTAATGGATTCAATTGCCACCTCTAGCTAAGCCCAACTACACCATACCAATTCATGAAATACAAAAAAAAGAAGTCAGGGAAAACCTAGTCATCTTCTTCATCGTGTAGCTCTCACTGCCATCGCTATTAACCCTTCATGCTTGTAATTTGAAACTCAACTGAATCGGAGCGATATGATACGAGACAAGCACGGAATAGATTGAAATCAAGTGTGGATTTTGAATATGTTTTCAGTTTCGTGTCGTTGTGTATGGATTGTTTGAATCGAACTCGCAGAATCTCGACAAAATCTCCGAACAACCTTCAATTCAAGGTGAACTACTTCTTCTCACTTATTCTAT
Source organism: Lathyrus sativus (assembly GCA_963859935.3). Lineage (NCBI taxonomy): Eukaryota > Viridiplantae > Streptophyta > Magnoliopsida > Fabales > Fabaceae > Lathyrus > Lathyrus sativus. Next base: position 488,513,507 of record OZ012735.1, on the reverse strand, counting down.
TCTTCTTTGATATGAAAGTGTGGCATGAGTTTGTGATTGAAAGTTGGATTGGTATTTTGGAGAAATTTGGGGCAATTTGCAGGTGCGGTTATGAATGGTTGAGGAAGATGGAGAATTGAAGTTTGGGTCGTTAATGAAGCATTTGTAAGGTTTTGGGTGTGAAGGTTATTTTCGATTTGATTACGAGGTTTTTGTGATCAAACCCGTGATGAAAGAGAGAGACTAGATTTATAGCAGAGATGAATTGTAATTGATTTTCTAGTTGTTTTTCATTGTCGTTTCATTCCGACTTTACGCGTTTTGTTGTGGTACGTGTTTTTCTCCTGATTTGTCGTTTATGAAACGGTCCTTTGTTTTGTGTCGTAAGAACGGTTTTTGTGGCCTTGCATTTTCACGTTTCAGGCTTTTGTACTATTGTGCAAATTGGCAATTGTGATACTCTGGCTAGAAATGTGTACATGATGGCAAGGTGACCTATTTGGCACCGTCATGCTTGTGGATGCGTGATGGTTGGAATTCTAATATGTTGTTGTACGAAGAAAGTTTGCGAAGTTATGCAGGTTTTTGTTTATGGAATTATGGTGGGAAGGTTGCAGGATGGAATGACCGTTTGGATGTATGGTTTTGTTATGCAGGTACCTATGGTTTGCAAGCGATGCGTGGGGTCAGTTTTTTTAGGGATTTGCGGTTTCGTCCTTATGCAGCGAGGGTCACTGGTTTTGGTTGGTCCTTGGAAGGTTTAGTCACATGGCTGAGATGTTGTATGCTGCCAGAAATTGTGTTGTGGAGGCTGAAAATTTGTGAGGGCTAGGTTGTATTGTTTGTATCATGGGCTTGAAATTTATTTGTGTACATCACATGGGCTTGAGATCCTTTGTTGTAATATGAATTTTTGGATTTCTGTAAAAAAGGATTTAGAAACTTATTTGAATATAAAAAATTGGTTTGAAAGAAAATGGTTAATTGTTATTAAAAAAGGGTCAATTGTTACCAATAATAAAATTGAGTTGGATAAAAAAAACAAATGGATAATTGAATTGAAAATGGTTTTTGGAATGTGATATGGGCTTATGGAAAGTGGGTTTCAAATGTAATGAATTTTTGTTTTGTACATTTTTAAGTATAATGAGCAATGTGAATTTCCTTGTGTAATGGGCTTTTCATTTGGGCCATGACTTGTAATTTGCACCCTTGCATTTGCAACGCCTTGAAATTGATACCAAAAATCAAGACATTTAAATCCTTAAATAAATTCTTAAGAAATGAATCCATCTTTAATTAATATTGAACCAAATATTTCATCATGAACCAAGTGCTCAGGAAAGTGCCTTGAAATTGAAGGGGTTATGAATTGAGATACGAACTTCAAATCATTGCTCAAAATCCTAATTGAACCCTAATAATCTTAATCATGAAGCACCTTCTTTGTTACACCCCGAGAGCATGATCCATCCATACAGACTTGAATTGGAAAGCAAAACCTAATTAGATCCTTAGCCACACATCACCTGAACCCTGCACCTTGACCTTAATCATGAAACCAAATCACTGTTTGACCAAGACTAGGTTATATCCACTGAACTTCAATCAACAATGCACATACCACTGCCATGATAGCCTGAGATGTTGACAACCAACAAAACCCTAGTTCCTCAGTCTTCACTAGAACCATGATAAAACCTTAATCACTTGATGCCTCTTGAGAAATCCTGAAGCAAATATACTTGATACTTTATGATCTTTTGATGAAAAAAAGCCCTGTAGATGAATGAAATTTGATAGAAAGATATCCATGATGTTGTGAGCTTAACCTTGCTTCACACTCGAATGGAAGAACCTCCAAACAAATAGGAAATTCTTATTAAAAGAGTCGTTGTAATCCCATGTCTTAGAAGACCAATGCAAACGAATGTATGCAAAGCTATGACCTAATGAAGATGTAGGTGAATGCGAAGCGAAAGCCAGTTAAGGTTAGGAAAAAAAGTGGGACAAATTTGGGGTATGACAGATGCCGCTATCTAATTGTCTTGAACCCGAGAGAATGAACTGCTACATGGTGTTCATTTTAGGGTGGAAGTCAGTTAGATACAAGAACTCCCCGAAATTTGTCTGACGAGAAGGTAAAATGAAATAACAGAGCTGGGATAGCAGGATGCGAAATCTGAACAAAACAACTTAAGGATCCTTGGGTAGTCGAAGCAGTCCCTTATCAGCCAATGTTCTTCACGATACCAAAGAAGTAACTCTGAACAACAATGAGATTCTTCGGGTGATCGAAGCAGTCCCTTATCCATTAAGGTTATCTCGAATAATAAATTTGATGGGAAAAATAGTTGAGAAAAATTCTTGTTGGAGGAAATAGTGATGTCCAAACTCTGCAGGGGCAAAGCCTTCAAGAAATATTTTAAGATAGCCTCTGCTTGGGGAGCAACAAGTGCAACAACAGCTGGGGATTATCATTATCTACTGCATGGTTTATGAATGACTTCCCGGGGAATAAAAATTCCATGAGCACATGTGGGGTATTAACTCTTTTCAAAGAAATACTGCCGACTCTGATGAAGGACTGGCCAAGATGCTTGCGAATCAATCCTGGATCCTACTATGTTATGCCGCTGAGGATAGAGATGCCATGCACTGCATAATGTATAGACATGCTACTAAGATGCAACTGCTAGGGAAATTCAAGATGCATATGCAAATGACTTGGTATTCAATGCATATGAGAATGCAACTAGGTAACTAGATTTTGTAAGGCTTTATTGATCGTTTCCCATGAAGGATATTTTTGAACATTGGATGAAGCAGGGTGAAAGGACTCATTAGGGATACTGGCATATCAACTCGGGGACTGAGAAAAGCAAATATTCTATCGACTCGGGGGTCGAGAAAAATTAAGATAAACTGATATCAACTTGGGGTTAAAAGAAAGGTAAAGACAACAGAATCGACTCGGGGGTCAAGAAAGTAACAACATATCAACTCGGGGATTGAAGGAGTAACAAAATGTCAACTCGGAGGTTGAAAAAGATGTAAAGCGAATATCGACTCGGGGGTCGAGAATAAATAAAAATATCAACGCGGGGGTTAAAGAGGTAAATCTAACAATGATATCAAGGTGATATATCGACTCGGGAGTCGAAGAAGAAATTAAAATATCAACTCCGGGGGTTGAAGAAGAACAAAAATATCAACGCGGGGGTTGAAGAAGGGTAAAGACAATATCGACTAGAGGGTCGAGAAAATAAAGACAGAATCGACTCGGGGGTCGAAAAAAGAAAAAACAATGACTCAGGGGTCAAGAACAAGACAAAATATCAACGCGGGGGTTGAGAAAAAAAAAGGCAATATCGACTCGAGGTCAAAAAAAAGAAAATAACAATGACTCAGGGGTCAAGGTTTGTAATAATATGTCAACTCGAAGGTTGAAGTAGGAAATGATTACATTATGTATGCATATGATACATGTTAATTATATGTGATGCATATATGAATGCAAGCAGGTGATCGGTTTTATGACGGTGCCAATGGGGTGGATCTTTGGTAGTTGCCAATAAAGGATTGAACTTTGAGGTGTGCCAAGCGAGGTTGGACTTTTAGGAGGTGCCAAGCGGGATTGGACTTTTAGGGGGTGCCAAACGGGGTTAGACTTTATTTGGTGAAAGGATTTGACTTCCTGACACTCGGTATCCGACAGTGCCATGAACAGAGGACAAATGTGGATGCTCTTGGTACCCTAAGTTGGATCCTTTCCAGAAGTTGTTGCTTGTTCCTGAGAGAACCTCACTTCTAGCTGATATGTCATGATAACTTGTCAATAATGGTATGAGCGCAACGACGTAACCAAAACATGTTGAATGTGTGAGGGAAAACTGTCTCACAACATACGTTCTCAAGTTTCGATGATGACAAAGTACAACCTCGGATGAATCGGAGTCGTCATGCATACTTACGATGATGACAAATTACAACCTCGGATGAATCAGAATCGTCATGCAATACTTAACATATTACATCCTTCCTATATCCTTTTAAATCATCATATTTCATTGGCAATATATGTGACTAATGTTTGGTCGTGACAAGATGCACGAAACAACAAACATATCAATTTTTGCAGGTTTTGTAGCCATGAGCCGACCATACCGTCAGCACACAGTTTCATTCAGTTCACACGGGTCAGCGCATGGAACCATGCGTCGACCGCTAACTTGGCGCATGCAGGTTTAAGAATCAGACGGCTTAGCGCATGAAGATCATGCGTCGACCGCTGACTCGGCGCATGACAGTTTGAGTGTCACACGGCTCAGCGCACGCCGACCCTATGGTCGACCGTTCGCGCGCAGAAACAGAAATTCTGCTATGTTTCATTGATCTGTCAACTGTCTGTTTTGTATATTACTATAAATAGCTGTCTTTTCAATTTTAACTTAGAACATTTTTGAAAGCATTGTGAGAAAGTGTTCAGGTCAAGAAACGTGAAAGAGGTGCATCAGTGTTCTTCATCTTCATCGTTCAATCAACTCACAAATCCTCAAATTACAGATAATCAATTTTTTTGCTGCGGTTTGTGGTTTGCTCGACGGTGATAAGGTTCGAACGCGTGATTGAAGATCCGGTTCGAGTGGAAGCTGGTGCAGGTGTTTCTTGGGAGAAAACCTTTGAGGTTTTACCTATCAAGACTACAGGTTTTGAAGGCTTTTGTTACGGAATCGTCGGTTCAACAATCAAGCGAGTGCGAAGGTGATTGATTAGCGGAAGGTTGATCAATCTAGTAGCTAGGGCATTGAAAGGTTGAAGACGTTCCGGGTTCAATTTGGGTGTGTCTAAGATCAGCCGTGCCGAAGGTTTGATCAACGGAAGAGTTGTCAATAAGGTGGCTGCAATCGGAGGTCATTCACATCAAATTGGAGGACTTGATTCATCTTGAATCAAGGGGCAAGAAGTGGTAGAAATTATCAGCAACATTAAGATTGTTTGTATCAATTGTCTATCGATTCTTGTGTATAACTGTTCTACCAAACAGGTGATATCTATTCAATACATATCTCAATTCTCATTGTAGAATTGAGGGCAGACGTACCCCAACGCGAGGACGACTGGGGGAACTGCCTCATCAAATCTTGTGTTCCTTTATTTTCTGCATTTTCAATTACAGCTTAAAAATTAAGTGATTCTAGAATAAGTGATTTTGTCAAATTGTAGTATTGATTGAGTGAGTTGGTGAAACACTGTTTTTTAACTACTAAGTACAATAGAAATACTGTACTAAGGCTTTTTCAATCACTCATTCAACACAAATATCATTTAAGGTATTTGTGCACACCAACTGTTCGACAAAAGTGCTGAACTAAAATTGCCTTAATTTTGCTGCTAGTTTTGGTGTAATTAAGGTATTTGTGCACACCAACTGTTCGACAAAAGTGCTGAACTAAAATTGCCTTAATTTTGCTGCTAGTTTTGGTGTAATTTTTAATCATTGGAATAAGGAAATAGTACGAGTGAATCACATCTGAGTTTTGCATAAAAGTGTGTAGTGATTTACTATCCGTTATCGTCTTAAATTCATCTGCTTGACGCATATCCGGCTCTCCAATAGTGGTTCGTTTTAGACTATATTTTCCAAGGCCGCTTCCGCATTTGAAAACAATTTTGAAAACCAATTTTATTGGTAGCGCCACTCAAATTTTTAAAAGGGATCTATTCAACCCCCCCTTCTAGATCCGTGCCTTAGTCTAACAAGTGGTATCAAGAGCTCCGGTTCTCCGGTGCTTCAAATACAACATTGATAGAATAATGGCTAACGAACCAAAAGGGGCGTACAATAGAGCTCCCGTTTTTAACGATGAAAATTATAGCTATTGGAAAGACTGTATGCGGGTGCACATTAATTCCATAGATAGAAAGATATGGAACGTTATTCTCAATGGTCCGATTGAAATAACCATGACAAATGAGAATAACGAAGTTGTGCCAAAGCCCGAAGCACAATGGACCGACGACGATGAGCGAAAGTATAATTACGATTGGAAAGCTAAGAACATTCTAATCTCCTCATTAGGTGTAGATGAATACTACCGTGTATCCCATTGCCCTACGGCTAAGACTATGTGGGATGCACTACAAATTGCCCATGAGGGGACAAACGATGTTAAGTTGGCTCGAATCAACACTCTTATACAAGAGTTTGATCTTTTTTTTCATGGAGCAAGGGGAAACCATTGCTGACATGCAAAAGAGATTTACTCATCTCATAAACAGATTACATTCACTAGGAAGACCTATTTCCAATGATCTTGCTACTAATAAAGTTTTGAGATGTCTTAGCAGGGAATGGCAGCCGAAAGTGACCGCCATCAAAGAGGCAAATGATCTTACGGTATTAGACCTGACTACATTGTTTGGCAAACTACAAGAGCATGAACAGGTACTCTTGAGTCTTGACCAACATGAAAGGAAAGAAAAGAAGGACAAAGTAAAGATGAGTGAAAAGAAGTCCATAGCTCTTAAGGCTTCTTCCTCGAAGTCTAAAGCAAAAGAGCAAAGTGATTATTCTTCAAGCGACGACGAAGAAGAAGACATAAATGAGGACATGGGGCTGTTCGTTAAACGGTATAACCGGTACGTGAGAAAGAACGGAATCCAACATTCGGAGAAGAACCTGGTAAATTTCCGAAGGCAATCAAGGTTCTCCAAAGATGACAATCAAAAAGGCAAAAAGACTAGAGGAACGTGCTATAAATGTGGAAAGCCCGGTCACTACAAACCGGACTGTCCAATGAACAACAAGGGAAAAGAAAAGGAACAATCGAAGTCACATAAGAGAGCATCAAAGCCTAGGAGGGCGTACATCGCGTGGGAAAGCGACAGTGATTCTTCCTCCTCTAATGAAAGCTCTAGTGATGAAGAAGAGTCCGTGAATCTATGTCTCTCCGCAAATCAGAAAAAGAAAAAGAAACAGGTGAAATGTGTCGAGTCCACCGAGAGAAGATGGGTTCTTGATAGTGGGTGCTCAAGGCACATGTCTGGAGACATATCCTTATTCATAGACTTCGTGGCTAAGAAGAAAGGGTATGTAACATACGGTGATAACAACCGCGGAGCGATACTAGGTAAAGGTAGTATAGGTAATCCCTCCTCTACTACAATTTCCGATGTGTTGCTTGTCGAAAACCTTAAACATAATCTCCTTAGCATTAGCCAATTATGCGACAAAGGTTACAATGTTTCCTTTTCAAAAGATTGCTGCAAAATTGTGCATGAAAGTGATAAGAAGAATGTGTTTATTGGTTTTAGAGTAAACAATGTGTATATGCTTGACTTGAATGTGGTATCCCCAACAAGCGATCAATGTCTCATATCTATGAGTGAAGACTCATGGCTATGGCATAGGCGCTTAGCGCATGTCAACTTTGACTTACTCAATAAGATTGTCTCAAAAGATCTAGTACTAGGACTTCCCAAAATTAAGTTCACCAAGGATCACCTTTGTGATGCTTGTCAAAAAGGAAAACAAACGAGGATCTCCTTTAAATCCAAAAAGATTATTTCAACAACGAGACCTCTTGAACTACTTCATATGGACTTGTTTGGGCCGTCTAGGATCAAAAGTCTAGGAGGAAACTATTACGGATTCGTAATAGTGGACGACTTTTCTAGGTTCTGTTGGACCATCTTCTTAGTGAGTAAAAGTGACACGTTTGCCGCTTTTGAGAGATTTGCCAAGCTCTCCCAAAATAAGTTAAATACAAACATTGTGTCAATAAGAAGTGACCACGGAGGTGAATTTGAAAATCATTTATTTGAAGAATATTGCGGTAACCATGGCATCGATCATAACTTCTCGGCTCCACGAACTCCTCAACAAAATGGGGTTGTGGAGCGTAAAAACAGAATTTTAGAAGAATTGGGAAGAACAATGATTAATGATAGTGGTTTACCAAAATACTTTTGGGCCGACGCCATTAGTACGGCATGTTATGTTTTGAATAGGGTACTCATCCGCCCCATTCTAAACAAAACTCCGTATGAACTTTTAAAAGGGCGAAAGCCTAATGTTTCTCACCTTCATGTTTTTGGATGCAAGTGCTTTGTATTAAACAATGGAAAGGAAAACTTGGGCAAGTTTGATTCAAAAGCCGATGAAGGCATTTTTCTAGGGTACTCGCAATCAAGTAAAGCATATAGGATTTATAATAAAAGATTACTAGCTGTTGAAGAGTCTGTGCACGTTACGTTTGATGAGTCCTATCCGAGAAATGTCGGAAAGGATAGTGTTGTTCATGGTGCAGGTACATCCACAGAAGACATACTCAAAGGTGGCGAAACGGGGATTGATCAACCCGATAGAGTCAAAATTGAGGAGGATAAGGATGCACACCATGAGGTAACTGAGGAAGCTCATCCGCCTACAAACGATGATCTCCCTCAAGCTTGGAAGTCGTGTAAAGATCATCCAATTGACAATATTCTCGGAGACATCACAAAGGGAGTCACCACTCGATCTAAGCTAAGTAACTTTTGTTATCACTTCGCTTTCGTTTCACAAATAGAGCCTAAAAACCCCAAAGAGGCCCTACTCGATGAGCACTGGTTTTTATCGATGCAAGAGGAACTAAATCAGTTTAAAAGAAACGAGGTATGGGACCTTGTCCCTCCTCCGCGAGGCCATCGAGTAATCGGCACCCGATGGGTGTTTAGGAACAAGTTGGACGAAAACGGGGTAATAACCCGTAATAAAGCGAGATTGGTCGCTCAAGGGTATAACCAAGAGGAAGGCATCGACTATGAGGAAACTTATGCGCCGGTTGCCCGACTCGAGGCTATACGCCTTTTACTCGCCTTTGCATGTGCAAAGGATTTTAAGTTATTTCAAATGGATGTTAAAAGTGCGTTCCTTAACGGTCACATAAATGAAGAAGTATATGTGTCTCAACCTCCCGGTTTTGAATCTCATGAATACCCTGAACATGTTTACAAGTTAAAAAGAGCTTTATATGGTCTCAAACAAGCTCCTAGAGCTTGGTATGAGCGACTAAGTAAGTTTTTACTTAATCAGGGGTACTCACGAGGAAAGGTTGACACTACACTCTTCATTAAACGTCAAGGAAAGCACTTGATTTTGGTGCAAATCTATGTTGACGATATTATATTTGGATCCACTAACATGAATCTCGTGAGAGAGTTTTCTGACCTCATGCAGGGCGAATTCGAGATGAGTATGATGGGGGAGCTCACATACTTCCTCGGCCTGCAAATTAAACAACTCCAAGAAGGGACATTCGTGAGCCAAACAAAATATTGTTTGGACTTGATCAAGAGATTTGACATGGCAAAATCCAAGGCCATAGACACCCCAATGCCTACATGCGTAAATTTGGATAAAGATGAAAATGGCAAGGACGTAGAGGTAAAACGATATAGAGGTATGATTGGTTCACTTCTCTATCTTACTGCGTCACGTCCTGATATTATGTTTAGTGTGTGCATGTGTGCACGATACCAATCATGTCCCAAAGAATCCCACCTAAAAGCTGTTAAACGAATTCTTCGATACCTGTCAGGTACCCCGAAGTATGGATTGTGGTATTCTAAGGGTAGTGATTGCTCGTTGGTAGGTTACTCCGATTCCGACTTTGCCGGGTGCAAATCGGATAGGAAAAGCACTAGTGGTACATGTCATTTGTTTTCAAACTCCTTGGTTAGTTGGCATAGCAAGAAACAAGTTTCAGTTGCTTTATCAACGGCCGAGGCGGAATACGTTGCCGCTGGTAGTTGTTGTGCTCAAATTCTGTGGATTAAGCAACAACTACTAGATTTCAATCTTAAACTTGAACGTATTCCTATCCTATGTGACAACACTAGCGCTATTAACCTTACCAAAAATCCCGTATTACACTCTCGCACTAAACATATAGAAATTCGACACCATTTTCTTAGGGACCATGTTGAGAAAGGTGATGTTGTATTTGAACACGTTGACACTAAAAACCAACTAGCGGACATTTTCACAAAGCCGCTAGCAACGGAACCTTTCTTTCATATCCGCCGAGAACTTGGCATCCTCGACATTTCGGAACGGGAATAATATTTGCTGATGTTATCTTATTTCATTCAAATAATCATGCTGTTGTACTTCTAACAATTTGATATTCGTGTAAGTACAAGTATGTTGTTTATCAAGCTACTCCGGCATTAAGGTGATATTGTTCCATTTCTCTCTCTCTCTCTCTCTCTCTCTCTAATAACTCTCATGATCAACAATTGTATCGTTTGACCTATGTTGCATATGTATGACACTTTTTTTTATGATAAATTGTTTGGATGCAAATTGTTTTGTGGCATTTTAGGTAGGCATCAAATATGGCTTGATATGTGACATTAAGTGCAAATCTGCATTTGTGCATCCGAACTGAGCTACACACCAAATCTGAACAGTTCAACTCTTTTTCAACAAGAATGAATGAAAGATTTGCAGCTTTCACAACTGCCCATGGATACCAAGAAACAGCCGTCTCTCGCAGCATCAATCGCCTGAATCAAGCAGTGGATTACCTCACTGATATGGCTGATCCATATCGTTATCCGTCTTCCTTTGATATGGGCAAGGGACAAGGATATTAGTCATTTGTTTTTGCATTTGCTCATTCTCCATGTTGTTTTTGTTATCATGTTCTGTTTTATCTCTCCTAAGTGCACACTAATGTTTGTTTTACAGTCTTGATTCCTATAAAATGTTATGACTTATGTGTCCTTAATATGGTTTAATCTATTTTCAATATTTTGCTCATTGTCAATATTTTGTGTGGATATTGGTATATGATTACTTATAGCCTGTTGAGTATTTTGTTAATTGTTAATATGCCAAAACTTTACCTTTCTCCATCTCTTTTTGATGTTGTCAAAGGGGGAGAAAAGACAAGTAGATTGTAGATCACAACAGCTATGACTGTAAAAGAAAGGGGGAGCTTACCACTATGTTAAAGATATCGCATGTTGTGTTCACCAAGCTTCGCACAGGTTTGTCATCATCAAAAAGGGGGAGAATGTGAGGGAAAACTGTCTCACAACATACGTTCTCAAGTTTCGATGATGACAAAGTACAACCTCGGATGAATCGGAGTCGTCATGCATACTTACGATGATGACAAATTACAACCTCGGATGAATCAGAATCGTCATGCAATACTTAACATATTACATCCTTCCTATATCCTTTTAAATCATCATATTTCATTGGCAATATATGTGACTAATGTTTGGTCGTGACAAGATGCACGAAACAACAAACATATCAATTTTTGCAGGTTTTGTAGCCATGAGCCGACCATACCGTCAGCACACAGTTTCATTCAGTTCACACGGGTCAGCGCATGGAACCATGCGTCGACCGCTAACTTGGCGCATGCAGGTTTAAGAATCAGACGGCTTAGCGCATGAAGATCATGCGTCGACCGCTGACTCGGCGCATGACAGTTTGAGTGTCACACGGCTCAGCGCACGCCGACCCTATGGTCGACCGTTCGCGCGCAGAAACAGAAATTCTGCTATGTTTCATTGATCTGTCAACTGTCTGTTTTGTATATTACTATAAATAGCTGTCTTTTCAATTTTAACTTAGAACATTTTTGAAAGCATTGTGAGAAAGTGTTCAGGTCAAGAAACGTGAAAGAGGTGCATCAGTGTTCTTCATCTTCATCGTTCAATCAACTCACAAATCCTCAAATTACAGATAATCAATTTTTTTGCTGCGGTTTGTGGTTTGCTCGACGGTGATAAGGTTCGAACGCGTGATTGAAGATCCGGTTCGAGTGGAAGCTGGTGCAGGTGTTTCTTGGGAGAAAACCTTTGAGGTTTTACCTATCAAGACTACAGGTTTTGAAGGCTTTTGTTACGGAATCGTCGGTTCAACAATCAAGCGAGTGCGAAGGTGATTGATTAGCGGAAGGTTGATCAATCTAGTAGCTAGGGCATTGAAAGGTTGAAGACGTTCCGGGTTCAATTTGGGTGTGTCTAAGATCAGCCGTGCCGAAGGTTTGATCAACGGAAGAGTTGTCAATAAGGTGGCTGCAATCGGAGGTCATTCACATCAAATTGGAGGACTTGATTCATCTTGAATCAAGGGGCAAGAAGTGGTAGAAATTATCAGCAACATTAAGATTGTTTGTATCAATTGTCTATCGATTCTTGTGTATAACTGTTCTACCAAACAGGTGATATCTATTCAATACATATCTCAATTCTCATTGTAGAATTGAGGGCAGACGTACCCCAACGCGAGGACGACTGGGGGAACTGCCTCATCAAATCTTGTGTTCCTTTATTTTCTGCATTTTCAATTACAGCTTAAAAATTAAGTGATTCTAGAATAAGTGATTTTGTCAAATTGTAGTATTGATTGAGTGAGTTGGTGAAACACTGTTTTTTAACTACTAAGTACAATAGAAATACTGTACTAAGGCTTTTTCAATCACTCATTCAACACAAATATCATTTAAGGTATTTGTGCACACCAACTGTTCGACAAAAGTGCTGAACTAAAATTGCCTTAATTTTGCTGCTAGTTTTGGTGTAATTAAGGTATTTGTGCACACCAACTGTTCGACAAAAGTGCTGAACTAAAATTGCCTTAATTTTGCTGCTAGTTTTGGTGTAATTTTTAATCATTGGAATAAGGAAATAGTACGAGTGAATCACATCTGAGTTTTGCATAAAAGTGTGTAGTGATTTACTATCCGTTATCGTCTTAAATTCATCTGCTTGACGCATATCCGGCTCTCCAATAGTGGTTCGTTTTAGACTATATTTTCCAAGGCCGCTTCCGCATTTGAAAACAATTTTGAAAACCAATTTTATTGGTAGCGCCACTCAAATTTTTAAAAGGGATCTATTCAACCCCCCCTTCTAGATCCGTGCCTTAGTCTAACAGAATGTGCCAGCGTAGCGACTTAACCAATGCATGTTGATTGTGTTTTTGCTCTGCCCCAAGGCTTTTGACACTTGTTGTGAACTCAACAGTTACTAGCGTCTGGCATGGTCAGCTTGACCAATTTTGAAAGCAAGGAGAGAAACTTCCCCTGTTCATCTATTCTGTCTTAGCCTATAGAGTTGTTGAAGGAGTTCTCACGGGAATGAGAGTTTTGGGAGTGATTACACCAAGACATGGCTTGCTCATTTGCCTTAGTGTCTGAATCTTGCAGTGGTCTGCCTCTATTTGAACCTCGGAAGGACTTGCCCCAGATTTACACGGTCAAGAGATAGTCTTGATTCGTGCCAATACCAGTGAATGATCAAGTTTCTCTCTGATTTTTTTCTTTGAATTTCCTTGATGTCAAGTACTAATTTGCAGTTAAAATTGTTCATTTAAAAATGGTAATTTTAAAGCGACATTCATGCAAGTTTTGAAAAATCAATTTTGGAATGATGTGAAAGTGTGTGACAAGTGGACCATTAGTCCAAACGTAGTGCTAATTTATCTGGTGTGTGAAAGATATAGCAAGAATATGACACCAATACAGAAGATTAACAAATATCTAGGAGTCAATTTATGCAAACTTACAGTAGTATGCTTTCAGAATAAACCCCGCCTCAATTAAGTCTTTTGAGGGTTGTAACGTGGTATGGTTCACGGTCATTGAAACAAAGGATATAAGGCTCAAAATTTGAGTTTAACCCACCCCTTCTTCATGATGTTCTCCAGTCCTACATTCAATTAATTCAACATACACCTAGATTTTTTCGATGCAAGAATTAAGACAATGATGCAGATTTTCTTGAAATGGCAGTCACTTTATTTTACTTTTGTCATGATGTCAGTGACCTTTTTTATTCTTGATATATTGGCCACTGAATCTTGTTTTAGTTTTCTTGAGGACTTGAGGACCTCTTTCGTTTTTTCTTTTGACCCCTAACTTTTGCATGGACTGATTTTGCTCTTCGAGTCCGTCGGGATTGCCTTGACCTTTTTCCTAAGTCACCTCTTTGGGGGTTCGACTTAGCAGACTTTTGATTTTTTTTGAAAGGCTTGTGATTGCCAAGTCATTATTCATTGATGAACAACTGCCATGTCTTTTGGATTTTGCTCTGTGATTTGAGTGCACAATAAAGTTAACTAAACACTACCCATGCCCCAGGTTAAGTGTAAGAGTTTGTAGATCTGAAGGAAACTCCTACTTCTAGGCTCAAAGTGGTTGACTAGGGACTTACTCCTTATCTCTCCAGTGTTTGGGTATTTTAAGCAATGCATGTACATCATCAGCATGATTTTATCTGAAAGCATACCATCAACAATTATGGGTATTTTGTTTTTGTCATCCTCCCTCAAATCTCTGCTAAACAGCAGCGTGATAAAGGAAGTGCAATGAATTTTTTTTGTGATTTTCGCAATAAACGAGAAAAGGTGAGTGGATATGAATTAACTTGATCAAAAAATGCATAATTATCACATTAAAAATACCATTAATAAATGACAATGTCTAATAGCAAGTAGCATTTAACAGAAAAGAAACTACATATGCATAAAAATGGTAAGATCTAAAAATTGCCAACAATTGAGGAACTAAGATTTTCTTCCTTGATTCACTGTTGGACTAGAATTCTTGCTCATCGAGACCAGTATGATAACTTTCCTCACACCTATTCTCTGCAGCTTCTTCCATGCCATGGACTGATGGACCCGCCTGACCAGATGAAGGATTAACATTGACTTGAAGGCCTTGAGACATAAATGAGATTAACTTGGAATCAATCAGATCTTGAACCTTATTCTTGAACTATTTACAATCTTCGATTGAATGCCCCATGGCACTAGCATGGTAACCACATCGTGCATTTGTGTTAAAGCCTGGTGGGTATGGCGGAACCACAGGATCCAAGCCCTTTGGCACTATCAGCCCACTACTGTTGCAGTGAGAATCGAATGTCAAGCTATTGATTAACTAGAATCTTAATTCATTTAAGTTCACCACTGAGCTTTGATTTATCCAAAGGAAAGGTTAAAGAAAGAAAACACTTTTGCGCGATGTAACAACAACGCTAAAGATTCGGGGATCGGGGGTTAGTTATGCCTAGGGTAGGTATTTCACATCCTATAAATCTGTAGTACTCTACAAGAACCTTTTGTGTGTGTGTATGCTAAGTTATCTAAGTTTTTTGCTAGGGTTATTGGATCAAGGTTAGGGTAAATCTCTAGGTAAAGACCTAATGATGGTTCTAAGTTTGCTTGCAAAAATATCTCATCTTATGCCTATGTATCTTGACTAGGATGGAATCAGAGCAATCGTAGTTCTCCTTACTTAGTTTGAGGAATACTTGATTATGGTGAAGACTCCAATGGGAACAAACATAACAATGTTTGTATAGATTTTGACAAAACTCTCTAGATCTAAGTTAAACACTCAAGGGGATTGACTTTTACAAAAGCCAAAAGGGGAGTAAGTAATCATGACAATGATCCTCACATAGAGTTAACAAACTCTATCTTAAAGTTCTAATTGAAGGATACTCCTAACAAGGGGTAGGTCTTTAGACTTTAAGCAAAGTCTAATGGATATAGGTTCTAACTTAACTAAGGGACCTAATGACTTAACCAAGTTAAGGGGAGGGGTAATGAGCTATCTATGACTGTGAAGTCAATAGAGAGACTTTCCTTTGGAATAAGGGAATAACAAGGCAACTGGATGAGAACTAACAAGTTTCATCGCTTAGGGAAACTTAACAAAGTTAAAGCATACATAAGCATTCATTCAAACATGATGAAGATATAGAAGACCATGGTAACAACGAAGATTTAGGGCAAGTATGCAACAACATAGGGAAAACATAACAATGAAAGAATCAAACCAGATGGTTACAACCAAAGGTAGACAAAGATGTTACAACATATAAAAGGGGATGGTGATAAAGGTTATTATAAGACCTAACATTCAAGCATCAAGCATAAGTCAAGACATTACTTATCATGGCAAAGTTCAAAGATTATGAAGGTAACAACTAACAAAAGCAAACATGAAACATGTGTGACAACAATAAGTTCATCAATGATAGGCAAACAAAATTCATTCATACAAGTTAAAACTTGGCATATGAATCAAAATAAGATGAATGTAACAACATTAATCATTTTTAGGACATATTGATGACAATCAATCATGGATAAGCAAGAAGAGTGACAACAGTTCAAGCCTGAATTCAAACTTCACAAAGGGAAAGATGAACAAGATTCAAGGTAACAACCAAGGTAAGAATGAAACCTAAAAATGTTATTGCTCTAACAAGACACATACACAAGCAAGACGGGGTATGAGGGGCAAGTTCACGAGGTCACAAAATCAAGAACATACATAAAGATTCACAGAGAAGTTCCAAGTCATACATTCATATTCATGCATTTACAATGGCAAGAATCAAACCATAAACATGTTATGATTCTAACAAGACACATAAACAAGTAAGATGAGGTTAACAGAACACGTTCAAGAGGTTACAACATCAAGAAGCATATCACAAACCAACAAAAAGTTTCAAGACATGACTTTCATGTTCATACATTTATAAAGGCATGCATAAACATAGTAAAGCAAAGAACCGGATTTTTTCAAACATATAAACATGTTAAGCATTGAAAAGTGATTCATACAAGATCAATCATGCAAGAAAAATCAAGTACTAAGTCAAGGAAACTCATGAAAACAAGTAAAAATCCTAAAAAAGGTCATGTTTTTCAAGTGAATCAAAGTGTTTCAAAAATAAAAATTATTGAATTCTTTATTCACACGTTGAAACTCTATCAAGGAGAAGTTTTCAAAAATAATGCCATCAAAATGATAAAAATAAAGGAAGTTATGCACTTTTGAAAATTGGGTCCAAAATGAGGCAAACTAGGGCAAGAACCAAGTCAAGTCAAGGCAAGTTTAGGTAGATTTTCAAGAGCAACCATAACATGCTCAAAACTTAATGAAATCGAGTGAAACAAAAAGAAAATTGTGTAGTTTTTCTCAAAGAACTCAATGGTTGTGGTAGTTTTCAAAAATCATGCATTGAATGAAAAATTCGAAGACAGCATTGAAAATGGCAAGTTATGTGCAAGAACATGTGAACAATCAAAGATACATGGTTTAAGTAGCAAGCAAGTGATCAAACACACCATATGGAACATATAAATGATGTTTACAAACATCATAAATCATGAGAGGAGTTCAAACAACAGATTGCACATGAAGTGGTTAAAATGACAAGTTTGAGCAAGAACATGGTGACAGACAGAAATGCAACATTTCAACACCAAACAAATGATCAAACACAACATATATGACCTATAAATGATGTTCATAAACACTAAAAACCTATGTTCAAACAGAAACATATAGTTGCATATAGAAATGACATAAAAAGCAAGCTATCAAGCCAATACAAGTGGACAGTCACAACCACACAAGTTTAAGGGAAAACCAAAGTTCAAACATGACCCATAATTGATATTAAACATGTCCAAACTCAATGTACATCAAAAATTGGCATGATTCTAAAAGTGACTAGTAAAAGCACTTACCTCTTGTAGCCTCTTCAAGCCAATACACAAAATAAAAAGTCCAGTTGATATGTGATGATCCAAACAACCTCAAAATGCTTCAAATGAGATGTTTAAGTGATCAAAACTCCTTCCAAATGGCCGCCTTGATAGAATGGTGCTTTTTGCAAGAACACACAAAGAAATCCAAAGTGAAATGCAAGGAAAAGATGTTACAGAAGTGTGGTGATGATTTGGATAGTTCAAACAGCCTATATGGAAGGTGTTTGAAGTGTTGGAAAGGTTGGAAGAGGACTAGACAGAGTTGTGGCTCTAAAAGTGCAGAAAGTCAAAGTTTTGTGGATTGACAATTGACTTTTTGAGTGAGAAGTTTTCTGGTGAGAGTGAGTGTTTGAAAAGCTTCAATACATCATATGTGATGTGTTTGAAGTGTTGGTGGAGGTGTTTGATGGTTGTATGAGGTTTTGGAAAGGTTTATGCAAAGACAGATTTTTTGCCTTAAGGGAGCAAGCTTCACAAGTTGCAAGAACAATGTGATAAGAGGAATGTGGGAGATCTTACTTGGTTTCTAGCTCAATCTGATGTAGTTTTTATTTGAGGAGAATGATCTATTTATAGGAAAACTTGGAAAGCAAGTGGTATGGGCAAATTGGATCATCTTGCCAATTTTGCCCTTTTTGGAGGAAAAATGTGCAAGATCAACTTGAGATCTTTCTTCTGAGTTTAAGCCACCTCTTTATGAGTTTGATCACCACCTATAGCCTGCAAATAATGGTCTTGAAGTGAAAGGAAGAGAGCAGATGATGTAGTTGCTGAGTTGTGACAGAACTTGCAAAATGTTTCTCTCTCATGCCACTTGCATGAATAAACTATTCATTTAATCCAAAATATGAGTTTTGCTCGTGGCTATGCATTCTAATAACCTCAATTAAGTCCATAAGAATCAAATAATGAGTTAAGAAAGGGATTAGAAGAGGTTTGAATGGGTTATGCAAGAAAATGCAAGTGCTGAACTTGGTTTTGTGACATGAAAAATGCCCAACTTGCCTTCTTCGATTCTACCTAACCACAAAGGTTGAGAAAATGCTCTTTTACTTTTTTAAAAAGCCTCAAACATGATCTAAAACATTCATGTTTTACAAAAGTTCAAATTCCAAAGGGAACTGTGTCAAAAATCCTCTTGAAGTTTGTTGCAAAAGTTGACTTACAAGTCAAGAAACATGAAAATTTTCTAAGTGTTGAAATTCTTCATAACATGATGAGATCATAAATCAAAATATGTTATTTTTAGATTTCAAACCCATAGGACACTTTTGTAGGGCTCCTCAAGAGATTTCCATCAAGCTTTTAACCATTCCATATGTGTGGTTAGGAAGTTATGATCATTTCAAGTTGGCTTAAAATTAGGGTTTTTCATGAACCCTAGTTTCTTGATTTGCAAGTTATCCATCAATCCTTGATTAAATCTCCACCAAAATCACTAGTTAGGCACAAAATTATGTTGGAATACTTGCTTGCTTCCATTTGGGGTCAAAACCCTAAAATTCAAAGAGTTGACTTTCTAGACAGATGAACTGAACGGTTGAAATCTTCAGGATCGATCCTCAGTGTTCTGGGTTCTTTGACCCTTTCAAACTTCTTGAGGAGACTTTAATAAGTCATATGAGTTCCATGGATCATGATTCAAGCTTAGGAAACCTCTTTAGACCAAAAGTCAAACTTCAGTTGACTTTTTCCACTAGAAACCCTAATCAGGGTCTTGTACTGTACTGCTCCTATTATTTCCGTAGCAATCTCAAATAAGCATTTGTTCTTGGTAAGATGTGAGCCTCTTGATTATATGAAGGCTTTATTTATAGAAGATCAATCCAAAACCTTGACTGATCAGTCCACAGGATCCTTAATTTTGACAATGTAAAACCCTAATTCATCTGCATCTTGACAAAGATCAACTTGAAAAAGGTTAAGGTTAGGTAACACATGCTTGATACTCCTAGAATGATGATGGAATCTAGGGGTAAAAATTTGGGGTATGATAGTTGCCCCTATTTAAATATCTTTACCAGATGGCATGAGAGATGACAATCTCCGTAGAATCATGGTGAAAGGTATTTAAATATAACACACCAAAAGTTTTGTCCCTTAGATGCAATGGTATGCAAAAAGGACAAATGCTGACCATGCAATGAGTTCTAAGAATGATGCTTCATGATGCTTGAGTGCAAGAAAAATGATGACATACGAGTAAAAGAAAAAAGAAGAACAAAACAAATGAGCAACCAATCACTGGGAACACAGATACACTAGGGAGAGATCCAAAACAAACCAACCAATAGTTCAGACCTGACTAATGATGGTGCTTTGTGGGGACCTTCCACACAGGGGACAGGGAACAAAAACTCCAACGAGGAAGACCAACCTCCATCAGGGAAAACAAACCCACTAGGGAAATGGCAAAACTTTGCTAGGGAAATGCAAATTTTCACTAGGGAAATGCAAATCTAGCCAGAGGATGCATCAAAGGAAACAAGGTTAGGAAACTACACAGAGAAATAAAAAGTCAGTAGACCGGAACTCCAAACTGGGGATTTAAAAGACCAGAGACACGGTCCCTATTGGGGAACAAACCAATGGGGATCTTCCTTGTAGTGAAGACTTCAAACGGGATCTTTAGGAAAGGACTAGAAACAATACCAGACTCACCGGGGATGCTAGCGACTACTAGACCTCCAAAACTAGCCGGGGATATCTAGGGATTCACTGGGGATGCTGGTAACGACCAACCATCCTGAGATCAGGTTTAGAAGGACATTGTCAATGACCATTGGGCTTTCAAAGGATATGGTAACGACTAAAACTGAGGTACTAACGACAAATGGACTTTAAACGATGCCAGTCAAAACATTACTGGTCTTTCCAATAAATATGGTGACAACCAACTCAACAAAACTAATAACAATTGGATTTTGAACAATTCCAGTGACTACTGGACTTCCTGGGGAATGCTAGTAACAACTAAACTTCATGGGGAGATGTTGGTAACAAATAACATTCAGAGATACCAATAACGATTGGTTTTCAATCAAAGTCAGTAACTACTGGACTTCTTGGGGAATGTTGATAACAAACAACATTTAGAGAATATAACAGAGTTGGATCAAATTTGCCAATTATAATTTGGTCATTAAACAATGCCGGTTACCACTGGACTTTCCTGGAGATTGGTGATGACCAATATGGAAATACCAATAACAATTGGATTCTAAGAAATACCAGTAACTACTGGACTTTCTTGGGGAATGGTGACGACCAAATCAATAATACCAATAACGAGCAGATTTAAAACAATGTCAGTGACTACTGGACTTTCAGCATAGTCGGTTAACAAATGGGACATCGACTGGGGAATAGATTCAAGTAAACACCAGATCTTAGGGATAAGCTGCAACATTGATAATGACTAAAGTTTGGTAACTAACAATTAGAAGTATCATATAGGGGTCAGTGACTGACCTAATGCTAGTCATAACTAGACTTCAAAGGGGAATCTGGGTGACGATCAGATAAGCAAAATCAACAGGGAGCTGATAACAACTAGACTTCCTGGGGAATCCAGAGGGAAATAAAACCTCCTCTAGGGATTAAACCAAAAAAAGTGGATTTCCTTAGTGAAGAGTTCAAACGGGATTTTCAGGAAACAACTGGAGGTGTAGGCGATAAACAAAACATCCACAGATGCACTAGGAGTGTTGGTAACAACCAAATATCCTAAAATCCACCGGGGATGCTAGTAACAGCGAGCCATCCTGAGACGAACGATGCCAATAATTATTGGATTTTTAAACAACGCCAGTCAAGAAATTATTGGACTTACTGGGGATAACCATCAAATGGAGATGCCAATATCAATTGGACTTTAAACAACACCAGTCAAAACATTACTAGGTTGTAGGGGATTGCTAGTAACGACTAGAGTTCCAAGAGGATATGGTGACAACCAAACAGTGATACCAATAACTATTGGATCTAAATAATGCCAGTAACTACTAGAATTTCCAGGGATATAAGTATTTATCACAATAATACTTAAGCCAGATAACTTAACAAAGTTAAGGTGACAACCAAAGGGTAAGCCTGTGACAACAGGTCTGAAGCAAAGGGTTCGGTAATGACCAAAGGATCTCAAGATGACATCCAATAACTATTGGGGAGGGAACGCTTGAAGGATTCTCGACAAAGAAAACCTCCTAACCGGATCACAAGGTGTTGCACCCCAAAATTTGCCTAACCATTTCCCTTACCTAGCTTGTGTCTCATTGCATTCATAGCATTAACATTATCATTAGCATTTGCATACCATCACTCATATGCAAGGGATAGAGAGAGGTGTGCTTACCAAGAAGGGGATACAACCATGTTCTAAGGTTATTCAAGAGTCTTCATTCAAGTATTCAAGGGTTGTTGTCCTCAGTAAAGAAGTCAAAGATCCCTAGAGAAGTGGCTGAAGCCAAATGTGCACATTCCCTAACTTGTAGGTTATGGGAAGTCATCTGATGATTTTGAATCCATAGATATGGAACTAGAGCATTGAGAAAGTCCATATGGTGTCTTGATAGTCATCATGGAGCTTGGAAAAGTCATTAGGCAAGGTATAAGAAGTTATAGCCAAGATTGGTGCAACTAGGGTTTCATCTGGTCAACCCTAAGTCAACAGGTGAAATGAAAGAGGTTGGGACCTAATTTCAAGACCATGTGATCATGGAATGATGTGTTGAGACACCCAAGGGATGATTCTAAGACCAACTCATCAAGGATCAAGAGTGTGAGAAGTTCCTAGGCTAGGGTTTCTAAGCTTGACAGTGTAAAATCCCCTGGTTTAGTGCCTAACTTCAAGACCACATAACTCAAGATGCAAGTTTCACCTTGATCAGTGCATCTTTATGCACATTCTCCTATATTTTTACTTAGGAATTTCTTTACTTTATTTTTATTATTCTTATGTTTTATTATGTTTTTATATTTTATTTTATTTTTGGTTTAATTTGATTTTCGCACTTTATTTTTCAGCTTTAGCAGTCTGCACGGAAACGATCATAACTGGAGTTCCGGGAATCCGTTTGAGGCGTTCTAAAAATCACCGGAAAGCTAAGAGAGAGAGAGCTATGACTTTCGTGTTGGAGTCGAAGTCAGATTCGAAACATATTTTCCCAGAATATTCGTTGAAGTTACAGAATTAGGAATTTGTTTTAGTTTTGGGTCATGTTTTGGGTCTGGGTTATATTTTCGAACCAATTGGGTTTTGAACCGGATCCATTGTTTTTCTTTTTAGGATAAACCTTGTTTTACTGTTAATTATATACTATTCACAGAAAAAATGGAGAGAGAGGTTTGAGAAGAACTCATGGAAAACTAATATCTTCGGGCAAATCCTGCTGTGTACGGTTTCAATACTTTGAGGTTATTATAATATCAATTTAAATCTGATTCCTTTCAATCCTTTTCTATGAAGTCATTTGCTTTATTTGATTGCAATTGTTTGCTTAATTCAATTGTTGTTCATATGATAAAATTGATTAAATTCGATTGTATGCATGTTTCTAAATTTAATTGCGTGTTATCGTTTGCTTAATTCGTTAATTCATCATATTCTTAACCGTTTGCTTAATTCGGTAAACAGGAATATAATTCATTTGATGTTGGTAAGTGCTTGTCTGATTAATATCATAATCGAATAGGATTGGAGCCGTTTAGGATTTGATGTTATAATAGCCGATGATAAGTCGGAACCCGAATCAGTAGGATTAGCCGTTTTAGCTTATTTTAATAATCATTTTTTTATAGTCACTTATTTTAAGTATTTTTTATTTTAATCAAAATTCAAACCCCCATAAACTGTTACTGTAATTGGTCAATCACTACAAGAATCCTTGCGATACGACTCGAGTCGTTGTCACTAAACTACCGTTTTCCAAACTACTCGTTTTGATCCGCGCACGACAGCGGATCACACCTCATCTTGACATCCACATGGAACTTGCAGAGCATGTTCTTACCTTTAATTCGAGTCCTAGAAGTCCTTGATAGGGTTTATAGAACTCAAGTTATGAGTCAGACAAGTTACAAGTCATCAGAAGAATGTGATTTTGGTACTTGAAAGTCAACCAACTTCCATGCCATTTTTGGCCTAGAAGGGAGCTTCTCCTCAACTTCAGGTGAACATGAATGTTCTTCCTTATCTTCTTAGCTTTCCAAATAGTACTAAAAGTCCTTGATGAGATTTGTAGAACTCAAGATATGGATTTTGCAAGTCAAGGGCATTTTGGGAAAGTAAGATTACAGGTCACCTTTGGTTATAGGTCCATTTCACCATCATACATACCTCAAATGCAAATTTGCCAAACTTGAAAGTTGCTCAAAATGGGATTATTTGTCCAACTAAGCACCAAAGATTCATTGATATGGATTAGAATGAGGATTGGTTGAAGAAATTTCATAAAGAGAACTTTAAAGGCATTAAAATGGCCAAAAATTCAAAATAATTCAAATGGGATGATTCCTAAGCATGTTGGTACATATTTTGAGTGCAATTGACATTTCAATTACAATGGCCATAATGGATTTACAAATTGGGGTCATTTACATGTCCAAATGCAAGGTTTCTTAAGATTGAAGTAACACATTCCACATCCACCATGGATCAAAAGTAAGGGATGAATCCTAGCCATTCATACTCCACACACCACAAGCAACTGAATTGGACAATTTTGCAGCTCATTACAAGGCATTTTCGTGGACACGACAAGGTGAAAAAGAGAAGAAAAGTTGAATTTGGATTGGACTGTTTTGGACCTCCATTGGGCCTGAGATTGATCCAAACTTGTTCTATATAACTCCTAGATCGCTTCCAGATGATTTTTGGATGGTTTTGGTGCAAGAACAGGTAAGAAGCAGTTAAGAAAAGTGAGCTTGAGAGTGAAAATTGAGTTCCAAGATTCAGGCATTTTCAATCAGATTCAAGCATCAAGAAAGCTTCATCATCAATCATAGAACGTTTCTGGTTTAGTCTGAGCAAGGTTCATCACAAGATCGTGCCTCCATTGAAACTTCTTGACAGGTTTCTTTCTCTCACGGATTCTCTTAAATTATGAGTAATTAGAGTAGTTTGAGCATGTGGTTAGGATCAGTGAACCTCCTAGATGAATTTAGGATGAGATTCGTGGCTGTTTGAGAGGCTTTTTGTGGATGCACCATTTCTGTTTGGCTTCGTATAAGCTTGGCTATTGAGTGAAAATGGAAAATAATCATGTCAGGTTGTTGTACATGGAGAGAGGAAGAGATTAGTATAAGTCTTGTTGAGTTTAGTGAATATTTTAGGACTGGCAACTGTTCCCCTCGCCGGAGAAGACGACCAGAGTCTTCTCCGGCCACCACTGTTGGTTCCCTCTCATCTGAGGATTTAAAATGAAGGAGATGACTCTCTTGCCGTTAGATCGTGTGACTTTGTGGACTTAGTAGGCTAATCCAACGAGCGTGAATTGACCTCAAGTAGTTTGACTAGGGTTTGATTACATGGCATGGTATAGATCATAGGATATGCATACTTCTGGATTGAATGTTCAGGATTAAGACACACCGTATGTGTTAGTCAACCAAGAACCACTGAACCATCCTCAAAACGTGTCGTTTCATTTAGGGCTTCCCAGTGCTTGTGTGGTGCGTTCTAGATCCTTGGATGCTTTGACTAGTAAACCAATCCAGTGGCTGAGGCTTTTTCTTGCTTTCTGAATTTCTTTTATTCATTTTTTTATTTTCTTTTATTGCTTTGTTTGTTTTTAATTCATAAAAGATAGATAAAATTTCCAAATAATTCTGGAAAAAAATCATGGATGTTCATAAACATCTTCTTTAATTTTGTGAACAATTTAATTTCATTTTTGATGTATTTTCCATTTAATAGCATTTTTTTTCCATTTAATTAGTTCATTAATAAATGTAAAAATATATGTTTGCTTGCTGATTTTAGTACTAGGTCATAGTTATGATTTAAGACCTAAGTTTTTGCTTGATAGCTCTAGACTCCTTGAGTGAGTTGTGTGATTTTCCCCCTGATTTTTAGATGCTTTTAGATATAGATTTGAATTAGTTCTTTAGGACCATTCCCAATTGAACTTCCCTTAGCACACCTTTAGGTATAACATCTGGTTAGTGCCCTTAAACTTAGAGTTTTTATCTAAAATTTTTACCCTGACTTCATAACACGCTTAGGGACCTCTGGATATTTTACTAGAAATTTTAGGATAGATTTCCTATTATTACCCTATTTTACATTATGACTAGAATTAATGTAGCCTTATGGAATCCTTCCACCTAGCTTTCCCATTTAGTGAACTTTGTTGCAAACTTTAGGTACCTAATCTCCACTTTATACCTTAGTTCATAGGTTGATGCATCCTTAGGATGATTCTCAAACGCTTAACATGCCATTAAGCTCCCTTAAGATGGATTTCCTTAGAGCTAAACATTGAAAGTTTTCTTTAGAAATTTTAGGTGAATGATTTCTCCTCTTTAGGTGTTTTGCTTTGCTTTGCTTGTAATCATCCTTCCACTTCTTATCCTATGATTCAAGGTTCCTTGTGGGAGCCTAGTAAAGGAAGGACTAAAGGCATACCATGAAGGTAAAACCTTTGAGGATATAATCATCTTTGATTTTGGTTGAGTGCCATGATGGATACCTTTGGTATAAACCATGCTTCCCATCATCCTCCCAATCATCAAGATTTTGGTTGAGTGCCATGGTGGATACCTTTGGTATACACCATGCTTCCCATCATCTTTCCAATCATCTAGATTTTGGTTGAGTGCCATGATGGATACCTTTGGTATACTTCATGCTTCCTATCATCCTTTCAATAATCCCTTCTGCTTGATTGATTGCCTGATTGCTGTGATGCATTAGGATAGATTTGCATGAGTAGAGACTCTTGTTTAGGTTCATGTTTGCATTAAAGGTTGAGCTAGTCTCCCTTTGCTTGTTTGCATTAAAGGTTGAGGTGGTCCTCCCTTTGCTTGGTTGTTTAACTGCTTTTATACTTGCCCTTGCTTGTTTGCATTGAAGGTTGAGGTGATCCTCCCTTGCTTGTGTGTTCCTTTTTATTTTATGTTTGCATTAGAAGTGGAGGTTTCCTCCTTCTGCTTGTACTGCTGCATGACATATGCATTTGTTCTTATTTCAGTAGCTTGATAAATTTACTTCATCTGCTTAATGATTTTTGCTTTGTTGCTTCCCTCTAACATGTTCCCTTAGGATCTCTAACCTCTCTTCTTCAAGAGAGGTTAAGATAGACAGTAGGATGAATCCATGCATGACAATAGTAGGGTAGATTCCCCCTTTCAAACTCAATCATAGGGCCACATTGCATGATAACAGTAGGATGTTTGATAGTTTCCCCTGTAGATTCCTCTTGTCTCTTCTCATCTCCAAACAACATTAAAACACATAATAAAGGCAAGTTGGTACAGTACGTTACGAGCCTTAAGCCACTTAGGAAATGGTTATTGGAGGGTTTCCTTTCAGTAATCAGGATGTTTAGTATGGTACCCTTTGGGTGACATGCGACACATTCACTCCTATGTCATATTCTCTAGTGCAATACGAATTACAAACATTCATAAAAAACACGTCTTCTCGTAAAAGACAAAAACCAACATTCAAACCTCTTTTTGCCCTGTGGGCTCTTAATTCAAGGAAAACCTTTTCTGATGAAAAGAGTGCTGTTAAGCTTCAGTTCTACCGCAAATAGGAATTGTCCCTAACTACTGGAACAGTTGTTTAACTTTACTCAGGTAAAACAGATGAATCAACCTGTGTTCTGTTGTAGCCCGAACTACGTTTGCTCTGATCTTTCATACTAGATGAAAGTACGTAGGCACAAGACGCGATGTCTTGGCGAGCAACCTTCCCCCCCATCACCCGTAGTTAGCCGAACTACGTTGACTCTGACTTTCCCATTGCACGAGGGAATACGTAGGCCCAGAGCAGCGATGCTCTGTCGAGTCACTTTTCTCCTTTTCTTTTCTTTTAAACCAGCCTTGATAGGTAGATAGATAACCAACCCATCAGATGAACAAACAAGCGTGGATCTTGTTGAGTACAACGAATGTGAGGGGTGCTAATACCTTCCCCTTGCGTAACCGACTCCCAAACCCAGGACTTGGTTGCGATGACCTCGTCTTTTCCTTTTCGCTAGGTTTTTCCTGATTGTTTCCTTTCCCTCCTTTGGGATAAATAACGATAGGTGGCGACTCCTTTGTCTTTGCCGGCACCTTTTTTTCGCAGTAGCGACAGCTGGCAACTCTGCTGGGGATTCCAATGGTCCCCTATGCGAGTCAATCCTAGTGCTTGCGTGTTTATCTGTTGGGTTCGCATTTATTTATCGCACTTTACTTTCCCGCACTTTACTTTCAGTATAATATGATTATTTGCTGTGATGTTGTGGGAGGGAGATTCTAATGAGTGAGAAGCCAGACCCAGGCTTGAGAGAAAACATAGCATTAGAGTGGAGATTACTGGGGGCGTGCATGCTTTTCATGTACTAGTGTCCCGCGAAATCCGCACTCAGGCGAGATTCTCTCGGATGATTTCTTTTCCAGCCCTTTGGGCTTGGGGGGACTTTAGACTTGTGAGTTATCGACCTTGGGAACCGATCATTTGTGACTCAGCTAAGTGAGGCCTCTTCAGGGAGTGATGATGCCAAACCATAAATGGTGAACGTATCATCGTTTCGTGAAAGTCTATGACGCTGAGGAACGCATAGGATGCCGTACCATATCAGTGGATAGGTCCATACCTGTGAGGGAGACTGGGGTTATGCAGGGAACCTTGACCTTCAGACAACCTGGTTTTCTCTTAACAGTTTGAATCAGTGGCATTGATATCAGAGGTTTCTTTATTATCAGAGCTATGTTGTGTTCTCGTCAGAGCAGAATTTTGGTCCTCTACAACCACCAGCACAACACTCCTGATCTCCTGCTGCATTTTGCATTTGCAATTTCATTTTTTGACATCTCATTAACACGTATCTATGTTGCAGGTGTACTTTTCCTCTTTGATTCTAGTGATCTGTTTCTTATATCCGCCATGGGATCCTTGAGGAAAACTGTTGCTTACAAGCTCCCTACTTCAGATATCAGTGCTCTGTCCAGTTTGATTCGTATGGATTATAGATGGGTCATGAATGATTTCAGGAAGACTTATGGGAGGTTGCTTGATGTTGTTCGCAAGCTCTCAGTCCATGAGATGAATGGTTTGTATGCTTTGTTGTAGTTCTACAACCCTCAGCTCAGATGCTTCACATTTCCTGGCTACATCCTTGCACCTACCCTGGAAGAATACTCATCATTGTTGGATATACCTATTCGGGACCAGATGACATTTTACCACACTGATGCTAAGCCTGATTTGGCTAAGCTGGCTGCTGCTTTACATCTGGAGGCCTCAGAGTTGGAGGGGGATTTGACTCAGTGGAACGGAGTGCCCGGTTTCTCCCTATAGTTTCTCATTGGGAAGGCCCAACAGTGCGCTAAAGATGGATGTTGGATAGTGTTCAATACTATTTTAGCTCTCTGCATTTATGGTATTATTTTGTTCCAGAAAATGCCAGACTTTATAGACTTTGATGCTTTTCATATCTTTGCTTCAGGCAACCCAGGGCCCACGTTACTTGGCGACGTGTATCACTCAGTCCATTACAAGAATGAAAAATAGAAGGGGAAAGATGGTGTCTTGTCGTGTTCCCCTGTTATACAAATGGTTTGCCAACCACATGTCCAAAGCAGGTTCTTCTGTCTCCTCTGAGAGCCCCATAGTTTGGTCTGAATACCTAATGAGTTTAACTGCAGAGAATATCACTTGGTTCGACAGGGATAGGCTGGGTATAGAGCTCATATACAGTTGCAATGGTTTTCCCAATGTTCCTCTAATCGGAAGAAGGGGGTGTATTAATTACAATCCATTGTTGTTGATCAAACAGTTCAGGTATGCATTAAGGGACCCTCCTAGAGAAGAAGAGGTGCAGGAATCTCTGTACCTCACAGGGCTGTTGAGTAATGACATGTTGTCCAGACTAGAGCATGCTTGGAATAACGTTCGCAGAAAGGGTAAAGCATCCTTGGGGAAAAATAATAGTCGTGCCTATGACCCGTACCTAAGCTGGATGCAGAACAGGGCAAAGATGATTCTGATGCCATTTCCTTCAGCTACACCTCCTTGTGTACCCAGTGTTGAAGAGTCAACAACAGTGGACATTCAAAAATACAATCAGCTTCAAGCGAGAAAGAAGCATTAGTAAAAGCCAATGAAGAGTTGGAAAAAGAAATTGCTCAACTCCGAAGCGAGAAGAGTGAAGCTGTGTACTCCTGCAAGAAGCAGACGTAGTTGATAAACCATCTGGGTGCCAACTTAACCAAAGAGACTGATGCTCGAGAGCGTTTGGGGTTAGACTTCAAAGCTGTCAATAGTGTCCTCGCCACCAAGAAGCAAAACTTGGATAGGGCATATCTGAAGATCTCTAGTTCAACGCGTTATGGAATGCCACTTTGACTAGTCACAAAGAGCGTGAAGATAAGTTGAAGCAGCAGGTTGCCAAACTGACGGTTCAACTTAAAGCCCAGCATGAGAAGGTTGAAGCTGAAGCATCTCTTAGGCATGTCAGCGAATGCAAGTTAGAAAAAGCCACAACAAATTTGAAGGATTGTAAACCCATATCAGATTCCAAGAAACGCAAGCTGGAAGATTGCTTTGGGAAATGAGCCTGGGAAGACTTTGTTAAGGGCATCCAGGACACCATCAGGAAGAGAGAGCTACTTATTCGAGGTTTGCTCACCAGGCCTGATCATCCAGATACAAAGGAACTACTAGAAGATTTCCGTGCCCGCAGCCGCACTTCACTTCTTTTGTATTTCTTTGTAGCTTCGTTCATTGTTGTATTGTTTACCACCACCAGGCCTGTTGGTTGGGGTTACTCTTCCATTTCACTTATACTCAGTTATGGTTGTACTCTGCCTTCGTGGGATTTTCATATATATATATATATATATATATATATATATATATATATATATATATATATATATATATATATATATATATATATATATATATATATATATATATATATATATATATATATATATATATATATATATATATATATATATATATATATATATATATATATATATATATATATATATATATATATATATATATATATATATATATATATATATATATATATATATATATATATATATATATATATATCTATATATCTATATATATATATATATATATATATATATATATATATATGTATATATATATATCTATATATATATATATCTATATATATATATGTATATATATATATATATATATATATATATATATATATATATATATATATATATATATATGTATATATATATATATATATATATATATATATATATATATATATATATATATATATATATATATATATATATATATATATATATATATATATATATATATATATATATATATATATATATATATATATATATATATATATATATATATATATATATATATATATATATATATATATATATATATATATATATATATATATATATATATATATATATATATATATATATATATATATATATATATATATATATATATATACGAGGTGTTCTTTCCATGGCAGGATGCTAGACTTTATTTGTCTTGGAACTAGAATCGAGGGGGAGTTTCTCCTAATGCATAGATACGCGTCTGCATTCGCATAAGCATCATTTTTTTTCATAACAGGTACCGTGAGCATGTTTATCTAACCCCTTGTGTTCTTGACAGCTGTGTTTCAGGATTGATTGCAGACCAGTTCATTGTTACTCCACCCGAGCTAATCAACTCAGAGTGATGGAACAAGTTCAGGCTGAAATGCAAGAATTCAGGGAGAGGATGTCCCAGTTCATGGACATCATGCAGGTAGTTTCCAGTGGGCAAGAGCAACTCAGGACCCTCGTACAGCCCTTGGTTGCACGCATTGACACCAATGGGGTTTTGCATGGAGAAGAGACTACCAACCCTCCTCTTAATGAGACTCCCCGGGCTGACAACTCTGGACCAACTATGGTCATTCCTAACATTGTGGGCAATGGGAACACTGGAATGGATACTGGCCATGCTGGGGATGGTAATGGTACCATTGGGGCTGCTAATGGTAACATCGGTACAAGTGGTAACAATGCTGGAGTTAATGCTGGTAACTTCCATGGACCTGAAGCTGCAGGTGTTGTCTAGGGAAATGTTCATCAACCCTGGAATGAGGATCGTCAAGCTGAGGTATTCTCGATGAGAGGTGACGAGGCTGGGCTACCTTCTGAGGCCAGCCGGAGGTTCAAAATGCTCGAGGACAAGATGAAACGTCTTGAGAATCTGAATTCCATGGGGCTCGATATAGCCAACTTTGGGCTGATCCCCGATCTCAAAATACCACCAAAATTCAAAGTGCCAGATTTTGAAAAATACAAGGGCACCACCTGTCCTCGTGTCCACTTGAGATCTTATTATAGGAGGATGTCGGCGTACTCTGACGACGAGAAGTTGCTGATGCTCTTCTTTCAAGATAGTTTGTCGGGACCTTCACTGGAGTGGTACATGGGCTTGGAGCCTGCGAGTGTACGTAACTGGAAGGATCTCGCTGAAGCTTTTGTAAAGCATTACCAGTACAATAGTGACCTGGCTCCCAACCAGGTCCAATTGAAAAAATCTGTCACAGAAGAGTGGGGAATGCTTCAAGGAATACACCCAACAGTGGCGTGAATTGGCAGCCAGGGTCCAACCGCCGATGGTTGAACGTGAAATGGTGGATATGTTTGTGGCAACGCTATCGGGTGTCTATTGTGAAAATTTAATTGGCAGCATGCCAGGAAGCTTCTCTGACTTAATAATCACTGGTGAGCGTGTTGAGAATGGGATTAAGCTGGGAAAGATCTAGGCCGACGAAAGTTCCTCAGCTGGAGGAAAGAAAGTGTTTGGAGGAAAGAAGAGAGAGGCTGAAGCCAACTCTGTATCTGGTTCTCGAAGGAATAGAAAGCCGACACAGAACCATCAGTAACAAAGGGTCGCTAGTATTACTATCCCTACAGCTCCACAGCAGCAGCAGCAACTGCAGAATCAAAATCAGCAGGGGTATAGAAAGTACCCAGTCCGACCAGCAAATAGACGACTTGAGACGCCACCACTGCCATACTCTCAGCTACTTCAAGCGTTACTGCAATTACAACTAGTTCAGAAGAGGACGCTAACTCCACTAACCAAACCACCACCACTTGGTTACGATACCAACGCTCACTGCGAGTTCTATTCCGGGGCACCCGTTCACACCATTGAAGATTGTAAAGCCTTCAAGCACAACGTCCAAGACCTGTTGGACAAAAAGTGATCAATTTCTCCGACAACGTGCCAAATTTCATTCAGAACCCAATGCCTAACCACGGACAAGCCGGGGTTAATGCAATTGTCGAGGAGGAGGATTTGAATTTGGTGAAGAATGTCAATGATCTGAAGACGCCACTTAGCTTTGTTAAAGCTAAACTTCTGAAGAAGGGTGTATTCCCAGGCTGTGGGGAGTTTTGTATTGAATGTGCGAGACATATGGATGGTTGTGACCAATTGAAGACCGGTATTCAGAGTTTGATCGACGAAGGGGTCCTACAATTTGATCGGAAGGTTGAGAACAAATCCGGAGAAGTGATAGCCAAGCAAAAGGATGAGATTGCTACAATCACCATCCTATATAAAACTGTCACCATTTCTGCTCCCAGGCCGCCCATGATCACTATAACGAAAGCCGGTCCTATACCATTTGAAAGTACCAACGCTGTCCCATGGAATTATGGAGCGGATATTTACTGCAATGGGCGGAAGATGGACTTGAATTACCCACCGGTAGAGTCTGTGGATAATATGGTTGGATCCGGAGTGATTACTCGCAGTGGAAGAGTATTCTCGCCACCTGAAGTTGCTGTTGACAAAACAAATAAGGGTAAAGGTAAAGCAGTCGTTGAAGAGACCTCTCGTGAGGTAGAAAAAGACTTGCTGGTAAAGGATGCCGAAGAATTCATGAGATTAATCAAGAAGAGCGACTACAAAATAATTGACCACTTACAGCAAACGCCTTTGAAGATTTCCATCCTGAACTTGTTGCTTTGCTCCGAAGCACACCGAAACACATTGCTGAAGATCCTTAATGCTGCATATGTACCCCAGCAGATTTCTGTTCATCAGCTTGAGGGGGTGGTTGCGCATGTGAACGCTGGTAACGGATTGGGATTTACTGACTTAGAGCTGATGCCAAAAGGAAGGAACCATAATAGCGCCTTGCATATCTCAATAGAATGTCAAGGAACGGTCATGTCCCATGTGCTCGTGGACACGAGATCATCTCTTAACATTCTCTCTAAGATATCCTTGATGAAACTTGATACTAGGGGACTGATCTGTACTCCTAGTGATCTAGTAGTGAGAGCTTTTGATGGAACGCGACGGTTCGTGTTCGGAGAAGTGACCTTGCCCATCCAAGTGGGGCCCGAAACATTTGATGCAGTATTTTATATCATGGACATCCAACCCGCCTACAGCTGTTTGCTAGGCTGGCCCAGGATCTATTCAACGGGAGCTGTGACCTCTATGCTGCATCAAAAGCTGAAGTATGCTGTGGGTGGCAACATTTTTACCGTCTGCGGGGAGGAAGACATTATGGTGAGCCATTTGTCGTCTTTCAAGTATGTGGAGGTGGACGGCGAGATCCACGAAACATTATGTCAGGCATTCAAAACTGTCATGGTCAAGGATGTATCTCCTTTGGTGAGCAAGACGCCTGAGATGGCTCTCTCTTCCTTCAAGGAAACTCAAGCTGTAGTACATACCGGTTCAACCCAAGGCTGGGGGCAGGCGCTGGATATTCCCAGCAAACAAGATAAGTTTGGCTTGGGGTACCGTCCCTCTTCTTCTACTTCATCCTCTCAGAGTGCGCCGCGCTACAAGGGGCCGATGCTGTTCACAAAAGGGGGAGTAGTATTTGAGCGCGTCAACGCTGTGTCCGACGGGGAAGAAGACAGTGATTGTGATATGGATGCGTGGATCCAACCGTGCAAGCCAGGCCAGAGCCTCAATAATTGGTCCATCCAGGATTTCATCCAAGTGACGCGTAAAGAGTAATGCTTTGTTTTTTCCAATTATTGTACAACCTTATGCTCTACCTGGGGCATAACAATTTTATTGTCAGGGCCTTGATTGCTTATGCATGTACATATGATCAATAAATCAAAGGGCGTTTCTTTGCATTCAAATGTTGTGATCTCTGTTATTCTTGTTTTATTTTTGTTTCAAAATAAAATGGCAATATGGTTTGTGCTAACCTGCATATCCTCTTCTTAAGCTTAACCATTCTTATTGCAAGATTCACACTACAGATGACATCGACCCTGAACCTTCTATGACTCACTTCGATTTTGATTGCCCGATATATCAAGCTGAAGAAGAGATCGGTGAGGATGAAGACCTTCCAGAAGAGTTGGCTCGACTGTTGAAACAAGAAGATAAGATCATTCTGCCTCACGAGGAAGTAATTGAGATTATTAATCTGGGGTCGGAGGAAGTTGTCAGAAATGTCAGGATAGGAGCTGCATTGCAAAATGACATCAAGCAAAGACTGATCGAGATGCTTTGAGAGTATAGTGACATCTTTGCTTGGTATTATGAAGATATGCCCGGGCTCGACACTGACATAGTGGTTCATCACCTACCATTGCGCGAAGATTGTCCTCCGGTTAAGAAGAAGCTTAGAAGGACACGACCAGACATGGCCGTTAAAATCAAAGAAGAGGTCCAAAAGCAATTGGATGCTGGATTCTTGGCTGTGACTACATACCCTCTGTGGGTCGCCAACATAGTACCCGTACCGAAGAAAGACGGTAAGGTGCGAATGTGCGTTGATTATCGGGATTCGAGTAAGGCGAGCCCTAAAGATGATTTCCCACTCCCTCATATTGACGTATTGGTCGAAAATACTGCTCAGTATTCTGTGTTTTCGTTCATGGATGGCTTCTCCGGCTATAACCAAATCAAGATGGCGCCGGAAGACATGGAGAAAACCACGTTCATTACACCATGGGGGACGTTCTGCTACAAAGTAATGCCTTTCGGTCTGAAGAACGCAGGGGTAACTTACCAGCGGGCGATGGTCACTTTATTTCATGATATGATTCATCATGAGATTGAAGTCTATGTTGATGACATGATAGCAAAGTTTCAAACAGAGGAGGGACATCTGGTCAATTTGCTGAAGCTATTTGAGAGGCTTAGGAAGTTCAGGTTGAGGCTGAATCCTAACAAATGTACTTTCGGAGTACGATCCGGAAAACTACTGGGGTTTATCGTGAGCGAAAAAGGCATTGAGGTTGATCCTGCAAAGATAAAAGCAATTCAAGATATGTCATCGCCAAAGACTAAAAAAGAAGTTTGTGGTTTCCTGGGGAGATTGAACTACATTGCTCGGTTCATATCTCAGCTCACGGCCACATGCGAACCAATATTCAAGCTGTTGAAAAAAGATCAGGCGATTGTTTGGAATGAGGATTGCCAGAAGGCATTCGACAAAATAAAACAGTATTTGTAGGAACCTCCCATTTTGATACCCCCAGTGGCCGGAAGACCTTTAATCATGTACTTAACGGTTCTTGAGAATAGCATGGGTTGGGTTCTCGGTCAGCACGGCGAGACTGGCGGAAAGGAGCACGCCATTTATTACTTGAGTAAAAAGTTCACAGATTGTGAGTCCCGTTACTCAATGCTGGAGAAAATGTGTTGCAACTCGCGTGGGCTGCCAAACGTTTAACACAATATATGCTCAATCACACGACCATGCTAATTTTGAAGATAGATCTGATCAAGTATGTCTTCAAAAAGAAAGTGCTTTCGGGCAGAATTGCCAGGTGGTAAATAGTACTGATGGAGTATGATATTCAATATGTTTCCCAGAAGGCCATCAAGGGAAGTGTTTTTTCTGAGTACCTTGCCGAACAACCTATCGAAGACTATCAACCAATGAAATTCGAGTTTCCCGATGAAGATATTATGTTCCTCAAGATGAAGAACTGTGATGAACCACCGCCCGATGAAGGGCCAGAGCTTGGCTCCCAGTGGAAGTTGATATTCGACGGTGAAGTTAATTCCTATGGAAGTGGTATCGGGGCAATCATTACAACTCCCCAGGGATCCCACATCCTGTTCACTGCCAGATTAACATTCCCGGTCACCAACAATGAAGCAAAATATGAGGCATGCATCATGGGTTTAGAAGAAGCCATTGATTTGTGAATCAAGAACCTGGATGTATACAGTGACTCAGCACTCGTTGTTAACCATATCAAAGGGGAGTGGGAGACTAGACAGTCGAATTTGGTCCCGTACATGAACTATGCCAGAAGGCTGCTGCCATTCTTCGATCGAGTGGAGTTCCATCATGTGCCAAGAGCAGAGAATCAAATGGCTAATACCTTAGCCACGTTGGCTTCAATGTACAAAGTCAATTTTTGGAATGAAGCTCCAAGAATTGTCATCTCTCGTTTTAACAGACCTGCATTTGTATTTGCCATTGAGGAAGCCTCTGATGGCAAGCCGTGGTTCCATGATATCCAGAACTTCCTCAAGACCAAAGAGTATCCGGTGGGAGCGTCGACCCAGGATAAGAAGACTCTGAGGAGGCTGTCTGGAAATTTCTACCTCAATCCGGATGGGGTTCTCTACAAGAGAAATCATGATCTAGTGCTACTCAGATGTGTGGATGAAAAGGAAGCAAGTTTGCTTATGGAAGAGGTCCATGAAGGCACATTTGGTACGCACGTCGGCAGACATGCCATGACTCGGAAGATATTACGAGCAGGGTATTACTGGCTGACGATGGAGTCAGATTATTTCAAATTCGCAAAAAGATATCACAAATGCCAGATTTATGCAGACAAAATCGATGTACCGCCGTGCCCGTTGAATGTTATGTCGTCCCTGTGACCGTTCTCCATGTGGGGCATATATATGATCGGCAAGATCGAACCCACCGCATCTAATGGACACCGCTTCATTTTGGTAGCCATCGACTACTTCACCAAGTGGGTGGAGGCAGCCTCGTACGCTAATGTGACCAAACAAGTGGTAGCCAAATTCATTAAAAAGGACATCATCTGCAGATATGGAATTCCCGAGCAAATCATTACTGACAATAGTTCGAATCTGAACAACAAGATGATGAAGGAGTTATGCCAGAGCTTCAAGATTGAACATCACAACTCATCACCCTATCGGCCGAAGATGAATGGCGCTGTCGAAGCGGCCAACAAAAATATCAAAAAGATAGTGCAAAAGATGGTTGTCACATATAAAGATTGGCATGATATGTTGCCTTTTGCTCTGCACGGTTATCGTACAACGGTACGCACATCAACCGAGGCAACTCCTTTCTAACTAGTATACGGTATGGAAGTTGTCCAACTGCTGGAGGTCGAGATTCATTCTTTAAGAGTTCTGGTCAACGTGAAGCTCGATGAGGCAGAATGGATAAAGAATAGACTGAATCAACTGAGCCTGATGGATGAGAAGAGGTTAACATCCATCGCATACGGTCGATTGTATCAAATCTGGATGAAGAAAGCTTATGATAAGAAGGTGTGTCCTAGAAGCTTTCAGACGAGCGATCTTGTGCTGAAAAAGATTCTCCCACCACATTCCGATCACAGGGGCAAATGGACTCCCAACTACGAAGGTCCATATGTCTTCAGGAAGGTCTTCTCGGGAGGAGCCTTATTGTTATCCATGATGGACGGTGAAGATTTTGCATCCCCTGTGAACGCGGATGCAGTTAAAAAATACTTTGCTTAAAATGACCCGCTGGAAAGAAAAAAGAATATCCAGGCAAAAATGGGGCATCCCGGCGAACAATAAAAAAGGAATAGGTTCGGGAAAAAATTAGGGATATAAATGAAAAAACGTACACCCGCAAAGTCGAAAACATGAAAAGGCGGCTTTGACAAAAAAGGGTATCCCGGTGAATCGAAAACCCGAAAGGGCGGTTCAGGCAAAAGTTAGGGATTAAAAAAGAAAATGACTGCGGTCCGTGTGTGAACTTTCATTGCTTAGTGGTTTGGGGAGACTTGAGGGCCGTTTATCCAAGTCAATCTCTTCTGAAGTCGAAACGTCAGAGATGTATCAACGTCGAGTGAGTCATAGAGGGATCAACTCATGGTGTTCGTCTACACCGCATTGCCAACATTTGTGTACATTGTTGTTGTATATTTATGTATATACTTGCGCAGCTTCCTCATTCCAGGAGCTTGCATCTGTTGTAAGGAATTTTGCTTATTCACAAGCTCGTTTATCAATAAACATATACTATTCAGTATTTCTGTTTGCTTGTTTTAGCTTTTATCTGTTTTGTTTACGAAAAAATGCCCGATGTTTTTGTTAAAATGCGCATACATAAACTTGCTGGCCTAGGCCGATAATTGTTAAAACGTTGAATTACCTGAACATGGTCACAAATGATAACCTTTATAGGTCCCTTTGTGAAGGGCATCTTGTCTGTTTGTTCACTTTATTGCAGGGCCGTCACCCTCCAGGCAATGTGCCAGGATGTATCCTTGGCAGAATCATCATACCCTTAGCTGAATCATGTGCATCAATCCCTCTCTGGGAATGTTTCCCCACAGAGTCTGAGCGGAGGACTGAGAGCATTGAGTTGTCCCCCCGAGCAGAGACAAATTATCCCCAACCAGAGTCCATTCCCCAGCAGGTGGAGTTTGCATCGCATACTCCCAGTCGAGTTATGTGCAAGATAACAAGAGCAATCAAGCATGTACCCTTTGTCCCCGACAGTTGGTCGATACACAATTAATCCCCGCAGATTGCAGGTATATGCTTACTCCTCCAGCAAGTCGAGATCAGGGTTCCTTCCACCGGGCAGGGATGGTATTGTTCCCAGCAGCGATTTAGCACGTGGTTTCCTCCAGCCATTTGTCTGTAAGCATTCAACTCTCAGCAGTTTGGACCGAGGTCTCCGACAGAGTTGATTTCCCCGTAGAGTCGTATTCTTCCCGGCAGGTAAGATCAATTCCAGTGTATGGTTGTCTATCCTCGGCCAAATTTGCAGCCCCGAGAGAGCCGTATCCCGGAAGGCCAGTCGTGGCGTTGTTTCTCTTCAGTAGGTGAGAGTGGTTGTTTTGGCAAGCTGTTTTGTCTCTCCGGTGGAGTTGTCTATGCTCCCAGAAGAGTTCGTATTTTGGAAAGCCGTTCATGGAACTTTCCCCAGCTGAGTTAGCCATTCAGGTTTCGTGCCTCAGCATAAGTCCAATCGTAGTTGGCACGTGCAAGCTATCCCCAACAGGATTGTTTCTTTCCCCGGTGGAGTTAGCATCGTCTCCCCAGCATTTATTTTGATGGAGCCGTTTCTGTTCACTTTGCATTGTGCATAACATCTACCCAAATGCGTAGCATTTCCATCTCGTATGGAGCATTACGCCATTTTCAAACATCTACATCTTGAAACATGAGCTAGTTTGTTACCTTTATGACTTCAGGTAATTGTTATCTCCTACGGGTGATCCTCAAGCTCTGAATTTTCCTTTGAGCATTCAGGCCCCGACTTCTCCGATGAACACCCAGATTCTGGTGAATTTTCAGTTTGAGACGTTGTATTCTACCTGTGCAGTGCCCAGACTCCGATTGGTTATGATGGTACTTCTGCCCCGTTGAGTGGTTAGATTCCGTTGAGTGTTCAGTACATGACGTATACCTGTATTCGTTGATTATCCAGACTCCGGTAAATCCCCCAGTAAGGATGTGCTTCATTGAGTGTTTTGGCTCCAACTTTGTTTCATTGAGGATTCTTCCTCTGATTTTCTTCATTGAGTGTTCCGGCTCTGACTTTGTTTCATTGAGTGTTCAGCCTCTGACTTGTTTCATTGAGGGTTCTACCTCTGATTTGTTTCATTGAGTGTTCCGCCTATGATTTGTTTCATTGAGGGTTCCGCCTCTGATTGGTTTCATTGAGTGTTCAGGCTCTGATTGGTTTCATTGAGGGTTCCGCCTCTGATTTGTTTCATTGAGGGTTGCGCCTCTGATTTGTTTCATTGAGTGTTCTGCCTATGATTTGTTTTATTGAGTGCTTCGCCTATGATTTGCGCCATTGAGTACCCCGACCTTCGTTTATCGCGTGAGTGTCTTGGCTCCGGTTTGTTTGTTAGTTTATCGCGTTGAATGGCTTGGCTCCGGTTCGTTTCGTTTGGTTCTCTCGTTGAGCGTCTTGGCTCCGGTTTGTTTCGTTCGTTTATCTCGTTGAGCGTCTTGGCTCCGGTTCGTTCGTTCGTTTATCTCGTTGAGTGTCTTGGCTCCGGTTCGGTCATTCTTTCGCGTTGAGTAGCTTGGCTCCGGTTTATCATTCGTATATCGCGTTGAGTGTCTTGACTCCGGTTTGTTTGTTCGTTTCTCGCGTGAGTAGCTTGGCTCCGGTTTATCGTTTGTTTATCGCGTTGAGTGACTTGGCTCCGGTGTGTGTGTTCGTTTACCACGTGAGTAGCTTGGCTCCGGTTTGTTCGTTCGTTATCGAGTGTCTTGGCTTCGGTTTTTTGTTTGTTTATTGTGATGAGTATCATGACTCTGGTTTGTTTTGTTCATTTATCTCGTTGAGTATCTTGGCTCCGGTTTGTTTTTTCGTTCATCGCGTGAGTGTCTTGGCTCCGGTTCATTCGGTCATTCTTTCTCGTGGAGCGTCTTGGCTCCGGTTTATTCATTTCGGTCATTCTCTCACGTGAGTGTCTTGGCTCCGGTTTGTTTGTTTGTTTGTCTGTCGCGTGAGCGTCTTGGCTCCGGTTTGTTCGTTCGTATATCGCGTTGAGTATCATGGCTCCAGTTTGTCCATTCATTTATCGCGTTGAGTGTCTTGACTCCGGTTTGTTTCGTTCGTTCTCGCATTGAGCGTTTAGGCTCCGGTTTGTTCCAGTCTATCTCATTGAGTGTTTATACTCCAGCCAGTTCCAATTGATGATGTATTCCTCGTTTCTTCGAGTATCTAGGCTCTAACAGGTTTCGCTGATTCGTTGTGTTCATTGAATATCCAGATTCTGACAATTTTCACATGCTACCCTTCAGTCCTTCTCCGAAGAGTTTTACCATTGTTTTGCAGTTTATTTTTGCGGTTGGCAAATTTCCAAGTTTATTGGTATTCAACCATCTTTTACCTTGATTGGTTGAGAGCCGTTCGCTTCTCACCCAGTCAGGTCCAAGCCGTTTGAATAGGGGCAGCTGTTGCACCCCAAAATTTGCTTAACCATTTCCCTTACCTAGCTTGTGTCTAATTGCATTCATAGCATTGACATTATCATTAGCATTTGCATACCATCACTCATATGCAGGGGATTGAGAGAGGTATGCTTACCAAGAAGGGGCTACCACCATGTTCTAAGGTTATTCAAGAGTTTTCGTTTAAGTATTCAAGGGTTGTTATCCTCAATAAAGAAGTTAAAGATCCCCAGAGAAGTGGCTGAAGCCAAATGTGCACATTCCCTAACTTGTAGGTTATGGGAAGTCATTTGATGATTTTGAATCCACAGATATGGACCTAGAGCATTGAGAGAGTCCATAAGGTGTCTTGATAGTCATCATGGAGCTTGGACAAGTCATTATGCAAGGTATAAGAAGTTATAGCCAAGATTGGTGCAACTAGGGTTTCATCTGGTCAACCCTAAGTCAACAGGTGAATTGAAAGAGGTTGAGACCTAATTTCAAGGCCATGTGATCATGGAATGATGTGTAGAGACACCCAATGGATGATTCTAATACCAACTCATCAAGGATCAAGAGTGTGAGAAGTTCCTAGGCTAGGGTTTCTAAGCTTGACAGTGAAAATCCCCTGGTTTAGTGCCTAACTTCAACACCACATAACTCAAGATGAAAGTTTCACCTTATCTTGACATCCACATGGAACTTGTATAACATGTTCTTACCTTTAATTTGAGTACTAGAAGTCCTTGATAGGGTTTATAGAACTCAAGTTATGAGTCAGACAAGTTACAGGTCATCAGATGAATGTGATTTTGGTACTTGAAAGTCAACCAACTTCCATGCCATTTTTGACCTATAAGGGAGCTTCTCCTCAACTTTAGGTGAACATGAATGTTCTTCCTTATCTTCTTAGCTTTCCAAATAGTACTAGAAGTCCTTGATTGGATTTGTAGAACTCAAGATATGGAGTTTGCAAGTCAAGGGCATTTTAGGAAAGTAAGATTACAGGTCACCTTTGGTTATAGGTCCATTTCACCATCATACATAACTCAAATGCATATTTTCCCAACTTGAAAGTTTCTCAAAATGGAATTATTTGTCCAACCAAGCACCAAGGATTCATTGATATGGATTGGAATGAGGATTGGTTGAAGAAATTTCATAAAGAGAACTTTAAAGGCATTAAAATGGCCAAAAATTCAAAATAATTCAAATGGGATGATTCCTAAGCATGTTGGTACATATTTTGAGTGCAATTGACATTTCAAATACAATGGCCTTAATGGATTTACAAATTAGGGTCATTTACATGTCCAAATGCAAGGTTTCTTAAGATTGAAGTAACACATTCCACATCCACCATGGATCAAAAGTAAGGGATGAATCCTAGCCATTCATACTCCACACACCACAAGCAACTGAATTGGACAATTTTGCAGCTCATTACAAGGCATTTTTATGGACATGGCAAGGTGAAAAAGAGAAGAAAAGTTGAATTTGGATTGGACTGTTTTGGACCTCCATTGGGCCTGAGATTGATCCAAACTTGTTATATATAACTCCTAGATCGCTTCCAGATGATTTTTGGATGGTTTTGGTGCAAGAACAGGTAAGAAGCAGTTAAGAAAAGTGAGCTTGAGAGTGAAAATTGAGTTCCAAGATTCATGCATTTTCAAGCATCAAGAAAGCTTCATCATCAATCATAGAACGTTTCTGGTTTGATCTGAGCAAGGTTCATCACAAGATCGTGCCTCCATTGAAGCTTCTTGACAGGTTTCATTCTCTCACAAATTCTCTTAAATTATGAGTAATTAGAGTAGTTTGAGCATGTGGTTAGGATCAGTGAACCTCCTAGATGAATTTAGGATGAGATTCGTGGCTGTTTGAGAGGCTTTTTGTGGATGCACCATTTCTGTTTGGCTTCGTATAAGCTTGGATATTGAGTGAAAATGGAAAATAATCATGTCAGGTTGTTGTACGTGGAGACAGGAAGAGATTAGTATAAGTCTTGTTGAGTTTAGTGAATATTTTAGGACTGACAACTGTTCCCCT
Source organism: Lathyrus sativus (assembly GCA_963859935.3). Lineage (NCBI taxonomy): Eukaryota > Viridiplantae > Streptophyta > Magnoliopsida > Fabales > Fabaceae > Lathyrus > Lathyrus sativus. The sequence goes on along the minus strand of OZ012735.1, from coordinate 488,469,546 downwards.
CGTCGGAGAAGATGACCAGAGTCTTCTCCGGCCACCACTGTTGGTTCCCTCTCATTTGAGGATTTAAAATGAAGGAGATGACTCTCTTGTCGTTAGATCGTGTGACTTTGTGGACTTAGTAAGCTAATCCAACAAGCGTGAATTGACCTCAAATAGTTTGACTAGGGTTTGATTACATGGCATGGTATAGATCATAGGATTTGCATACTTCTGGATTGAATGTTCAGGATTCAGACACACCGTATGTGATAGTCAACCAAGAACCACTGAACCATCCTCAAAACGTGTCGTTTCATTTAGGGCTTCCCAGTGCTTGCATGGTGCGCTCTAGATCCTTGGATGCTTTGACTAGTAAACCAATCCAGTGGCTGAGGCTTTTTCTTGCTTTCTGAATTTCTTTTATTCATTTCTTTATTTTCTTTTATTGCTTTGTTTGTTTTTAATTCATAAAAAATAGATAAAATTTCCAAATAATTCTGGAAAAAAATCATGGATGTTCATAAACATCTTCTTTAATTTTGTGAACAATTTAATTTCATTTTTGATGTATTTTCCATTTAATAGCATTTTTTTCCATTTAATTAGTTCATTAATAAATGTAAAAATATATGTTTGCTTGCTGATTTTAGTACTAGGTCATAGTTATGATTTAAGACCTAAGTTTTTGCTTGATAGCTCTAGACTCCTTGAGTGAGTTGTGTGATTTTTCCCCTGATTTTTAGATGCTTTTAGATATAGGTTTGAATTAGTTCTTTAGGACCATTCCCAATTGAACTTCCCTTAGCACACCTTTAGGTATAACATCTAGTTAGTGCCCTTAAACTTAGAGTTTTTATCTGAAATTTTTACCCTGACTTCATAACACGCTTAGGGACCTCTGGATATTTTACTAGAAATTTTAGGATAGATTTCCTATTTTTACCCTATTTTACATTCTGGCTAGAATTAATGTAGCCTTATGGAATCCTTCCACCTAGCTTTCCCATTTAGTGAACTTTGTTGCAAACTTTAGGTACCTAATCTCCACTTTATACCTTAGTTCATAGGTTGATGCATCCTTAGGGTGATTCTCAAACACTTAACATGCCATTAAGCTCCCTTAGGATGGATTTCCTTAGAGCTAAACATTGAAAGTTTTCTTTAGAAATTTTAGGTGAATGATTTCTCCTCTTAGGTGTTTTGCTTTGCTTTGCTTGCAATCATCCTTCCACTTGTTAGCCTATAATTCAAGGTTCCTTGTGGGAGCCTAGTAAAGGAAGGACTAAAAGCATACCATAAAGGTAAAACCTTTGAGGATATAATCATCTTTGATTTTGGTTGAGTGCCATGGTGGATACCTTTGGTATACACCATTCTTCCCATCATCCTTCCAACCATCAAGATTTTGGTTGAGTGCCATGGTGGATACCTTTGGTATACACCATGCTTCCCATCATCTTTCCAATCATCTAGATTTTGGTTGAGTTCCATGATGGATACCTTTGGTATTCTTCATGCTTCCCATCATTCTTTCAATAATCCCTTCTGCTTGATTGATTGCCTGATTGTTGTGATGCATTAGGATAGATTTGCATGATTAGAGACTCTTGTTTAGGTGCATGTTTGCATTAAAGGTTGAGCTACTCTCCCTTTGCTTGTTTGCATTAAAGGTTGAGGTGGTCCTCCCTTTGCTTGGTTGTTTAACTACTTTCATACTTGACCCTTGCTTGTTTGCATTGAAGGTTGAGGTGATCCTCCCTTGCTTGTGTGCTCCTTTTTCTTTTATGTTTGCATTAGAAGTGGAGTTTTCTTCCTTCTGCTTGTACTGCTGCATGGCATATGCATTTGTTCTTATTTCAGTAGCTTGATAGATTTACTTCATCTGCTTAATGATTTTTTCTTTGTTGCTTCCCTCTAACATGTTCCCTTAGGATCTATAACCTCTCTTCTTCAAGAGAGGTTAAGATAGACAGTAGGATGAATCCATGCATGACAACAGTAGGGTAGATTCCCCCATTCAAATGCAATCATAGGGCCACATTGCATGATAACAGTAGGATGTTTGATAGTTTCCCCTATAGATTCCTCTTGTCTCTTCTCATCTCCAAACAACATTAAAACAAATAATAAAGGCAAGTTGGTACAATACGTTACGAGCCTTAAGCCACTTAGGAAATGGTTATTGGAGGGTTTCCTTTCAGTAATCAGGATGTCTAGTATGGTACCCTTTGGGTGACATGCGACACATTCACTCCTAAGTCATAGTCTCTAGTGCAGTACGAATTACAAACATTCATAAAAAACACTTCTTCTCGTAAAAGACCAAAACCAACATTCAAACCTCTTTTTGCCCCGTGGGCTCTTAATTCAAGGAAAACCTTTTCTGATGAAAAGAGTGTTGTTAAGCTTCAGTACTACCGCAAATAGGCATTGTCCCTAACTGCTGGAACTGTTGTTTAACTTTACTCGGGTAAAACAGATGAATCAACCTATGTTCCGTTGTAGCCCGAACTACGTTCGCTCTGATATTTCATACCAGATGAAAGTACGTAGGCACAAGACGCGATGTCTTGGCGTGCAACCTTCCCCCCATCACCCGTAGTTAGCCGAACTACGTTGACTCTGACTTTCCCATTGCACGAGGGAATACGTAGGCCCAGAGCAGCGATGCTCTGTCGAGTCACTTTTCTCTTTTTCTTTTCTTTTAAACCACCCTTGATAGGTAGATAGATAACCAACCCGTCAGATGAACAAACAAGAGTGGATCCCGTTGAGTACAACGGACGTGAGGGGTGCTAATACCTTCCCCTTGCGTAACCGACTCCTGAACCCAGGACTTGGTTGCGATGACCTCGTCTTTTCCTTTTCGCTAGGTTTTTCCTGATCGTTTCCTTTCCCTCCTTTGGGATAAATAACGATAGGTGGAGACTCTTCTGTCTTTGCCGGCACCTTTTTTTCGCAGTAGCGACACAAGGGCTACAACCAGAACAGACCCAAAACGAGAGGTATGTTGAAAAAATGCATATGATAAAGGTATGATGCAGATGCAATGCCGGATGACCCGCAGAGGAAAAAAATGAAAGATAAATAACGATCTATCACAGGGGAAACAAAAAGAATCACACTGAATCCCATTGCTGGAGAATGGTATTAATCCTCTGGCAACTTTGTCGGGGAAACGATCTCTATTCTTGCTGGAGAGAGGTCACTACTTCAATACGGATGAAAAAACTTCGTAGCATGGTGGCATGGAAAACAAATCTCCATAGAATCTCATATTGCTAAGATAAATGTATCAAGGTTTCAACCGTTATGTCCTCATGAGAAGAGTCTAAATTTATACCATCATGTCGCAATCAAAGTTATGTTTTACTTGTTAATTAAGTTTCTTTAAAACAAATTTGTTGTTCCAAAAACTTTTGCTTTCAAAAATCATTATTAACGAATAAGTGATGTTTTGCATAACAAAAAAGATAGAGCATAAACAAAGATTGGTCCAAATATGATTTTATTTAAAGATGGAAATTTACAAAAGGCAAAGTCCCATGGAACAATTACAATTTGGAAAAATGGAAATATAAGTAAAGGTTTACAAAAATCCAAAGATCATCCAGTCCTAACTAGCTAAGAGTCGGTCCGAAACATTGCCTCTGACGAGAGTAGTAGAGAATGAGCCTTTTTGACGATCTTTTGCATGTAGTGACAACTCCTGATGCAGTGAAATGCCTTTGTTGCTCATTTTTGTCTAAGCCGCCTTTCCAGGTTTTTAACTTAGCGAGCTCTTCTTTTCTTTTGTTTTATCCCTAATTTTTTCTTGGATCTCCTTCATAGGTCATGATCCACCATGGTGCCCCCTTTTTTCCTAAGTTGCCTTTCCAGGTCTCAACTTAGTGAGTCTTTTAGGCATAATATTTTCTTACTGCATCTGAGTTTATGTGATGAGGGAGTTATTCACCATCCATTGTCACAAGGATCAGAGAGCCTCTAGAAAAGACCGTCTTTACAACGAATGGGCCATCATAGTTTGGCATCCATTTTCCGTGCATGTCCCGATGTACTAGAAGAATCTTCCTGAGTACCAACCTGCCCTCTCTATATTCTTTGACCTGGACTCTTTTGTCAAAGGCTCTCTTCATTCTCTTTTGGTAGAGCTGACTGTGGCACATTGCTGTCATCCTCTTCTCGTCGATGAGATTCAAAGTTTCGAACCTTTCTTTCACTCGTTCAGCTTCTTCAAGCTTGGCTTCCATCAATACCCTTAACGAAGGTATCTCAACCTCAATAGGTAATATTGCATCCATCCCATAGACTAAGGAGAGAGGGGTTGCCCCTGTTGAAGTGCGAACAGATGTTCTATATCCGTGCAAAGTGAAGGGTAGCATTTCATGCCAATATTTGTAGGTCACTACCATCTTCTGCATAATCTTTTTGATGTTTTTATTATAGCTTCAACAGTGTCGTTCATCTTAGGACGGTAAGGAGAAGAGTTGTGATGTTTAATTTTGAAACTGTCACAGAGCTCTTTCATTTTTTTGTTCAGATTTGTCCCATTATCTGTAATGATCTGGTCGGGGATTTTGTAATGACAGATAATCTCCTTTTTGATGAACCGGGCAACCACTTGCTTGGTCATGTTAGCATAGGATGCAACTTCTACCCATTTGGTGAAGTAGTCGATAGCGACGAGGATGAACCGATGGCCATTAGATGCTTTGGGATCAATTGCTCTGATCATGTCAATGCCGCACATTGAGAACAACCAAGGTGACAATAGCACGTTCAGAGGATGAGGTGGCACGTGCACCTTGTCAGCGTAAATGTGGCATTTATGGCATTTTAGGGAAAATATGATACAATCAGTCTCCAAAGTCAACCAGTAATAACCAGTGTTGCACCCTAAAATTTGCCCAACCTTATTCACTTGGTTTATGTTTCAATGTCATTAGCATTTGCATATAGAGTCATGTACATAGACTAATCATCTGCATAGCATAAGCATAGCAAGTCATTCAACAGGGGACCAATCATTATTCTCATCTCTAGAAGCCTATCAAGAGGTTATTATCCCAATTCAATCTCATTCAAGTCATCAGGAAAGAATTTGAAAGCAAAGAGTTCAGCAGATCAAGCTTTGAGTCCATCACCTAGCTGAGGGTATCTGAGGGTCAACAAGAGGGTTGTGAGCTGTGAGTTGAAGGCATGGAGAGTATCTAGACATTATGAGAGACTTAGAAAGTCATTTAAAGAAGGAGACAAGTCATTGATGAGAGCACAAGAGCTATAGCTGAAGGCAGTCAACTAGGGTTTCATCTGGGTCAACCCTAGGTCAACCCTAGGTCAATTGACTGATTTAAGGGGCATTCAAGTCTAGTGGAGAGATGTGGGGTTCATCATTGGACATATAAAGAAGGATATGGAGATATGCCAAGAAGAATTCAAGAGAAATCAAGGAGAAGAGGAGCTTCTAAATTAGGGTTTCTGTGTAAAATCCCCTAGTTTAGGTCAAATTTCCAAGCAAGATAAGTCAAAATTCTAGCTTCAAATGGATCCTTGGCCAACATGAAACTTGTAGAGGATCTCAAGACCTTTAATTTGAGTGGTGGAAGACATCAAGGAGATTTATAGAACTCAAGTTATGGTCCTTGCAAGTTACAGGTCATCTGAGGTATCTGAAATTTTGTCTGTGAAAGTGACTTGACTTCCAAGCTAGTTTTACCCCTCAAGGAGATTTCAAATGAATTTCTGGTCAACATAGGAATTGTTCCTCATTGTCTTAGCTTTCTAGAATGGTGTGGCATGCCTTCATATGATGTGTGGAACTCAACTTATGGTCTTGGCAAGCAAAGGGTATTTTGGTCATTTGTGAATTACAGGTCATTTTAACCTATGTCCAAAACTCATACAAGGAGGCCTCAAATGGAAAAACTTACAACATCAAACTTGCTCCAAATGACATTTTGAGTCTAGAAAGAAGGTCACAAATTGTTGGAAAAGCTCATAACATGAAGTTGCATGATTGGTCAAATTTGAACTAAAATGGCTTATAACTTAAATAAAGTCAAAGTGAAAAATGGTTTGAGAGATTTATAAATGCAAATGGGGACTTCCAATATATGATTTTGGGTCCAAAAGACATTTCAAAGACAATGGTTCAAGCACTTTTTTGAGTTTAGAAGGAAAAAGAAAAGTTATTTATGGTTACTTGCATTTGAAGAAACATAACCAAAATGGATTCAATTTGGAATGCAAGGGAAGTTGCAAGATGGTTCTAGAAGATTCATTTGAGCACTATATATTCATGAAATCAGAATTGAGCAAGGGTTGAATCCTCATTTGTGCAAAAATCTCACAAATTCTCTCTATTCTTTCTCATTGCAATTTCATCCAAATTTCTCAAAATCTTCATCAATCATCACCAATATTGATTCCACCATATTCAATCATCATCATGGACTAAAGATCAACAAAGATCTGATTGAAATTGATCCATTTTCGAGCACCATAATCATCAATATCCAAATTGCAATTTCAAGTGGATAGCAAGATCCAAGGCAAGAATCATCAAGGTTTTGCAAACAGAATCAAGCACTGAGATAGTTGATCAAGATCCAAGCATTAGAAGCCTCAGATCCACGAGTTCAACATCCATTTCCAAGCTTTCGCATCAGGTTCAATTTCTCTCCCATAGCTTGATTTAGTTAGTTTAGCATTGGTTTGTTAGTATAATAATGATGTAGGATGTTAGTGGAACATTTCTGGTTAATTAGGAGTAGTTTAGTGATAATTCATAGCAGGTTGTTAGAACTGGTTTGACTTAGAACCCTTAGGATAGGCCATAATAATCTTAGGTTGTTAGTGCAGAATGATCTACGTGAAGTGTAGTTTAGATTAGTATAGGTTTGATTAAGAATCTTGAGGATGAGTTGCAGAGTATTTTAATGGAACCAAGAATGTCATGCGATCGGGTTGAGTGATTTACTGAGTTTCAGTGCAAACTACCACCATAGCCTTGTAGAGGAAGAGAATTGGAGCATTTTTGTTTTTTACATCGTGTTGATTCATGGCTTGAGGAGAGAGTACTGAGAGGAGGAAGCTGGCACGTTGAATGCATGGTTATGGAAGTTGAAACCCTAGCATAGATCCAAGGTAGAAGATGTAATCATGATCGTCCATTGCTTGTTGGACCGTGGACCAAAGAGCCAATCGTGTGGCTGGAGTTCAATTCTGAGTTTTGGAGGGAGTTGAGAGAGGTGCCCTAAACGCACCGTTTCATTTAATGAAACGGGCGGGCCTAGGTGTTTTAATGATATCCCCACCCCCCAGTACTGAGCCCATTGTGAATTGCACGTGAAAACCCTACTGAATACACCCCCTGCTTTCTTTTTTTTTTTTTTTTATTTTCATTAATTCTGACTTGTTCTGGGCTTAATACAAACTCGCTACGCGCACCCCCGTTTGCTGGCCCACTGGAATATGAACTGGAGCGAATTGCTATTCTTACCCCTCCCATCGTTTTAATTCAATTTAGTTTTTTAATTCACTTTAATTTTTACCAACTTTAGAAAATCATATAAAATAGGAAATTAACTCTTTTTTAGTGGTTGTTTTTTCTATATTTTCTTGGTTCTGTGTAGAAAATTGTCATTAAATAAAATTGCATTTTTATTTTTATTTGATATTTTTCCCATATTTTCTAAATAAATGACATTTTAAATAGTTTCATTTCATGCATGATTTTGTTAATTTTTGTTCTATTAGATGCTTTCATATTCTTTGTTCATTCTTTTTAGGTTGCTTAGATGAGATATTGAACTTGTAGAAACAATTTAGTTCCCATTTTTAGAAATTAATTTTAGGTGCTTAATGTAGGCTTGAACAACATGAACAAACTAGGGTTTTAGGTGATGACTTAGGAGAATCAATTCATTTCCCTTAGGACTTAGGGTTTAACTAGATTAGTTATGGGACTATAGGGGCTATGGGTAGTTATTAGATCCCTTAGAAAAAGTCAGGATTCCCCTACTGCTATTAATACTCTGTGTATGTCTGATTGACTGGTGTGGTGTGCCCTCTGGGGAATATTGCTTGCTTGCTTGGGTATTGGGATTGTCTGGGAACTTGGGAGAGCTGAAGACTTAAGGAGATGAAGACCATTGGAGATTCAGAGATGAAAGGTCAACTGCCAGAGTTGAATAGGAGGTCATTGCTAGCAGCTGCTGAGGAGACTAGGGTTTAGGAGCTAGGCAGAGCTCTAGATTAGAAAGCTTGCTTCTCAAACATAGATGGCTTTGTTTGCCTCTATCCTTTCTCTATGATTCAAAGTCTCTTTCAAATATCCACCTTCTTCCTTTGGAAGGATCAGTGAATGTATTTGAAAGATAGAACTTTTGAGAGAAAACTTTCTGTTTAATGTTAACAGTTGATGAGCCACCCTTGGTAGGTAATTAACTGTCTAACATTCATTCACTTCATCTGGTTGGCTGATGTTCATCCTGGAGCCTGAGACTTGAAGAAAAGCCATTGCAGATAGAAGACTGATGATCAAAACCCTTACCTGAAGATCATGAAGATGGAGATTGATGCTTGTTGAAGCTCATGAATGATTGGAAATTACTTGAAGCCAGATGTTGATTCAGAGCTGCTGATGCTGTTTCTTTTGCTGATGTATTTCATTGTTGATGTATTGATTGGTTTTCCGGACTGTATTGTTTGTTGTTTACCCTGTTGGGTTGGAAGTGAAGCCTGTTCACTTTTGCCTATTGTTTTCTAGGTTCGAGGTTGAGTGGGACTCCCTTGCCTCGCTTGTACTGTTGCATCCATGCATTTTACTGTTTTACTGTATATATATGGTATTGTTTCTGTTTCTGCCTATCCCGTAGGATCTCTGTTTCTCTTTGTGCAAGAGAGGAGCATGATAGACACTAGGTCTTAACCCATGCATGATAACATTAGGATAGTTTGTTTCCCTTCGCAACCGTAGGTTAGAGTTCTGTCTCTTCTTTCTCAAAACAAACAGAAAAACACATAAAGATTTCAAACACAATAAAAGACACTTCTTCCGTAAAAGAATGTGAACTCATCAATACGTCATTTTTGTCCGCTGGGACTGTTAATCAGAAAACCTTTTTTAGAAGGAATAAAATCAATCAAGGCAGACTTGTGTCGTACGTTGCCCGAACTACGTTTGCTCTGATCTTCCATGCAGTGTGGAAGTACGTAGGCATAGGATGCGATATCCTAGCGAGCAACCTTCCCCTCCTTTCCCGTAGGTAGGCGAACTACGTTGACTCTGATTTCTCGTTCCAGGCGGGAATACGTAGGCATAAAGTGCGATACTTTGCCGAGTCATTTTCATTTTTTATTTTCATTTTATTTTCTTTTTAACCCTTGACCTATAGTTTAGATAGAATAACAATCCATACCCGAAAACAAGCGTGGATCCCGTCGAGTACGACGGACGTGAGGGGTGCTAATATCTTCCCCTTTGCGTAACCGACTCCCGAATCCAGGTTTTGGTTGCGACGACCATACCTTTCCCGTGTTGTGCGAGGTTTACTCTGAGCGTTTCCTTTCCCTCCCGTGGGATAAATAACGCACGGTGGCGACTCTTCTGTTCAGCCGGCGCCGATTTTCGCAGTAGCGCCAGCTGGCGACTCTGCTGGGGACCCAACGTCCCCTGGCTGCTAAGAACTGCGATGGTTCTTATGCATTTGGGATCCAACGTCCCTTTGAGAGAGTCAATCCTAGCGCTTGTTTTCCCGTCGAGGATTTTGTATGGAGTTATTGTATATTTCTAACCTTGTATTTTCAGCTTTGTATATTGATTATTATTGCTGTATTTGGGGTGTGACGGGTGTTCTGATAGTGAGAGATAAGCCGGACCTGGGCTTGAGTGCACCTAGAATTAGCGTAGAAAGTAGTGGGCGCGTGCCGGCTTTGCTTGCATTAGTGTCTCATGAAATCTACACTCGGACGAGGTTCTTCTGGTTGGCTTCTTTTTCTACCCTTTGGGTCGAAGGGGTTGTTGGTCAGCTGAATTGTCGACTCCGGGAACCGATCACTTGGAAGTTGGCTAAGTGAGGCCTCTTCAGGAATTGATGATGCCACTCCTTCTGGGAATCGTATCATCAACCCTGAAAGTCTGTGACGCCGACGACCGCATAGGATGCCGTACCTTGTGCCAGTTATAGGGCCACCCACCTGTGAGGGGATTTGGGGTTATGCAGGTAACCAAACCTTCAGATACCGGTTTGTTCTCGATCAGAGATCCTGGGTATTTATGGAGAGTTATGAGGTCTGTCAGAGACCATTTGGAGATGTGTTCTGAGGTCTGTCAGAGACCAATTGGAGATGTGATTTGAGGTCTACCAGAGACCAGTGGGAGTTATGGTTTGAGGTCCATCAGAGACCAGTAATGGAGCTTTGTTTTAGGTCTATCTGAGACCAGGGTTCGATGACTTCTGGATGGTCTATCTGAGACCTTTCTTGATTGGGTTCAGGCTATTCAGCTACAGCTTTGGTCCCTGTTGCATGTTACTTGCATTGCATTGCCTGCATATCCATTACCATTTGCATTTCACTAACGTGTGTCTGTGCTGCAGGTGCATTTGCATTTCCCTAGTTCTAGTGCCCGGACTTCTGAGTATTGACTATGGCTAGTTTGAGGAAGACAGTTGCGTATAAGCTGCCTTCACCTGATATTACTTCTTTGCTTGGTCTGATATCTCTTGCCGATGAGGAGGTTAGGAGAAGCTTCAGAATGAGCCATGGGAGATTACTGAGATTAGTCTGTAAGCCCACTGCTGATGAGATGAACGGGCTATACACCTTGATGCAGTTCTATGACCCCGCATTGAGATGCTTTACTTTTGCTGACTTCATTCTAGGGCCTACCATTGAGGAGTATGTGGAGTTTACCGAACTTCCCGTGCAGAACAAGGTTCCCTTTATTCACTCTGCTGCTGAGCCCAAGTTGGAGGACTTAGCCAAAGCCTTACATATGGACGCTGCAGAACTGTTATTGACTTCTTGGCTTGGGGTTTCAGGTTTCTCTCTTGATTTCTTAGTTGTCAAAGCTCAAGAGTACGCCAAGAACGGTTGTTGGGTGGTTTTCAATGCTATTTTGGCTTTATGCATTTATGGAATTGTGCTGTTTCCTAATTTGCCCAACTTTGTGGACCTGGACGCTTTCTATCTGTTTGCTGCAGGCAACCCAGTGCCAACGCTGATCGGAGACTTCTACCACTCATTGCACTACAAGAACGAAAACCAAAGGGGAAAAGTTGTTTACTGCTGTGCTCCTCTATTAAATATGTGGTTCAAGAGTCACCTTCCCATGAAGGGACCATTTGTGGACAGTGCAACCTCAGCCAGTTGGTCAGAACGCCTGATGAGGCTATCTTCCGAAGACGTTGTATGGTTTGATCGAGATTTGTTGGGATCTGAGCTCATCTTCAGCTGTTCTGGGTACCCTAATGTGCCGCTGATAGGAAGAAAAGGGTGTATCAATTACAACCCTTCTCTATTCATTCGCCAGTTCGGATATGCACTGAAGAATCCACCTCAGGAGGAAGAAGTACAGGAATCTCTGTACTTCACCGGTGACGTGAAGGGGGAGTTATTAGCCAAGTTGCAACATGCCTGGACACGTATTAACCGCAAAGGGAAGCCACTGTTAGGAAAGAACGATTGCCAGGCTTATGCACCCTACAGGGTTTGGATTCAGGAAAGAGCAAGTCAGTTATTAATGCCATTTCCAGCTGCACCCGTCATTGTTCCTCTTCCGGCAGAAGAGCCAACTACCGTTTCTAGGGAGGCGTACGAGCAAATTGTGAGAGAAAAAGAAGCCTTGATGAAGATTAATGAAGGGTTAGAGCAAGAGTTAGCCCAGGCACGCAGCGAGAAGAACAAGGCCGTATATGCTTTCCAACAACAAATCGAGCTGCTAAACAGGTTAGGGGCTGAGTTGACTGAGGAAAAGAAAAAGCGTGAACGTCTGGGGCAAGAGTTCAGAAGCTCCCATGACATGCTGGAAGCCAAAAAGAAGGCGCTCGACGCAGCACACCGAGAGATATCTTCTTGCAATAAGACTTGGAATGCTACACTCACCAACAATAAGAAGAGGGAAGATAAGCTGAAGCAGCAAATTTCCGACCTCGAAGAGAAGTTGAAGTCTAGCATCAAGAAGTGTGAGGAGGAAGTGATGACCCGGTATAGTGTCCAGCATGCACTGAACAAGGCAATCAAATCCAGAGATGAAGCAGTGTCTCAGAAGCGAAAGTTAGAAGATTGCTTCGGAGAAGCAACATGGGAAGAAACTGCTGAAGACGTACGCCGTGTCCTTAAGAGGAGAAACCAGCTTGTTGAAGGGCTGCTTGATCGACCAAGCCATCCGGAGACCAAGAAGTTGATAGAGGAGTACCAGACTTTTGGGAGGATTTGATCATTTCATGTAGTAACTTGTATGCTTTATTTGCATAGTGCTGACCATCACCAGGATTGTTGGTTGAGGTCATGCCTTCTTTGTACTCTCAGTGATATTGTACCCTGGGCTTATTGATTCTCCCTGCAATATATGAGGCTTTCTATGATTCAGCTCCGATATTCCTATTGTCAGCACTGTCACTGCACCGGCACCTTCGCACTAGAACTGGGGGAATGAACTTCCCTAATGCACGGACACATTGCATTGCATTCATATTCATATTGCATTACAGGTAATCTTTGGATGGTGTCTTATTTCCTGCTCTGTATCAGGTACTTAACAGGATTGCAGATCAACATCCGCACCGATATTCTACCCGCACCAACTGTCGAAGAATCATGGATCAAATGCAGAACGAGATGCAAGATGTGCGCGAGAAGCTCGCCCTCTTCATGCAGACCATGGAAGCTATAGCGAAAGGGCAGGAGAATTTGCAGGCCATGGTCCAGCCTCTGTTGGCCCGAAGCGCTGGTCATGGTAATGAAGATCATCAGTCTGTACGGGTTGATACTGCTCATGGAGACGGTACTCCCACGCCAGTGGCTCCGCCTGTAATCAATACACCTGCTGCTAATGTCAACAACGCTACCACTGCTGTAAATGGTAACGTCGGAGTTGGGAATGAGGCTGCTGTCCATAATGCTGGGCTGGGTGATGTCAATTTGGGAGATAATCTAGGAGGCAATGGCTTTGCCAATACTGGATTCGGATTCAACGATCAGGGATTCGATAACACTGGGAAGTATGGCTTTAATGCTCAAGGCTTTAGGAAAGATGGTTATGGTATGGTCAATCAGGGTTACGAAGGCTTTGGAAACGGAAACGGTACTGGATTTATGGCTTTTGGTCCTGCTGGAGGTGTTCAAGGGTACGGCAACAGAGGCCGAGGTCCGAGGATGAATCAGATCAGAGCTGGACGTAATAATGGATACGATGGGTACGGGGCTGGAAATGGTATGTGGCAAGAAGATCAGCAGGAGGACGCCTTCTCCGGAGGAGGTTTTGAAGGGCCGATGGATGATTCCCAAAAGATTAGAATGCTGGAAGAGCAGATGAAGGGAGTCCTAAACCAGAGTGCTGTGGGTTTGGACATGGCAACCATGGGTCTGGTACCTGGCTTGAGGGTGCCAATTAAATTCAAAGCTCCTACGTTTGACAAGTATAAAGGAGACACATGTCCGAAAGTGCATGTGCGAGCTTATTACAGAAAGATGTCTGCATACTCAACTGATGAAAGAATGCTAATGCATTTCTTTCAGGATAGTCTGTCGGGCCCTTCCCTAGAGTGGTACATGGGGTTGGAGCCAACTGATATCAAGACATGGAAGCAATTAGCAGAGGCATTTGTAGCTCACTACAAGTATAACAGCGACCTGGCACCCAATCGGGTCCAGTTGGCCGGGCTTTCGCAAAAGAAGGGGGAGAGCTTTAAAGAGTACGCGCAAAGGTGGCGCGATATGGCTGCCAGGGTCCGTCCTCCTGTAGAAGATAAGGAAATGAATGACATGTTTGTCGGCACATTCACAGGGCTGTTTCATGATATGCTGTTTCATACGTCTCTGGCCAGTTTTTCAGACCTGATTCTAATGGGAGAAAAGATTGAACGTAATATTAAGCAAGGAAAGTTCCAAGTCGAGGAATCAACTGCATCTGGCAGTAATAGGAAAGCTTATGGTGGACGCCGTCAGGGCGAGGCAAGCGCAGTATTTAGAGGCCGAGGCCGGGGCCGAGGCAGGGGACGAGGTCAATATCGTCAGCCGCAGCAGGTGGCGAGTGTTACTATTCCCTATCAGCAACAACCACTCCAGCAACAACAACCAGTTCAGCAACAGCCAATGCCACAGCAGCAGCAGCCTCAGCAGGGGGCACAGCAGGCTCAACGAAGATTCCAGGGTAGTAAACCGAGAAGAGTGTTTGAGAAGCCTCCCTCAGCATATGCCGATTTGTTGCAGACATTGTTGGGATTGAATCTGGTAGAGAAAAGAACTCTGGCACCAATAACAGGAGCTCCCCCGTTCGGCTACGATGCAAACAGACACTGCGAGTTTCATTCTGGAGCCCCGGGTCACGATATAGAAGGTTGCCATGCTTTTAAGCACGTTGTGCAGGATCTCTTAGACAACAAGACTATCAATTTCGGAACGGCAGGTCCGAATATAGTCCAGAAACCCATGCCTAATCATGGGGCAAACGCCGTTCTGACTGAGGAGGTTCTGAATCTTATTATGAATGTTGAAGATTTAAAGACGCCGCTGAGCGAGATAAAGAGCCGACTGTTACAAGGAGGTGTTTACCCAGGATGTAACGAATATTGCTTAGACTGTTGGACCCTACCTGGAGGGTGTGATGATTTGAAGAAGGGCATTCAGGCTTTAATTGATGAAGGTATATTGCAGTTTGATCAAGCAGCCACTGAAGAACCCGCGGGAGCAGTAGCAGATAATCAGAATGATGTGGCCACGGTAACGATTCCTCGGAAGACGATCACTATCGCGGCACCAGCTCAACGACCACCGATCACCATAACTAAGGCCGGGCCAATCCCGTACGAGAACACGAAAGCAGTCCCATGGTCATATGGGTTAGAGGTGTATTGTGGTGGGATAAAGATTGATGTTAACAAACAGCCAGCGGAGATTGTGGATAATGTTGTTGGCTCAGGAGGCATGACAAGGAGTGGCAGGATCTTTATATCTCCTGAAGTGGAGGCTGAAAGACTAGCGAAAGGAAAAGGGAAAGTGGTTGAAAATGTTCCGGTACAAGCAAGTGAAAAAGAAGCAGCATCGAAGGATGTAGAAGAGTTCATGCGCTTAATTCGAAAAAGTGATTATAAGATTGTGGAGCATCTGCAGCAGACACCGTCCAAAATATCTATCCTATCATTGCTGTTGTGTTCGGAAGCTCACAGAAATGCTTTGCTGAAAGTCCTGGACACTTCTTTCGTACCCCAAGACGTCTCCGTAAATCAGCTAGAAGGAGTATTGGCACATGTGAATGCAGGCCACAACTTGGGCTTTACCGATTTTGACTTGACTCCGAAAGGGAGAGATCATAATATGGCATTACACGTATCTGTTGAGTGTAGAGGATCAGTAATGTCGCACGTATTGGTTGACACCGGATCATCTTTGAATGTGTTGCCCAAGAAGGCGATGATGAAGCTGGATGTTCGAGGAATTTTGTGTACACCCAGTGATTTGGTAGTCAGAGCATTTGACGGCACGCGGAGAACAGTCTTTGGATCAATCACTTTGCCTCTGCAAGTGGGGCCGGAAGTGTTTGCAACTGAGTTTTATATCATGGATATACAGCCTGCGTACAGCTGCTTGCTTGGAAGACCCTGGATTCATGGAGCAGGGGCAGTCACGTCCACCCTGCATCAGAAGTTAAAATATATGGTCGGAGACAGCGTAGTCACCGTGTGCGGAGAAGAAGACATCCTGGTCAGCCATCTATCGTCGTTTAAATATGTGGAAGTCGACGGGGAGATCCACGAGACACCATGCCAGGCATTCGAAGGTTTGCACATCAAGGACAAAGGTCCCGGGCCGAGCAAAGTGCCAGAGATAGCTGTCTCCTCGTATAAGGAAGCTCAAGCTCTAGTGAAAGCAGGAGAAGCCAAGGGCTGGGGCAAAGTGCTGGACATTCCTGTGAAAATGGACCGGTTCGGACTGGGGTACCAACCGTCGTCATCAACTCCTTCCGTGGGGGCCCCCCGTTTCAGAAAGCCAATTACCATCTCTGCCAGTGGAGTATGTCATGAAACTGTCAATGCTGCTTCGGAGTCTGAGGAAGGAGACAGCGACTGTGATATGGATGCCTGGATTCAGCCAAGCACGCCAGGACAAGGACTGTGCAACTGGTCTATTCAGGAGCTTGTTCCTGTGACTTTTAAACAGTAATGCTTTGCTTTATTAATTGTTGAATAATCTGATGTCTTGCCCGGGGCATCAGGATTTGCTTAGGGCTGTGTTGTTATAAACATTGCGTGTTAATCATCGAATGAATGGCGTTTTTCATGTGCAAATACCGTAATCCCTGTCTTTCTTGTTTTATATTTTTTCAATAAAATGGCAACATGGTTATTCGCTTTATACGCATTTTGAAGCACTTAACCATTCCTTTTGCAGGATAACATTTTCAGATGACATCCTTGAACCACCTATGACTCGTCCCGACTTTGAGCACCCGGTGTTTCAGGCTGAAGAAGAGGTTGTCGAAGATAGCGACGTTCCTGAAGAACTGTCTTGGTTAGTAAAGCAAGAGGAAAGAGCCATTCTGCCTCACGACGAGGACATCGAAATTATCAATTTGGGGTCGGAAGGGGTTGAGAAAAACATTCGTATCGGAGCCGCGCTGCAGGATGATATCAAGCGGAGACTGGTTGAAATGCTCCAAGAGTATAGTGATGTATTCGCTTGGTCGTATGAGGATATGCCAGGGCTCGATACGGATATGGTCGTGCATCGCCTGCCATTGAAAGAAGATTGCCCGCCGGTCAAACAAAAGCTTCGCAGAACGCGACCAGATATGGCAATGAAGATCAAAGAGGAGGTGCAGAAACAGTGGGACGCTGGTTTCCTGGCTGTGACGAAGTATCCTTCATGGGTTGCCAACATCGTACCAGTGCCAAAGAAAGATGGCAAGGTTCGGATGTGCGTGGATTATCGAGATTTGAATAAAGCAAGCCCAAAAGATGATTTTCCACTTCCTCACATTGACGTGTTAGTTGATAATACTGCTCAGTACTCCGTATTCTCCTTCATGGATGGCTTTTCAGGCTACAATCAAATTAAAATGGCGCCAGAGGATATGGAGAAGACTACTTTCATAACGCCGTGGGGAACATTTTGCTACAAAGTGATGCCCTTTGGTTTGAAAAATGCTGGGGCAACATATCAGCGTGCGATGACGACTCTTTTCCATGACATGATGCATAAAGAGATCGAAGTTTATGTTGACGATATGATTGCCAAATCCCAGACGGAGGAAGAGCATCTGGTGAATCTGCTGAAGTTGTTTAAAAGACTTAGGAAGTTCAGGCTGAGGCTGAACCCTAATAAATGCACCTTCGGGGTGAGATCGGGTAAACTGCTGGGGTTTATCGTAAGCGAAAGAGGAATAGAGGTCGATCCTGCTAAAATAAAAGTGATTCAAGAAATGCCGACGCCTAAAACAGAGAAAGAGGTGCGCGGGTTTTTAGGGAGGTTGAACTACATCGCTCGGTTCATATCTCACCTAACTGCTACGTGTGAACCATTATTCAAGTTGCTAAAGAAAGATCAAGCTGTAACGTGGAACGAAAATTGTCAAAAGGCGTTCGATAAAATAAAGAAGTATCTGCAGGAGCCTCCTATTTTGATACCCCCAGTGGCAGGGAGACCCTTGATCATGTATTTGACGGTTCTTGAGGGAAGCATGGGTTGTGTTCTTGGTCAGCATGACGAGACAGGGAGAAAAGAGCATGCAATCTATTACTTGAGTAAGAAATTTACAGACTGTGAATCTCGATACTCAATGCTGGAGAAAACTTGTTGCGCGCTAGCCTGGGCCGCCAAGCGTTTGAGGCAGTACATGCTGAATCATACAACCATGCTCATCTCGAAGATGGATCCTATCAAATATGTATTCGAAAAGCAAGCGTTGTCGGGTAGAATTGCCCGTTGGCAGATGGTCTTGACTGAATATGATATCCAATACGTCTCGCAAAAGGCTATAAAGGGGAGTGTGCTGTCTGAGTATCTGGCGGAGCAGCCTATTGAAGAGTACCAATCGATGAGGTTTGATTTTCCTGACGAGGATATCATGTACCTAAAGATGAAAGATTGTGAAGAACCGTTGCCAGACGAGGGACCAGAGTTGGGGTCCAAATGGAAGATGATATTTGACGGAGCCGTGAATGCTTACGGTAGCGGAATAGGGGCAATCATCACCACGCCACACGGGTCGCATATCCCGTTTACTGCCCGATTGACCTTTGCCGTTACCAACAATGAGGCCGAATACGAAGCTTGTATAATGGGGCTTGAAGAAGCCATTGATTTGCGAATCAAGCATCTAGATGTATACGGAGACTCAGCTCTGGTAGTGAATCAGATAAAAGGGGAATGGGAGACACGGCAGCCTAATTTGATACATTACATGAATTATGCAAGGAGATTGTTGCCTTTCTTTGACAAAGTTGAATTGCATCACGTACCGCGGGCAGAAAATCAAATGGCTGACGCCCTTGCCACTTTGTCTTCCATGTACAAGGTCAACTTCTGGAACGAAGCTCCCCGAATCATTATCTCTCGGCTTGACAGGCCAGCTTATGTATTTGCTATCGATGAAGCATCTGACGACAAACCGTGGTATTTTGATATCCTTAATTTCCTGAAGAATAAAGAGTATCCGGCTGGGGCATCCAGTCAAGATCAGAAGACTCTCAGGAGATTAGCGGGTAATTTCTACTTGAATCCGGATGGCGTCTTATACAGAAGAAATCACGATTGGTGCTGTTGCGTTGTGTAGACGAGAAAGAGGCAAAGCTTCTCATGGAGGAAATTCACGAAGGTACCTTTGGTACGCATGCTGGTGGGCATGCTATGACGAGAAAGCTGCTGAGGGCAGGTTACTTTTGGCTGACGATGGAAACTGGTTGTTTCAAGTTCGCGAGGAAGTGCCACAAGTGCCAAATCTATGCTGACAAGATACACGTGCCTCCGAGTCCTCTAAATGTGATGTCATCTCCATGGCCATTCTCGATGTGGGGAATCGATATGATTGGAAAGATCGAGCCGACGGCTTCTAACGGGCATCGGTTCATCCTAGTAGCAATCGATTATTTCACCAAGTGGGTGGAAGCGGCGTCTTACGCAAATGTAACGAAGCAGGTGGTGGCCAGATTCATCAAGAGAGATATCATTTGCCGATATGGGATCCCCGAGCGGATAATTACGGACAACGGATCAAACCTGAACAACAAAATGATGAAGGAGCTCTGTCAGAATTTCAAGATCGAACATCACAACTCCTCTCCTTACCGACCCAAGATGAATGGCGCTGTTGAGGCGGCCAATAAGAATATTAAGAAAATTGTTCAGAAAATGGTGGTGACCTATAAGGATTGGCATGAAATGCTACCTTTTGCTTTGCACGGTTATCGTACGACGGTACGCACATCAACCGGGGCAACTCCGTTCTCGTTAGTATACGGAATGGAAGCGGTATTACCATTGGAAGTTGAGATCCCTTCTCTGAGGGTATTGCGAGACGTTCAGCTGGACGAGGCAGAATGGGTAACGAATAGATTGAACCAACTGAGCTTAATGGACGAGAAGAGGCTAGCTTCCCTAGCATACGGTCGTTTGTACCAGAGCCGAATGAAGAAAGCGTACGACAAGAAGATACATCCGCGAAGCTTTCAGACGGGCGACCTTGTGCTGAAAAGGATTCTCCCGCCGCAAGCAGATCACAGGGGCAAGTGGACCCCCAACTACGAAGGGCCATACGTTGTCAGTAAGGTCTTTTCAGGAGGAGCGTTGTTGTTGTCCACCATGGACGGAGAAGACTTCACGTCACCTGTGAATTCGGACGCAGTTAAAAAATACTTTGCTTAAAATAGACCCGCTGGACAGAAAAAGAGAGTCCAGGCAAAAATGGGGCATCCTGGCGAACCAAAAACAGAATGAAAGGTTCGGGCAAAAGTTAGGGATAAAATTGAAAAATGTACACCCGCGAAGTTGAAAACCTACACTGGGCGGCTTCGGCAAAAAAGGGTATCCCGGTGAACTGAAAACCCGTAAAGGGCGGTTCACGCAAAAGTTAGGGATTTGAAAAGCAAATGACTGCGGTCCGAATTCAATGAGCATCAATGCGGGAGAATATATTTGAGGAGCCAATTATCGGATACAATCTCTTCAGAAGTGGGGATACCGGGAAAGCATTAGAGTCGGGCGAGTCATGGGAGGATCAGTTCGTAGTGTTCATCTGCATCCCGTTGTCGACATGTGTACAAATTTAAGTTGTCAATATTCATGCTTCTTGTGCATACTTGCATACTTGTATATTTGCTTTGCGTAGCTTCCTCTTTTCAGGAGTTACATCCCGTGTACAAAAACTCCGCCCATTCAGGGGCCCGATCAATGAAAATATGTTATTCAGTATTTGACACTGTTCTTTACTGTTTTGTGCATGATAAATCGCCTAAGTTTACTGAAACTAGCACGTGTATAACATCACTGGCCCTTGCCGACAATTGCTAAAGCTTTGAATTAACCGAAAAGGATGTCACTAACCTGAATAGATTTGGTTGCATAGGCTTGTCTTGCCTTGTTTGTGTTGTTGCAGGTTTCATAGCCCTATGAGGAATACAATCAAAAGATCGCGATAACGAAAGACTTGATCCCCACGCAGGTCATGCATGTTCTTCCTGAAGAAGGATAGAATTCCCCAGCTAGCCGTAGCTTATCCAAAGGACGTGCTCCAGAAAAGTTATTCGTCCTCAATAGAGTTTGGCGATTCCAAGATCGTAAGGCTGTATTCAGACAGGTTCATCTTTCCCCGCAGGGTCATGCACTCTCCCCCAGCGGAGTCAGTGGATTTTCCCCGAGAGAATCATCCTATCCCCAGCGGGGTTCTCTGTTCAGCAAGTGTTCTATCCTCCCCGCGGAACTCGAAGACCAAGACTCTCCAAAGCAGAGTTGATGGTGGGTCCTGTCATTTATTTTGTCAGGGATACTGTGTAATATCAATTCACTCTCCAGCAGAAAGTCCGATCATACTATGCACATCTGCTATTCCCCAGCAAGGTTATATTCCCCAGCAGGGGGGTTACCTCAACAAGGCGTTTGGTTGGAGCTCCCAATTTCCCAGCAGGATTGACTTCACCCTTTCAGCATTTATTTTGCTGGAATAATTCTGTAGCACCTGGCTATCCCCGGCGGAGTCGGCATTATCTTCAGCATTTATTTTGCTGAAACAGTTCCTGTATTTTAGCAATTCATGTAGAGGGAGTTCTTGCTCAAATGAATTACCAAATGTTCAAGATCTCGGCATGAGACATCCAATGATAATATCAGTTTCGGCAGTATTCCCCACAGAGTTACCAGGATAAGTTTCTCTTTATTCCCAGGCAGAATTAGTTGTCATCAGGGGTTCCATGAATCAGAATTTCAGAGGCCACCGCCGGTTATCAGAGCAGGCGTCCGATAGTTTGGTTTCCAGACATCCCCAGTAGAGTCCGCCTCAAAGTCGCTGTCACGTTGGTGCTGAGGAGTTTGTGGGTGAGGATCATTGGAGAACTAAGTCCTGACGTGGACAATTTATTCCTATATTGACGGGATTTCTTCAGAAGTGGGCGTCCTAACGTGGACAGGTTTATTTCCCCGGATTGGTGAGGTGTGTTAGTCCTAACGTGGGCAGATTCGGGTCCTCGAAATTAGTGGAATGGGAGGTCATGACGTTGACAAAAGTGATTACTCTTTGTGTTGGTGCCCTGACGTGGACAGATCAGACAAGCGTGTGAGTCCTTACGTGGACAAGTCTTATTTCCTCAGCGGGTCGAAGACGCCTGAGTCCTAACGTGGACAGATCAAGACGAGATCAGTGTCCTTACGTGGACAAATCAAAGAAATTATTATTCCTAACGTGGAGAAGTGGGTCCTAACGTGGACGATGTAGTCCTTACGCGGACATATCAGAAGATGATTCCTTACGTGGAAAAAGATAGTTTCCTTACGTGGAAATGACAGCATTCCTGACGTGGAAAGAGGGGAGTCCTTACGTGGACAGATTAAGATGGCATTCCTTACGTGGAAAAATGTAGTCCTGACGCGGACAAATCGGAAGGAATTGGTTGCCTTATGTGGAAAAGTTATGTTTCCTTGCGTGGAAAACGGATAGCATTCCTTACGTGGAAAGAGGTTTGTATTCCTGACGTGGAAAGAAAGAGTGTATTCCTGACGTGGAAGGGGTTTAGTTCTGATGTGGACAGACTCAAAAGAAGATTTACTCCTTACGTGGAAAAATTGGGGTCCTTACGTGGACGGATTCAAGAAAAGTTGATTCCTGACGTGGAAGAATGATGTACTCCTTACGTGGAAAGTTGAGTCCTGACGTGGACAGGTTCAGAACCAAAGTTGAGTTCCTTACGTGGAAAGATTGGAGTCCTGACGCGGACATGTCAAGTGGTATTGGAGTCCTTACGTGGCCAGATTGATATAGTTCTCCTTATGAGGAAAGAAGATTGCTTCCTGACGTGGAAAGATGAAAGATGTAGTCCTGACGTGGACAGATACAGAAGAAATGATTCCTAACGTGGACAGGTGTTACTCCTAACGTGGAAGAGTTTTATTCCTAACGTGGACGATTCAGTTATGGAAATACAGACGAATTATCCCCAGCGGCGTTGCCGAGATTGTTCTGGGTTAACAGCAAGTGGAGTCCTAACGTGGACCGGTTTTAGTTGAGATTTCTTCGTATTGATGACAGACAGAGTCCTAACTTGGACAAGCAAGCAATCTGTTATGACAGAATCCTCTTCAGAACGATGAAGACAATCCCCAGCACGGTCGCACGAGATCAGTGGGTTGCCGTAACAGTTAAATTCAGCTGATGAATGTCGTTCCCCAAGCAGTGGCGCAGTTTATTTCTGCGGTTGGCAAATTTCTGGGTTCCTAGTATTCAACCGTCTCGTACCGCGAATGTCTGAAGGCTCCGGGCTCTTCACCCAATCGGGTCCAAGCCGCTTGAATAGGGGCAGCTGTTGCACCCTAAAATTTGCCCAACCTTATTCACTTGGTTTATGTTTCAATGTCATTAGCATTTGCATATAGAGTCATGTACATAGACTAATCATCTGCATAACATAAGCATAGCAAGTCATTCAACAGGGGACCAATCATTATTCTCATCTCTAGAAGCCTATCAAGAGGTTATTATCCCAATTCAATCTCATTCAAGTCATCAGGAAAGAATTTGAAAGCAAAGAGTTCAGCAGATCAAGCTTTGAGTCCATCACCTAGCTGAGGGTATCTGAGGGTCAACAAGAGGGTTGTGAGCTGTGAGTTGAAGGCATGGAGAGTATCTAGACATTATGAGAGACTTAGAAAGTCATTTAAAGAAGGAGACAAGTCATTGATGAGAGCACAAGAGCTATAGCTGAAGGCAGTCAACTAGGGTTTCATCTGGGTCAACCCTAGGTCAACCCTAGGTCAATTGACTGATTTAAGGGGCATTCAAGTCTAGTGGAGAGATGTGGGGTTCATCATTGGACATATAAAGAAGGATATGGAGATATGCCAAGAAGAATTCAAGAGAAATCAAGGAGAAGAGGAGCTTCTAAATTAGGGTTTCTGTGTAAAATCCCCTAGTTTAGGTCAAATTTCCAAGCAAGATAAGTCAAAATGCTAGCTTCAAATGGATCCTTGGCCAACATGAAACTTGTATAGGATCTCAAGACCTTTAATTTGAGTGGTGGAAGACATCAAGGAGATTTATAGAACTCAAGTTATGGTCCTTGCAAGTTACAGGTCATCTGAGGTATCTGAAATTTTGTCTGTGAAAGTGACTTGACTTCCAAGCTAGTTTTACCCCTCAAGGAGATTTCAAATGAATTTCTGGTCAACATAGGAATTGTTCCTCATTGTCTTAGATTTCTAGAATGGTGTGGCATGCCTTCATATGATGTGTGGAACTCAACTTATGGTCTTGGCAAGCAAAGGGTATTTTGGTCATTTGTGAATTACAGGTCATTTTAACCTATGTCCAAAACTCATACAAGGAGGCCTCAAATGGAAAAACTTACAACATCAAACTTGCTCCAAATGACATTTTGAGTCTAGAAAGAAGGTCACAAATTGTTGGAAAAGCTCATAACATGAAGTTGCATGATTGGTCAAATTTGAACTAAAATGGCTTATAACTTAAATAAAGTCAAAGTGAAAAATGGTTTGAGAGATTTATAAATGCAAATGGGGACTTCCAATATATGATTTTGGGTCCAAAAGACATTTCAAAGACAATGGTTCAAGCACTTTTTTGAGTTTAGAAGGAAAAAGAAAAGTTATTTATGGTTACTTGCATTTGAAGAAACATAACCAAAATGGATTCAATTTGGAATGCAAGGGAAGTTGCAAGATGGTTCTAGAAGATTCATTTGAGCACTATATATTCATGAAATCAGAATTGAGCAAGGGTTGAATCCTCATTTGTGCAAAAATCTCACAAATTCTCTCTATTCTTTCTCATTGCAATTTCATCCAAATTTCTCAAAATCTTCATCAATCATCACCAATATTGATTCCACCATATTCAATCATCATCATGGACTAAAGATCAACAAAGATCTGATTGAAATTGATCCATTTTCGAGCACCATAATCATCAATATCCAAATTGCAATTTCAAGTGGATAGCAAGATCCAAGGCAAGAATCATCAAGGTTTTGCAAACAGAATCAAGCACTGAGATAGTTGATCAAGATCCAAGCATTAGAAGCCTCAGATCCACGAGTTCAACATCCATTTCCAAGCTTTCGCATCAGGTTCAATTTCTCTCCCATAGCTTGATTTAGTTAGTTTAGCATTGGTTTGTTAGTATAATAATGATGTAGGATGTTAGTGGAACATTTCTGGTTAATTAGGAGTAGTTTAGTGATAATTCATAGCAGGTTGTTAGAACTGGTTTGACTTAGAACCCTTAGGATAGGCCATAATAATCTTAGGTTGTTAGTGCAGAATGATCTACGTGAAGTGTAGTTTAGATTAGTATAGGTTTGATTAAGAATCTTGAGGATGAGTTGCAGAGTATTTTAATGGAACCAAGAATGTCATGCGATCGGGTTGAGTGATTTACTGAGTTTCAGTGCAAACTACCACCATAGCCTTGTAGAGGAAGAGAATTGGAGCATTTTTGTTTTTTACATCGTGTTGATTCATGGCTTGAGGAGAGAGTACTGAGAGGAGGAAGCTGGCACGTTGAATGCATGGTTATGGAAGTTGAAACCCTAGCATAGATCCAAGGTAGAAGATGTAATCATGATCGTCCATTGCTTGTTGGACCGTGGACCAAAGAGCCAATCGTGTGGCTGGAGTTCAATTCTGAGTTTTGGAGGGAGTTGAGAGAGGTGCCCTAAACGCACCGTTTCATTTAATGAAACGGGCGGGCCTAGGTGTTTTAATGATATCCCCACCCCCCAGTACTGAGCCCATTGTGAATTGCACGTGAAAACCCTACTGAATACACCCCCTGCTTTCTTTTTTTTTTTTTTTTTATTTTCATTAATTCTGACTTGTTCTGGGCTTAATACAAACTCGCTACGCGCACCCCCGTTTGCTGGCCCACTGGAATATGAACTGGAGCGAATTGCTATTCTTACCCCTCCCATCGTTTTAATTCAATTTAGTTTTTTAATTCACTTTAATTTTTACCAACTTTAGAAAATCATATAAAATAGGAAATTAACTCTTTTTTAGTGGTTGTTTTTTCTATATTTTCTTGGTTCTGTGTAGAAAATTGTCATTAAATAAAATTGCATTTTTATTTTTATTTGATATTTTTCCCATATTTTCTAAATAAATGACATTTTAAATAGTTTCATTTCATGCATGATTTTGTTAATTTTTGTTCTATTAGATGCTTTCATATTCTTTGTTCATTCTTTTTAGGTTGCTTAGATGAGATATTGAACTTGTAGAAACAATTTAGTTCCCATTTTTAGAAATTAATTTTAGGTGCTTAATGTAGGCTTGAACAACATGAACAAACTAGGGTTTTAGGTGATGACTTAGGAGAATCAATTCATTTCCCTTAGGACTTAGGGTTTAACTAGATTAGTTATGGGACTATAGGGGCTATGGGTAGTTATTAGATCCCTTAGAAAAAGTCAGGATTCCCCTACTGCTATTAATACTCTGTGTATGTCTGATTGACTGGTGTGGTGTGCCCTCTGGGGAATATTGCTTGCTTGCTTGGGTATTGGGATTGTCTGGGAACTTGGGAGAGCTGAAGACTTGAGGAGATGAAGACCATTGGAGATTCAGAGATGAAAGGTCAACTGCCAGAGTTGAATAGGAGGTCATTGCTAGCAGCTGCTGAGGAGACTAGGGTTTAGGAGCTAGGCAGAGCTCTAGATTAGAAAGCTTGCTTCTCAAACATAGATGGCTTTGTTTGCCTCTATCCTTTCTCTATGATTCAAAGTCTCTTTCAAATATCCACCTTCTTCCTTTGGAAGGATCAGTGAATGTATTTGAAAGATAGAACTTTTGAGAGAAAACTTTATGTTTAATGTTAACAGTTGATGAGCCACCCTTGGTAGGTAATTAACTGTCTAACATTCATTCACTTCATCTGGTTGGCTGATGTTCATCCTGGAGCCTGAGACTTGAAGAAAAGCCATTGCAGATAGAAGACTGATGATCAAAACCCTTACCTGAAGATCATGAAGATGGAGATTGATGCTTGTTGAAGCTCATGAATGATTGGAAATTACTTGAAGCCAGATGTTGATTCAGAGCTGCTGATGCTGTTTCTTTTGCTGATGTATTTCATTGTTGATGTATTGATTGGTTTTCCGGACTGTATTGTTTGTTGTTTACCCTGTTGGGTTGGAAGTGAAGCCTGTTCACTTTTGCCTATTGTTTTCTAGGTTCGAGGTTGAGTGGGACTCCCTTGCCTCGCTTGTACTGTTGCATCCATGCATTTTACTGTTTTACTGTATATATATGGTATTGTTTCTGTTTCTGCCTATCCCGTAGGATCTCTGTTTCTCTCTGTGCAAGAGAGGAGCATGATAGACACTAGGTCTTAACCCATGCATGATAACATTAGGATAGTTTGTTTCCCTTCACAACCGTAGGTTAGAGTTCTGTCTCTTCTTTCTCAAAACAAACAGAAAAACACATAAAGATTTCAAACACAATAAAAGACACTTCTTCCGTAAAAGAATGTGAACTCATCAATACGTCATTTTTGTCCGCTGGGACTGTTAATCAGAAAACCTTTTTCAGAAGGAATAAAATCAATCAAGGCAGACTTGTGTCGTACGTGGCCCGAACTACGTTTGCTCTGATCTTCCATGCAGTGTGGAAGTACGTAGGCATATGATGCGATATCCTAGCGAGCAACCTTCCCCTTCTTTCCCGTAGGTAGGCGAACTACGTTGACTCTGATTTCTCGTTCCAGGCGGGAATACGTAGGCATAAAGTGCGATACTTTGCCGAGTCATTTTCATTTTTTATTTTAATTTTATTTTCTTTTAAACCCTTGACCTATAGTTTAGATAGAATAACAATCCATACCCGAAAACAAGCGTGGATCCCGTCGAGTACGACGGACGTGAGGGGTGCTAATACCTTCCCCTTTGCGTAACCGACTCCCGAATCCAGGTTTTGGTTGCGACGACCATACCTTTCCCGTGTTGTGCGAGGTTTACTCTGAGCGTTTCCTTTCCCTCCCGTGGGATAAATAACGCACGGTGGCGACTCTTCTGTTCAGCCGGCGCCGATTTTCGCAGTAGCGACAACCAGCCCTTAGGATTTTCATTGCCATGGCATGGCCGCTTGAAGGAGTACAGAAGCACCTTTATGAACTTCTGTCATCAGCATGTCTGCTTCTCTTTTATCAACACATCGGAGTAAGACCATGTCGTGATTTATTTTATATAGAATATTATTGCTGATGAAGAATTTGGACGACAATCTTCATACAACTCTCTTATCAATTTTGGAGGTATCGACTGAATACTCTTGATTTTGGAGGTAATTCTTGACATCGTAGAACCATAATTTTCCATCAGACTCTTCTTCAAATGTCGTAGAACCATAGGGAACCAGTTTCCCCAGCAAAGTCGCCAGCTGTCGCAACAGCGAAAAACACCCGGCGAAAAATAGAAGAGTCACCACCGAACGTTATTTATCCCAAAGAGAGGGAAAGGAAACAATCGAAGAAAACCTGAAGAATGAGAAAAGAGAAGGTCATTGCAACCAAATCTTGGGTTCGGGAGTCAGTTACACAAGAGGAAGGTATTAGCACCCTCACGTCTGTTGTACTCAACGGGATCCATGCTTATTGTCTAATCAAAGTGTGTGTTTATCTATAAGCTACTGCTAAACGGAAACGAGAACAAAATAAAAAAGAAAGAGACTCGATAGGACATCGTCTCCCTATGCCTATATATTCCCTTGTGCAATGGGAAAGTCAGAGTCAACATAGTTCGGAAAACTACAAGTGATGGGGGGAAGGTTGCTCGCCAAGACATCGTCGTCTTGTGCCTACGTATCCTCATATGGTATAAGAAATTAGAGCAAACATAGTTCGGGTAACGAGGAAACCACAAATTGGTTAAGTTTTTTTTATGAGTGATGTTAAGTTCCCATTCCAGCAGTTAGGGTTGATGACTGTTTGCAGTAGAACGGAAAAGTGACGTACTCTTTTCTGAAAATGAGTTTGAAACACAAATCCCGAATGATAAAAGGTTTGACTTTTGTTTGTGATTTTTAGTAAAGTGAATTAATTTTCTTTGTGATTCAGGTTGCACTAAGGACTAGGACATAGGAGCGAATGCGTCGCATATCGCCCAAAGGGCATACACTAAACACTCTAGACAAGTGAGGAGAAACGTTCTACTCATCATTTCCCATGTGCTCAAGGCTCGTAGTGTAGAACGTTCGTCGTATTTATTAAATGAGTTAGAAGGTGTTTTGAGATGAGAAGAGAGACGCACAGAAGGTCTAAGGGAAACTCGGACCTAACGTTGTCATGTAAAATAGTCCTAAAGTTGGGATGCGAATGGAGATTCTATTCTAATGTTAGCATGCGAAAGATGGACCTAAGGTTGAGGTTAAAAGGGACTAACCTACTTGTTATCATGCATGGATTAAAATCCTAATGTCTATCTTACTCCAAATTTATTCGGAAATTAAATTGGACTAGGAATCCTAAGGGAGCGTGAAAATACAAAGCAAAAAGCAAAGAAACAAGGTAAAAACAGCAGCTACCACAACGCCTCCTGCACAAGACAGCAATAAAATCCAACATACAAGCAAGACAACCTATAATAACACATGTTTCAACACAAAAGCAGGTGTAAAAAGGCAGGCAGCAAGCAAGCAAGGCAAAGACATCATGCATAATTCAAAACAACCACACCTGTGGAAAGTGGGGCAGCAAGCAAGCAAGCATGATTTAATGCAATCAAACATAAGAAAACACCAATCATGGATAAATATCATGAATATGAATATTTTTCAACAATCAAACATAATTAATCAACAATATTACATCATTAAGAATCAACAAGATCGTCATGTTTTTCAATTCAAATCAAATTATTTAACTATCAAACGGACATGCAACAAACAGAGTCCGAAGCAAACACAAACATGCATCACAAATCTAGCAAGACAATCATCAATGATAATAAATTAAAATGATCTAAGCAAACAAGTCAAATGATCATTGCATTTATTAAGCAACATGAGCAAGCTAAGCATTCAAACGAAAATCGGACGTCACATGTCGAAGAATCGATATCAAACATTCAAGAATGATGAAATATGCCAAAAACAATCCAATAAATGCATCATATCAATCCATGAAGTTTAGATGTGAAAAAGAGCCCAAAAAAGCAAGTAAAATGCAAAAACAAGGCATTATGTTCAATGGTAATCGGTTTTTGTAATCAGGTAACCGGTTACCTGTTGTAAAAAAACTTGGAAATGTGAAAATTATGAAGGGTAATCGACTACCCATATGTGGTAATCGGTTACCACTGAACCAAAAACATAATAATAGCCTCCAAAATTAGTTTTCAACACCAAGCAACTTATCCAATCAATCACATGAACATGTAATCAATTAAGCACAAAATTATCATCAAGAGTCAGTGATCAAGCATCATGTAAACACAATCAAACATTGAAATCACAAATCACAAAGATCTAAATCAATCAAATGGATCAAACTGCATCAAAAGCCATGGATCAACATTGTGATTATTTAAATAAGTTCAAAACAAAATTAGATCTAGAATTCACCAACCTTCAAAACTGAGATTTGCTTTGGTAAGTGTTGATTTACTTGAAACTAACATATCCAAGCTAGAAACCCAGAGAATCTTCAAGATCCAAGAGCTTCCTTATAGTAGAAGTGAAGAACAAGCAAAATCAAGCCAAGATTGATCCAAAAGCACTTCAAATTTTACTTCCAAATTCAGATCCAAATCTAAACTAAAATTGATTGATGGATTGAAGATAACCGAGATGAATGAAGGAGGTTTAACTCTAGAATTTAAGGATTCCAATGTAGAATCAATGAACTCAAGTGGAAAGAGCTTTAATGGAGGTTTTAGGAATGAAAAAGTTAAGAGCAAATTCTCAAGAATGAATGTGAAATCTGAAAATGAAGGTCCTTCTGTGAGGTTTGGAGAAAATTCACATAAATAAGCTCTAGGTTTGGAATCAAAATGTGGTTTGGAATGTGGGTTAATGTTTGGAATGGAAATTAGGAATTGAATTAGGAATTGAGTGTTTGAAATTTGGAGGGAAATGGTGAAAATTGAAACAATTCTAGATCCTTCTAATGATGATCATGTGAAATAAATAGTTGAGAATGATTGGAAATTTACAATGTTGAAAATATGAATATTTTGGAAAATTTCACTCAGGGTAACCGATTATCCATATGTGGTAAAAAATGCCAATTTTGGCGCCAAACGGAGGGAAACTTGTATAATCACCCGTTGCCACATGTTCTAAGCTCTATTAAGCCTCTGAAACCTGTCCTTAGATATTATAAATGTGAGAATGCTTAAGATGACCTGTACATCGCCTCCCGAGCTGAAAATAACCTGCTGAATAAAATAAAATTGACCGCTTGGTCACTGGGCAAAATAAATGTCGGAGCCTCTGATGCTCGCTGTTTGAACTCTTGCAACAAAATGGAACCTTGAGCCACAGAAACACCTTGATCCCATGTCTCAAGAACCAATGTTATGATATGCAGAAATACAAAATGAAGAGAAACATAAGCCAGTTACGGTTAAAATGAAAGGGAAAATTTTAGGGTGCTACAACAGCCAACTAGAAGTAATTGATCGGATAGGTCTCACTGTAAGGAAGCCCATGAGTAAGCTTTAAATGTTGTGTATTGTGACCAAACGTTTGAT
Organism: Lathyrus sativus; assembly: GCA_963859935.3. Classification (NCBI taxonomy): domain Eukaryota; kingdom Viridiplantae; phylum Streptophyta; class Magnoliopsida; order Fabales; family Fabaceae; genus Lathyrus; species Lathyrus sativus. Next base: position 488,437,936 of record OZ012735.1, on the reverse strand, counting down.
GGAGATACTTAAAAAGCAGTCGACTTACAGGGTGGAAAATGGCTCGACGTTGGATCGAGATTTTATTTAAGAAATGGTTTGAATCATCAGAGAACAATCAAGACAAATGAGTAAAGTGCATACATCTGAATGGGAGTGGGATACATGTAAGTTACACGGGATTGCGAGAAATAAATGGTCTTATTTTCAAGTAGCCCAAGAGGAAGCCATGTGTGTGAGGTGTCCTAAACTAAGCCATGAGCGAGAGTTAGGCACAAATTTCTATGCTAGGGTTTCTATACATAGTCCAAGTTCCGTTGCTCGGAAAAGTAACCACAGTTCACCAATTTAGGATTTTAGGGTTTCGATCTTATTAGTGTGTTTTTGAATAGTATGAACAAGATATGAACAATATGAATATGATATGAACAAAATGATAAACATGACAAGATAATATCAAGATAATATTCACAATAGTCTACGAACAATGATAATAAGATTAAGATATATTGACAAAAAAGTAAATCAAGAATATATTAACCGAAAGTAAAGTTAGTAGTTAATGATTAGTCGGATGAATCGGGCCCACTAAAGCGTTAAACCATTGTAGCATGAACTGTGACAAAGATCACACTATAGGAGGTCACATAAGTTGATATTTGTGCTAAAACACGATGGAGAAATGATATTGAGAATCATTTTCCGAAGAAATCGTGCCACATGAAAAGAAAAGAGGGTGGTCTCATCTTAATAATAAGCTTTCGTTAATTAATCGAAGGTAACCTATCACGATCCCAAAGTATAGAAAATGATCTCAATGATCATTTTCTACAGATTTGAAATCATGAAGGTTAAACAACCTCAATCAGTCAACATCCGTGATTCTAAAGAGTTCATCGACCAATGATAGAATCGAAAAGAAAATCGAAAGTCCAAAATAAAGTAGAAATGAAAAGTGAAGACAAATCAAGAAATAAGAACAAAATGATAACCAAAATGTAACAAGTTTGAGAAGGATGAGATTGAAACTAGCATCAAGATCAAAATCATCATTTGATTAAAGTTAAAACAAATGAGATCAAAATCTAATCATAAAAAAACATTTAAAATCATTAAAGTTAATATCAAAATCTAAATCATCATTTAATTGAAACTAACATAAAGTAAAAAAAACAAATAGGAAATATCTAAATCACCATGAAGGCTAAAGAACTAAATCATATTTAAAAAAATAAGAAAACAAATCAAACTAGGGTGCACAAAAAAGATGGTGGTAATGTAGTAAAGGAAACACGGGCCAAGCCCAACTACACCATACCGATTCATAAAATACAAAAAAAAAGAAGTTAGGAAAAACCAAGTCATCTTCTTCATCGTGTAGCTCTCACTGCCATCGTTATTCACACTTCATGCTTGTAATTCGAAACTCAACTGAGTCAGAGCGATAAGATATGAAACGAGCACAAAATAGATAGAAATCAAGTGTGGATTCGGAATATGTTTTCAATTTCGTGTCGTTGGGTTTGGATTGTTCGAATCGAACTCGCAAAATCTCGACAAACTATCCAAACAACCTTCAATTCAAGGTGAACTACTTCTTCTCACTTATTCCACTCTTCTTTGATATGAAAGTGTGGTGTGAGTTTGTGATTGATGATTGAAAGTTGGATTGATTTTTGGAGAAATTTGGGGCAATTTGCAGGTGCGGTTATGAATGGTCGAGGAAGATGAAGAATTGAAGTTTGGGTCGTTAATGAAGAATTTGTAAGGTTTTGGGTGTGAAGGTTATTTTTGATTTGATTATGAGGTTTTTGTGATCAAACCCGTGATGAAAGAGAGAGACCAGATTTATAGCAGAGGTAAATTTTAATTGATTTTCCAGTTGTTTTTCTTTGTCGTTTCATTCCGACTTTACGCGTTTGGCTGTGATACGTCTTTTTCTCCTTTCGAATTACTTGATTTGTCGTTTATGAAATGGTCATTTGTTTTTTGTTGTACGAACGATTTTTGTGGCCTTGCATTTTCACGTTGCATGTTTTTGTACTATTGTGGAAATTGGCAATTGTGATACTCTGGCTAGAAATGTGTACATGATGGAAAGTTGACCTATTTGGCACCGTCATGCTTGTGGATGCGTGATGGTTGGAATTCTAATATGTTGTTGTACGAAGAAAGTTTGCAAAGTTATGTAGGGTTTTGTTTGTGGAATTATGGTGGGAAGGTTGCAGGATGGAATGATCGTTTGGATGTATGGTTTTGTTATGCAGGTACCTATGGTTTGCAAGCGATGCGCGGGGTCATTTTTTTTTATGGATTTGCGGTTTCGTCCTTATGCAGCGAGGGTCACTGGTTTTGGTTGGTCCTCGGAAGGTTTAGTCACATGGATGAGATGTTGTATGCTGCCAGAAATCGTGTTGTGGAGGCTGAAAATTTGTAAGGGCTAGGTTGTATTGTTCGTATCATGGGCTTGATATTTATTTTTGTACATCACATGGGCTTGACATCCTTTTCTGTAATATGGATTTTTGGATTTCTTTAAAAAAGGATTTAGAAACCTATTTGAACATAAAAAATTGGTTTGAAAGAAAATGGTTAATTGTTATTAAAAAAAGGGTTAATTATAACCAACAATAGAATTGAGTTGGATAAAAAAAAACAAATGGATAATTGAATTGAAAATGGTTTTTGGAATGTGATATGCGCTTCAAATGTAGTGAGCTTTTGTTTTGTAGATTTTTAAGTGTAATGAGAAATGTGAATTTCCTTGTGTAATGGGCTTTCCATTTGGCCATGACTTTCCATTTGCACCCTTGCATTTGCAACGCTTTGAAATTGATACCAAAAATCAAGACATTTAAATACTTAAATAAATTCTTAAGAATGAACCCATCTTGAATTAATATTGAACCAAATATTTCATCATGAACCAAATGCTAAGGAAAGTGCCTTGAAATTGAAGGGGTTATGAATTGAGATACGAACTTCAAGTTATTTCTCAAAATCCTAACTGAACCCTGATAATCTTAATCATGAAGCACCTTCTTTGTTACACCTCGAGAACATGATCCATCCATACAGACTTGAATTTGAAAACAAAACCTAATTAGATCCTTAGCCACACATCACCTGAATCATGCACCTTGACCTTAATCATGAAACCAAATCCCTGCTTGACCAAGACTAGGTTATATCCACTGAACTACCCTGATAGCACACACCACTAGCCTGATAGCCTGAGATGTTGACAACCATGTCGCTACTGCAAAAAAGGAGGTCGGCAATAACAGAAGAGTAGCCACCATTCGTTATTTATCCCAAAAGAGGAAAAGGAAACGAGCGAAGAAACCCTACGAAACGGGATGAGATTGGTCATCGCAACCAAATCTCGGGTTCAGGAGTCGGTTACGCCAGGGGAAGGTGTTAGCACCCCTCACGTCCGTCGTACTCGACGGGATCCATGCTTTGTTGTCTATATAAAAGGGTGATTGAAACTAGCTACGCTAAATGTCTGGGACAAAAGAAAAGAAAAGTGACTCGGCAGAGCATCACCGCTCTGTGCCTACGTATTCCCTCGTGCAATGGGAAAGTCAATGTCAACGTAGTTCGGCTAACTACGGGTGAAAGGTGTGGAAGGTTGCTCGCCAAGACATCGTCGTCTTGTGCCTACGTATTCTCATCTGGTATGAGAAATCATAGAAAATGTATTTCGGGCTAATAAGAAAACCGGTTGGTTCAAATGTTTTACCCGAGTAGGGTTAACAACTAGTTCTAGCAGTTAGGTGTATGCAGCTCGACCATGGGAGACTTAGGCGTTACCTGTTTGCGGTAGAACTAAGAGTTAAAAAAACTCTCTTTATGAAAAAGGGTTTTCCGTTATTAGGGGTCCCAAAGGACAAAAAGAAGTTTGATCATTTGTTTTTGAAGTCTTTTAAGAAAAAGTGTTTTTGAATTATTCGTAATTCAAGTTGCACTAAAGACTATGACTTAGGAGCGAATGCGTCGCATATCGTCCAAAGGACATACACTAAACACTCTAGGTAATTGAGAGGAAGCCCCCCAATCGCAACTTCCCAGGTACTTAAGGCTCGTAATGCACAACAATCCTTAACCTTTATTAAGTGTTTTGAAATTGTCTGAAGATGAGAAGAGAAAGGGCGCACTAAAGGGAGACTAACTCAAACCTAGTAGTTGTCATGCAAAGTATACATATAGTTGAGGTAAAAGGGAATGCTAGCTAATGTTGTCATACGTGGTTTAAATCCTAAGGTCTATCATAATCACAAAGAGATTAGAGATCCTAAGGGAGCATGGAGGAAAACAAAAGAAGAAAGCATAATCAAAGCATAAGATATGAAAGATGCAAATATGCATATGCAATGTAACACACAAGCAAAGGGAGGAAAAAGTGTGGGGTAAACACCTCCACAAGCATATCTCAACCTTTATTAATGCACAAAAGGAATACTAAAAATGGAAAGCAACACACAAGCAAAGGGAGGAAAAAGTGTGCGGTAAACACCTCCACAAGCACGTCTCAACCTTTATTAGTGCACAAAATGAAGAGAAAGAAATCACACAAATGAAATCACAAAAATGAAAAGAAAAAAAAAAGGGAAATAATTTAATGAGAAGATGAGAAGCAAAATGAGCACCTAAGGAGGGACTAAGCCTTCATAAATAGGATCCTTAATTCATAGGGAAGAGGTATAGATGAGGATATAATGTGCTCAAAGTAAATGAATAGAAGCACACAATAAAATGCAAATAAAAGCATGTAAGAGATTGAAAGCATTCACACATATTCACAAATGACCCTAATTGAAAGGCCTAAAGGAAAGGCATACTTCAACAAGTTATAAACCAAATTATGACCTATAATTGAACCTACACACAATTAAATATAACTATAACATGAATCCACGATAATTAGAGGTGCAATCAATGCACAAAAGTCATTTACAAAGAAAACTAGTTCAAGCATATGTGTAAACCTCAATTATAGGACCTCTAACTTGGAAATTACCCTAAAAATAGTACACATGCTCAAAAATTACCAAATAAAATCATAGATGACCCCTAAGGTGCTAGAAACTAGGGGTCAAAAGTATGAGGACAAAGTCCTACCAAAACTATGCAAATAGAAGTGAAAATCAAAGAGATACCCCAAATGTAAGGGTGAATCGAAGGTCATCAAAACTAACCTAAAACCCTACCCAAAATTAATCCAACCAAGGGTAAAATGGTCTTGAAAAATCACTTAACATGTCAAGAATATGAGAAACAATTATCAGCCATTAAAATGGAAACTTAGTCAATAAATAAAACCAAACACATGGAAGATGCAATTTTTCATTCAACAAAAATACCTCAAAAGTGAAAATTTTAATTTAATTAGAAAATGGCATAAAAAATTAAGTGAAAAATTCCTAAAATCAATTAACATCCTAAAGTGTGTGAAAATATTTTTTGTAAGATTTTTACATTATTTGAGGTATTTTATTTGATTTAAAATTCTAACAGCAAATAAAGTGCAAAAAAGAAACAAAAGAAAGGAAAATGGAAAATATGCGTGGCAAATAGCAATAGATGCCAGTTATATTTGGTGGGCTCACATTCAGGGGGGTACTAATAGCAAGGGAGGCCCATGATCCAAAGCAAAAAAAACTGATTAAATGAAACGGTTTGTTTCATCATCTTGCGTGGCTGGTCAAAATGTCAAAGAGGGCTCAGACTCAATCAAGGCCGTTGGATTAGGATTAGTCAATGAGTCAAAGGTATTATGTGGCTTCCACATCACTCAACCGGATTACAAACCAGACGGTGGTTCTGGTCATCTTCTCCGATGACTCGCCGGAGAAGAAAGGTCCAAACTGAATCAAAACACTTGATTTTTATACCATTGTGATCCTCTTTTCACGCACACCACTAATATATGGTTCTTTTTCACTTTTCATTCATAAATAAGGCAAATCGAAGCAAGAAAGTTTCAAGGTTGAATCACAAAACATCAAGAATAGACACCAAATCAATCCCGAAATGGCCTACAAGTGTAGGGCTTCAATACACATCAAGAATGGCATTGAATGGATGCTTAATCATGGAGAATTCGTGAAAGAAAGTTTACCTAATGGAGCTCCTCCGTTGGGTCTTGAATTGAAGCTTGAACTTGTGCAAAACGATTCAGAAAGCTTCATTGATCTTCAATGGAGCTCTTGATAATATTCAATTGGCTTGAAATGGCTTGAATTGCAAAATCACGATTTCACTTTCTCCTTGAAAATTCTCAACTGTTTTTTCTCCAATTCTGATCAATCTTGACCTCTGAAGCTTTCCTCTTCTTCTAGAGACTATATTCTTTGGATCTGAAAGCCAATGGAGGCCTAATTATGGCCTGTTAACATGAATTGGAAAATCCAAATTTGAAGTTGCAAGCTTGAAATTTCGTGCGTGTAACTTGCTCCAATGGCTCTTGTTTCAGTTCAGATAGTTTCCTTGTGGTATGCAGTGATCTAATGGACACAAATGATCCCTTGAAATGATCCATTGGTGTGAATTGGATGTGTGACTTACACTTGAAGTAACCACGAAATTGCATATGAAAATGACCTCAAAATTCAAATACAATTTGTGCATCTTGGTTGGTATGTCTTGGTGACTCAAAATATGCACAAACATGCCTTGTAAAGTTCAAAAATTAAATTAATTGAATTTGCCACTTTTAAAGTCTTTTTCATGAAATTTCTTTACCAATTTTCATATACAAACCAAACCCATGATAGCTTGATGTTTGATGATGAAAATGGGCTCATTTTATGCAAGTTTGATGTTGGAGAAAGTTCCATTTGAAGTGTGCAAAGTCATGAAAATGACTTATAACCAAAGTGACCTATAATCAAAGTTTCCCAAAATACCCCTGCCTTGCAAGCTTCATATCTTGAGCTCTACCAATCAGATGAAGGACTTCTGGTACTTTCTGGAATGCTAAGATCATAAGGAACAACTTTCATGTTTGGGTCAAAGTAAGGAGAGACATCCTTCAAGGTCAAAAATGTCTTGGAAGGTGGTTGACTTTTGTTGACCAAAATCACATTCATTTGAGGACCCATAACTTGTCAGCATCATAACTTGAGTTCTAGAAACCCAATGGATGAGTTCTAGTACTCAAAAGAAAGCTAAGAACATGATCTACAAGTCTCATGTTTGCATCAAGATGATATGAAATTTGTATCTTGAGATATGTGGTCTTGAAGTTAGGCACTAAAGAGGGGATTTTACACTAACAAGCTTAGAAACCCTAGCTTAGCAACTTCTCACACTCCTGATTCTTCTTGGTTTGATCTTGGAATAACATCTTAGGTACCTCAACAAAACATTCCATGATCATAAAGACTTGGAATTGAGTCTTAATCTCCTTCAATTTCACCAGTTGACTTAGAGTTGACCAAATGAAAACCCTAGGTGCACCACTTTTGACTGTGGCTTCTTGTACATGATGTACTGACTTGGATAAGCTCCACAGTGACCCTCAAGGCACTTAATGAGCTCCCATAATACTCTACATCTATAACCAAGGACTCAATATCCTCTGATGATCTTCACATGGCCTTCAAGATAGGAGGTGAACCATATTCATTCATTTGCTCTTTGAAAGAACTTTGAATTTCTTCTGATGATGATAAGCACTTGATCACAAGACCTCTTGATTAGGCTTGGAAATTTTGGTAATCTCCTCTTGCTAGGCACACCTCTCTCAATCCCCTGTAAATGAACAATGGTATGCAAATGCTAATGCTATGAAAATGCAATGAAACATAAACCAAGTTTTAAAAAAAGTTGGGCAAATTTTGGGGTACAACAGCTGCCCCTATTCAAATGACTTAGACTTGACTGGGTGAAAAGAAAATGGCTTTCAAACAATCAAGGTAAAAGACGGTTGAATAGCAACGAACCCAGAAATTTTCCAACCGTAGAAATAAACTGCGAACTCTGATGGGATAACCATCTCCGGGAAAATCTTGAACTGGCAGTAGCAACGGCAACGAACTAAACTGATTAACAATCAATAGCCTCGACCCCGGGTCGGAAGAAACATCTGCTAACGCGTAGGCCACGCCACTAAGTCAGAAAGAACACAAAATCCTGCAACGGATACGAAATATCTGACATCGCCGTCAGGCGCCCACACTCAGTTGACAAAACCTCTGACATTGCCGTCAGGCTCCTGTTAAGTAAAAACAGGTAACAACACCAAGAATTGGATCAACAAAGAACTGAACAGTATCTAACATCACCGCCAGGCATCTACGGGGGATAAAATTTTTTGACCTTGCCGCCAGACCAACACAAAGTCGATAAACATCTAACATCGCTGTTAGATAACCACAAGATTGATATACATCACTTGGCATTGCCGCCAAGCTTCTGTAGGGGATAAGAAATTCTGACATCGCCGCCGGGCATCCGAAAACATGGTAAATGTCTGACATCGCCGCCAGACCACCACCAAGTCTAATGAACCTCCGACATTGCCGCCGAATAACCGCAAAGTAGATAATATCACTTGACATCACCGCCAAGCCTCGACAAAGTAGATAAAGTACCTGACATCGCTGCCAAGTAACCACAAAGTTGATAAACATCTGACATCGCTGCCAGACAACAACAAAGCTGATAAGGATCTGACATCGCCGCCAGATAACAACAAAGCTGATAAGGATCTGACATCGTCGCCAGATAACCACAAGGTAGATGAAGATCTGACATCGCCGCCAGATAACCACACAGTAGACAAACGTCTGACATCGCCACCAGACAACCATGTTGAAGAATATCTGACCTCGCTGCCAGATAAACCTTAGGTTGAAAAATGTTTGACATCACCACCAAACAAACATAATGTTGAGAAACATCTGACATTATCGCCAGACAAAAACAATGTTGAGAAACATCTGACATCGCCGCCAGACAAACATAATGTTGAGAAACATCTGACATTGCCGCCAGAAAAACACAATGTTGAGAAACATCTGACATCATCGCCAGACAAACACAATGTTGAGAAACATCTGACATTGCCTCCAGACAAATACAATGTTAATAAAATACCTGACATCGCCGCCAGGCAACCAGAAGATTGATGAAGATCTAACATCGCCGCCAGAAACTACAACCAGTTGGTAAACATCACTTGGCATCACCGCCAAGCTTCCATAAAGTAGGTAAAGTACTTGACATCGCTGCCAGGAAAACCATAATGTTGGTAAAAGCATCTGGCATCGCCGCCAGGCCTCGATATCAAGTCGGTAACCTCTGACATCGCCGTCAGGCGCCTGTTAAATAAAAACAGGCATCGATATTAAGTTGAGTCATCTCGAAGTTGATAGGAAATATCTGACATCACCTCTAGGCACAAACAACATCCGGTAATAACATCAGACTTTGTCGTCAGGTTGAAAGATAGCGTGACATCACCGTCAAGCCTCAACATCAAGTCGGAAGACCCCAAAGTTAATAGAAAACCTCTAATATCACCGTCAGATATTGCTATTAAGTTGGTAAAAGAAGCTGACATCGCCACCAGAAATCTGCAGGAGAAGCAACAAGCATTGAATCCGAAGATAAGGACATCTGACATCGCTGATAGGCCTTCGCTAAATAAAAGTGAGTAACGAACCCAAAAAACGGATAGGTAAGAAACTGATAATCAACTAACATCGCCGTCAGGCATTCACAGAATTGATAACCATCTGAAATCGCTGCCAGGTATCCGTAAAGCTGATAAGCGTCTGACATCGCTGCCAGGCTGCCTGCTAGAACTACTAAATGTCTAACATCGCCGTCAGGCATCCTGTTGAAATTGATGAGAGTTTGACATTGCCACAAAAAAACCATGAAACCTGTAAACATCTGACCTCGCAGTCGGAAAAACACGAAGATCTGTAAACATTTGACCTCGCCGCCAGAAAAACCACAAACATTTGGCATCATCGCCAAAAAACCGAAACATCTGACATCGCCGCCAGATAAACACTAGGTTGATAAAACGCCTGGCATTGCTGCCAAACAAACATCATGTTGAGAAATATCTGACATCGCCGCCAGAACAACACCATGTTGAAGAACATCTGACCTCGCCGCCAGAAAAACACAAAGATTAGACATCACCGTCAGAAAACCCAAAAGATCTGTAACCATCTGACCTCGCTGCCAAAAAATCAACAACATCTGTAAACATCTGACCTCGTCGCCAGAAATATACCAAGATCTGACATCGCCGCCAGAAAACTGATGAAGCTGATAAATGTCTGACATCGCCGCCAGGCATCCGCTAAATAAAAGTGAGCAACAAAACTCCGAAAGTAGGGACATATGGCATCGCCGCCAAGCATTCGCTAAATAAAAGCGAACAACGAACCCGAAGACCGGACCCACACAAAGTTGAAACCATCCAAGGATAACGATCACAAGGAAACTCTGTTAGGGAACAAATAACTCTGCTTTGGTAGTGCAAAAGGAACCTAACCAGGCCACTCTGCTGAGGAATAAAGAGGAACTTAATCAAGCAACTCTGTTGGGGGAGTATATGATGAGATAGACATATCTATCATGAATCTTCTGCCGGAGTCTGAACACCTGTAAGGACTTGGAGAACAAAATATCACCAACCGAAGTTTGTCGACGCCGCTGGGGAATAACACAAACCGAGGGCGAAATAAACGCATCAAGTTTGTCGGGACTGAAAATTACACGGGCAGGGATAATGACCACCTGTGGGAGATATACCTGAAAGCCAAGAGGTAACAACCTGGCTTATGTTTCAGAATGCATATGTTTGAAAATGGGGTAATGCTCCATACAAAATGGAAATGTTACGCAATTGGGTCGAAGCTATGCAGGCATGCAAATGCAATGGAACCACGTCAGCAAAATAAATGCTAAGGCAGATAGAGAAACCATCCTGCTGGGAAAAGAAAACCACCATGCTGGGGATAGCTCACACGTGCCAATGACGATTGGACTTATGCTGAGGAAACGAACTCTGGATGGCTAACTCAGTTGGGGAAAATGCCATGGAGGGCCTTCCAGAATACAAACTCTTCTGGGGAAATAGACGAATCTACTAGGGGGCAAACAGCCTGCTAAACAGACACTCTCACCTGCTGAAGAAACACAATGCCCTACCTGGCCTTCCAAGATACGGAAAATTCGCCTGAGGATAGACAATCAAACGCTGGAATTAATCTTACATGTCAGGGAGAATACAAATCTGCGGGGAATCAACTCTGCCGGAGACCTCGATCTGAACTGCTGAAAGCTGACTACTTACAAATAATTTGCTGGAGAAAACTGCGCGCTAACCCACTGTTGGGAAAGGTTCCACACCTGCCTGGTGGAAGGAAGTCCGATCTTGACTTGCTGGGGAGTAGGCACATACCTGCAATCTGTGGGGATTAAATGTGTACTGACCAACTTCCAGGGATAAGGATACACATTTGACTACTCCTTTAACCATGCATACAACTCCACTAGGGATAGAGATGCAAACTCCAATTGTTGTGGAATGGACTCTGGATGGGGGAGAAAGCGAATTTCATCCATACCTTTTTGCGCCAGGGGTAACGACTCTTCAAAAATGAACAAACATACAAGATATCCTACACGAAAGGAGCAATCTCAATCGTCATTTGTGACGTTGTTCAGTTAAATCAAAGTTTTAACAATTATAGGCCAAGGCCTGCAAGTTTATACATGCGCAAGTTTATCAAAAACATCGGGCGTTTTTTCACAAACAAAACAGTAAAAGTTAAAACAAAGCAAACCGATTACTGAATAGAATATGTTTATTGATAAATGGCCTGTAAATAGCCAAAGTTTTACAACAGATGCAACCCCTGAAAAGAGGAAGCTGCGCAAAAAGCATACAGATATGTACAGAAATAAACAAAAGTGTATAGACATGTCGGCAATGTGGTGTAGACGAACACCATGAGCTGATCCCTCTATAACTCGCATGACTTCGATGTCTTTCCGATGCTCCGTCTTCAGAAGAGATTGATTTGGATGAACGGCCCTCAGGTCTTCCCAAACCACTAAGCAATGAAGTATCACACGCAGATCGCAGTCATTTGATTTTCAATCCCTAACTTTTTCTTGAATTGCCCTTGCGGGTTTTCAATTCACCGGGATACCCATTTTTGCCAAAGCCGCCCTTTCGGGTTTTCGACTTTACGGGTTTACATCTTTTCATTTATATCCCTAACTTTTGCCCGAACCCATTCTTTTTATGGTTCGCCGGGATGCCCCATTTTTGCATGGACCTTCTTTTTTTTGTCTAGCGGGTCATTGTAAGCAAAGTATTTTTTAACTGCGTCTGTGTTCACAGGGGATGTAAAATCCTTACCATCCATGGTGGACAACAACAAGGCTCCTCCAGAGAAGACCTTTCGCACGACATATGGACCTTCGTAATTGGGAGTCCATTTGCCCCTGTGATCTGATTGTGGCGGGAGAATCTTTTTCAGCACAAAATCGCTCGTCTGAAAGCTTCTAGGGTGCACCTTCTTATCGAAAGCTTTCTTCATCCGACTCTGATACAACCGACCGTATGTGATAGACGCCTCTTCTCATCCATCAGGCTGAGCTGATTCAATCTGTTCTTTATCCATTCTGCCTCATCGAGCTTGACGTCGACTAGAACTCTTAAAAAAGGAATCTCGACCTCTAATGGTAGGACAACTTCCATACCATACACTAGCGAGAAAGGTGTTGCCCCGGTTGATGTGCGTACCGTCGTACGATAATCGTGCAAAGCGAAAGGAAACATCTCATGCCAATCTTTGTAGGTAACAACCATCTTTTGCACTATCTTCTTGATATTTTTGTTGGCCGCTTCGACAGCGCCATTCATCTTCGGCCGATAGGGTGATGAGTTGTGATGCTCGATTTTGAAGTTCTGGCATAACTCCTTCATCATCTTATTATTCAGATTCGAACCATTGTCAGTAATGATTCGCTCGGGCACTCCGTATCTATAGATGATGTCCTTCTTAATGAACTGGGCTACGACTTGCCTGGTGACATTGGCATACGAGGCTGCTTCGACCCATTTGGTGATGTAGTCGATGGCTACCAAAATGAAACGATGTCTGTTAGATGCGGTTGGCTCAATCTTACCAATCATATTGATGCCCCACATGGAAAACGGCCACGGGGATGCCATGACATTCAAAGGACACGGCGTCACATGAGTCTTGTCTGCATAAATCTGGAATTTATGGCACTTCTTCGCAAATTTGAAACAATCGGATTCCATCATCAGCCAATAATATCCTGCTCGTAGCAATTTTCGAGACATGGCATGTCCGCCGGCATGTGTGCCAAAAGTACCCTCGTGGACTTCCTCCATAAGCAAGCTTGCTTCTTTCTCGTCCACGCATCTGAGTAACATCAAGTCATAGTTCCTCTTGTAGAGAACCCCATCCTGATTCAAGTAAAAGTTACCAGACAACCTTCTCAGAGTCTTTTTATCCTGGGTCGACGCCCTTGGTGGATACTCTTTGTTCTTAAGAAAGTTCTGGATGTCGTAAAACCACGACTTTCCATCAGAGGCTTCCTCAATTGCAAACAAAAACTCATGCCTATCGAGGCGCGAGATGACAATTCATGGAGCTTCATTCCAAAAATTCACCTTATACATTGAGGATAACGTTGCTAGCGCGTCCGCCATCTGGTTTTTCGCTCTCGGTACATGGTGGAATTCTACACGACCAAAGAACAACAACAGCCTTCTCGCATAGTTCATGTATGGAATCAGATTGGGTTGCCTGGTCTCCCACTCTCCTTTGATTTGATTAGCAACAAGCGCTAAATCATCGTACACATCGAGATTCTTGATCCTCAGATCAATGGCTTCTTCTAAACTCATGATGCACGCTTCATATTCTGCTTCGTTGTTGGTGCATGGGAATGTTAATCTGGCAGTGAATGGGATGTGAGACCCATGGGGAGTCGTGATGATTGCCCCAATTCCACTTCCATACGAATTAACAGCACCGTCAAATATCAATTGCCACTGGGAGCCAAGCTCAGGACCTTCGTCGGGCAATGGTTCATCACAATCTTTCCTCTTAAGAAACATGATGTCTTCGTCAAGAAACTCAAACTTCATTGGTTGATAGTCTTTGATAGGATGTTCAGCAAGGTACTCTGACAAAACACTTCCTTTGATGGCCTTCTGGGAAATATATTGGATGTCGTACTCTGTCAGTACCATTTGCGACCTGGAAATCCTACTTGAAAGTGCTTGCTTTTCGAAGACATACTTGATCGGATCCATCTTCGAAATCAGCATGGTTGTATGATTAAGCATATACTGTCTCAAATGTTTGGAAGCCCACGCGAGTGCGCAACATGTTTTCTCCAACATCGAGTACCTGGATTCACCGTCTATGAATTTTTTACTCAGATAGTATATTGCATGCTCTTTTCTTCCAGTCTCGTCGTGTTGACCGAGAACACAACCCATACTGTTCTCAAGAACCGTTAAGTACATGATCAAAGGTCTTCCAGCGACTGGGGGTATCAATATCGGAGGTTCTTGCAAATATTCTTTTATTTTGTCAAATGCCCTTTGGCAATTTTCATTCTAGACGACCGCCTGATCTTTCTTTAGCAATTTGAACATAGGTTCACACGTGGCTGTGAGATGAGATATGAACTGAGTAATGTAGTTCAACCTCCCCAAGAAGCCACAAACCTCTTTTTCTGTCTTCGGCGCTGACATCTCTTGTATAGCTTTTATTTTTGCAGGATCGACCTCGATTCCCTTTTCGCTAACAATAAACCCCAATAGCTTTCTGGACCGCACTCCGAAAGTACATTTGTTAGGATTCAACCTCAATTTGAACTTCCTGAGCCTCTCAAACAGCTTCAACAAGTTGACCATATGTCCTTCCTCTGTTTGCAACTTTGCTATCATGTCATCAACATATACTTCAATCTCGTGATGAATCATATCATGAAACAAAGTGACCATAGCCCGCTGGTAGGTTGCCTCTGCGTTTTTCAACCCAAAAGGCATAACCTTGTAACAGAACATCCCCCACGGCGTGGTGAACGTCGTTTTCTCCATATCCTCCGGTGCCATCTTGATCTGGTTATAACCGGAAAAACCATCCATGAAGGAAAATACATAAAATTGAGCAGTGTTATCAACCAACACGTCAATGTGAGGGAGCAGGAAATCATCCTTTAGGCTCGCCTTATTAAGATCTCTGTAATCTACACACATTCGCACCTTGCCATCTTTCTTCGGTACAGGCACTATGTTGGCGACCCATGGAGGGTAAGTTGTTACGGCTAAAAATCCAGCGTCCAATTGCTTCTGGACTTCTTCTTTGATTTTTACAGCCATATCTGGTTTTGTCCTTCTAAGCTTCTGCTTGACTGGCGGACATTCTTCATGCAACGGTAGGTGATGAACCATGATATCAGTATCGAGCCTGGGCATGTCTTCATAGGACCAAGCAAATATGTCACTATACTCTCGAAGCATCTCAATCAGCCTTTGCTTGATGTCACTCTGTAGCGCAGCCCCTATTTTGACAACTTCTTCAGAACCCAAATTGATGACCTTAATCTCTTCCTGATGAGGAAGAATGATCTTTTCTTCTTATTTCAAGAGCCTATCTAGCTCTTCCAGCAAGTCTTCATCCTCATCAATCTCATCTTCGGCTTGAAATATCGGGTGATAAAAGTCGAAGTGAGTCATAGGAGGTTCTTAGTTGGTGTCATCTATAATATGGATCCTGCAATGATAATGGTTAAATGCTTCAAATGATATGCAACACAAAACCACATTGCCATTTTATTGTTAAACATAAAACAGGAATAAAAAGGATCACAAAATTTGAATGAGAAACAACGCCCTTTGATTTATTGATAAAATGTTCAATTATAAACAAGCAAGGCCCTGACAAAATACCACTATGCTCCGGGTAGAACATAGGGTCATGCAATAATCAGAAAAATAGATCATTATTGTTCAGTGGTCACTTGAATGAATTCCTGGATAGACCAGTTGTGCAGACTCTGTCCTGGCGTGCAAGGCTGGATCCAAGCATCCATGTCGCAGTCGGTATCTCATTCTTCACCATCTAAAACAGCGTTGATCCTCTCGAAGATAACACCCCCTAGGGTAAACAACACCGGTCCTTTGTAGCGCAACGCGCTCTGTGAGGATCCTGAAGAAGATGGGTGGTACCCCTGTCGCTATGCGAAAAATGACACAGAGTCGCCACCAGATTTTATTTATCCCAAGGAGGGAAAGGGAAATAGCGATAAAAGCTTTAGGGAAAGAGCATGGTCATCACAGTCAAGTCTTAGGGTTCAGGAGTCGTTATACGAAGGGAAGGTATTAGCACCCCTCGCATCCATCGTACTCGATGGGAACCTTCTAGGTAGTTTAGCGTGAATGGGTGTTTTTATTAAAAGTGTGCTTGCTTAAAAGAAATGAGGGGTTGGTTTTTTTATTTTAATGCTCGCCAAAGATTGTGGCCCTTGTGCCTACGTATCCTCACTTAAAAGAAGTGAAGAATCAGAGCTCCGTAGTTCGGAGGCTTATGAAAAGATTGTTTGTTGGTTGATTTTATACCTTAAAAAAGGGTTTTCAGATTGATACCCTAAGGCGAAAAATAGTTTGATGAGTTGGTGTTGTTTTTAGGTTTTTGAAGAGAAATTGCTTTTGTCTAAGATTACACAAAAGACTTTGGATGGAGATGAATGTTTCGAATAACCAAGTCGAGCGCCTTGTATTCAAAACATTCAGAACGAGTGTAGGATGGTTCCATTCTCATTCCTTCTCCACCATTTTAAAGTTTATGGTGTATAACCCTAATCGTATATTTATTGTGTTTTGGATTTTTTTTATGAGGGAAATACCACTTGATGTTGGATCAAGGATTTTATTATTTGTGAAAATATTTGAAGCGATACGAACAAGGTCGATGGCGATGTACAAGGAAATCGACTTACAAGGTTGAAAATGGCTCGATAAAATCGAGAGTTTGTTTTTGAAAATGGTTTTTGGCGGAAAAGTCATAAATGACCAACAATATCCACATACAAATGGCTATACAATCACATAGGGTTAGATGTCTTGAACAAGGCAAAAACACAAAAAAAAACGTGCGAACTCCTTGAAATATTTTTTTTAACGGTAAAAATAGCAAAAAAAATGTGAAAATAGGGGGCCTGACACGGCTGGTCGTGTTGGATGACACGGCTCGGGTCAAAAAGTGCATACAAAAAGAGTTTTTGAGGCAAAACAGTGGGATGACACGGCCGCCCGTGTCACACGACATGGCCCGTGTCACAAAGTGCCCATAAAAAAAGATTTTTGAGGTAAACAGCGGGCTGACACGCCCGCCCGTGTCACACGACACGGCCCGTGTCAGCACACCTGGGGGGCGCGCGTAAAGAAAAATCAAACAGCAGGCTGACACGACCGCCCGTGTCACACAACACGGCCCATGTCAGCCCTGATGAGTGGAAAAAACGAACTTTTTTCGTTCTTTTTCGTTTTTATGGTTCTTACAGAGGTTCTTTGGTTCCTCTTAGGACCTTATACAATATACTCAGCACAACAACATTCAAAAGAAGAAAACAAAAGACAAATGCAAGATATAAAGAGGGAAAAGTTTGAAGAAATGGATACCCAAGAGTTTTTTCTCCTTCTTGCAAGACCTCCACTGATTTTTGTTGGGTGTTTTCTTCACTCTCCTCTCTATGTCTTGGATGGTTCTTCTTCTCAATGGTCCTCTTGTGTTTCTATGTGACTCTCTTGATTTTTACTGGTTTTCTTGCTCTCTATTTTCTGGTTTTTCTTCCTCTCTATTTTCTGGTTTTTTAGGGTTTCTTCTTTCTCTCTATATCTTTTTCTCTCAATGTGTAATGAATGATGAATGAGTCCTTCTTTGCAGCCCCCTATCCTCTCTTATCTCACTTTTTCTGCTGTACCAAATCAATAGCTCTTGCACATGCTTTAATTTTCAGAATTTCCATTCTTGGCAATACTTATTACCACTTTCTTGGTGCAACCCCACTTCTTTCCATTTCTAGCATGCTGTCTTTTTGCTTTTGCTACTGCACTTTCCTAGTGCTATTTTTTTAGCATTGCCCTCCTTTATCCACTTGTTCTTGGGTTGTATTTGTGGTCTATGCTACTACCTTGGGAAAAAATTTTAAAATTCTGATATTTGATGTGTAGATGCATTACCATAAGCTTATTCCATTGGTCTTGTGACATGCAATTGATTTTGTGACATGAGGCAATTTCTCACCTCTTGTATAGGGCTGTTTTGGATCACATTCAAATTGCCCATGGTTAAACATGCATAGTCTTGATCTTAAAACATTCCAATGTTGAATTAACTCTTAAATATTTTCCTTGGATATTTGTGGGTTATGAATTATATGTAGCACATGGAGATTTGATGAGGCATGAAGGGTACCATAACATGAAATTAGTTAGAAACTTGAACTAAGGCTAGAAATAGCTTAATTTTCTAAGCATTGCTTAGAGTTAAAAACTTTTGTAACAAATGTGACATTCTTGCAAATGTCATGAAATTTCCCTTTGTAAAATTCTAGCCTTGAATTCATGAATCTTGAACTTTGAATGATGGATTTCCCTTATACCATTGAATTTGAAATAAATGGAGTCTTGAATTATGTACTTTTGATCTTGACTCATGCTTTGCAAATTTGAACTCCACTAGACCATAGAAGCAAACATGGATGAAAAAGTCTTGAATTTGGCCTTGCATTTCATGTTCATTAAGAATATTTATCTTGAATATCCCAATATTTTTCAAATAACTTCTCTTTGAAGAAATCTACATGAGTGGACTTTCCAAATTGAATCAAACCTTATGTGATGAACCTTTTCATCCATTTAGCCCAGGATAAGCAATTTATTTTATTTGGAACGAACCGACCCAATCCTTACCTTGTGAACCCACATGCTCGATATGAAATTGAACAATATATAATATGACGAATGTAGGGTATGAAAGGCTAAAGGTGAAAATGAGGGTGTGACAACCCCAAACCAAACTTATCCTGCTTGTTGGGGATGTCTAACACCTCGCCCCAACCTTGTGCTGCCCTTGACTGCACTGCCTCCTGGGCTTCCTTGAAAGAAGATAAGGCCACTTCGGGCGCTTTGCTCGTTACAGGGGACTTGTCCTTAACCTGGACCGTCTCAAATGCCTGACAGAGAGTTTCGTGGATCTCCCCATCCATTTCCACATATTTGAATGACGATAAATGGCTAACCATTATGTCTTCTTCCCCACATACGGTGACATTGCTACCACCAACCATATATTTGAGCCTCTGATGCAGTGTGGAAGTCACAACTCCCACTGAGTGAATCCACAGACGGCCTAATAAGTAGCTATAAGCCGGGTGAATGTCCATTATATAGAACACTGCATCAAATACCTCTGGCCCCACCTGAATAGGCAGTGTCACCTCTCCGAACACTGACCGTTTGGTTCCGTCAAAAGCTCTCACCACTAAATCATTAGGCGTACACATCAGCCCCCGAGTGTCTAGTTTCATTAATAATTTCTCGGGGAGTACATTTAGAGACGACCCGGTGTCCACCAAAACATGGGACATAACAGCTTCAGGACATTCAATCGAAATATACAACACGCTGTTGTGATTTCTGCCCTTCGGCGTCAAATCTAAGTCCATAAAACCAAGACCATTCCCTGTGTTTACGTGTGCGACAACTCCTTCGAGTTGGTTTACTGAAATTTCTTGAGGCACGTACGCAGTATTCAATACCCTTAGCAACGCATTTCGATGTGCTTCCGAGCATAGCAACAATGACAATATGGAGATCTTAGAAGGACTTTGCTGTAGATGGTCGACTATCTTGTAATCACTCTTTCGTATCAACCTCATAAACTCTTCTACGTCTTTCGCCAAAGGCTCTTTCTCTCCAACCTGAGAGGTTTCTTCTACAACCGTTTTACCCTTTCCTTTGTCTGCTTTATCAGCCACCACTTCGGGTGGTGAAAAGACTCGACCACGTCGGGTAATCCCCCCTGCTCCAACCAGGTTGTCTACAGACTCAACAGACGAACTTTTTAGATCTAGCTTTTGTCCATTGCAATATACCCCGGCTCCGTAATTCCACAGAATTACTTTGGTATCTTCAAACAGCACGGGAACAACTTTTGTAATAACAATTGTTGGCGGCCTAGGTGCAGAAATGGTGATGCTTTTGTACGAAATAGAGATCGTTGCAATCTCATCCCTCTTCTCAGCTATCAACTCTTCAGACTTATTCTCAACAGCCCGATCAAACTGCAATACCCCACTATCCATCAGACCTTTGATACAACCCTTCAATCGCACACATCCCTCAGGATCATTCAGACATTCGGCACAATCTTCAGTACAGCCCGGGTAAACACCCCCTTCAACAGTCTAGCCTTCACGAAGATCAACGGTGTCTTCAGTTCACTAACATCTGCTATCAAATCTAAACCACCATCCTTGATGATCGCACTGACTCCGGCTTGTCCGTGATTTGGCATAGGATTTTGTATGACGTTAGGAGCGTCATGGGAGAAATTTATTGCCTTGTTATCCATCATATCCTGCACCTTATGCTTGAAAGCCTTATAATTATCGATATTGTGCCCTGGTGCACCTGAATGAAACTTGCAGCGGGCGTTCACATCATACCCGGGTGGAGGTGGCCCGGTCAGAGGAGCCATTGTCCTCTTCTGAATAAACTGCAATTGTAACAAGGCCTAAAGAAGTTGCGAATACGGCATCGGCGGCATGTCAAACACTCTGTTCACTACCTGGCCCTGATTCTGGTATCGCCGTTGAGCGTAATTCTGATTCTAACTCTGATTCTGTTGTTGTTGTTGTTGTTGTTGTTGTGGTTGTTGTTGTGGTACTAGAATTATGACACTAGCAACCTGTTGGTGGCAATACTGACGCTGACCTTTACCTTTACCCCGAGAACTGAACACCGAACTAGTCTCACCTTCCCGTTTCTTACTGCCGAATATCTTCTTACCTCTCTCTCTCTCTCTCGTGATTATCAAATCAGATAAACTACCTGACATACTGCTGATCAACTTTTCATAGTAGACACCAGGTAGAGTAGCAATGAACATATCGATTAACTCGCGCTCCACCATTGGAGGCTGCACCCTTGCCGCAAGCTCACGCCACCTCTGGGCGTACTCTTTGAAGCACTCGTTATTCCTTTGGGAAAGATTATGCAATTGGACCCTGTTGGGAGCAAGGTCGCTGTTATATTGGTAATTTTTTACAAAGGCCTCAACTAGGTCCCTCCAACTTCGGATATTGACAGGCTCCAACCCCACATACCATTCAAGAGAAGGCCCGGACAAGCTGTCTTGGAAGAAGTGCATCAACAGTTTCTCATCGTCCGTATAGGCGGACATCTTCCGGTAGTAAGATCGCAGGTGAAATCTTTGGAGGGTGGTGTCCTTATATTTGTCCAAGTCAGGGACTTTGAACTTTAACAGCACTTTCAGATCTGGGATCATCCCCAAATTAGCCATATCAAGGCCCATGGCATTTTGGTTCTCTAGAGACCTTATGTTTTCTTCAATCAACTTGAACCTTCTATCAGCTTCAGAGGGCAATTCAACAATAACAACTCTCGGCGAGAATACATCATCCTGTCTATCTTCATTCAACAACTGATCCACATTACCATGTGCAGCACATGTGGCATCAGGCCTATGAACATTCCCGTTAGCAGCATTATCATTTCCAGTATTACTATTTCTAGGATTCCCAAAACCAATGTTATCGAAACCAGCAGCATTACCAGAACCAGCGACATTGCCATTACCATTACCTTTCCCTCCAGCAGTAGGGATAACCAAAGTAGGTATAAAGCGGGCATGAGGAGTCCCATTTTCATTGAGAGGAGGATTAGCAGTCTGTCCTCCATGAAGAACACCGTTACTGTCAACTCATGCAATCAAGGGTTGCACCAAAGTACTAAGTTGTTCCTGTCCGTTAGCGATCCCCTGCACGAGGTCCATGAACTGATTCATCCTTTCCCTGAACTCTTGCATCTCTGACTGGATTTGCTCCATCACTCTTCTCTGATTTCCTTAGGTAGCGTACCAATGAGTTGTTCGATCAGCAATCCTGAAACACACTAACAGTGAAATAGAGATGAGATAAATGGTCCTGCTGTACCTGTTATGCAAGAATTCTATGCAAATGTAGACATGTATCTATGCATTAGGGACGTTTCCCCTCGATTCTAGTTATGGAATAGCAACGAGACAATAGGAAGCCATAAACCAAGCACGGAGCAAAAACCTTATATATACATGAAACAACCACAAAGGCAGAGTACAAGCGTAACTGGGTACAAATGGAATAACAGAATGACCACAACCAACAAGCCTGGTGATGGTTAGCATACAGTAATGAACAAAAGCTACAAAGGAATACAAAGAAATCAAGTGCGACAGCGAGCATGGAAATCCTCTAGCAACTCCTTTTTCTTAGGGTGGTCTGGTCTGGCGAGCAATCCCTGAATGAGTAACTCTCTCTGTTGGATGGTGTCCTGTAGACCCTCAGCAAAGTCTTCCCAGGCTCTTTCCCCAAAGCACTCCTCAAGTTTACACCTCTTGGAATCCGCTCTCAGCCTGCAATCCTCCAAGTTTGCAATAGCTTCATTCAGTCTGTACTCGGTGTCACGCCTGAGTGAGGCCTCTGCTGCAATCTTCTCATCTTTAGCTCCCAACTGAGTCTTCAGTCTGGCGATCTGCTGCTTCAGCTTATCTTCGCGCTCCTTATTGTTGGAAAGGGTAGCGTTCCACTGGGTGTTAAACTTGGAAATCTCTAAATAAGCTTTATCTAAGTCCTGCTTCTGAGAGGCAAGAACACTGCTGACAGCCTTGAAATCCAAACCCAAGCGTTCCCGAGTGTTAGTCTGCTTGGTCAAATCTGTACCCAGTCAGTTCACAAGCTCAGTTTGCTTCTTAAAAGAGTAATCATCCTCATTCTTTTCTCTCTGGAGCTGAAGGACCTCCTTTTCTTATTCTTCATTAGCATTTTTCAGCTCTTCTTTCTCGGACCGTAATTGGTTGTACTTCTGAATATCAATGGTAGTGGGTCCTTCAATCATAAGGGGATACATGAGCTTAGCAAATGGAAAAGGAATCATCAACTCCTCCGCTCTGCTCTGAATCCAAACCAAATAGGGATCATATGCTCGGCTATTACTCTTCCATAAGGAGACCTTCCTTCGCCTATGGACACTACTCCTGGCCTACTCGACTCTGACTAAGGTATCACCCTCCTATATTCCGGTGAGATACATCGAATCCTGTATCTCTTCATCCTTCGGAGGACCTCTCAAAGTGTACCCGAATTTCCTGACTGCAATGGATGGGTTATAATTGATGCAACCCTTCCTTCTGACCAAAGGGACGTTAGGAAAGCTCCCGCAACTATAGATGATCTCGGTACCCTGTATATCCCTGTCAAACCAAACGACGTCCTCAGCAAACAACCTCATCAAACATCCAGCCCATTCTGACGTACCAGTAGTATCAGAGGAAGAACCAGTTCTGGGAAGATGGCTTGCAAACCAAAGATAAAACAAGGGTGCACAGCAGGATACACCTTTCCCTCTTTTGTTCTCGTTCTTATAATGCACTGAATGATATACATCACCTAGCAGCATAGGTATAGGGTTCCCTGAGGCGAAGATATGGAACGCATCCAAATCTACGAGGTCCGGAATATTAGGGAATAACATAATACCGTAAATGTATAGGGCCAAAATAGCATTGAATACTACCCAACAACCTTCGTTGGGAAAGTGTCGAGCTTTGTCCACTAGAAAAGACAACGAAAATCCAGGTACTCCATTTCTCTTAACTATTTTCCCCTTTAACTCAAAGACGTCTAAATGCAAAGCTGCAGCAAGCTTAGCCAGATTAGGCTCCGCTTCAGTATGATAGAACGACATCTGATCCAGAATAGGCACTCCCAACAAAGCATAGAACTCTTCTAATGTAGGTGCCAACACAAAATTCTGAAAAGTAAAGCACCTCAGCTGAGGATCATAGAACTACAACAGGGTATGAAGACCTTTTAGCTCATATACAGAGGGTTTGCAAACAACACTCAACATCTTCCCATAGGATTCTTTGAAATCTTCCATTACTTTCCTGTCGGCCACAAAAATTAGACTCAACAAAGCTCCAATATCAAGTGTTGGAAACTTGTATGCTACTGATTTCCTGAGACTTGACTCCATGTTAGATGAAAGAACACTACAATCAAAGGGGAAACCTGTAGCACAGGTACATGTTAGTGAAATGAAAAATGATAATGCAAATGCAGATGCAAAGATGCAATAAGGGATCAAGATTGTTGTGCTGTTGATTGAGAAGGACCAGAACTCCGCTTTAGCGAGAACATAACACTGTCATTAGAACCTCTTATGTCAATAACATAGATTCACGCTGCAAAGAGAACCGGGTAGTCTGAAAGTCAAGGTTTCCTGCATAACCCAATCCCTCTCATAGGTATGGACCTATCACTAATAAGGTTCGGTATCCTATGCATTCATCAGCGTCACAGACTTTTGAGAAACGATGATACGTTCACCATTTCTGGTTTGGCATCATAACTTCCCGAAGCGGCCTCACTTAGCTAAATCACAAATGATCGGTTCCCAGAGTCGAAAATCCTCAGAGATAAAAATCCTGCCGAGCCCAAAGGGTTAGAAAAGAAGTCATCAAAGAGAATCTCGTCTGAGTGCGAATTTCGTGGGAACTAGTGCATGTCCAAGCATACAGGTTCACCATTACTTTCCACTTCTAATGCTATGTTTGTACTCAAGCCTGGGTCTAGCTTATCACTCAATGGAATATTCCCTCCCCACAGCACATCAATAATGATACAATGCGGAAAGTAAAATGCAAAAGTAAATAAAGTACAACACATATGTACACACCCAGAAGATAAACAACCAAGCGCTAGGATTGACTCGTATAGGGGATGTTCCTGTCCCTAGCAGAGTCGCCAGTTGTCGCTGCTGCGAAAAAGGAGGTCGGCAATGACAGAAGACTCGCTACCGTTTGTTATTTATCCCAAAAGAGGGAAAGGAAACAAGCGAAGAAAACCTATGAAACGGGATGAGATTCGTCATCACAATCAAATCTCAGGTTCGGGAGTCGGTTACGCCAGGGAAAGGTGTTAGCACCCCTCACGTCCGTCGTACTCGACGGGATCCACACTTTGTTGTCTATCTAAAAGGGTGGGACAAAAGAAAAGAAAAGTGACTCGGCAGAGCATCGCCACTCTGTGCCTACGTATTCCCTCGTGCAATGTGAAAGTCAGAATCAACGTAGTTCGGCTAACTATGGGTTAAAGGTGGGGAAGGTTGCTCGCCAAGACATCATCGTCTTGTGCCTACGTATTCTCATCTGGTATGAGAAATCATAGAAAACTTATTTCGGGCTAATTAGAACACCGGTTGGTTCAAATGTTTTACTCGAGTAGGGTTGACAACTAGTTCTAGCATTTAGGTGTATGCAGCTCGACCATGAGAGACTTAGGCAATACCTGTTTGCAGTAGAACTAAGAGTTAACAAAACTCTTTTTTATGAAAAAAGGTTTTCCATTATTAGGTGTCCCAAAGGAAAAGAAGAAGTTTGATCATTTGTTTTTGAAGTCTTTTAAGAAGAAGTGTTTTTGAATTATTCGTAATTCATGTTGCACTAAAGACTATGACCTAGGAGCGAATGCGTCGCATATCGTCCAAAGGACATACACTAAACACTCTAGGTAATTGAGAGGAACCCCCCCCCCCCCCCCCCAATCACCACCTCCCAAGTACTTAAGGCTCATAACGCATAACAATCCTTAACCTTTATTAAGTGATTTGAAATTGTCTGAAGATGAGAAGAGAAAGGGCGCACTAAAGGGAGACTAACTCAAACCTAGTAGTTGTCATGCAAAGTATACCTATAGTTGAGGTAAAAGGGAATGCTACCTAATATTGTCATACGTGGTTTAAATCCTAAGGTCTATTATAATCTCAAAGAGATTCGAGATCCTAAGGGAGCATGGAGGAAAACAAAAGAAGAAAGCATAATCAAAGCATAAGATATGAAAGATGCAAATATGCATATGCAATGCAACACACAAGCAAAGGGAGGAAAAAGTGTGGGGTAAACACCTCCACAAGCACATCTCAACCTTTATTAATGCACAAAAGGAATAATAAAAAGGGAAAGCAACACACAAGCAAAGGGAGGAAAAAGTGTGGGGTAAACACCTCCACAAGCACATCTCAACCTTTATTAATGCACAAAATAAAGAGAAAGAAATCACACAAATGAAATCACACAAGTGAAAAAGAAAGAGGGAAATAATTGAATGAGAAGATGGGAGGCAAAATGAGCACCTAAGGAACTCATAAGGGCACTCAACCAAATATACCACATTCAATATGCAAGCAAATCAACAAAGGGTCCTCAAAGACTCACTATTTATGACATGCTTCAAGTTCCTCCTAAGGAGGGACTAAGCCTTCATAAATAGGATCCTTAAGTCATAGGACAGAGGTATAAATGAGGATATAATGTTCTCAAAGTAAATGAAGATAAGCACACAATAGAATGCAAATAAAAGCATGTAAGAGATTGAAAGCATTCACACATATTCACAAATGACCCTAATTGAAAGGCCTAAAGGAAAGGCATACTTCAACAAGTTATAAACCAAATTATGACCTATAATTGAACCTACACACACTTCAATATATATATATATATATATATATATATATATATATATATATATATATATATATATATATATATATATATATATATATATATATATATATATATATATATATATATATATATATATATATATATATATATATATATATATATATATATATATATATATATATATATATATATATATATATATATATATATATATAACATGAATCCACAAGAATTAGAGGTGCAATCAATGAACAAAAGTCATTTACAAAGCAAACTAGTTCAAGCATATGTGTAAACCTCAATTATAGGAACTCTAACTTGGAAATTACCCTAAAAATAGTACACATGCTCAAAAATTACCAAATAAAATCATATATGACCCCTAAGATGTTAGCAACCAGGGGTCAAAAGTATGAGGACAAAGTCCTACCAAAACTATGCAAACAGAAGTGAAAATCAAAGAGATACCCCAAATGTAAGGGTGAATCGATGGTCATCAAAACTAATCTAAAACCCTACCCAAAGTTAATCCAACCAAGGGTAAAATGGTCTTGAAAAATCACTTAACATTTCAAGAGTATGAGAAACAATTATCAGCCATTAACATGGAAACTTAGTCAAGAAATAAAATCAAGCACATGGAAGATGCAATTTTTCATCCAACAAAAATACCTCAAAAGTGAAAAATCAAATTTAATTGGAAAATGGCTTAAAAAATTATGTGAAAAATTCCTAAAATCAATTAACATCCTAAAGTGTGTGAAAATAGTTTTTGTAAGATTTTTACATTATTTGAGGTATTTTATTTGATTTAAAACTATAACAGCAAATAAAATGCAAAAAAGAAATAAAAGAAAGGAAAATAGAAAATATGCGTGGCAAATAGCAATAGATTCCAGTTATATTTGGTGGGCTCACATTCAGGGGGGTACGAATAGCAAGGGAGGCCCATGATCCAAAGCAAAAAAACTGATTAAATGAAACGATTTGTTTCATCATCTTGCGTGGCTGGTCAAAATGTCAAAGAGGGCTCAGACTCAATCAAGGCTGTTAGATTAGGATTAGTCAATGATTCAAAGGTTTTATGTGGCTTCCACATCACTCAACCAAAGAACAAACCAGACGGTGGTTCTAGTCATCTTCTCCGATGACTCGCCGAAGAAGAAAGGTCCAAACTGAATCAAAACACTTGATTTTTATACCATTGTGATCCTCTCTTCACGCACAATACTAATCTATGGTTCTTTTTCACTTTTCATTCATAAATAAGGAAAATCGAAGCCAGCAAGTTTCAAGGTTGAATCATAAAACATCAAGAACAAACACCAAATCAATCCAGAAATGGCCTACAAGTGTAGGGCTTCAATACACATCAAGAATGGCATTGAATGGATGATTAATCATGGAGAATTCGTGAAAGAAAGTTTACCTAATGGAGCTCCTCCGTTGGGTCTTGAGTTGAAGCTTGAACTTGTGCAAAATAATCTAGAAAGCTTCACTGATCTTCAATGGAGCTCTTGAGAATTTCAATTGGCTTGAAATGGCTTGAATTGCAAAATCACGATTTCACTTTCTCCTTGAAAATTTTCAACCGTTTTTTCTCCAATTCTGATCAATCTTCACCTCTGAAGCTTTCTTCTTCTTCTAGAGACTATATTCTTTGGATCTGAAAGCCAATGGAGGCCCAATTATGGCCTGTTAACATGAATTGGAAAATCCAAATTTGAAGTTGCAAGCTTGAAATTTTACGCGTGTAACTTGCTCCAATGGCTCTTGTTTTAGTTCAGATAGTTTCCTTGTGGTATGGAGTGATCTAATGGACATAATTGATCCCTTGAACTAATCCATTGGTTTGAATTGGATGTGTGACTTACACTTGAAGTAACCATGAAATTGCATATGAAAATGACCTCAAAGTTCAAATCCAATTTGTTCATCTTGCTTGGTATGTCTTGGTGACTTAAAATATGCACAAACATGCCTTGTAAAGTTCAAAAATCAAATTAACAGAATTTTCCCCTTTTAAAGTCTTTTTCATGAAATTTCTTCACCAATTTTCATATACAAACCAAACCCATGATAGCTTGATGTTTGATGATGAAAATGGGCTCATTTGATGCAAGTTTGATGTTGGATAAAGTTCCATTTGAAGTGTGCAAAGTCATGAAAATGACCTATATTCAAAGTGACCTATAATCAAAGTTTCCCAAAATAACCCTGCCTTGCAAGCTTCATATCTTGAGCTCTACCAATCAGATGAAGGACTTATAGTACTTTCTAGAAATCTAAGATCATAAGGAATGACTTTCATGTTTGGGTCAAAGTGAGAAGAGACATCCTTCAAGGTCAAAAATGTCTTGGAAGTTGGTTGACTTTTGTTGACCAAAATCACATTCATTTGAGGACCCATAACTTGTCAGCATCATAACTTGAGTTTTAGAAACCCAATGGATGAGTTCTAGTACTCAAAATAAAGATATGAACATTCTCTACAAGTCTCATGTTTGCATCAAGATGATATGAAACTTTTATCTTGAGATATATGGTCTTGAAGTTAGGCACTAAAGAGGGGATTTTACACTGACAAGCTTAGAAACCCTAGCTTAGCAACTCCTGATTCTTCTTGGTTTGATCTTGGAATAACATCTTAGATACCTCAACACAACATTCCATGATCATAAAGACTTGGAATTGAGTCTTAATCTCCTTCAATTTAACCAGTTGACTTAGAGTTGACCAGATGAAAACCCTAGGTGCATCACTTTTGACTGTGGCTTTTTGTACATGATGTACTGACTTGGATAAGCTCCACAGTGATCCTCAAGGCACTCAATGAGCTCCCACAATACTCTAAATCCATAACCATGGACTCAATATCCTTTGATGACCTTCACATGGCCTCCAAGATAGGAGGTGAACCATATTCATTCATCTGCTCTTTCAAAGAACTTTGACTTTCTTCTGATGATGATAAGCACTTGATCACAATACCTCTTGATTAGGAATGGAAATTTTGGTAATCTCCTCTTGCTAGGCACACCTCTCTCAATCCCCTCTAAATGAACAATGGTATGTGTCGCACCCAAAATTTTGACCCCTTAGATTCTCATTATCATTTTAGGAGCATACTCATGAATTATCTAACCCTAACCCAGTGCAAGTTTGTCTTTGTCAAGTTACAAATGAATCAGGGTTGTGTACAGTCAAATCAAAACTTCAGGATTTGTGCTCAATCAAAGTTTTAGGCTAATTCAATCATGAAAAAGGATCAAGGGTATCATATGATGTCAATTGAATACCCAATTTGAGGTTGTTACCCCAGAATCAAGAATAGTGTATTTCAGGGCACCCGATTAGGGTTCCTGACTAGTAAAAGTCAACTGTAGTTTGACTTTGATGTTGGAAGGTGTTTTAATGGTGGGATTATGATCCATGAAGTTCATGTAGCTTAATAAAGTTCATTCAAGAAGTTTCAAAGTCTCAGGAGGTCCAGAGTGTCAACAGACGACTCGGTAGTCACCGATCGATCGTACGGTTGACCAAAACGTCAACTCTTCAAAATTAAGGAATTGGACTTCAAAGTGTGAATCTAAAATGTTCCTTATATCATGTTGCACTTGCCTATCAATTTTCATGACCATTGGATCAAGGATGAAGGAGTAATCGAAAAATCAGGAAATTAGGGTTTTGAAAGGGGCTAAACCATAACTCCTTAACCACACATCCATATGAAGTGGTTTAAAGCTCATTTGAAAGCTCTTGACAAATCCTACAAAAATCCCTAAGTGGTCCATGATCAGGAAATTCATAGATTTGGAGTTATGATCAAATTCATTTCAAGAAGGGAAAAGACAGAAAAATTTCACTTTTAAGTTTATTTTTTAGCAACTTTGAGAGACTTTTTGACCAAGTTCCTTTGGGAATTTGAAACTCATGAAAACATGAATATTTTAGAGCTATTTGATGGCTTTCTAAAAAGTACTAGCACATCTCAAAAGGATTTATGAGATGAACGTTATGGTTATGGCAAGTTGGTGATTTCACACTTTAGTCCCACATTGTCCAAAGTTCAAAAATCATTCCTTTAATCAAACTGACCAATCTCAGTCCTTGGATGATATTATTTCTGATATGTAGAGATTATAAAGCATAGAAATGAGAAGGTTATGCAGAAGAGGTGAATTCTCCAAGTTTGCAAGTTGCCTTGCAACTTGCAT
Source organism: Lathyrus sativus (assembly GCA_963859935.3). Taxonomy (NCBI): domain Eukaryota; kingdom Viridiplantae; phylum Streptophyta; class Magnoliopsida; order Fabales; family Fabaceae; genus Lathyrus; species Lathyrus sativus. The sequence continues at coordinate 488,406,897 of OZ012735.1, read as the reverse complement.
TTAAAAATGATTAAACCAAGCAAGAGGTGTAAAGTGAAATCTGCCACCACCATCAAGCTATGCCCTCTAGCCTGCATTTAGCCCTTTCAAAATCATCATTTTTCTTGACTATTAGGCTTACCTATCTGCCAAGAAAACCCCTTTGTGGAGGTTTGATCCAAAAGTGTAAAACCTTTCTTTCATGTGAAGAAATCTCCAAATCTGCCCCCTCTTTTCATTTGCCTTTAAAAGGAATCCCTCATCACTTAATTTTCCACACAATATCCACTCTAAAAAACCAGAGAAAACTCAAACCTTTTCCCTTTGCACATCTGCTCCAAAATCACAAAATCACAAAATTGTCAAAAACCACCAAAAATCTGTCTTTGTACATTTGCTGCCAAAATCATTTTTCTATATTCAAACACCCCAACAATCATCCACACAATCTCTAAATATGATATAGAAGGTGTCCAAGACCTTAGACCACTCAAAAACCTCACCATTCAAAAAGTCAACTTCCATACCAAGTTACTTTGACCAAAAGCCACAAAATCAGCCAAAACTTGTTCTATGCATTTGCTTGGTGTTCTAATCACTCAAACACCTCTCATATATCATTTCTCAACTGTCTAAAGTGTTAAAGATCATTGGTGGAGTTTATTTCTCCAACTATCTCATAGATTGCATTCTTGCTTCAAAAAGAAGAAAGTTTCAAAGCTAGTGTTATTTGGAAGTCTCTCTGGGTTTCTTGGTGTTCTAACCTACTTAACACAGTCCACTAGAGGTATGTAAACACTCCATTCTTGATTTATACCATGATTCCATGATTTGGCATTTTTGAGTTCATTATGTGAAAATATGTCATGTATGTGTCTTGTGCATAAATTTTGTCATGACAGGAGTGGCTGTTTGATTGATTTGAGACACCTTTAAAATCATGAACATGTTAGATATGTAGGTTTGTTTAGAGCTGTTTACATCTGGTTGGCTTGATCATTCACAAAATTCCATACTTTGCATATTAGTGCCTTGAACATGCTAGTTTTGGTTAAAGGCTAAAGTTGTTTTAAGTTTAAGCTCAGAATCATTCCCTCATGCATTTATGACTTGTGTGTGTTATTGGTTTGATTTAAACATGATTGGAAACTGATTTGAGAATTTTCATGAACAAAGAACACAAAATTGCAGCTTGTATGCAATATCTCATGACAGCCATCTTTAAACCATTTTGTGTGCTTAAGTTTGTCCAATAACATGTATGTGAGCTATGTACATAGCTGGTTTGATCAAAATATGCAGAACATGGATTTGAACTGTTCTTACTTTCCATCAAAATGCCAATTTTTGCAACTCTGTTATCATTCCTTGTAGCAGCTTGTTTCTGGTTTCAAATTGTGCTTGAACTCACTCAATATCATGAATATGAGGTGTGTATGTGGCTGAATTGGTCTGAAATTGTTTTGAATTGAAATTGAACATGCTCATGCATCAATACTTGCCAAACTTGCATTTAGAGTATCATTTCTCATGACAGTCTGGTTCTAACCTTTCTCCGTGTTTGAAGTCATTTAAAAGTATGTATATAATGTGTATGTATGCTTATCTTGGTCATAATATGCCTAGAACCTGTTTTGAACCTTGTCATGCATACTTTTAAACCTCAAAATGCAGCCCACATGCCATTTTCAACTGTGACTTATTTTGAAAACATTTGTATGTTGGAACATGATTGTTAATGTATATAAGAGGTGTACACATAGGTTAAATGATCAAATGCACACAAAGATTGAAACTGAATTTCTCATGCTTTCCAAAAACACCAAGATGCAGTTGGCATACCAATTTTCATACCAGTCAATTTGAAGCCACTTTCCTTGCTTGAACTTATTTGTTTACATGTATGCATGGTGTGTATAAGGTTGGTTCAATAAGAAAATGCTTAGAACCATGAATTAGGTTTTCTCATGCCTTGCCAAATAACCAAAGTGCATTTTGGAAGACATATCTTGCTATAGTCTGTTTTAACTTTAAATTAGGTTTGAACATCCTTAGTAACCTATACTTGATGTGTGTATGTGATTAATTTGCCAAAACTACGCATTGAAATTGAACTAATATCCATCATGCATCTATATGTTAATTTTGCAACTCACATGTCAATTTGTATTACAGCCTGTTTTGGATCTATCTTTATGCTCACAATCATTCATCAGTGTATTTGTAATGTGTGTATATGGTTTGTTGGATTTGGAACTTGCTGAAATATGATCTTCATCTCAAAATGCATTTTCAACATTACACTTGCAATTACCATACCACTTCTCATTCTAACTGTGTTTTGCTTAAACAAACTGTGGGAATTCATCAAACATATCATTTGTAACCTGTTCAGGCCCTCACTTGATGTTAATAACAGTTGGTTCATGTCTTGAAAATCAAAATGCATATCAAGGTGTTCATTTGCATGTTCCTTCGAATTTTAAAATGTAGGCATATTTTGAGAAAACTAATTGTATCATCATACTCCTCATGAGATTCTAGGCAAGATTGATAAAAATTGCATCCCATTTGGTCAAGTATTAGAGGAGTTACGCATCAAAACGTATTTTGGAAATTTCACTTGTGTTTGCCTTGAAAGTGCCCAGCTTGCTTTGAAAATTCGCCCTATATGTTTTTAGGGGTGGCTTCATCAATGGATGTATAGCCACCCCAGTGGTAAGAACATTAGCCAAAACACGCCTTGCATGCCATGAACCTGGGTTCAACCCCTGAGGAGGGCAACCCTTTTATTTATTTTTGTCATTTTTCATCCTATTTTCAAAAATTCATATCTCTCTCATTTTTAATCATTTTTCACCCATTATTTTTTAATTTTGTTCATCTTGATGTCTAATTTCATGTCATATTTTTTATTTCCATGTTTTCCTAATTTTTCATCTCTTTTAACTATGTGCAAGTTATGTACGTTCTGTGATCGTTTTCGCGTATGCAGATGGATTTTTCTTTTGATATACTTGTGATTGTTTGTGATAATTGTTTGCATTCATGTTCCTAAATGTTAGCTAACATGCTAGGACTTCATCTTTGGTTGTTACCATGTTCTTTTTACTTCATCTGCTAAATACACCGAAGCTTGATCTGTTGTCACACTTCCTGCTTAATCAACTGCTTTGATTGTCATCAATGCATTTTCATTTTTTATCATTTCACATGCTCACTTAATGGTTGTCACCATGGATGCATATTTATTATGTTGTTATCTTGTTCAAAATTTTCTTTCCCCCAAGTGATGAAGTTTGTTAGCTCTCATCCCAGTTGCCTCCCCTTTTCCCTCTCCAAAGGAAAAGATCTTTCCAATAACCCTTATGTTATGGATAACTCACTCACCCATTCCCTTGACTTTATTAAGTCATTTCAACCTTAGTTTAGAAACCATTAGACTTTTCTTTAAGTCTAAAAAACCCACTTGTACTAGGAGAGTTCTTTAGCTAGAACCCTAGGATAGAGTTTGTCAACTCTATGTAAGGATCATCGTCATGATTTCTTACTTCCCCTTTTGAGTGTTATAATTTAGATTAGGGAGTTTTGTCAAACTCCACACAAACATTGTCATGTTTGTTCCCCTTTGAACCTTGATCGTAATCAAGTGTTCTTCATCCCTTGTGAGGTGAACTACGATTGCTCTGATTCTATCCTAGTCAGGATACGTAGGCAGAAGATGCGATGTCTTTGCGAGTAAACTTAGAAAACAATCTAGGTCTTTACCTATCCCTAATCCATATCCCAATCCATAGTACATATTCACAAACTTAGCAAACAATCAAACAAAAGGTTCCTGTAGAGTACTACAGATGCTTAGGGTAGTAACACCTTCCCTAGGTATAACCAACCCCCGTTCCCCGAATCTCTTAAGCGTTGTCGTTACATCGCGAAAAGGGTTTTTCTTTCTTTAGACCTTTCCTTTGGATAAAATAAAATTAGGTTGTAAAAGAATTAAGATTCAAGTTAATTTAATGGCTTGATATCCAATTTTCACCGCAACAGTATGCAAATGCTAATGCTATGAAAATGCAATGAAACATAAACCAATTTGAAAAACAAGTTGGGCAAATTTTGGGGTACAACAAACCAACAAAACCCTAGTTCCTCAGTCTTTACTAGAACCATGACAAACCTTAATCACTTGATGCCTCTTGAGAAATCCTGAAGCAGATATACTTGATACTTGATGATCTTTTGATGAGAAAAGCCCTGTAGATGAATGAAATTTGATAGAAAGATATCCATGATGTTGTGAGCTCAACCTTTGCTTCACACTCGGATGGAAGAACCTCTAAACAAATAGGAAATTCTTATTCAAAGAGCCATTGTAATCCATTGTCTTAGAAGACCAATGCAAAGGAATGGATGCAAAGCTATGACCTAATAAAGATGCATATGAATGTGAAGCGAAAGCCAGTTAAGGTTAGAAAAAAAGTGGGACAAATTTGGGGTATGACATTCACTCGTGTATATGTTCTGGTTGGCAAACTCTTTGTTTTGTTGAGTTTGGGTTGCGATGAAATTCTTTAGTAACAACTCAATGTTTGATTTTCTAGGTGCTTGATGGGCAGCGAGGGCTCCTTTCTAATAGCCTGGAGGAACAACTGGTGCTTGGGTTGGAGCAAACAAAACATTATTGCTCTTGTAGGAAACATTAAGGTGGTTCCTCCAGCCAGGATTGTAAGTGTTTGAGTACGGGTTTCCTTGAGCGTAATTTATTTGGTCGGTAGGAATACCGCCAATAGATGACCTTCAGCATTATTGTTCCCAGGGATTCTGCATAATTCACAATTGGGTATCACAGCGACCACTGTGGCTGCTGGAGCCATAGTCAAGCTCTCAATGTTTCGAGTAAGCGCATCCATTTTAGCACTTGTAGAACCTAAGCTATTAACTTCGTACATTCTTCTCTTCATAATAGGTTTCTTTGCAGGAGTTCTCTCACCTCCCCGTCGAAAGTGGTTTTGAGCCATGTTTTCAATGAGTTGATAGGCGCCTTCATAAGGTTTGTCCATTAGAGCGCCGTCAGCTAGAGCGTTCAAGTTCAACTTAGTGTTATACAAAAAGCCATTATAGAAAGTATGGATTATTAACCATTGTTCAAGTCTGTGATGCAGACAGAGCCTCAACATGTCCTTGTATCTTTATTAAGCATCAAAAAGAGATTCATTGTCTTTCTACATAAATCCGTTGATTTGGGCTCTTAGTATAGTAGCTTTTCTAGGTGGAAAGTTTCGGGCTAAGAAGACTTTCTTCAACTCGTCCCATGTGGGGATAAAGTTGAATGGTAGAGACCAGAGCCAAGCTCTAGCTCTATCTATTAAATAAAAAGGAAAATACATAGTTTTATAGCTTCATTACTATCACCATTTTCTTTTACGGTGTCATCGTATTGAACAAACATAGGTAAATGAAGGTTGGGGTCTTCTGTAGAACTCCCAGAAAACCGGTTCTGTTGAACGACTTGTAACAATGAAGGTTTTAGTTCGAAATCATTTTGTTTGATGGCAGGGGCAGCAATGTTATTATGAAATTCATCTTGCGATGGAACAACATAGTCCTTGAGAGGATGGTTCGGTGGATTCTCAACCATGAGAATTTTTAATTCTGGATAACGAATTTCAGGTTCAGGAAGGTTATATTTAATTCAGAAATTGTTGATTCAATGTCTTAAATTAATAAAATGCTCGATATCGTCAGTCAGATGCACTAACTTGACACATTGAGAGCAAGTTTTTAACATGCAATCGACGAAATAAGAAAAAGGAAAATTTTGTTGCCTTAGTCTATACTGCACAACAATGAAATCATAATATTGACTAAATTAGTCCCCGACAACGGCTCCAAAAACTTAATCGCAACTTTACGAGTCTAACGAAACCTAACTGCAAGTATACAAGCTATCACATAGTTTTAAAAGATATCAAACTCACAGAGACTAATAATCAATCTACCATTATCTATTGATACTATGTAAAGCTAAGGCTATGGTTAAAAATATTAGGACCGGAATAAAAACGTAATTAACTAAAGGTTTGGAAGTTATCATAAAAAATGGTTGGAATATGGATCTCGCGTTTTTAGGGGACTCTGTAGATTTTAGGTACTAATTATAATTAACTATGTTCCATAGAAATTATTGGTTTAAAGAATCTGTAGAAACTATGAGCCATACTCCCTAACCATGGGATTTTGCTCTCGCTCGCCCATTTTAATTAGAAAGCGTATTTTGAAAATCAATTAAATCCTAATCGATACCTAAAGTGCTATTGCTGTTTTTAGGATCGATGCCTAGTTTTCACTATCCGGCTCAATCCTCACACTTTTTATAAAAGAAATATATATCTCATTTTCTATTAATATCCTACATAATATTATGTCATGAAATCAAGCTCCCATACCTTTGTCATAAATTATTTTCACAAAGTCATACTAGAACACCTAAAGCACTATTGATGAAAGATTAGTAAATATTTGATAGAGACATATTTACTAGCAAGAGTTGAAAAGTTGGAAGGTATGGGCAAAAGATGATAAATTATGTTATTTTAATATTTTACAACTAGTATAAATAGGGGTCTCTTCCACCCCATTTTCATTCATTCATTCACAAATCATCTTCTTACTTCTTTACTTCTTTCCTTCTCTAATTTCTTCATATAGCAATATTAGTTTTAGTTATCGAAGTTCCCACGATATCGGTTCGTAACCTTTAGAGTATTTTGTGGTAAAAGTTCTTCTAAAGTTTCAAGGGAGTTTTATACGTCAAAGTTCTGCCCAAATCATTTTCATAAGTAATCGGTAAGCCGTTATAATGTCCATTTTATTTTAATTATATTATTTTAATTATGTTATTTATATAAAGGTTATTTTAAATTTTCTATGCAAATTCCGTTCAGACGTCGATATATTGAACTTATAAAGTCCAAAATAAATTTTACCATTTTAAGTCGTTATAATGCCCAAATTTTATTATAATTTAAATGTTATTAGAAATATACTCTTGACAATTTTCTAAAACAAACAAATTCAAAAGGAGGTATAATATAATTTATATTTGAATTTAATAATTATTTTGGAGGTTATTATGATATATTTAAATAAATAAATATTTCAAGTTATAACGGGATTATGTTCAATTAACCATAAATTATATTCTAATTATTTCATAAATTTCGTACAATCCAACGGTTATCGTAAATTAGGTTCTTGGCAAAGATCGAAGACAACACTTGTGGACTTTCAACAACACTCAACAAAAGGTGGGGGCAAGATTTCGTATACGATTGGGACGGTTAGCGTAAAATAACTTAATATATATGTGTGTAGTGGTGACCTAAGCCCTACTAGCGATAAATAATTAAGGAGAGCCTATTCTCAAATAATGATTTTCACAAATCACTAGGCGAGGTTACGCCGGCCTTAATTAATTATCATAGGAATAATCTTTGACAATTTGGTATTGTATTGTGCTTGCATTATTCGGTTAATTTTATAATTGTTTATTTTATTTATACTTGAATGATTGTGATTGATAGATTAAGGAAATAATCGGTTAATGAGAGAAAAACATTGCTAGATATTAAGTAATTGATCCCCATTAACATAAGGAAAGTTGGATACAATGAGTAGTTATATTTGGTTGGGTTCTGGCTAAGGAAAGACTTGGTCGACTATGCCGTTTACAGTCCACCTCTCTTACCTGGGAAGTTAACCATACAATTACCCATTATACAAACTGAACTTATTATGTAAGGACAAAGATCAAATATGGCAAGACATTGGATGGATTTGGTACTCAACCTAAGTATCTAGATAATAAGTATAACTTGAAAAGTTGATACGATAATTCCCCATTATTAACTTAATACTTATGGCTAAGAGTTGCCACAAGATGAGTGAGTGATCATATAGACTTGCATTAAGGAATGTGTAAGTCCACCGCCGTGCGGTATGGGACGCACGAGGTTGATCAGTCGCCTGCAATCCCGACGGGGATTATTATCTATGCATGCTAGGCAAGACAAGGTTCTTGGCCTGAATTCTCAGGGACGATCGACTTATAACACCTAGGCTCCATGTGAAGTTAGGTGGCGTAGCTCTTGGTAATTGGGAGTACGTTGGTGGCATGTGGTCTAGTGATATCTGATCTTGGTAAATGGGATAGATATCATTGACAGCGTTTAGTGGCCTGAGTCAGCATATAGTTCAGGGATGCATTAGAATAAATAAAGTATATGTAATTGTGGGTATAAGATACGCTTGTTTGTATAAATATGGTTTCCATATATATTATTATTTTACACATTCATTCCCACTTTTAAACTTGTACATGAATCTTAGCCCTGTGTCATTTTTGTTTTGCATTTTGGATTATTTTATGACGATCAGACGATGAGCTCGAATCTTGCGTACTTCCCGACAACTCAGAAGGAAAGGATATGAAGTGACGTGGAGATGTGTTACTATAACATCTAGATTGGGAGCTGTTAGTGTTTTGTCAAACGCTAATCACATCCCTACTACTACAGTCAGTATAAGTGTCAGTCTTGTTGGACTTAGGAGGTCCCTTTTGGTATGCTTTCTTTTTGGTTTCCTTTCTGTACTTTTATTTTATGTTTTATCTATGTGGCAAGGCCGCTAGTCTTAACGGTGTCAAACTCTGTAAAATATATTTGAAGCATATGTATGTGAAACAGTATGTTTTTAAATAATTAAGTATTGTCCTTTAAAAATTTCAAATTTTTCTGTATTTTTATAAGGTTTCATTAGAATTCCACTAATGGGACATAGGCTGTCTCATTTAATGGTATCAGAGCTGGTCGATTCAGCTCGGACCGTAAGTGTCTAGAATTATACTGACTGTATCAAGTTGGATTCCAAACTGGATGATAACTTTTCTTCTGTGCATTGAGTCTTCATCTTGAGAGCCTTCTAGTATAATGGTCTAGGAAACTTATTTAGCACACTTTATTTTTCCTCCCCAACGGTCACAAACCCAACGGTAACGTAACGGACACTTCACAAAATTCACTTTATAAATACTTCACACCCATCCATTATTTTCATATCAATTCCTAAATATTTATCTATACCTTTCAAATGGCTAAATCCTTTCTTTTATTCATCACTCTTCTTGTCATTATTTTGTTTGTTATTGGTATCATCAAGCATGAAGAATTAGGTAAAGATTTCGTAGCAATAATGATAATTATAGTTTTACCACTATTAGTCTTAGCTTGGTTTACAAGTAGAGGTTTTTGAATGAGACATGGTCACGATTTTTGTAATCGTTGTTATTAAATAAATTGATACATTTTTGTTTATACATTAAATGTTGATTATGTTTTCCTGAATTCTAGTTATATTTAAGATATTAATTCAACATTTTAGACACAATTATCCCTTGCCTGTGGGAGACTTGATAAAAATCCTTATCGATGAATCATTCATTGGGATATAAATATACATAATTGTTATGTTCTTTATGTCTTGTGAATGATTGAACCTATTCCTTTTCAGGAAGTTATGGTTCAGAACGTCAGAGGTGCGAGGCGTGGTAGGAGTGCTGCTAGAGGCACTACTAGAGGTATACGTAGGAATGCGAGTGATGAAGTTACTCCTGAAGGAGCACCTACCATTCCCATTGGACGAGAAGATCATTCCCAAACTGGAACGAACTCTCAAGCTGACACTCGAGATGTTCGTGAACTTGCTTGCAGCTGTGTTAGTTCAAACACAACAAAATGCTCAAATCCTGCAAATCACTCGAGATCATCAACTCTTTCAGCAACAACAAAGGGAAATGGTGCATGAGGATACAGGATTGAACTCGTTTCTGAAAGGAAAACCACCACAGTTTGGTGGTGACTTTAATCCGGAGGGTGCTGAGAAATGGTTGCAAGAAATGGAGAAGATATTTTCTTTCACTCACTGTAGAGAGAATAGAAGGGTTGGTTATGCAACATTCATGCTGACAGGCGATGCTGAAGCTTGGTGGAGAGGAAAGTATAGATTATTGGAAGAGGAAGGAAGAGAAATCAATTGGACCTTGTTCAAAGAAGAATTTTTGGGGAAGTATTTTCCAAGTTATGTAGGAAAGAGAAGGAGAGAGAATTTCAGAATCTACGTCAAGGTGTGATGACGGTGGGAGAATATACTAGGAAGTTTGAATCCTTGCTAAAGTATTCTGAGTTTTACCGCTTGCATCCAAGGGAAGAATGGATGTGTGAAAAGTATCAAGATGGATTGAAATATGATATCCAGAGGGCAGTTTTACCTCTGCATATTATGCGCTTTGGTGAGCTAGTAGAAAGGTGTCTGGAGTTGGAAGGGATTGACAATAGGAAGAATCAATATGGATCAGGAGGATCAACCCAAAACAACAATCACAAGGGCCACTTTAACCGAGGCCACGGAGGAAGAATCCAACGAGGGGGTAGGCCATATCAAAGGCCTACACTTATCATAACCAGGATTCTAGAAGGTTAATGTTCAAGTGTTACAGCTGTGGAGGGGCACATCTTAACAAAGATTGTCCAAATAGAAATATTGGAACTTGTTTTCGCTGTGGTCAGAAAGGCCACTTTCTCAAAGATTGTCCCAAGGACAAAGTCAACCAACAGGCCAGAGGAGCGGCCTAATAAACAATAACAACATAGGGAGAGCAAGAAATGGAGGCCCAAGTGTTGGTCAGAGACCTCAGAATCAAAATAAGCCAACCACAGGAAGAGTATTTACAATTAGAGGAGCTGAGATCTCAAAGTCAGCTGGGTTAATTCAAGGTATGTGTTTAATTGGAGATAAGTTGGTATCAGTTTTATTCGATTCAGGAGCTACACATTCTTTTATATCTACCTCTTGTGCTGAATTTTTGGATTCGAAATTGTTGATCACGATTATAAGTTGACTATCACAACTCCCTCGGGAGAAAGAATGGTAACTTATTCAGTCTGTGTAGACTGTCCAATAATCTTAGAAAATAGAAGATTCTTAGTAGATCTTGTGGTACTCCCGCTACAAGACCTAGATGTCATCTTAGGAATGGATTGGTTATCAGCCAACGATGTCAACTTGAGATGCAAGGAGAAAATTTTTACATTTGGAGAAGATAGTGGAGAAATCAGCAAAGCTGAAACCCTCACTCAAAGTTTTATGATGCTATTCTCCATGTCAGTAGGAGAAACCCCTAGTGTGGAAAATTTTCCGTAGTCTGTGAATTCCCGGAAGTCTTTCCAGAAGAAGTTCCAGGTTTACCACCGGTTAGGGAAGTGGAATTTTCTATAGACTTGGTTCCAGGAACTGGACCAATTTCTATATCTCCTTATCGAATGTCACCCTCAGAGCTTGCGGAGTTAAAGAAACAATTAGACGAGATGTTAGAGAAAGAATTTATTAGACCAAGTGTATCGCCATGGGGAGCTCCAATCTTGTTTGTGAAGAAGAAGGATGGTTCTTCTAGACTTTGTGTGGATTACAGACAACTCAATAAAGCCACTGTGAAAAACAAGTATCCTTTGCCTAGAATCGACGACTTGATGGATCAGTTAAAAGGAGCATCAGTATTCTCAAAGATTGACTTGAAGTCTGGATATCATCAGATCAGGGTGAAGGAAGATGATATTCCAAAAACAGCTTTAGATCCCGTTATGGACACTATGAGTACTTAGTTATGCCATTTGGTTTGACTAATGCTCCAGCAGTATTCATGGATTACATGAATAGGATCTTTAGGTCATACTTAGATCAATTTGTTGTAGTTTTCATTGATGACATTCTGATTTATTCCAAGAATGAGGTAGAGCACAGAGAACATTTGAGAATTGTGCTACAGATATTAAAGGACCTTCAATTGTACGCGAAATTCTCGAAATGTGAATTTTGGTTGAAGGAGGTACAATTTCTTGGTCATGTAATTAGTAAAGAAGGTATTGCAGTAGACCCAAGTAAAGTCGAAGCAATAACAAAGTGGGAGAGTCCAAAGAATGTTGGCGAGATTCGAAGTTTTCTTGGACTAGCTGGATATTATCGGAGGTTCATTGAAGGATTTTCAAAGATCGCTTTGCCATGACTCAGTTAACGAGGAAAGGTAAAACTTTGAATGGACTAAAGAGTGTGAAGAAAGTTTTCAGAAGCTAAAGGAAAGATTGACTTCATCACCAATACTCATCTTACCAGACCCATTAGGAAATTTTGATGTGTATTGTGATGCGTCATATCAAGTCTTGGGTGGTGTGTTGATGCAAGAAAGGAAAGTGATAGCTTATGCATCAAGACAATTGAAGGTGCATGAGAGGAACTACCCAACTCACGACCTAGAGTTAGCGGCAATTGTGTTTGCCTTAAAGATTTGGAGGCATTATCTTTATGGATCAAAGTTCACTGTGTTAAGTGATCACAAAAGCCTGAAGCATTTATTTGATCAGAAAGATTTAAACATGAGACAAAGGCGCTGGATGGAATTCTTGAAGGACTATGATTTTGAGTTGCAATATCATCCCGAAAGGCCAATGTTGTAGCAGACGCTTTGAGTCGAAAGAAACTCATGTATCTGCAATGATGTTGAAGGAAGAAGAGTTGATTGACAAATTCGTGGATTTAACTTAGGAGTACATCACAATGAAGGAAGTATATTCATAGGCGCTATTGTCGTGTCTAATGAATTTCTGAATGGATCAAAGATGAACAACAACTTGATGACCGTCTAGTGAGCCATAAAGGAAATATAAGAAATGGTCAAAATGGAGAGTTTAACATAAGGAGTGATGGAATCCTAAGGTTTAAGAAAGGTTGTGTGTACCTCAAAATCAGGATATTCAAAAGTTGATTTTGGAAGAGGGCCACAAAAGTAAGTTGAGTTTCATCCAGGAGCCACAAAGATGTATCAAGACTTGAGAAAATGTTTTGGTGGGTTGGAATGAAGAGACATATAGCAGAATATGTTCAAAGTTGCTTGGTATGTCAGAAGGCAAAGATTGAACATCAGAAGCCAGCCGGATTGCTACAACCTTTAGATATTCCAGAGTGGAAGTGGGACGGAATAGCCATGGATTTTGTAACCGCTTTGCCTAAGACTCAGAAACAACATGATGCAATTTGGGTGATCATTGATAGGTTGACAAAGAGTGCACATTT